>CM050914.1:48073137-48730207 GCA_027742785.1 Vigna reflexopilosa
AAATAAACTTGCAACATTGTGATAATACGTGCATGCGAAGTACGTAACTATGAAATGGATCATAAGTATATATATCTCAATGAGAGATAGATATCCTGTCAAAGATGATGCTACTGAGACACCATACAGTGTGAGATCATCCTCGTAAGTCCACTTCTTCTGGTGAGACCATACACCTGCTAAACTAGGGTCAACCTAAAGCTTAAATAGAAATAAGGATTAAGTTTTACCCATTTGTGACGAGAATTTTTTAATATGTTTTCTCAGTTTTAAACATTCATTATCTTAAATTTTTAGGATTTAGTATAATATAAAAAAGAACAAATTTAATAACTCAAAACGTAGAATATCTTACATAAATCTATTCATCACATAGTAATCACTATAATAAAATGTTACAGATTTTGTGAGATCAAAATTCATGCAAAGGTTTTCAAAATTTATTAACAAAATAGATCATTTTTATAGAAATAATTAATTATAAATATGAATATTTCTTATTATCCTATTCTATTCTATTTTTACATTCAGATCAGCCTACTCACCTTCCAATTCCAACCTTCCCAGTTCACCTTCGTTGTTTGCTAGAAATATAAATTCACGAAAATGGTTTATCGTGTATAAATAAGGCTATGTTCACTTGCAGATGATTTACTATTCACGTATAATAGCGAGCGAGGAATTGAACATAAAGTCGTGTTCGCTTGGAGGTGACCGCGCGGAAGGAATCGAAGTGAATTGCGGGATTCACTCTTTTCTGGTCACCCGCTCAGATGAAGCGATTTGGAGGGATAGCATTGTAAAAGTCCGATGTACCCCCCTCCCCTTCTCATTCGCTGCTTCATATACCGTGACCTGTGGTCCTCGAGTTTCGACAACCCAAGCGGTCGAAGCTGCGAACGAAGAACCTGAATGTTGACGACGAATACGACGTGAGAGTGGAAATGACTTCCTTTGTTGGAAAACTCAGCTTCAAGGATTGCGCGTCGTGCTCAAGGAGCAAAAGGGGGTGGAGGCAAGTCAGAGACTTCTTTTCTTGGATGAAATTGCAAGTTCCTCCTTCTCTTTTGTTTACTAATAAATTGGTGAAAAAGTGTAAATCCTAATGTAATAACAATGCCCATTTTGGATTCTCTAACCATACTAGTTGGGATGTTATGCTAAAAAATGTTATTCCTATAGACATGCCTAGTGGTACTAAATTAATATTACAAACAAAATTTTAAAAAAAATTATTTACTAAATTATAATTTAATTACTTTTTAAAAATTATTTTTAATAATTATTTTTAATTTTTGACTCTTAATAAAAAATTTATAATTAAATATAACATTAACAAATATCATTTTATATTACTTTAATAAATAGGGGCATTTTGGTAATCTTAATTTTTTATCAATTAAACAAATTTTTTAAAATTGTCATATCAATCAAATCCTACACTAATTCTCACAAAATTCACCTTCAAATCCACCCTCAATTACCTTCAAATCCACTCAACTAAACACACAAAAAAATCACTCTCAAATCCTCTCAAATCCACTTAATCACTCTCCCCCAATCACTCTCTCCCAGTTACCCCAAGTAAACACACCCTAAGCGTCCGCTAGAAATGAGACGCTATTCGTCGATCAAATAAATTTAAAACCCACGTCTAAAAATTGAAAAATAAAAAAGTAATAATAACGAATTAATACGGGAAAACACAAATAAAAACATTAAAATAATATTTTGAATTATAATCATATTTAAGCGTCGGTGCAACCACGAAAACTGATTATAATATAAATAAAATAAAAAATAATTTTGCCTGCGTTTAAACAAATTAATTTTTTTATTAATAGTGGCCATTTTGATTACTTAAAACAAAAAGTTAAATGTGAAAATATTTTAGTAATCTTACCGTATATTTAATTTCTTCCTTTCTCTCGCACAATAACTTTATTTTTTCATTTTCTTTTAACATTCACTGTCTTATGAAACTTAATTTTGCCTTTTATCCAACACTGTTCAATCCCCCCCTAATCTTGTGGTCGTGGGTTTGGGTCTCATAGTGACACCAAAATGTTTCTGTTTCTAGGAGTCAAAGACGGCTACCTATTTAGTTTTCTTCTTGACACCATCTTGCTAGCAAGTTAAGGAATGCTCACCTACTAATCGTTCAGCGTGAGGTTGACCTACAATAAACGCTTTGAAACTCAAGTCAGATATGTTTTTCAAGAGAATTTCTTGCTCAAGCTAAATCATAAAAGAAGTGCCATTTACCTTGACATTGAATTCATATTTATAAACCATAACACGACAATATAATCAAACTTGATAATTGTCCATTAATGGTTGTTACTGGCTCTATTGATTACTCATTAATGACTATTATTGTTTAATGATTAATCTTAAATTTCTCCAACGTATGTCTTTACCGCTTGGTTTCTTTGTAAGTCAACAAGTGACTGTTCGGTCTCTGGTACAGTCGGTGTCCCTATAGTACACTAGCCAAATGGTAGCATTGTTGCCGTCATTGGTGAGCTTGGAAACCCTATATACTAGATTATTTGATGGCATATGCCCTAGCCATGACCAATCACACTTAAGAAGAGTTGGATTCATGTATGAAGGTGGGTCCGAGCTCTTAGCATCATGAGCCATCAACATGTTCTTAGTAAAATTATGTGTATTTTAGACCTTGTATAGTATAAGATTTCATTTTAGGCCTTGTATATTGGGCCAAGTATTGTATGGTTTGTAATGTTAGCTTAAAAGAGTGTGTCCAACCATGGGACATGATGGCCACATGGCAAGCTCTTAGTGAAGAGTTTTTCTTAAGAAGGAAGTGGCCATGTGTCATTTTTTAAGTGGAGAAACTCTTACTAAAGTGGATTGCCACATGTCACTCTAAGAGTGGAAAAACTTTGCATAAGTGGATTGTCACATGGCACTCTAAGAGTGGAGGAACTTTTCAAAAGTGGATTGACACGTGGTACTCTAAGAGTGGAGAATACTTTACAAAAGTATATTGTCACATGACACTCCAAGAGTGGAGAAACTTTGTAAAAGTGGATTGTGTCTCTTTAAGAGTGGATAATTTTTAGGGTTTTGTTGTCTACTTTGGAGACACCTTTCTCTATAAATAGAAGGGTATTCTTCCTTGTAAAATCACTTGATGAATTTGAATGTTATTATGCCAAAATGTGTGCAAACATATCTTGTCTCAAGTCAAGACTAGAGCATCCCATGAGGTCCCTTTAGCCACACTTCTCTACAGTTGGTCAAACCTCTCCGGAAATCCATCAAATAATGAACACGTAATTTATTCATTACTGTTACTAATAAAATAATGAACACATAATTTAATTTAATATAATTATAACTATAAAGCTATAAAGGAAATTATATATATATATATATATATATATATATATATATATATCAATTTTAGGCAAAAATGTCAATTGCAGGTAGAAAAATGTCAATTTTAGTGAACATTACATATCGGTTGAAATTTAAACCGAGATAATACATCCTTTATGCCTTGGTTCCTCTTGAACTAATGCTTATAAATTTGCTGAAACCTATAGAACACAATAGAAACAATTTTTCTACTAATGTTTGGAGCTATCGTTGAAACAAAAATCATTAATAAATTAAATCTTTTACCCTTTGAAATCCGTTGTCTACACTCATCAATATGCTTCCAAATTTGACTTTTCATATATAATATGTTTGACTTTGAAAACTTTTGGCCGAGTGTCATTTTGATATAAAATAAAGTGGGAATCATTATTCAATGATATCTTCTTTCTACACAATTAACTTACAATCATATAAGTTTTTATTTTATTACAATATAAAAGAGTTATGTCAAGTGATATTTAATATAAAGTAAGTGTTTGTAGATTTCACTTTTCATATATTGATTTTTAGCGTTTGAAAACTTTTGGTGAAGCATATTCAAAGTAAATAAAGTTGAGTAAATAAAGTTGAGTCTTATGTGAGGAAGAGAAGAAAAAGAAAGAAAGAAAAAGAGTGGTGATGAGATATATAAGTTACTTGAATAATCAAAGAAAATATAAATAGAAGTAAATGATGTTCAATAATTAAAATTATCTCCCATTTAACACTTCATTTATTTATCTTGATTAATTATTACAAAAATAATTTATTTTTTTAATATAAAATAAAATAAGATGTATATATAGAGATAAAAGTATATATATATATATATATATATATATATATATATATATTATTTAAATATTTTATTTACTATTTATTTTATTTTTTTGCTTTTGTCTATTGCACAAAATAAAATATGAAAATATCAATTTAAATATATAAAAGTTATTAAATTTATTCACAACAATTATTAAGCTTTTTCAAATATATGTTGAAATAACACGTATATTTATACTTACGTATAAAAAATATATTTTTTTGTGTATATAAATTTTATTTTCATTTTATTCTTTATAATGTAATGATTAAATTTTTTAAAAGAAAAATGTAATTATTAATTGATTTTTCAGAAGTAATTATTATTTTATAATAGTTTATATAAATCTGTCACATGTTTCTTTTTTTGTTTTTTATTATACTTTTAGTTTCTACTACTAACATTTAATTACTTTCCCCCTATTTTTTACTCTTATATATTAACTTAACTAATTTATATATTATTCTGAGTTAGAGTTCTACTCAATGTCGAATAATTATGTTTATGTTTTTGTTGTCGTTTGTCTGAAAGTTTATCTACATATGTTAAAGTTAATAAAGATTTAATTTAGTTCAACAGTTAATGTACAACAAATTCAACTAGCCTACCTCATTTTTTCATATCTGTATTTATAGATTTTGAAGTGTGTTTCGGATTAATATCAACTTAAACAAGACCCAATTAATAACAATCAGATTTTGGCTTAAGTTAATAATTATCAATATTAATCGTTGTTTAAAAATAACCATTAAGTTCATGTTATTCAATCGACCGGTCTCTGAGTGGTTTATTGGATGTTCATATCTGTATGGATCGTCCGGTCTTAGGCTGACCAGATGACCATACAATAAAATTATTAAATTATAATATAATACAAATATTTAAAAGGAATGAACACACATATTTGAAAAAACATGTGTTTACACCACTAATAATAAATTCTATTACATTTAGAGTGACAAAATTATCGGTCTTAATTTTCTCTTTAAAAAGATATCCATGAGATTGGTTGAATGTTCCCTATTTAAAATACGAAAGTTGTCCTTCTAAAATATATCAGATACTTTTCCTATGATCGCGAGATGACAATGACTTTTGTGGTCATAGTAGAAAAACGGTTGATTGTTTGACATTAAAGTTGATCAAATTATCTTCAATTCGTTAAACACGTCATTGCATTTGTTCTATATCTAGACATGAATTGCAGACCTCAATTTTAATGTTACCTTAATTATATACAAATTAGATGATTAAGTTGTATAATATTATATGATTGTATTACATTAGTTTATGAATTTGATTTATTATATTACATCAACTTATCTCTTTGCTTTATTACATTATATCAAATTAATTTATATTTTATTTCACAAAACTTTTCATTTTTTTTATTGTCAAAGTGACCTTAATGAACTTCAAATCAGATAGATTCTCGAATAATTGACGAAATGGAGAAAACAAATACTAAAACAAGAAGACTATGTGTGATGGTTCACACACAACTTGCAGCAATGAAACGTTGAAATGCCCTACTAACAAACACAAGCAACGAAATTGCTGGAACTCATTCATCTCATCATACCTTTGAAGAAATTGGTAACTTATTAAGGACAATGAACATTCAAGACAACAAATTATTTAGACGGTACTTTGAATTTTTATCTTCACACCTATCCCATACATGACGTCTAATAAAGATGCTGACACAATATCGTTTGAATAAGTTACTTACACACATAAAGGAAGTAACTTCATTATGAATTATGATAAATATAGTTGTACACATTTTTTATGTCATGTAATATTGTAACTTCACTTCATTATTTGGTTGATCATGAATATTCAATTTGACTTCAAAAATAAAAAAAAATTATACCTCTTCTTAGTAATTATATTCTTAAAAAAATATATTTTAAACATAATTATTTGACTTTACTTAAATAAAAATTATTTTATTTTCAAAATTAATTTTAATTTTTTCCTCTTATAATATTTTTTACCAATAAATTTCTTATTAATAAATATCATTTTAAATTACTTTTATCATTAAAGATATTTTGGTAATATTTACTTTCTGTAAATTAAAACATTTTTTTATGTGTCACATCAATCAAATCATACACAAACTTTTAAAAATTTTATTTTTAAATTTTTTCTCAATCACTCTCAAATCTCTTAAAGAAAAAAAAAGTTAATTACTCTCAAATTCTTTTTCAATTACCTCCAAATTATTTTTAAAAAATAACAATCAATTTACTTTCAAATTGTGTAAAATTCTTACAATCTCTCTCTCTTAAATTCATCTCTCAAGTAAACACACCTTAATCATTTTACATAATATATTCAAACCCTATAATTAGGGCCGAGCATAATTTACTAAACTATACTAAAACTACAGTTATATGCTCTATTATACTTACAAAAACTAAATTAATATATACTAAAAATTAATTAACCTATTCTTTAGTTGAATTTAAAAAAACTAAACTTTACATATTTCGGTCCAGTTAATTATTTCATTTTCAATCACCACCGTCACAGATTTTCTGCCGCCGTTGCCCTCTTCCTCTCTGCCGCCTCCCATCCCTCCTCCTCTCTCCCCCGATTAGCCCTCCGCTGCTCGACAAGTCTTCAAGCTTTCCTTTCTTGCTTTCCGCTGCACGACACTAGCCGTCTTCAAGTGTTTTGTTGGAGCTTCTCCCGCATCTGTTTAAATACGCCATCACCACCACAAGATTCTTCGTGGAGCAAAATTTTGCTGTCACTTTTACCATGATCTCTACATGTTTGTTTATATGCTTGGGAGAAAGTGATCCGTGTACTCATGCACTTTTCTGTTTTAGGTTTCATTTGTATGTTTGCCTTGGTGTTGATATTTTTCTGATTTAGTATTTTAGTTTAACCGTTCGCACTGATTCTTGGCAATGCAAGCTCTCTTCCAGATCAAATGATTCTTCTGTTTGAGAAAATGGTTTTTAAAACCAGCAAATGGTAAGAGAACCAAACGAGATTCATTATTTTCTTCTAAAAAGTGCTTTTTGCTACAAGTTTTATCAAGAATTGATTTCATCTAACATTTCTAGTTTCAATTACTGCAACGTGTTGACACCACTCTTCTAGAGTTATCGCCACAAGAAGCAGAAAAACATCCTTATATTGCATCCATGGGTTTCTATGTGTTAAGAACTGAAACTTTGCTGCAATTATTAAGATGGAAATGTTCTTCATTCAATGACTTTGGATCTGAAATTATCCCATCTGTAGTGAGCAAGCACAATGTCCAGGTGAGAGGGGATTTCTCATTGTTGTTCTTTTATAAATCTTTGAATGCCAACAAAGTAATCTCTTTTGGTCTAGTAGTAACCAGCCAATTTTCTCTTTTCCTTTGCATCTCAAGCATATTTGTTCAATGACTACTGGCGAAGGTGGATTTTTCGAACCTTACTGCTTCACCTTTCATCTTTCAATCTCTTTCTCTGCTTGTGTTTTCCTATTTCATGATTCATCAAGCATAATCCTCTTCAAAGGCTCCTAGGATGATTTTTTTTCTTTAAAAATACTACTTTTGTGCTGTTAAATTAAACAAATGGCATTTTAGATGAAATATGTATGCGCATTTAAGTTCAAAATTTGGGTGACTGTCAAATGTTTACTAGAGTAGACATTCACAGTTGTTGATACCTATGTATTGTTATTTGTATTGTTACTAGGCCTATCATCAATTTATAGTAATTGAGCAACACCATAATTGTATTAAAAGATGAATTTTTGTAGGATCTTTTTTGTCTTTCCTTTATTTTGTTGTTACCTATGTATTGTTCCTTTATTTTGGAATCAATGTTCACGGTGCTTTCTCTTTTATAAATTTTAGATATATTACAATGTATGACATTCAGATTTAATGAAAACTTGTAGAAGAGGGATTTTGTTTGCTGAACACATTAGATTCACACTCTTACAATTTACAAGGCTGGAATTTTGTGAATTATGAGATAATTTCCTTTGTGAACATTAAGAATTTAACTTGAACTTCTACTAGCTTCACATCCCAATTTATCTGTTTCATGATACATATCTTCTACGCGAAGTCCTTAATGAGTGAAAACAAATAAGCTAAGGTGCTCTAACCTTCTTGTTTTTTCTTATTTTTGATATCTCTTTTGTATTTAGTTGCAGAACAATATAAGAGTGACTTCCTTCAGGACCAATCCCTATGGAGGTAGCTTTCTCAATTATATTCCTTGGTACTTTTCTACTTATGAATACTTGGCATAGGTGGTGATGCATTGGAATCTTTGGTGATGCATTCTTTTGGGATATCTTCATATATATTGTATTTAATACCACGTGTTTGCTAAGCTCAACTCATTATTTAAAATCTAATATTAACAAGAATTGTAGGATCTTTTTTGTCTTTGATATGTTCAGTGGCATTAGTCTAGGCATAAGCCAGTTTTTGTATTTTTAGTTTCAAGTTTGTA
Source organism: Vigna reflexopilosa (assembly GCA_027742785.1). Classification (NCBI taxonomy): domain Eukaryota; kingdom Viridiplantae; phylum Streptophyta; class Magnoliopsida; order Fabales; family Fabaceae; genus Vigna; species Vigna reflexopilosa. The sequence goes on from CM050914.1 coordinate 48,081,829, forward strand.
AATACCTGTAGTCATAACTTAGTTAGATGAATTTGAAATTGCTTAGTTATTGTTTAGTTGATTATAGCAGTATTAGGTTTCTTCATATTTTATATGTTCATTCTAATTGATAGTTAGTAGATTAGTTTTAAATTTCAGCTTTGCATAGTGAAGTTTTGTATAATATTTGTTTATATTGTTTTTAAGCTTTCTACATTATCTTTTACCAATTAGAACTTGTTGAAATAGCTTTTGTTACATTTCCCTTAGTTTAGTAAGTCGTAATTCTGCATAGCTTAAATATGTGTAGTTTTAGCGGATAGATTTTAATGAATAGGTCAAATTTCGAATTTGTCATCAATTTTAGTAGTTAACTTTGTTTCTATCTTTCATTAGTTGTTTGAAACTTGTAGGAATTAGGTTAGTTAGTTTTTAATTGGTGTTTGAAGGAATACTTAGTGTTATGTCCTGTTTTTGTTGATGTCATCCAGTTTCTTAGGTTCATATAGTCGAATTTTATATTTTCACCCTTACGTAAATATGAGTTCAGTTAAGTGATTTTAAAGTCGTGTGCATAGTTACTTTGTTATTAGATAGTGTTAAAATCATATTTTAGAACTAGTGCAGTTTTATTAGCCTAATTTTACTAGTTAGTGCTGTAATTTTTAGTAATATAAGTATATTTTGATTTCCTAGTGATTCTTAGTAACTAGTTCAGTCTTTTGTAACCTTTTAACTTTCAAATCTTGTTTCGGTACTTACCTTGAGGTTTTATTATAGGGTAGGTACAATTCTTGCATTTTAACATAGACTATCAAGTATGTTAGGCTTTAGGTAGACAGATCTTTAGTTTGTGATAGAAATAAATATTTGAGTAGTTTCTTAGACTGTTTGAACCATTTTGAATATGTTTAGATAGCTTTTATGCTTGTTCATATGATATATTAGTGCAATTTATAGTTTCTATGTAATACAACTTAAGATGAACCTGTTAAGTATATTGTATTTTTGTTGGCATATCTCTTAATGGTCCAGTTTCAGAGGTTTTTATCCCTTATTATAATGTCAGTGTTGCTGAACTGTTGAGTTTTTTGTTAAAATTAGTATAATTCAGTTCAAAACTAGTATATTTATTAGTGCAGTTCAGTTTATAGTGTAGTTTAGTACAATTCAATATAGTTTAGTTCAATACAGTATGATAAAATAAAAAATAGTTCAGTTTAATTTATTTAAATTATTTTTTAGTTCAGTTTAGACAAACTAATTTTTAATTCAATGCGGTTTTTAATAATGCAGTGCAGTTCAGTTCGACTTGTCCACCCTTACCTATAATAACATTTTTAAAACACAATTTTATCTTTTTAAATCAAATAACTATATTTAACTTTTTTTTTATTTCTCTACCTTATTTCTTTCAATCCATTTCTTCTTCTCCTCCGTACAAGACTCAACTTTATTTAATTTGAGGATACTTCATCAAAAGTTTTTCAAAATGAGGGTCTTAACTTTATTTACACTTCACTAAAATATTATTAAAGGAAAAAAAAATGTAATATATGAAATATTACATAGTAGTAGCATAGAAAAGGAAAAGAGTCTGTTTTGCATTAACGAAGGAAAAACCTTACAGAAAAATGATAAAAAAAAGGTCATACACCTTTAAGAAGTACATAGAGAAAGTCAATATAAAGGTTGGAAAAAAAGAAAACTAACTAAAGAAACTAATGAAATAAACAGAACAAAAACGTAACAGAATATATAGTTACAAACCTAACTTTTTTTACTTAAAGGAAACTTCACCAAAAGTTTTCAAAATGGATGAAAATTAAATTTTCAAAACATATTGACGAGAGGGACTTAATTTTATTATAGTTTATTAACTAAGTTCATTGACATTTCTATTGTAACTAACATGATTACTTTAAAATAGCAATTTCAAAAAACGAATAAAAGAAGAAATTAAATAAAGTATGAATTCAAGTATAATAAGTCTTGTTTATAACAAATGACATTAATATTATTTTGACTTTGTTTTGTAAATAGAGATGAACTTTCTTTTTTAACAGACCAAAGAGAGAAATTTTTGTCCAAGGTTTTTCTTTATATATATTGTGAAATAAATTTAATAAAATGTTAACTTTATTTAATTATTATTAATAATAATAATAATAAGATATAAATATGGATAAAAGAATCAAGCTAAATAATTTTTATTACATAAAACTTTAAATGAATGAAAAGATTAAAATGAGTATAGATTGAAGTACAAAAAGTGTTATCGTTAGAGAAAAAAGATCCCCACTACATAAGGGTAGGTGGACTAATATACGTTTTTTTCTTCAAGATACAATAATTCATCAGCAATGAATGATCTCTTAACGAAAATACCGGTGTTTTAAAAAATAATATAAAATAGAAAATTGAAAACCTTTTCTATATAAACAGTTGTATTTGGTGAATATTTATTTCACACAAATTGATTGTATTTACAGGTAGAAAAGAGTAAATAGTACTAAACAGTAATAAATCCAATTAAAATAAAATAATAAACAGTAGTAAATCTAATTAAACTAAAATAAAGGTAATAAAGTAAAAAAAAGTTCACAATAAACATTATTCATAAAATTAATATATAGTTGATAAAAGTATATGATAATTTATTTATTTATTTTTGAATTATACTAAATACTTTCAACAATCCTCATATAATTTAAAATAAAATGTATCATATTTTAAAAATGAAATATTGTATTTTAGTTAAAGGAATGTTACATATTAAAGTCTTATATCTTAAAGGAATCTTTATCGTCTTGTGTTTGTATTTTGTTTTGTGAGTGTTAATTAAAAATTTGTCCATGTCTCAAATAACAGTTTCGCCATGACACTTTTTACAGGTTATTTATGAGTCATACCCTTACATTGTTATTTAGTTTATTAAGAGGTATTTAAAAATAAATATAAAAATCACATATCTAAACTTTATTATTATCATAATTTATAGTTTATTTTTTCATTGAAAGAAGACATAACATTTATTCAAATCAATTGGTATATTTTAGTCAATAATAACTCTTTTATTACTCATTGAACTCCATTTCATGAGATGTCATTTGTGTGGGGATAAATGTTCATTATTACAACTAATTTATATGATTTAGTTTCATTCCCTTTGGTGATTCAAGTATTTGTTGACATGTCAACCTTTGGTAAGTGAATCCACAATATTTTTTTTTTTTACTTGACAAAGTCAAGAAAAATAATACTATAAGTAATTAAGTTTCTAATAGATTTGTGTGTCATTCTTACATATATTTTTTTCATTACAATGTTTGCTGGAGACTTTAACAACTTAATTGTCACAAAATATTGAAATAGGAAGTATAAGTTTATTTAATAATGATAAATCATATACAAGAATTTTAAGAAATTTTCTCTTTGTAGTAGGTGTATCAAAAACAAAAATCTTGGCTTCCATGATAGATGTGAAATGAAAGTTTGTTTAGTGCATTTTAATTATATTACATCTTCATCTAAAGTAAAAACCTAGAACTAGAAATCCAATTTGCAACTTTATAACCTTCAGTAATCTCATGAAATTTCTCATAATGAATGCATTTATCACTAAAAAAACAAAACAATACTAGAGATATAAGAAACACAACTTTAGTTAATTTATCCTTTAAAAGAAATGACATATCTAAATTTCTTAATAGTATGGTATGTTAATCTTTGCAAGTTTTTTAGAAGGTATATTACTTTTTGCAAGTTAGTATGGACAAGTCACATAGGCAAAAAAAAAAAAAACGAACACCTTATCAATTTATTGTTCATACAGGCACTAGATATTGTATCACGTCACTAACGATTTAGATGTCGTTAGGAAAAAAAGACTAAATTTAATAAAAATTATAAAAATTGAGATCACATTAAACACTTGATAAAGTCGAGTTTCGATGAACAAAAATAAAGACCAAAAGTGGTATTGAGTATTTTATGTTTTACTATTTAATAATAGGTTTAATTACTTACTCTATTTTTAGTTTCACAGTTGGGTGCCAACTTCCTCCTCACTTTTAAAAAAATATTAATTTTATCCCCACTTTGTATACACCAATCAAGTTCATTTTATTGATTTTGCATAAATGAAGTTAATTGTTGTGGTGAGTAACAAAGAAGTCTGTATTTTTATTTCTCTCTTCTCTAGGCAATGCAAAATCATATCTTTCTCTCTTTTTGAGTCCGAAAAAAAAAATAATACATTAATTGTTACATGAAGATTTAAACCTAATATAATTAAAATAAGACATTTTTTTTATAAAGCAACATAACGTAAGCACACAACATTAGATTTTTGAAAATTTTTCTACCAAAACATCTCCCTATTTATATTTAAAATTTCTATATATTTAAATTATATAAATAAAAGTATAATTATAATTATAATTTGACGAGTTCTAAATAAATAATAAATTTATATTTGAAATTGAAAAGTATTGAAACAAATTTATCGAAGTTTATTAATATATATATTTTTAAAATAAATGTAAATTAAGAATGAATGAAAATGATTACGTAATTATTTAAATATTTATTATCATTGATATTGTGTGATGTATTTAAATTTTGTTATCTTGTAATTTTGATTTGCTTCATTTTTATACATGCAAAACTGTAATGGAGTGGAACAAACATAGCAAAGATGAAAGTTTTATTTTTTGTCAAAAAATGTTTTATCTTTTAGGTAAAGATTTATCTTATGGAATAACAAATTATTTTAATTTTCCTAAATAAGTTTTGTACAGTATCCAATGTTTAACATTAATGCTGCTCCACTGTAATAATAACGCTGTTATTATTGTATTTTGTTTAATTTTACTATTTTATTTTTATGTTTATATTTACTATTATTTTTGTGTTTGCAGCATTAAGGATTTTTTCAGTGAATTCTGTTGTTGGATTGATGGTTTTTCTCCCTGACAATTATGGTGTCCAGGAGGTTTAAATTAGGAATTACTTTCAATATATTCTTTCACAATATCTAATGTTAAAGTAGGAAGATTTTTAATTTTTTTAAAACATATGATTTAATATTAATAGGGTTTATGGCTTATTTGTAGTTTTACGGTTGAGTGTCAACTTCGTCTCCACTTTTAAAAAAAGTATCAATCTCATCTCTACTTTGTATAATTTGCACAAATCAAATTTATTTTTTTAATTTTGCAGAAACAAAATTAACTGTGTGATGACCTTGTAAAAAAGTCTGTATTTTTTTTCTCTCCTCTATTCTCTTTTTCTCTCTTTCACGGTTTTTATACTCTTTTTTTTCTCTCTCCTCTACTCCTCTCCCTATGACCCATCTCTCTCTTAGAATTACAGAAGAAGAATAATGTATTAATTGTTACGTAACATTAATAAACACACATTTTAACTACCTCTTCAATGATAGAATAAGTACTGAAGACCTTTCTTTAAGTACATTCTTTCTTCATTATTATGCTAATTACATTTTTTTAAACATTTATATTGTCCATTTTTTATTTTTTTTTCAAATCTCCTACTCAAGGGAAAACAATAACAATTACAATAATATTTTGTGAATTTTTTTTATTTAATAATTTGTATCTCTTCGGTTTAAATCTATATTAGGTTTAAAATATTTCTGGATTGGTTAAGTATTGAACTAATGTCTATATAAAAAATTTAGATTCTTTTGTTTATGATTACAAAGAAGGCATTTGTATCATATTTTACAAGTCTAAGGCAATTTGGCCATGACACTTGAGATTTTAGAATTATTAATTCATTAATTTTTTGTGTAGGTTATGATAGATAAAATTCAAATAATTCATTAATCTATTCAATCTGTATTGAACACTATTTTTAATTTCAATATTTTATACCATACTTTTATTTTAAACATCGTTATAAGAAAATATTACTTGAATATTATATTTGAAAAATTTAACAATCTTATATGTTTCCAATGTTATTTTTTAATATGTTTTATGTTTAACTACTCCATAACACATAACTAATATAAATGTCTCACGTATACATATATGTTTTGTACTTAATTTTAAACTTAATTATATATATTTTGAGATAAAAATATGAAATTAATAGTACTCAAAGCCTTTAATATGAAATTCATAATATGTTTTAAAGATATAATAATAGAAGTTAAAAATTGAATTAAAACAAATTAATCTACAAATAAACAAATAAAAATATCAAGCCTTTAATTTTGAAAATATCTAGATAAGCAACTTAAAGAAGTAAAACTTGGGTAGTTAAAATCAATAAATATATTATTTAAAGATAATTAATAACGATATTTATTTAATGGAATTCATATTGGTTCAAAAAATTATAAAATACGTTTAATAGTAAACTTATTTAAAATTACTAATTACAGATAACAAAATTTAAATACATCACACAATATCAATTCAATGATAATAAATATTTAAATAATTGATAAGTATGAAAAACTACATGAGACTTGTTAATTAGCTCGAATTTGTATTTATTTTATGTTTTTCTTGTTGAAAAGTTCTAATAGGAAGTAAGAAAATTATTTAGGCAATTGTAAGGAACTTATACATCAGTGGAATGTTATAAGATGTTTTTCGTCGAGCCAGAATTAAATCGTTCAGCTAAAAAGAATTTTATTTGCTCAGTGCATCATAACAATTCGCTTAGCGAATAAACGCCAGTTAAAGAATTGCAGTTGAAATTTGTATAGCGCATGAGATCTGTGCTCTTAGCGAATTAGTTATTTTCTTTTGCTTTTAAAGTAGGAAATAGACAGAAAAATCGAATTTCTGACAGCAGAAGGTCCGGACAAAGAAAAGAAATGAAAACAGGAACTTCAGATGACTACTCCAAGTTATCAAAACACAATTTTTGCAAGGGATTGTTTCAAATGTGTACGTTCTATATGACTAGGAGTAGTTAAATTTATCTATCATTGGGATTGGATGTAATGAACTCAGTGTGATGTAATTTTCGTGTTCAATATATCGTTGTTCGTTCATATGCTCTTTTTTGAATTTACCATCATTGTATGAAAATATAATGTTATTTGAATGTCTCTTATTACTACAAAGTAAATTTGAACATAACATAGATAGAGCTAAGTGTTTTGGGATCTAATGATAGACTCAATAACTTGGTCATTCTTAGCATCAGACTTAATGCAAATAGAATGTTAAATTGATTAAGGATTAACAATTTGAAATATTAATTTAGAACTAGTTGCTAATGGATTGAGACTAATATGCCTTGATGTGAATGCTTACATGAAATAATAAAATATTGAACATAGTTTTATATTTATATGATTCATGAAATCCAATTCTAACTGAGTTTTCTTTTAAATATAAATTCATTGCACACCAATTATTGATAAAATACCAAAAATAATTTCTTATTTTGTTCTGTTTAGATTAATGTCTATCTAAGTTATAAAAAAAAAATTATCACATATTTATCACTTTTTGCGACATATACACTTGGAGTTAATTTTTCAATTAATTTTGCAGTGAAGAACAATTAATTACGTAATATTTTCATTCATTCATAATTTACATTTGGTGGATTCGTCTGGGAATATCTTAATGGATCAAAATGCAAAGCTGTAACGCATCAATAAGACATTGGAGCACGTGAAATGGTCCCGAGGGGCATGGTTACTGCCTTTGATACTGTAGACACAACCTAGATTTTTTGTTTGGCGCTCACAGTTTGTGACACTCCTGTCCATTCCATGTTTCTGTAAAATCCTCCTATTTTTTTTCATTAATTAACATTCTCGTATTCTTTTCCAGATAAAATAATCAAAACAAACTCATACCTGATCTTCTGAATTTCTTGTCTGAACCAAACTTTAATGTTTTAATGTCTTACTTAAAATTAGTATTTTATTTTATTACATTAAATTATTTTTTTTAATCATTTGTATTTTCTCCACGATTTGTAGATTATCGTGAATATTGGTGACATGTTTTAAGACTAAACATATGAAATTGAAGCTTTTGCTACTAAATGAAAAAGATCAAAATTAAATGTAGGATGTGACATAGGATATGTTAGCATTAATTTTAAATTGTTTCCCTTTAACAAGAAAAGTTCGGAACAAGAATTATTTACTAGCCATGCTAAAAGCATGGGTGTTATATAATATATATTGAATGACAATACAAACAAAAAATCATCTTGATACAGTGAGACAAGCAAAAAAATCTAGGTTGTGTCCACAGTATCAAAGGCAGTAATCATGCCCCCTCAGGACCATTTCACGTGCTCCAATGTCCTCTGAATGCGTTACAGCTTTGCATTGTGGTCCATTAAAATATTCTCAGACAAAACCCCCCAAAGGAATCGGACAAGTTTGGTAGTGATGCCCTTCTCCACATTTTTAAACTCCCCATGTCCCTTTTGCTTACACCCTTCAACTGATTCTCCCACACCTAACTCCCCATGTCCCTTTTGCTTACACCCTTCAACTAATTCTCCCACACCTAACTCTTCATCATTCACCATCAAAATTACATTCTCCGATCATTATTTTCTGATATAAAATGAAACCTTAAATTATGGTGGAAGTATCACGTTAACCAGATATAAATGTAACGAAATAAAGTAGTTTTTATAATAATAAGCTATCTTATTTTTATTTTTAAATTTAATTTATTTTTATAAAACTAACATATAAAAGTGAGATTTATATTTATTTATATATTATAAATTGATTTTAGTTTTAGTTGATATGTAACTTTTAACAATTTTCTGGTATGAAGTTTTTATATTTTAGTTATAGAAGGATAAGTTATCTTAATCATGCAATTTAACTTAAGTTTTTATCGTATACGAAGAGGGAAAGAATAATCAATAATTTGATATTTTGTCAGCATATAAGAGAAGTTAATTCGAAGAATGTATATTGTTTGTATATTATGCTACTGTATATACTTAATGAGGCACGACAAAGCTTTCACAAACTTGACAGCTCTAAGAAACTCCTACCATTAAAATAGATTTTGTTGTATCATTTCATTGCATCTCCCAAACTTGGGATGTAGATTACACAACGGCCTCTACTTTGCAAATGTTCAAGTGCAATTACTTTGGTTAATATTAGTTAGATAGTTTATAGTTTTCTGCTTTTATAAGCTACGCAGGTCTTTGACATTTGCATCATCTACGAAGAAAACTTCATTTTACCCTAAATATATTTGATTACATAAATGATAATGACATGTTGTCGAATTCAGTTAAAACAAAGTTGTAGTAAATTGATCACGAGTTTCAACGCATGAGGACTAGTTCAAATTAAGTTAGTCCAACAAAGTTTATTACAAATAAACATTGAATTGAATTGGTCTAAGACAAAAACCGAACCAAATCAACTTACTTAGAACCAAGTCTGTTTAAATTGGAATTCAAGTTAAATGAATCCAAATAAAAAATACTTATCCAAATCAGTGAAGTTAAAAATAGACTCGAGAAGGTCCAATTCATATCTATTGAATTTAATAGTAAAGTAAATTTAATTTACTTAACAAAGTGAATTCAATCTAGATTAAAAAAAATTCAAATCTAATTAATATATTTAAAATGGATTTAAATTATAAATTAAATAATTTTTATTATATTAGATTGGATTAGACTGGATTTTTTAAAATATATTCCATGTCCTTTATTAATAAAGCAAACACTTTCAGTAAATTCCATCAAATTTCATATTTCTGAGTCTTGTTTCATATCAATTCTTCTTTTTATTCTGGTCGCATTTTCTTACAAATCATTTACTGATAAGGGAAAATAAGCATTCCGACCTTGTTTGTTCAATAACATGCTTTGAAGAAATGCATTACTTAAGACTTGAAAGTAAAGTTTATGAAAATTAATGTAGGATTTAATTATTGTGATAGATTGAAAAAATTTATTTATAAATTTATTCTCACTTATCTTCAAATCTATTCAAATAAATAATAAAAAATTAACTTTCAAATCTCTTCAATTACTCTCCCTCAAATCCATTCAAGTGAACAAAGTCTAAGTTTAGTAAATAAGAACAAATCTGAATAAGAGACAAACATTAAACAAATTAGACAAAAATAAGGCCTAAAAATGCTATTGTACATTTTATGTATTACTATTTATTAATATTAAATCATATGTTTTATAAAAAATTTAAAAACCTTCCTATTTTAATTTTTTATAGATTTCATTACATAAACACAAAATAAATAAAAAATGAGAGGATAAGATATCCTCTGCTCCCATATTTCTCCGCCACTAAAACTTGAGAAATGGTCCCCATCTCAGTGTGGTATGAATTGAAAATTTAATTGATTGTTTCAATTGATTTGTTCAATAACATGCTTTGAAGAAATGCATAGACATAACTTTAGTATTCAAGGATAGATCTGAATAAGAGACAGACATCCTGTGAAAGGAGATATTTTGTAGCTTCGAAACCCTGCTTCCACGAACAGTTTCTTCAATTCTTCTTCTCTTCTTTCTTTTCCATTAACAAGACATGTGATTTTCACATCCAAGGCGAGCTTTAGTCCATGCTTGGCCTTCGTTTATCACAATTAATTTTCCTCTTTCTCCTTTACCAGAAATAGCTTCTTTGCAATTTTCTAATATCTTCTTACAATCCTCGTCATTCCAGTCATGCAAAATCCACTAAAAAGAATTATAATTTCTTAATAACATATCTCATATGTCAATCCTAGAATTATAGTAAAATTATTATTTGAAGCCATAATTTGATGTAAATTTGTATTTTGTTATAATTATTTTACTCTGTCACGTGAAATGAATGTTAACAAAACAAGTGGACAGAGAGAGTGGCACGTAATATTTGAAAACTCGGGTATATTTTATTTGTAAAAATACACAGATATCTTATCATTTAAAGTATATATTTTTACATTTATTTATTTGATACAGAATTTAAAGATAAAATAATTATATGAAATAAATGTAAAAAGTTTAAATGTGTTAAATATTTTTTTTTCCAATTTAATAAAACAAACAATCACTTCATAACTTCTCCTGAAAATAATCAATTCAACTTACCATGTCCGAATAGACTAAAAGCGAATATACAAATTTAGGTTTTTGAATCTTTATATAAAGGACGAGAAAGTCCGAAACACCACACAAAATACAGATTCACATCAAATTATGGCTTCAACTAATGTCCTAAAAGCGAGTGAGATCTTTGAAGGTCAAGTTCACTTGTACAAACACTTGTATCCTCATGCAGTAGATTGTATGAGTATTAAATGGATGGTTGAGCTTGGCATACCAGACATAATCCACAACCATGGCGAACCCATTTCGCTTCAAAAGTTGGTGTCCATTCTACAAATTCCACCAAGTAAAGTTAGAGGCGTGAAGAGTCTCCTACGCTACTTGGCACACAATGGATTCCTTGAGATTGTAAGAGTCAATTTCAGCACAGAAGAAAACGAAGCATATGCTCTAACACCTGCATCACACCTTCTTGTCAAAGGCACTGACTTTTGTCTTGCATCAATGGTAAAGGGTTCAACTCACCCAACTTTATCAGATATGTGGTCTCACTTGAAGAAGTGGACTTATGAGGATGATCTTACAGTGTTTGATGTCTCCAAAGGATCAACTATGTGGCACTTCAATAATAAAGACCAAGATTTTAACGAGACGTTCAATGAGGCAATGGCTAGTGATTCTCAGATGATGAACCTGGCATTAAGAAGTTGCAATTGGGTGTTCGAAGGAGTGGAGACCATTGTGGATGTCGGAGGTGGAACCGGAACCACAGCCAAGGCTATCTGTGATGCATTTCCTAACTTGAAATGCACTGTGTTTGACCGTCCACAGGTTGTGGAGAATTTGTCGGGAACCAACAATTTGAGATATGTTGGTGGTGACATGTTCGAATCTATTCCCACGGCTGATGCAATTCTACTCAAGGTAGGCATCTTTAAAAGAAGCTTTCCTAAACTTCTTTCTCTACTTCAAATTTCTTTTACAAATTAGAATTTTAATTTACTATTCGATTTTTGCTATTAGGATTGGCATGTTTTATTAACAAATTTGTAAATTTTTTTAGTGGACTTTGCATAATTGGAGTGACAAGGATTGTAAGAAGATCTTAGAAAATTGCAAAGAAGCTATTTGTGATAAAGGCAAGAGAGGAAAAGTAATTGTGATAGATGTTGTGATGAAGGAAGACCAAGATGAGCATGAACTTACTGGACTAAAGCTCCTCATGGATGTGCATATGACATGTCTTCTTAATGGAAAAGAGAGAAGTGAAGAAGAATGGAAAAAACTCGTGGTGGAAGCAGGATTTCAGAGCTATAAAATATCTCCTTTCACAGGATATTTGTCTCTTATTCAGATCTATCCTTGAATGCTGAACTTGTAGTGATGCATTTAGTAGTTTTATTCCTATTATGTATGGATCGAATAAGGTTGAGGTCTTTATTTCTAGTACCAATAAAAAGGAGAATTGATAAGAAACAAGACTCAAAAGATCTGAAACTGATGATGAATGCACGAGGATTTTGTTTTAACTTTATGAAATCAAATATATTTAGTATAAAATGAGGCTTTTTTTCCCCTTGTTGATTCTTGTATATCTTGTAATGTAGCTTATAATAGGAGAAAAAAACATAAATTTTCACTAATATTAACCAAAATAATTGCACTTGAACATTTACAGTGTGGATGCTGTGTACTCTAGGCATCTATGCAGTGAAATGCTGCAACAATCTATTTTAATGGTAGGTACTTACCGTCGAGATTTATGGAATTGTAAACTAAAATTTGTGAAATTGCAAAAAGTTGTCAACAACATTAACCTGCTACTTGAATTATAATAATTAAGTTAAATTTTCAACCTTGGAATAACACTTGGATGGGAAAACTAAAGTTATTCTCAGTGTTTATTGAATTTTTAACTTTACAATAAAGATATGATATAATTAAGACATACACACAAATGCAAAACCATATATATATATATATATATATATATATATATATATATTTGTATGGTGGACAAAGCCTTCACCCATTATTTCCATCAAATTATTCAGAAGGAGTATTGATACCCCTGGACATTTTTATGTGATTGAATTGATGGCATGAAAGGAAGGAATCAATAAAGTTTAGTGAAATAGTTTTCATCAGTGCATGCATGAATAATAGCAAGGAAAGAAACAAAACAAAATCAATTATCTTTGGTGCAATAGTATTTGGTGCAGAGATATGATTCAAACGAAATAATGGAGACCATGCACCACGAATGAAAAGCCTAAAAAGGCTATCAAATAGGTAAAGGACGTTGTTCTCCAATTATTCGAATAAATTAAATTTATTCTCCAATTTTTACAATTACATTACTTAACTTATGTTATTAAATATTCCTATTTTATTTTATTTCACTGAAATTAAATTTATTCAATTTTTTATATTACACCAAATTTTTTGACAAATTTAAATTAATTAATAACAATTATTTAATAAAAAATGATTTAAATTAATTAAAAAATGAAAAAAGTGAAAATATGAGATGCACTATTTCAATAAAAAATGATTTAAATTAATTAAAAAATAAAAAAGTAAAAATATGGGATGCACTCCACATTTTCAACTTTTTCATTTTTTAACTAATTTAAATCGTTTTTATTTATTAAATAATGTTTTTATATGAATTTAATTTTAATTAATTAAGTTTTTTAATATAATTAAATAAATATATTTTATAGTATTATTTAATTTCATGTCAATTGTATACAATTAATAAATTAAGTTTTTATATTAATTATTAACAATATTTAATATATAAAATTTATTTAAATTAATAAATTTTGAAATAAGTTAAAGGTCATTACTTGTCTTCTTCGTCAGTCAATGCATATATGCACCCTATGTTTAGCTAACTCTTTCAGTGCAAACTAGTACTTGTCTAGTTCTTTAAGTAATGTGATATGCACCAAGTGAACTTCAAATTTCATTATATACATCATTCGTTGTTCACATTCCAATTGAACAAATTTCCTCCTACTTCACATCTTTGCAATCCCATCTATATACACAATCTTTGTATTTCTCGTCTCACAACCACTATTTTGTAATGACATCGTAAAAATAATAAAAGCATTAAAGGATAATATATATAACAAGTCTGAATTCAAGTATAACAAGTCTTGTTTATAACAAATGACATTAATATTATTTTGACTTTGTTTTGTAAATAGAGATGAACTTTCTTTTTTAACAGACCAAAGAGAGAAATTTTTGTCCAAGGTTTTTCTTTATATATATTGTGAAATAAATTTAATAAAATGTTAACTTTATTTAATTATTAATAATAATAATAATAATAAGATATAAATATGGATAAAAGAATCAAGCTAAATAATTTTTATTACATAAAACTTTAAATGAATGAAAAGATTAAAATGAGTATAGATTGAAGTACAAAAAGTGTTATCGTTAGAGAAAAAAGATCCCCACTACATAAGGGTAGGTGGACTAATATACGTTTTTTTCTTCAAGATACAATAATTCATCAGCAATGAATGATCTCTTAACGAAAATACCGGTGTTTTAAAAAATAATATAAAATAGAAAATTGAAAACCTTTTCTATATAAACAGTTGTATTTGGTGAATATTTATTTCACACAAATTGATTGTATTTACAGGTAGAAAAGAGTAAATAGTACTAAACAGTAATAAATCCAATTTAAATAAAATAATGAACAGTAGTAAATCTAATTAAACTAAAATAAAGGTAATAAAGTAAAAAAAAGTTCACAATAAACATTATTCATAAAATTAATATATAGTTGATAAAAGTATATGATAATTTATTTATTTATTTGTAAATTGTACTAAATACTTTCAACAATCCTCACATAATTTAAAAATAAAATGTATCATATTTTTAAAATGAAATATTATATTTTAGTTAAAGGAACCTTTGAGATTCAAGTCTTATACCTTAAAGGAATCTTTATAGTCTTGTGTTTGTATTTTGTTTTATGAATGTTATTTAGAGACTTGTACATGTCTCACCATAACAGTTTCACCATGACACTTTTTACGAGGTGATTTATGAGTCACATCCTTACACTAATTGTTATTCAGTTTATTAAGGGGTATTTACAAATAAACATAAAAATACACATACCTGAACTTTATTATTATCATAATTTATAATCCACCTTTTGATTGGACGGAGATATAACATTTATTCAAATCAATTGGTATATTTTAGTCAATAACAACTTTCTTATTATCCATTAAACTCTATTTCATGAGATCGTCATTCGTGTAGGGATGGGTGTTCATTATTACAACTAATTTATATGATTTAGTTTCATTATGATTCAAGTATTTTTTGACATGTGAACCTTTGGTAAGTGGATTCACAATATTTCTTTTTGACCTGACAAAGTCAAAAAAAATAATATCATGAGTAATTAAGTTTCTAATAGATTTGTGTCTCACTCTCACATGTATTTTTTTCATTACAACATTTGCTAGAGACTTTCAACTTAATTGTCACAAAATATTGAAATAGGAGGTATAAGTTTATTTAATAATGATAAATCATATACAAGAATTTTAAGAAATTTTATCTCTGTAGTAGGTGTATCAACAAAAATCTTGGCTTCCATGGTAGATCGTGAAATGAAAGTTTGTTTAGTACATTTTAATTATATTACATCTTCATCTAAAGTAAAAATGTAACAGATAATAAACATTGTATCATTAGAATTAGAAATCCAATTTGCAACTCTATAACCTTCAATAATCTCATGAAATTTCTCATCATAAATGCATAATTAGAAGCATCACAAATAATATTATCACTAAAAAACAAAACAATACTAGAGATATAAGAAACATAATTTTAGTTAATTCATCCTTTGAAATGACATATCTAAATTTCTTAATAGTATGGTATGTTAATCTTTGCAAGTTTTTTAGAAGGTACATTACTTTTTGCAAGTTAGTATGGACAAGTCACGTAGGCAAAAAAGAACACCTCATTAACTTATTGTTCATGCAGATTAGATGTCGTTAGGAAAAAAAGACTAAATTTAACAAAAATTAAAAAAAATAGAACCACATTAGTCACTCGAAAAAGTCGAGTCTCAGTGAACAAAAATAGGGACCAAAAGTCGTATTGAGTATTTTATGTTTTACTATTTATTAATAGGTTTAATTGCTTATTTTGTCTTTAGTTTCACTATTGAGTGTCAACTTCGCATATGATTAATTTTGAGGATCATGGAGAGATTTAGGGTATTTTTGAAATAAAAGAAAATAGTGGGAAGATGTAGAGTATTTTTGGAATAAAAGAAAATAATGAAGAGGTGCAGGAGCACTTGGAGTGGTGGAGGAAGTAACACCCTTTTATGTTTTGGTACATAAAATTTGATAAAAAGGAAGACCCTGATTAGTCCTGACCCATAGAACTTTAGAGGTTTTTAGTTTTATAGGTTTTTTTAATAAATGATTTTTTTGACCTATAAGCTTTTTTGACCCTATAACTTTTTTGGACTCAATCCATATAAAATAGAGTCAAATCTTGTTAAAGTAGTTGACTTGACCATTCTAGTGAGAAACTACTAAAACATAATACTAAAGTTGTACATGAAAGGATTGTTAGTGAAATTATGATATGCTAATCTATTTATAGGTAAAACGTTAATAAATAAATTCTCGACCTTGCGATAACAGTTGGATAAGAAAACTGAAGTACTTACCAGTTATTTGATTTTTAACTTTACATAAACCAACTTATATAATTAAGATAAGTTTAATGATATTGAATCATTGATACAATCAAATAAATTTTCAACCATAACATCACATTGATATGGGGATCATTTCTCAAGTTTTAGTGGCGAAAAATTATGCGAGCAAATAGATATCTTATCCTCTCATTTTTATTTTTATTTTGTGTTCATATAATGAAATCTATGAAAATTAAAATAGGAAGATTTTTAATATTTTATAAAACATATGATTTAATATTAATAAGGTTTAATTGTTTACTTTTTCCTTAGTTTTACGGTTGAGTGTCAATTTCGTCTTTATTTTTAAGAAAGTATCAATTCTATCTTTACTTTGTATAATTTGCACAAATCAAGTTTATTCCATTAATTTTGCATAAATTAGAGTAAATTGTGTGATGACTTTATAAAGAAGTTTGCATTTCTTTTCTCTCTCTCCTCTGCTCCTCCTTGCCTCATGCAGACCCGTTTCTTTTTCTCTCTTGGAGTCAGACAAAAAGAATAATGCATTAGTTGATGCATGACATTAATAAATATACATTTTAACTACCCTCTTCAATGATGGAATAAGTGTTAGAGACCTTTCTTTAAGTACATCATTTCTTCACTGTTATGCCAATTACCTTTCTTTTAAAACATCTATAATGTCTATTTTTTTTTTATTTTTTGCAAATCTCCTACTGAAGGAAAAACAATAACAATTACTATAATATTTTGTGATTATTTTTTATTTAATAATTTGTATCTCTTTTAACGAGGTTTAAATTTATATTAGGTCTAAAATATTTCTGGATTAGTTGGTTAAGTATTGAATTAATGTGTATATAAAAAATTTAGATTCTTTTGTTTATGATTACAAAAAAATATCTTTGTATCGTAGTCTACAAGTCTAAGATAACTTGGTTATGACATGTGAGATTTTAAGATTATTAATTTAATAGTTTATTTGTACGGGTTATTATGATAGATAAAATTTAAATAATTTATTAATCTATTTAATTTGTATTGAACACTAATTTTAATTTCAATTTTTTATATCATACTTTCATTTTAAACATCGTTTTAAAAAAGAAATTACTTGAATATTATATTTGAAAAATTTAACAATCCTATGTTTCCATTTGTTATTTTTTAATATGTTTTATGTTTAACTACTCTCTAACACATAATTAATGTAAATGTCTCATGTATACATATATTTAACTTTATAATGTTTTGTACTTTATTTTAACCTTAATTAAACATATTTTGAGATAAAAAAATAAATCAATAGTACGATATAAAGATATACTAATAGAAGTTAAAAATTGAATTAAAAAGTTTAATCTATAAATAAACAAATAAAAATATCAAGCCTTTAATTTTAAAATATCTAGATAAGCAACTCAAAATTGTAAAACTTGTGTAGTTAAAATCAATAAATATATTATTTAAAAAAATTAATAACGATATTTATTTAATGAAATTCATACTAGTTCAAAAAATTATAAAATACGTTTAATAGTAAACATATTTAAAATTACTAAAACGTTTAAAAAAAATATCAATTTGTCTAAAACTGTCAATTTCATTTAAACTTGATACAATTTGTTTGAATGAAGTTGCTTTCGTTAAAATACCTTTTGCATAAAATGATAATAAAATCAAGTATATAATAAATGGAAAGACTTAAATCTCACACTCTGACAAAACTCGTCTCTCTCTCTCACTCGTAAGTACCACACCTTCTGCTTCTTAAATCTTTAATCATATTACCACTTATCCTTTCTGATTTCGATAAAAAACAAATACTTTATATTTATTTTTTATTTGATTTCAAATCCAACTCTTATTTATCAGCTTCAAACTCAAAGTACTCGATGAACCAACCAACCTTTGACTTTCTTATTATCATCCCGTTCAAAAAGGAATATATTAAATTAAAATTAAAAATAACCATGAACATTCTATTATAATTAAATTTCAATTTAAAATGATTGATTTTATATAATTAAACGATTTTTTATTCTAATTTAACTTTAGAATGATACTATTTTACATAACAAATGAAATCATATAAACAAAAAATAACAATATATAAGTGTTTATTTATAAATTAATTTTCAAATATAATTAAAAAAATTGTATGATAAAACATCAGTTGAAATGAATTTTATCTTTTAAAAAACAGTTTAAATTTTTTTATCACAAAATATAAGCCATTGTCTAGTAGAATAAACACGGTCTTCTATATAGATTTTAATAATAATAATAATAATATAATAATAATAATGCTAATAATAATAATAATAATAATAATAATAAAAAGGGGTACGGGAAGAAGAAAAATATAAGTTTTTCCAAGAACAAAATAAATTGCAATATTTATTCAGTAATAATGTTAAAATAAAACTGGCAACATTAAGAATATTATTTTAATCTTGATTAAATAAGTAAAATGAACATTACTATTTAAATATATTTGCATCAATCCTTATGGTTCTGGTTTAAGGTTTTTGAATATTATTTTTAATATAATTATGATTTTTATTTTTTATTTTTTAATTATCCCAACGAGCTAAATGAGGGAAACTAGACCATTAGGAACGAAAATTTTGATTTTTTTTTCTTTTACTTTTATAATAATTTTATAGCTTAAATTTGAATAAATTTTCAAAAAAGAGAGAGAAAAAGATGGGTAGAGGAGAGAGAAAAGCAAATTGCAGACTTTTTTGTGAGGGTCACAAAGTTAATGTCCATTTCTGCATGTTTAATAGTACGATATAAAGATATAATAATAGAAGTTAAAAATTGAATTACAAAAAATAATCTATAAATAAATAAATAAAAATATCAAGCCTTTAATTTTGAAAATATCTAGATAAGCAACTTAAAAGTGGTAAAACTTGTGTAGTTAAAATCAATAAATATATTATTTGAAAAAAAATAGTAAACATATTTAAAATTACTAATTACAGATAATAAAATTTAAATACCACACAATATCAATGATAATAAATGTTTAAATAATTACGTAATTATTTTCATTCATTCTTAATTTACATTTAAGAGAATTACCATATACTTAAATAATATTTTTTTATAACATTTAAATATTATTTATTATTTTACGATTGATTCAAAATTATTTCATAATAATAATAATTATAAATATTACTATAAACTAATTCCAGAATAACACTTGAAATATTATAAAAAAAAAAGTTATCTACCTATACTATAAAAAATGTTGTCTACCTAATTATTGTCCTATCTTAAATGTACCAAAACGCAAAGCTGTAACCCATTAAGAAGACATTGGAGCACGTGAAATGGTCCTGGTTACTGCCTTTGATATTGTGGACACAACCTAGATTTTTTGCTTGTCTCACAGTATGAAAATGATTGGAGCAACAACAAAAAAAAGCATCAGGTTTCTCGATTTTTGAGAGGTAAACCTCAAATAATTTATATCACAAACTAAAAGTAAAATTAGTTGAGTAATCTCAGAAAACTCATAATTAATTGGAATTACTAGCTAGCATTCTCCCACTACATTGTCTAGTATGGAATGAATGTAACCAAGTACAGTGAACCGTACCAAGGAGATACGTGGTTATACGTGCATAATCTTTGATCAAACCAAGAAATTCAGAAGATTAGGTATGAATTTGTTTTGATTATTTTATCTGGAAAAGAATACGAGAATGTTAATTAATGAAGAAATCGGAGGATTTTACATAAACATGAAATGGACAAGAGTATCACAAACTGTCAACGCCAACCAAAATATCTAGGCTGTGTCCACAGTATCAAAGGCAGTAACTATGCCCTTCAGGACCATTTCATGTGCTCCAATTCGTTACAGCTTTGCGTTGTGGTCCATTAAGGAAAACGGTTCAGACAAGATTGGTAGTGATGCCCTTCTCTACATTTTTAAACTCCCCATGTGCTTTTGCTGACACCCTTCAATTAATTCTTTTACTCTATTGGAAAGAAATATTAGATATATTATTTTTTATTTATCTTTTACTTTTATTTAATTTTTATTATTTTTATTTATATTTTTTCTATTATAAATAAAAAATCATATATATATATATATATATATATATATAAAAGAAATTAATTTTATACATACTTTTTCACAATATTTAATATGTAAATGTTTTTATTTTTATTTTATTATCTTTTTTGTTTTACTTTATTTTATTGTGTTTTATTTTTATTTACTTATTTTTATTTTTTTTTTTAATTTTATTTTTGCACTTCCTTTTTTTTAATCACTGATCTATCTTTCTATTCGTTTTTTGTTTTTTAAATAAAAAAGAAAAAAATTCTAAAATATTAGATAATAGTTTTGCTTTTAATAAAAATAAATAAATAAATAAAAGAGAAAAAAAGGAAATTGAAAATGAGAAAATACAAGTAACCATGAGACAACAAACAAAGAAGGAAGTTTCTTCAAGCATTCAGTATCACCGACGAAAAGAAGTGAAGTTTAGTGAGAAGGGAAAGAGTTACAAGAAGAGAACCCAAGCGTAAAAGGTACGTCTTCACCTCTAAAGCTTTACTGCCACCAAGTATACATGTTATTCCTGAATAATAGCTTAATAGCTTATGGTCATCTGCTTGCACTCGTTTGGTTTTTCTGCTAATATTTGGATTAGCCATATAGTCATTGGGATAATATTTGGGATGATATTTGGTTTGCTGCATTTGGTTTGGTTCTCCATTGATTCTCCTTCATAACTCATCATCTTCTTCCCTGGCACCATTTTCTTCCGGTCTTCTACGGTTCTATATTCTCTTCCAAGCAAGTTTATCTCTTTAACCTACACAGAAAACACCACAGAAGTCATATCCAGAGAGTAAAACATCACTTTCTCATCAATACCTCCCTAACAGAACATGCCAGAAAGCAAGAAATAAAAAAAACAAAACAGAGCAGAGCATCAGATACTCATGCTTTATTCATTCTTCACCTTCGTCAAATGAAACCAACAGCTAAATGAAGATTCAATACATTTTGTTTCAATTTCTTAAATAACAGAAGAACACAAGACAAGGTATTTTCATCAAACTTCATTCATAAGCCATTTTTCCTAAACCCCGATCCTTCTCATCTGTAAGAAAAAAAAAATTTAACCTCTCCTTATTGTGCCGACGACGCACAACACCTCAAGCCAGTCACCATTTTCGTTTCATCGGACCACCGGGAACGAAACGGTCATAGATCTACCAAAAAAACAAATCTTGGGGCGAACCACCACTGTGAGCAGATCCGACCCCTTGCCGCCGAACGCCGCTACCTGTGTCGTCGTGAGTCGTTTCACGGAGAAGTCGTCGCCGTCGAGAATAGGGAGAATACGAAAATAGTAGTGTGGCGCATCAGATATGCCTCTGGATGTGGTTCTTCCTTAGCGCCAGAGAAGATGAAGGAAAAGACTGCTCCGACAGGGTGGCCAGCAGTCGTAGAGGGTGGCGCGGTGGTAGTGTGTCGATGCCGATACCTCTGGAAGGTGGAGGTGTTTGGTGCAGGAATCTGGTAACGTTCTTTTGATGAGGGACGTTGAAGAAGCGAAGCCTTTCTCTTCCTCTGCGTGAAGAAGATAATCTTTTTTTCTCTCCTTTGAAAAGGATGAGTAATACCACTCTATCAAGGAGGAGGTTCACCGGGGAGATACAAACCTCAATGAGATATAAGCCCAACCATATAAAGGATTGACACCACTCTCTATCCAAAATCTTAAGGCAATGAGTTAACGGGTCTTTCATCTTTATATAGTGCTCCATTTTCTCATTTTTATCCAATGTGGTACTTGGACTCGCACTTGCATTCCCAACAATCTCCCCCTCAAAGGTGAGTCCCTTCCACATTGGTACACTCCCCCTCCAGCGGAAACATTCCCATCTAACCACAACCACCCTTCATACCACTGTTGGGTCTATCAAGGAGGAGGTTCACCGGGGAGATACAAACCCCAATGAGATATAAGCCCAACCATATAAAGGATTGACACCACTCTCTATCCAAAACCTTAAGGCAATGAGTTAACGGGTCTTTCATCTTTATATAGTGCTCCATTTTCTCATTTTTATCTAATGTGGGACTTGAACTCGCACTTGCATTCCCAACATAATCTTCATCACTCTACTACTTAATATTTTCAATCTCAAAAATTAAATAATAAAACTCGTGTGAACATCAGTACTTAATACAATAATGGGATGAGTGGTCGTGATTGTCTGCATCATCCTAAGACTCAATACCTTCATGTCAATCTAAATAAATAAATAACAGTACAAGTACTTGTGTGATAGCTTGGATTATTCTATTGTTCAATACTTTTTCTTTGTCTTTTATTAAAAATATTTAAATGTCATCTTAAATGTATGAGCATTTGTCTGATTGTTCGTAGTGCTAAATATTTTTTCTTTCTCTTTTAACAATAATTAAAAATATTTAAGTGAATTTCTATAAATACGAGTATTTATGTGATAATTTGCGTTTACATAATATTTATTACCTTCTTTTTCACAATCATGTTAAAAATACTAAAAAATTTAAAATTTTTAAAAACTAAAAACACTCACATTTTCAAACGATTAAACAATCTTCGAGCTAAAATTACGTGATCCTTCATTCTCTATCAAGAATGGAGATATATAAGAACAAAGTTAGTCTTTGTCAGGTTCACTTTTCAAAAATCTAAAATTATCTAACTAGATTTTCTAAAGAATTAAGTAACCTTGATTTTTTATTTTGAATGGGAATACGTAGAAGCAAGGTCAATGTGTTGGATCCAAAAAATAAAAAAATAAAAAATTTTTTTGTGTCATTTTTGAAGAATAGTTAAACATTTTGAAAACCACATTAATTTCTCATATTTAATTAAAGATACTGTCTTCGGGCAGACGCAGTAAGGTGCTAATATCTTCTTTATCCGTAATCGACTCCCGAACCTAGAATTCGGTTTTCACACGGTCTTTGACGACTCCAAAATCTCTTTTTCAAACCCATCTTTTTTTAGTTCGTCGTCCCGTCGCAATTCCGATTGCGGTACAATGATATAAATGAACTTTCTTGTAACTTCATTTTGTATTCTCTTATTTTCTTTTTGCCCTTCTAAAATGTATATGTGATTAAATCTATTTTGTATATGATTGTGGTTGTGTTAGGGTATCTTGTTACTGTTTTGGGGGTATCTTGTTGTATGGCTTCAAATCATGGGCGTAGTTCAAATGAGATCTTTGAAGGTCAAGTTCACTTGTACAAACACTTGTATGCTCATGCAATAGATTGTATGAGTATTAAATGGATGATTGAGCTTGACATAGCAGACAGAATCCACAAGCATGGTGAACCCATTTCACTTCAAAAGTTGGTGTCCATTCTACAAATTCCACCAAGTAAAGTTAGAGGCGTGAAGAGTCTCCTACGCTACTTGGCACACAATGGATTCCTTGAGATTGTAAGAGTCAATTTCAGCACAGAAGAAAACGAAGCATATGCTCTAACACCTGCATCACACCTTCTTGTCAAAGGCACTGACTTTTGTCTTGCATCAATGGTAAAGGGTTCAACTCACCCAACTTTATCAGATATGTGGTCTCACTTGAAGAAGTGGACTTATGAGGATGATCTTACAGTGTTTGATGTCTCCAAAGGATCAACTATGTGGGACTTCAATAATAAAGACCAAGATTTTAACGAGACGTTCAATGAGGCAATGGCTAGTGATTCTCAGATGATGAACCTGGCATTAAGAAGTTGCAATTGGGTGTTCGAAGGAGTGGAGACCATTGTGGATGTCGGAGGTGGAACCGGAACCACAGCCAAGGCTATCTGTGATGCATTTCCTAACTTGAAATGCACTGTGTTTGACCGTCCACAGGTTGTGGAGAATTTGTCGGGAACCAACAATTTGAGATATGTTGGTGGTGACATGTTCGAATCTATTCCCACGGCTGATGCAATTCTACTCAAGGTAGGCATCTTTAAAAGAAGCTTTCCTAAACTTCTTTCTCTACTTCAAATTTCTTTTACAAATTAGAATTTTTTTTTACTATTCGATTCTTGCTATTAGGATTGGCATGTTTTATTAACAAATTTGTAAATTTTTTTAGTGGACTTTGCATAATTGGAGTGACAAGGATTGTAAGAAGATCTTAGAAAATTGCAAAGAAGCTATTTGTGATAAAGGCAAGAGAGGAAAAGTAATTGTGATAGATGTTGTGATGAAGGAAGACCAAGATGAGCATGAACTTACTGGACTAAAGCTCCTCATGGATGTGCATATGACATGTCTTCTTAATGGAAAAGAGAGAAGTGAAGAAGAATGGAAAAAACTCGTGGTGGAAGCAGGATTTCAGAGCTATAAAATATCTCCTTTCACAGGATATTTGTCTCTTATTCAGATCTATCCTTGAATGCTGAACTTATAGTGATGCATTTAGTAGTTTTATTCCTATTATGTATGGATCGAATGAGGTTGAGGTGTTTATTTCTAGTACCAATAAAAAGGAGAATTGATAAGAAACAAGACTCAAAAGATCTGAAACTGATGATGAATGCACGAGGATTTTGTTTTAACTTTATGAAATCAAATATATTTAGTATAAAATGAGGCTTTTTTTTCGTTGTTGTTGATTCTTGTATATCTTGTAATGTAGCTTATAATAGGAGAAAAAAAATATAAACTAATATTAACCAAAATAATTGCACTTGAACATTTGCAGTATGGATGCTGTGTACTCTATGCATCTATGCAGTGAAACGATGCAACAATCTATTTGAATTATAATAATTAAGTTAAATATTCAACCTTTGCACTAACGGTTGACAGTTGGATGGGAAAAATAAAGTTATTCTTTGTGTTTATCGAATTTTTAACTTTACAATAAAGATATGATATAATTAAAACATACACAAAAGACACACAAATATTCAAAAATACACATAGATATACATGCAAACACACGGATACAAACACTATACATAAATACATACACATAAACAGATAAACACATGCACATATACACAGATATGCACAGACACACATATACAAACACAGACATAGACAGCAACACACACAGACATAAACACATATACATACAGACACACACATACACAAATACATATACATACAGACACACACATACACAAACACATATACATACAGACACACACATACACAAACACATAGACACACACAAAGACATAGACATAGATACATAGACACACACATACTCAAAGGCACACACACATGCATAAACTCATATGCACGTATAAACATACATACACACATGTAGACACAAAGAAACATACACGCACACACAGAGAGACACATACACGGAAACACACTCACATACAGACACATGCATAGACAGACACAAATTCACGCATTATTAACTTTATTTCATTATTTTTTTAAATTAAGAAATGCTTTGGTTGATATGAAATTTTATATATTTATAATTGTGTGAGATTTTATATAAAATTTACACTTTTATTTTATTTTTGTTTGATATTTTGACTTAAAATTTATACAATTATCATTTATTCATAAATATTCAATATTGAATATATTCTTTTAATATTAATTATTTGATAATATTATTTTTTTTTCGTGATTTTCCATAAAAGTGGTTAATTAATATTGAAATAGTAAGAAAATAAGTATAAATACAAACACAATCGATACTCATTGAGGATAAGAATGAGATAAAAGTTGATACACGTTGAGAATGAAAATGGAAATTAATATGTATTTTTTTAGAATGGAGATGAGATAATAAAATCTATCATTATCCCGTTTCATTTTAATTTTCATGAATGTTGAGTAAGTCTATTTTTAAATTGATAACAATATTTTAAAAAATACAATATTAATTTATTAAGATGATATATGAATTGGATTAAATCTAAAAATCATATATTTCGAATCATCATACTCAATTATATGAATTGGATTAAATTATCATAATTGTCCTACCTTAATATGTTTGGAAATTTGAATTTTCATATATTAAATTTTAAACCCTTTGAAAACTTTTGGTGAAGTGTTCTTAAAGTAAATAAAGTTAGGTTCCTCATTAATATGTTTGGAAATTTGACTTTTCCCATATTAAATTTTATCCTTTAATAATATTTTGGTGAAGTGTAAATAAGGTTAGGTCTCTCATTAATATGTTTGGGAAAACTTTTGGTGAAGTATCCTTAAATTAAATAAGTTGAGTTTTATGCGGAGGAAAAGAAGAAATAAAGTGAAGTAAAAAAACTTGAGAGATATAAGTTATTTGATTTAAAAAAATAAAATTGTGTTTTATGTTATTATAGGGTCGAATACATTTTAAAAATACACATTCCTCTGTACAACATATTTCTTATATCTTCAATTATCCTAAGAAATCTAACAGTAGCAAACCCAAGCATGACATTCTATTGTAAAGTGAAAGCAAATAATTTATTCTCGCCCTTGGAGAATCGATTCTTGCCTATATAGAGTTTATTTTTGCCTAAAGAGAATCAATTATACGTCAATTGATTTTGTTCACTTTCATTTATGAAACTAATCATGTTTCAGTTATGGCATCTTACTTCTACAAGTAAAAAGAATCCTGATAATTATCCTTTAGAAACGGAAATTCCATCACCACTATTCTCTTTGTTTAGCTGAGAAATCTCTCTGCATGCAAGGCCACTATGAAGAGGACGAATCTCTACCACAATCTAAAACAAAGGATAATTTTGTCTTCTTCCAGTTGGCTTTATCGTGATTATTGTTCTTAAAAGAAAAAAAAAAACATAACGGGTAATGTTATTTTTGACAATATTTTAATAAAACATATGTTTCATTTTTTCATTAAATTTAGAATATATTAGTACAATAACAAATAAACAATACAATAAACCACTGAAAAAATGTCATATACATTATATCAAAATATTAAAAAAAAAATCAATGTCAAACTAAGGCTGCAACACTCTATACTAGATTACAAGTTTCTGTCATCAATTAAAAAGAAGGTTTGTGAGTTAGTCTATGCATGTGAAGAACTTGAATACAGAAGAAACTTTAAATACATGAAAAGTGAAATGTTGAAAGAAAGAGTTTGAAAGTTGAAAGGTGAAAACGAGAAGCTTCGAGTTCAATTGGTTACTTATGTCCTAACTGTCAGTGCTCTGAGTAACTACATAAAATCTTGGAGATGCAAATACTTGAGCATGTAAAACCATTAAAGGTAATTTGCATGATATCTTCAACGGAGAACCAACTACTATTACATTGGTTACTTTGACAAAATGAAGTTTTTTTAAATCATTAACGTTAAAGGTTTCGCATATCACAAGTACAATATGGTTAACAAACATTTAGTTCGAATCATAACATAAAAAATTACTCGTGATTCTTTTCTCCAATGTTTTGAATTACCCAATTGGATTAGAGTCACAAACTTATTAATTTTTCACCTTTCAACTTAACCTCTAAAACTCACGAGAATATTATAAACTTAATGCTAATCTTTCTATTATCACTACAATTTATAGTGACTATTTGTACCAAAAAAATATAGTCATCAATATTACACAATCACCAAAAATTCAAAAAAAAAAAGCAATAAAAAAAAACACAAAACTTACATGAAATAAAGCTTGCTTGAAAAATGCAGCCACTATTTCCAACAATAAAAGCAAAAGGAAGCAGGGAATACAACACCAACACGACCAAAGCATGACTAACATTACCAACAACGGAAGCATGGTCAGTGACGAATGCAAACGAAACCTTTGATGAATGTGGACAAACGACAATAGGAGTAAAATGAATGACACATGAAATCGTGAGGTGAAACTAAAAGGTTAACGATCTTTAGTGTACTGTAGTGATTAGGGGTAGAAAGTCAAAGTGCAACACAGAGGGTTAGGAAGAAGTGGAACTGAAGAGTGAAAAGTTTAAGAAAAACATTAAACAATTTATATTGATTATAATGACTAATTGACATAGAAAAGTTTTTGCAATATTACAAAAATATCATTACATCACTTTCTATATCATTTCTAAGTTTAACTAGTATATAAAATGTTATATTTAATTAGGTTTTAATGTTTTTTTGTTCCTAAGTTAAGTGCTAATGTTCAGTTTAGTCCTCGCTTTTAAAAGTATATACTTTTGGTCCCTATGATATGAAAAATGTATCAAATAAGTCCTATCTGTTAACGGTGTTAAAAAAAATAACGTTGAAGTCACTGTGCATGTGAGGTGTCCAAGAAACGTTGACGAGTCATTTAGTTGGCCTAAAATGAATTGATGTGGCAGCCAGAGAATGTAGTACGTGTAATTGGTAAAATAAAATGATTAGGGTTTTTTAAATGGGATAAATTAAATTGGGGAAAAGGGTTTTTTATATTGCTTCCTCGAGAACTTTTGCCCTAGGTGCGTTGAGGGTGGTATAATGGTTAAACCTGGGTGTCCAGATGAAATCCTTTTGATGAGGACCTCCATTTTTGTCATTATTATTGAACGATCGCTTTCCTTCTTTCTTGCTTCCACCTGTAGAAGCTTCTTGTTGTTGTTTTTTCCTTGAGTTTCTCATATCTTCAATACGAATAAACTCAACAACTCTTTCCTAGAGTTCATTCATGGTTTTAGGCGGTCGCGCATACAAGTTTTCAGCGAAATATCCTACTATTAAGCAGGAAGGCAAATTGTTGATGATAAAAGTGTGATTTATGCCTTTAACTCATAGTGCAGTCTCACTATACCTTTTCATAAAGGCCTTCAAGGTTTCCTCCTTCTCCTGCTTAATGTCCACTCATTTTTCCGGTGCTAACTCTTGTACTCGGTTGGACGTATATTGTTTCCCAAAAAGATCCTCCACAGTAGCAAAGCAATCCAATGTGTCTGGGGGAAGGGTTTGTACCATTCTAGTGCTTCTCCTTTGAGTGATAAGGAGAAGGCTCTACACAAAACTGGGTCGTTGTTTGTGTAGAATGCCATTGCGTTGGTGAATACCCTGAGATGATCATCTGGATCAGTTGAGCCATCATATTTCTCTAATATGGGAGGAAGTAGACTGGTAGGTCGTACGACTTGCAGCGGCGTTGGTATAATCCTGTTATTTGCTTCCCTCCTTCCTTGGTCGTTTGGGTTGGTGTGGGGGGACGACTGTCGATTATGGCCGTTCGGGTTGGAGTGAGGGGACAATTGTCGATTGTGGCCGTTGAGTTGGAGTGGGGGGACGATTGTCAATTGAGGCCGTTCGGGTTGGATCGAGGGGACGGTTGTCGGTTGCGGCTTGTCTCGTGGTCATTCTTGCAGTTCTAATCTCATTGGGTTGTCAACACCGAATGTTGAGCGGACTGCTTGGGATGGGCTCGTTCCGCCCAAAGTGCCGTAATCTCCTCTTCGTGTTTTCGCTGCATCTCCAACCGTGCTTGCGCCTGCGTTTGCATCTGTGCCTGTATATTTCTGATAATCTCTCTCGTGCTTTGTTGCTCCTCCATATTTCTTGTGGTCACTATTGGGTTTCTTCTGCTTCTCTCGACCCCACGGTGGGCGCAAAATGTTTCTGTAAACTAAAGTTTAGGGTTCTCGCCTTTTAATGCTTGTTCCAGCGAATACTCTTCAACTTCTGCTCACATCCACAGGATGATCATTGCAATAGAAAGAATGACCGAACAGACAATAGAAGACAAGATAGAAAATGCAGGGTAAGCTAGTGTAATTTAATTAATCATAAAACATAACAGTTACATAATCATGAGTTGAATCAAAGCATTGTAACATACAATCCTCAAACATTCATTTCCAGCGAAGACCGAACCTAGCATACAGGCAATGACCGACTACTTGACTCGACCATCCGGATTGTATGAATATGTAGCTTGTGGCCGTCCTTGGACTCGGGTGGTGTAGTAACTGGAAACCCCTCAGCTGCCACCCGAGGTTAGTCTGTCATACCTCACCCAGATCCCCTCTAGACTAGGACCTCCTACCATTCCTACCACATGACTTACCCATCTCTATCTGGGAACTGGTAATCATTATAATTTCAGGATGAACGCCGTGAATTTCACTATCCATATTCATACTTTACAAATTCAATAACCATCCACCGAGACATTCCTCCTTGGAATGCTCTTCCATACTAACTTGAAATATAATAACAACATACTTACTTATCCAAAATACATTTAAACCAAACCATAAAACAATCATCATCATCAAAATCACCGAATGGAAAGGCTTGTCATTTCTTAAGAACAAGACCAAACATAATATTATTCCCTATAGATGTACATGACCAAATGGTCATGTGAAGAGGAACGCTATAGGCATAAATCGAACGCCTTTGAGACCGAACACCCAAATAACCGAATTCTAAAGCTAAACCGAATACTTTGAATATTAGACCTAACACTTACGAACTAGAATGAACACCATTGTCTTAAACCGATCCCTAATGACTTAACCTAAATAGTAAGAGCCTAGGTCGAACGTTGTTGGCTTAAACCGAACACTATTGTTTGAGCCAAACTCTATTAACTTAGACCAAATAATACAAACATACAACAATTCAAAACAAAAAATCATAATTAAATTATACAAGCTTCCCTTACCTCTAGAACAACTGCTAATCAACAGCAGAATGCGCTCCCTCAAATATCAACCCTTTTCAAGAACACCTATAACTCATTGAATAAGAGAGAAAGACCAAAACGTGATCAGAATGTTGAAAAGATGAAACTGATAAACGAATGTAACCCAAACTTTGGGTTGCATGTGCCCAAAATAGGTTCTTCATGAAGAAGATGAACTTACCAACTCAAGACGGAGATTTGATCGGTGCAAATGAAAACCTTTGGAACCAGGAGAGCTTAGACGTGATCTGATTGGTGATCGGAAGTAAAGAGAATGAGAATTTGTAGAGAGAAGAAGGAAAGCTTTAGACATAAGAAGAAAAGTTTTAGAGAGAAGAAGGAAAAACTGAAAATTGCAGAAGCTTTGGGGGAAGAAGATGCATGCAGGAAATGACTGAAATTTTAAAATCTCAGCATATATACCACTGTTAAAAACCATTCAGTTCACTCCCTAACAACCACCTAGATCCTACTAAGCTGCTAAATTTAAGGGTTCTGACACATCCCATTGGACGTGAGGTGGACGTGAGGTTGAAAATTTAATTGATTGTATCAATGATTCAATATTATTCAATTTATCTTAATTATATCGGTTGGTTTATGTAAAGTTATAAATTCAATAATTGGTAAGTACTTCAGGTTTCTTATCCAACTGTTATTGCAAGTGTTGGCAATTTATCTATTAACTATTAGAATTTAAGTCTCTTTTACCTATGAATTGATTAGTATATATAACATAATTTCACTGACAATCCTTTCATGTACAACTTTAGTCTTATGTTTTAGCAATTTCTCAAACTTTAATTTACAATTTCATAAGTCTCAATAGTGAAGTATATTTGAGTGTAAGCATCTACCATTAAAATAGGTTTTGTTGTATCGTTTCGTTGCATCTCCCATACTTGGGATGTAGAGTACACACGACAAAGTGTAGAGTGAAAAGGAAAAGTGAAAGTTTAAAACCCTAGCATGAACCAAATGTAGGCAAAAAACAAACACTTCCTTCGTTAATTGTTTACAGACTGATTCTCCTCCACTTCACTGACTCTAGCCTGCACCTCCTTTTTTTTATATTTCCAACTATAACCTTCCCCCTTTCTGTCGCATCTCAGATTTGCAAAATTCTACACCCCCTTTTGTCTCCCTTCCTTCTTTACCGCAATTCATATCTAAAAGTCTACACCTCTTACTTTCTCCTCTCTTCAGTTGATCTTTCCCTCCTCCCTTCTCCTTCATTTTTTACCATTCTCGCTGCTGAGTGGTCGTTCCCTCCTGCCCTCCTCTCTGGTTTTGTGACTTTGTGTTGTTGGTGTCGTGGTGAGCTGTAGCAGCAGCGTATTTCTTCTTCTCACAAATTTCACATCAAGCTTATTATTGCATTTGTGCTTTATTTACGGCTTGTGTATGGCAGAACGGTAAAGAAGACGAAGTTGGAAGCTTTAACCGCAATTGGAACTGTGATTAAGACCCGTCGCACTTGGAAATGCAGGGTGTCGCGCAGTCGGAGTTGCGGGGGTAATGGGAGCCGCACTTGGAAGTGCGGTAGTTGGTCGTCGCACTTGCAGCTGCCGGGTGTGTTACGCAGTTGGATATGCGGTTTAAGTTGTTTTTAGGGTTAAATATATTTTTAGTCCCTATATTTTGGGGCGATTTTGGGTTTAGTCCCTCTTTCAAATTAAGGTACAATTTAGTCCTTCAACTTTAGAAAACTCTAGTTTTAGTCCTTTTTACCAAATATTTTTAACTTTATTTGTTGTTTCAAATACATTTCTCAGTTAACATTGAAGCAAAAATGTGTCAAACAGTGTAAACAATCCAAATGCTATAATGAAACGTGCTTGAAACAGCAAATAAAGTTAAAAAAATTTGGTAAAAAACACTAAAACCAGAGTTTTCTAAAGTTGAAGGACTAAATTGTACCTTAGTTTGAAAGAGGGACTAAACCCAAAATTACTCCAAAATATAGGGACTAAAAACATATTTAACCCGTTGTTTTTATTCATTTCAGTTTTACGCAGTTGGATATGCTATTTTAGTTTTTTATTCATTTTAGTTTAAGTTGTTTTTTATTCATTTGGATATGCAGTTTTTTATTTCTTTCTTTTTTTTCTTTCATTACATTAGTATATTTTAGTTTTATTTTTGTTGATATTGGTATACTTTTGATTCTGTAATTTTAATTTCATGTTATGTTAAATAATATTTAATATGGTTTTGGAATATATTTTGATTTGTTTGTTAATTATTTTTGAATTTTTTATTTTTTTTATAATTTTAAATTTTTTATATATTATTTATTATGTATATTTTTTGTTTAATTTTATTTTATTAGTTTTTGAAATTATAATTTTTATTAAATTACTTATTTAATTAAATATTAATTCCTACTTTTTCAAATATTATTAAATGAAGGATAAGATAGTAAATTGGGAAATGCAAGATGAAACATGTGAGATGTAGGAACACCCCTCTTATTTACATGAACATTGTGTGTTAATAATATAGACACTAAGAAAAAAAAATTTAACAAAAATTTTAAAAATTGGAACCACGTTAAATATTAAAAAAAGTCTAGTCTCAATTTAAACAAATTAGATAAAAAAGGAGGGACTAATATTGAACATTTTAGGTTTTACTATTTATTAATATTAAATCATATGTTTTATAAAAAAATTTAAAAATATTCCTATTTTAATTTTTTTATAGATTTCATTACATAAACACAACATAAAAAAATAAAAAATGAGAGGATAAGATATCCTCTGCTCCCATGTTTCTCCGCCACTAAAACTTGAGAAATGGTCCCCATCTCAGTGTGGTATGAATTGAAAATTTAATTGATTGTTTCATTTGATTTGTTCAATAACATGCTTTGAAGAAATGCATTTTCTTATTAATTCTTTTTTTTATTCTGGTCGCATTTTCTTACAAATCGTAAAATAAGCATTGCGACCTTGTTTGTTCAATAACATGCTTGAAGAAATGCATCACAAGTTCAGTAATCAGGGAAAGATCTCAATAAGAGACAAACATCCTGTGAAAGGAGATATTTTGTAGCTTTGAAACCCTGCTTCCAAGAACAGTTTCTTCCATTCTTCTTCTCTTCTTTCTTTTCCATTAACAAGACATGTCATTTTCACATCCAAGGCGAGCTTTAGTCCAGTAAGTCCCTGCTCATCTTGGCCTTCGTTTATCACAGATTCTATCACAATTACTTTTCCTCTTTCTCCTTTACCAGAAATAGCTTCTTTGCAATTTTCTAATATCTTCTTACAATCCTCGTCATTCCAATCATGCAAAATCCACTAAAAAGAATTATAAATTTGTTAATAAGATGAATCGAACTGTAAATTCGTATTCTAATTTATTAAAAAAAAAGTTGCAGTAGTGAAAGAAGTTTAGGAAACATTCGTTCAGAGATGCCTACCTTGAGTAGAACTGCATCAGCCTTGGGAATAGATTCGAACATGTCACCGCCAACATATGTCAAATTGTTGGTTCCCGACAAATTCTCCACAACATGTGGACGGTCAAACACAGTGCATTTCACGTTAGGAAATGCATCACAGATAGCCTTGGCTGTGGTTCCGGTTCCACCTCCGACATCCACAATGGTCTCCACTCCTTCGAACACCCATTTGCAACCTCTTAATGCCAGGTTCATCATCTGAGAATCACTAGCCATTGCCTCATTGTACCTCTGGTTAAAACCTGGGTTTTGACTAAGAACGTCCCAAATAGGTGATCCTAGGGAGACATCAACCACTGTAAGATCATCCTCGTAAGTCCACTTCTTCAAGTGAGACCATAAACGTGATGCAGTTGGGTTAGTTAAATGCTCAACCATTGGTGTAAGACAAAAGTCAGTGCCTTTGACAAGAAGGTGTGATGCAGGTGTTAGAGCATATGCTTCCTTTTCTTCTGTGCTGTGATGGACTCTTACAACCTGAAGGAATCCACTGTGTGCCAGGTAGCTTAGGAGACTCTTCACGCCTCTAACTTTACTTGGTGGAATTTGTAGAATGGACACCAACTTTTGAAGCGAAATGGGTTCGCCATGGTTGTGGATGATGTCTGGTATGCCAAGCTCAATCATCCATTTAATACTCATACAATCTATTGTATGGGCAAACAAGTGTTTGTACAAGTGAACTTGACCTTCAAAGATCTCACTCTGTTTTAGGACATTAGTTGAAGCCATAATTTGATGTGAATCTGTATATTGTGTGGTGTTTCGGACTTTCTCGCCCTATTTATAAAGATTCAAAAACCTAAATTTGTATTTCCGCTTTTAGTGTATTCGGATTTGAATCCATGGTAAATTGAATTGATTATTTTCACAAGTTATGAAGCTGTTGTTTCTTTCATTAGATTGTAAGATATCTATGTATTTTCAGAAATAAAATATGCCCGAGTTTTCTAGTATTACGTGCCACTCTCTCGTCCACTCGTTTTGTTAACATTCATTTCACGTGACTAAGTAAAATAATTATAAAAAATAAATGTACCTCATTTTAGTAAAGAAAAATATCCATTTATATTATACACTTTTAACGTTAAAAATATTTAAATTATTTTCATTTTCATAACTAAAAAAATATGAACTTTTATATTCTTACTCACCTTTCTTATCTCTCATTTTTTTTCAATTATTTTTCTTTTATCTTTTCCATTTTAACTTTTTCTTTGTTATTTTATAATAATTCCAACTGAAAAAATAACAAATATTTATCTAATCTTAATTTATTTTTTTCGTTTATTTAATTTATTTTTCTTTCATCTTCGTCTATTCTCTCACTTACATACAATAACTCGTCATACGTAATTTGTTATTTTTATTTTATTCGTTATTTATTTTTTAATTTAATAACAAAATAATTAATAATGTTGGTGTTGATTTTTTATTGAAAGAATATTGTGTTATATTTTTTCCATTTATTGTTATTAAATTTTATTTTTAAATTTTGGAATTAGTAGTTATTTTAAAAAAGATTTGATATTTTATGTATTAAGTTATCTGAAAATATTTTGTAGGAGAGAAAAACCGTGGGATTTCGGAAGGGTAAGTCCTGAAAATGGATTTATAAAGTAAATTGAAATGATTATTTTCAGAATTTAAAGTTACGAAGCTGTTGTTTGTTTCATTGTAAGATATCTATATATTTTCAGAAATAAAATATACCCGAGTTTTCTGGTATTACCTGTCAGTCTCTCCGTTCACTTATTTTGTTAACATCATTTCACGTGACAGAGTAAAATAATTATAAAAAATAAATTTTTGTATTTAGAAGAAAAAAATAATAAAAGCATTAAAGGATAATATATATAACAAGTCTGAATTCAAGTATAACAAGTCTTGTTTATAACAAATGACATTAATATTATTTTGACTTTGTTTTGTAAATAGAGATGAACTTTCTTTTTTAACAGACCAAAGAGAGAAATTTTTGTCCAAGGTTTTTCTTTATATATATTGTGAAATAAATTTAATAAAATGTTAACTTTATTTAATTATTATTAATAATAATAATAATAAGATATAAATATGGATAAAAGAATCAAGCTAAATAATTTTTATTACATAAAACTTTAAATGAATGAAAAGATTAAAATGAGTATA
This sequence comes from Vigna reflexopilosa, assembly GCA_027742785.1. Taxonomy (NCBI): domain Eukaryota; kingdom Viridiplantae; phylum Streptophyta; class Magnoliopsida; order Fabales; family Fabaceae; genus Vigna; species Vigna reflexopilosa. The sequence continues at coordinate 48,118,876 of CM050914.1, forward strand.
GATTGAAGTACAAAAAGTGTTATCGTTAGAGAAAAAAGATCCCCACTACATAAGGGTAGGTGGACTAATATACGTTTTTTTCTTCAAGATACAATAATTCATCAGCAATGAATGATCTCTTAACGAAAATACCGGTGTTTTAAAAAATAATATAAAATAGAAAATTGAAAACCTTTTCTATATAAACAGTTGTATTTGGTGAATATTTATTTCACACAAATTGATTGTATTTACAGGTAGAAAAGAGTAAATAGTACTAAACAGTAATAAATCCAATTAAAATAAAATAATAAACAGTAGTAAATCTAATTAAACTAAAATAAAGGTAATAAAGTAAAAAAAAGTTCACAATAAACATTATTCATAAAATTAATATATAGTTGATAAAAGTATATGATAATTTATTTATTTATTTTTGAATTATACTAAATACTTTCAACAATCCTCATATAATTTAAAATAAAATGTATCATATTTTAAAAATGAAATATTGTATTTTAGTTAAAGGAATGTTACATATTAAAGTCTTATATCTTAAAGGAATCTTTATCGTCTTGTGTTTGTATTTTGTTTTGTGAGTGTTAATTAAAAATTTGTCCATGTCTCAAATAACAGTTTCGCCATGACACTTTTTACAGGTTATTTATGAGTCATACCCTTACATTGTTATTTAGTTTATTAAGAGGTATTTAAAAATAAATATAAAAATCACATATCTAAACTTTATTATTATCATAATTTATAGTTTATTTTTTCATTGAAAGAAGACATAACATTTATTCAAATCAATTGGTATATTTTAGTCAATAATAACTCTTTTATTACTCATTGAACTCCATTTCATGAGATGTCATTTGTGTGGGGATAAATGTTCATTATTACAACTAATTTATATGATTTAGTTTCATTCCCTTTGGTGATTCAAGTATTTGTTGACATGTCAACCTTTGGTAAGTGAATCCACAATATTTTTTTTTTTTACTTGACAAAGTCAAGAAAAATAATACTATAAGTAATTAAGTTTCTAATAGATTTGTGTGTCATTCTTACATATATTTTTTTCATTACAATGTTTGCTGGAGACTTTAACAACTTAATTGTCACAAAATATTGAAATAGGAAGTATAAGTTTATTTAATAATGATAAATCATATACAAGAATTTTAAGAAATTTTCTCTTTGTAGTAGGTGTATCAAAAACAAAAATCTTGGCTTCCATGATAGATGTGAAATGAAAGTTTGTTTAGTGCATTTTAATTATATTACATCTTCATCTAAAGTAAAAACCTAGAACTAGAAATCCAATTTGCAACTTTATAACCTTCAGTAATCTCATGAAATTTCTCATAATGAATGCATTTATCACTAAAAAAACAAAACAATACTAGAGATATAAGAAACACAACTTTAGTTAATTTATCCTTTAAAAGAAATGACATATCTAAATTTCTTAATAGTATGGTATGTTAATCTTTGCAAGTTTTTTAGAAGGTATATTACTTTTTGCAAGTTAGTATGGACAAGTCACATAGGCAAAAAAAAAAAAAACGAACACCTTATCAATTTATTGTTCATACAGGCACTAGATATTGTATCACGTCACTAACGATTTAGATGTCGTTAGGAAAAAAAGACTAAATTTAATAAAAATTATAAAAATTGAGATCACATTAAACACTTGATAAAGTCGAGTTTCGATGAACAAAAATAAAGACCAAAAGTGGTATTGAGTATTTTATGTTTTACTATTTAATAATAGGTTTAATTACTTACTCTATTTTTAGTTTCACAGTTGGGTGCCAACTTCCTCCTCACTTTTAAAAAAATATTAATTTTATCCCCACTTTGTATACACCAATCAAGTTCATTTTATTGATTTTGCATAAATGAAGTTAATTGTTGTGGTGAGTAACAAAGAAGTCTGTATTTTTATTTCTCTCTTCTCTAGGCAATGCAAAATCATATCTTTCTCTCTTTTTGAGTCCGAAAAAAAAAATAATACATTAATTGTTACATGAAGATTTAAACCTAATATAATTAAAATAAGACATTTTTTTTATAAAGCAACATAACGTAAGCACACAACATTAGATTTTTGAAAATTTTTCTACCAAAACATCTCCCTATTTATATTTAAAATTTCTATATATTTAAATTATATAAATAAAAGTATAATTATAATTATAATTTGACGAGTTCTAAATAAATAATAAATTTATATTTGAAATTGAAAAGTATTGAAACAAATTTATCGAAGTTTATTAATATATATATTTTTAAAATAAATGTAAATTAAGAATGAATGAAAATGATTACGTAATTATTTAAATATTTATTATCATTGATATTGTGTGATGTATTTAAATTTTGTTATCTTGTAATTTTGATTTGCTTCATTTTTATACATGCAAAACTGTAATGGAGTGGAACAAACATAGCAAAGATGAAAGTTTTATTTTTTGTCAAAAAATGTTTTATCTTTTAGGTAAAGATTTATCTTATGGAATAACAAATTATTTTAATTTTCCTAAATAAGTTTTGTACAGTATCCAATGTTTAACATTAATGCTGCTCCACTGTAATAATAACGCTGTTATTATTGTATTTTGTTTAATTTTACTATTTTATTTTTATGTTTATATTTACTATTATTTTTGTGTTTGCAGCATTAAGGATTTTTTCAGTGAATTCTGTTGTTGGATTGATGGTTTTTCTCCCTGACAATTATGGTGTCCAGGAGGTTTAAATTAGGAATTACTTTCAATATATTCTTTCACAATATCTAATGTTAAAGTAGGAAGATTTTTAATTTTTTTAAAACATATGATTTAATATTAATAGGGTTTATGGCTTATTTGTAGTTTTACGGTTGAGTGTCAACTTCGTCTCCACTTTTAAAAAAAGTATCAATCTCATCTCTACTTTGTATAATTTGCACAAATCAAATTTATTTTTTTAATTTTGCAGAAACAAAATTAACTGTGTGATGACCTTGTAAAAAAGTCTGTATTTTTTTTCTCTCCTCTATTCTCTTTTTCTCTCTTTCACGGTTTTTATACTCTTTTTTTTCTCTCTCCTCTACTCCTCTCCCTATGACCCATCTCTCTCTTAGAATTACAGAAGAAGAATAATGTATTAATTGTTACGTAACATTAATAAACACACATTTTAACTACCTCTTCAATGATAGAATAAGTACTGAAGACCTTTCTTTAAGTACATTCTTTCTTCATTATTATGCTAATTACATTTTTTTAAACATTTATATTGTCCATTTTTTATTTTTTTTTCAAATCTCCTACTCAAGGGAAAACAATAACAATTACAATAATATTTTGTGAATTTTTTTTATTTAATAATTTGTATCTCTTCGGTTTAAATCTATATTAGGTTTAAAATATTTCTGGATTGGTTAAGTATTGAACTAATGTCTATATAAAAAATTTAGATTCTTTTGTTTATGATTACAAAGAAGGCATTTGTATCATATTTTACAAGTCTAAGGCAATTTGGCCATGACACTTGAGATTTTAGAATTATTAATTCATTAATTTTTTGTGTAGGTTATGATAGATAAAATTCAAATAATTCATTAATCTATTCAATCTGTATTGAACACTATTTTTAATTTCAATATTTTATACCATACTTTTATTTTAAACATCGTTATAAGAAAATATTACTTGAATATTATATTTGAAAAATTTAACAATCTTATATGTTTCCAATGTTATTTTTTAATATGTTTTATGTTTAACTACTCCATAACACATAACTAATATAAATGTCTCACGTATACATATATGTTTTGTACTTAATTTTAAACTTAATTATATATATTTTGAGATAAAAATATGAAATTAATAGTACTCAAAGCCTTTAATATGAAATTCATAATATGTTTTAAAGATATAATAATAGAAGTTAAAAATTGAATTAAAACAAATTAATCTACAAATAAACAAATAAAAATATCAAGCCTTTAATTTTGAAAATATCTAGATAAGCAACTTAAAGAAGTAAAACTTGGGTAGTTAAAATCAATAAATATATTATTTAAAGATAATTAATAACGATATTTATTTAATGGAATTCATATTGGTTCAAAAAATTATAAAATACGTTTAATAGTAAACTTATTTAAAATTACTAATTACAGATAACAAAATTTAAATACATCACACAATATCAATTCAATGATAATAAATATTTAAATAATTGATAAGTATGAAAAACTACATGAGACTTGTTAATTAGCTCGAATTTGTATTTATTTTATGTTTTTCTTGTTGAAAAGTTCTAATAGGAAGTAAGAAAATTATTTAGGCAATTGTAAGGAACTTATACATCAGTGGAATGTTATAAGATGTTTTTCGTCGAGCCAGAATTAAATCGTTCAGCTAAAAAGAATTTTATTTGCTCAGTGCATCATAACAATTCGCTTAGCGAATAAACGCCAGTTAAAGAATTGCAGTTGAAATTTGTATAGCGCATGAGATCTGTGCTCTTAGCGAATTAGTTATTTTCTTTTGCTTTTAAAGTAGGAAATAGACAGAAAAATCGAATTTCTGACAGCAGAAGGTCCGGACAAAGAAAAGAAATGAAAACAGGAACTTCAGATGACTACTCCAAGTTATCAAAACACAATTTTTGCAAGGGATTGTTTCAAATGTGTACGTTCTATATGACTAGGAGTAGTTAAATTTATCTATCATTGGGATTGGATGTAATGAACTCAGTGTGATGTAATTTTCGTGTTCAATATATCGTTGTTCGTTCATATGCTCTTTTTTGAATTTACCATCATTGTATGAAAATATAATGTTATTTGAATGTCTCTTATTACTACAAAGTAAATTTGAACATAACATAGATAGAGCTAAGTGTTTTGGGATCTAATGATAGACTCAATAACTTGGTCATTCTTAGCATCAGACTTAATGCAAATAGAATGTTAAATTGATTAAGGATTAACAATTTGAAATATTAATTTAGAACTAGTTGCTAATGGATTGAGACTAATATGCCTTGATGTGAATGCTTACATGAAATAATAAAATATTGAACATAGTTTTATATTTATATGATTCATGAAATCCAATTCTAACTGAGTTTTCTTTTAAATATAAATTCATTGCACACCAATTATTGATAAAATACCAAAAATAATTTCTTATTTTGTTCTGTTTAGATTAATGTCTATCTAAGTTATAAAAAAAAAATTATCACATATTTATCACTTTTTGCGACATATACACTTGGAGTTAATTTTTCAATTAATTTTGCAGTGAAGAACAATTAATTACGTAATATTTTCATTCATTCATAATTTACATTTGGTGGATTCGTCTGGGAATATCTTAATGGATCAAAATGCAAAGCTGTAACGCATCAATAAGACATTGGAGCACGTGAAATGGTCCCGAGGGGCATGGTTACTGCCTTTGATACTGTAGACACAACCTAGATTTTTTGTTTGGCGCTCACAGTTTGTGACACTCCTGTCCATTCCATGTTTCTGTAAAATCCTCCTATTTTTTTTCATTAATTAACATTCTCGTATTCTTTTCCAGATAAAATAATCAAAACAAACTCATACCTGATCTTCTGAATTTCTTGTCTGAACCAAACTTTAATGTTTTAATGTCTTACTTAAAATTAGTATTTTATTTTATTACATTAAATTATTTTTTTTAATCATTTGTATTTTCTCCACGATTTGTAGATTATCGTGAATATTGGTGACATGTTTTAAGACTAAACATATGAAATTGAAGCTTTTGCTACTAAATGAAAAAGATCAAAATTAAATGTAGGATGTGACATAGGATATGTTAGCATTAATTTTAAATTGTTTCCCTTTAACAAGAAAAGTTCGGAACAAGAATTATTTACTAGCCATGCTAAAAGCATGGGTGTTATATAATATATATTGAATGACAATACAAACAAAAAATCATCTTGATACAGTGAGACAAGCAAAAAAATCTAGGTTGTGTCCACAGTATCAAAGGCAGTAATCATGCCCCCTCAGGACCATTTCACGTGCTCCAATGTCCTCTGAATGCGTTACAGCTTTGCATTGTGGTCCATTAAAATATTCTCAGACAAAACCCCCCAAAGGAATCGGACAAGTTTGGTAGTGATGCCCTTCTCCACATTTTTAAACTCCCCATGTCCCTTTTGCTTACACCCTTCAACTGATTCTCCCACACCTAACTCCCCATGTCCCTTTTGCTTACACCCTTCAACTAATTCTCCCACACCTAACTCTTCATCATTCACCATCAAAATTACATTCTCCGATCATTATTTTCTGATATAAAATGAAACCTTAAATTATGGTGGAAGTATCACGTTAACCAGATATAAATGTAACGAAATAAAGTAGTTTTTATAATAATAAGCTATCTTATTTTTATTTTTAAATTTAATTTATTTTTATAAAACTAACATATAAAAGTGAGATTTATATTTATTTATATATTATAAATTGATTTTAGTTTTAGTTGATATGTAACTTTTAACAATTTTCTGGTATGAAGTTTTTATATTTTAGTTATAGAAGGATAAGTTATCTTAATCATGCAATTTAACTTAAGTTTTTATCGTATACGAAGAGGGAAAGAATAATCAATAATTTGATATTTTGTCAGCATATAAGAGAAGTTAATTCGAAGAATGTATATTGTTTGTATATTATGCTACTGTATATACTTAATGAGGCACGACAAAGCTTTCACAAACTTGACAGCTCTAAGAAACTCCTACCATTAAAATAGATTTTGTTGTATCATTTCATTGCATCTCCCAAACTTGGGATGTAGATTACACAACGGCCTCTACTTTGCAAATGTTCAAGTGCAATTACTTTGGTTAATATTAGTTAGATAGTTTATAGTTTTCTGCTTTTATAAGCTACGCAGGTCTTTGACATTTGCATCATCTACGAAGAAAACTTCATTTTACCCTAAATATATTTGATTACATAAATGATAATGACATGTTGTCGAATTCAGTTAAAACAAAGTTGTAGTAAATTGATCACGAGTTTCAACGCATGAGGACTAGTTCAAATTAAGTTAGTCCAACAAAGTTTATTACAAATAAACATTGAATTGAATTGGTCTAAGACAAAAACCGAACCAAATCAACTTACTTAGAACCAAGTCTGTTTAAATTGGAATTCAAGTTAAATGAATCCAAATAAAAAATACTTATCCAAATCAGTGAAGTTAAAAATAGACTCGAGAAGGTCCAATTCATATCTATTGAATTTAATAGTAAAGTAAATTTAATTTACTTAACAAAGTGAATTCAATCTAGATTAAAAAAAATTCAAATCTAATTAATATATTTAAAATGGATTTAAATTATAAATTAAATAATTTTTATTATATTAGATTGGATTAGACTGGATTTTTTAAAATATATTCCATGTCCTTTATTAATAAAGCAAACACTTTCAGTAAATTCCATCAAATTTCATATTTCTGAGTCTTGTTTCATATCAATTCTTCTTTTTATTCTGGTCGCATTTTCTTACAAATCATTTACTGATAAGGGAAAATAAGCATTCCGACCTTGTTTGTTCAATAACATGCTTTGAAGAAATGCATTACTTAAGACTTGAAAGTAAAGTTTATGAAAATTAATGTAGGATTTAATTATTGTGATAGATTGAAAAAATTTATTTATAAATTTATTCTCACTTATCTTCAAATCTATTCAAATAAATAATAAAAAATTAACTTTCAAATCTCTTCAATTACTCTCCCTCAAATCCATTCAAGTGAACAAAGTCTAAGTTTAGTAAATAAGAACAAATCTGAATAAGAGACAAACATTAAACAAATTAGACAAAAATAAGGCCTAAAAATGCTATTGTACATTTTATGTATTACTATTTATTAATATTAAATCATATGTTTTATAAAAAATTTAAAAACCTTCCTATTTTAATTTTTTATAGATTTCATTACATAAACACAAAATAAATAAAAAATGAGAGGATAAGATATCCTCTGCTCCCATATTTCTCCGCCACTAAAACTTGAGAAATGGTCCCCATCTCAGTGTGGTATGAATTGAAAATTTAATTGATTGTTTCAATTGATTTGTTCAATAACATGCTTTGAAGAAATGCATAGACATAACTTTAGTATTCAAGGATAGATCTGAATAAGAGACAGACATCCTGTGAAAGGAGATATTTTGTAGCTTCGAAACCCTGCTTCCACGAACAGTTTCTTCAATTCTTCTTCTCTTCTTTCTTTTCCATTAACAAGACATGTGATTTTCACATCCAAGGCGAGCTTTAGTCCATGCTTGGCCTTCGTTTATCACAATTAATTTTCCTCTTTCTCCTTTACCAGAAATAGCTTCTTTGCAATTTTCTAATATCTTCTTACAATCCTCGTCATTCCAGTCATGCAAAATCCACTAAAAAGAATTATAATTTCTTAATAACATATCTCATATGTCAATCCTAGAATTATAGTAAAATTATTATTTGAAGCCATAATTTGATGTAAATTTGTATTTTGTTATAATTATTTTACTCTGTCACGTGAAATGAATGTTAACAAAACAAGTGGACAGAGAGAGTGGCACGTAATATTTGAAAACTCGGGTATATTTTATTTGTAAAAATACACAGATATCTTATCATTTAAAGTATATATTTTTACATTTATTTATTTGATACAGAATTTAAAGATAAAATAATTATATGAAATAAATGTAAAAAGTTTAAATGTGTTAAATATTTTTTTTTCCAATTTAATAAAACAAACAATCACTTCATAACTTCTCCTGAAAATAATCAATTCAACTTACCATGTCCGAATAGACTAAAAGCGAATATACAAATTTAGGTTTTTGAATCTTTATATAAAGGACGAGAAAGTCCGAAACACCACACAAAATACAGATTCACATCAAATTATGGCTTCAACTAATGTCCTAAAAGCGAGTGAGATCTTTGAAGGTCAAGTTCACTTGTACAAACACTTGTATCCTCATGCAGTAGATTGTATGAGTATTAAATGGATGGTTGAGCTTGGCATACCAGACATAATCCACAACCATGGCGAACCCATTTCGCTTCAAAAGTTGGTGTCCATTCTACAAATTCCACCAAGTAAAGTTAGAGGCGTGAAGAGTCTCCTACGCTACTTGGCACACAATGGATTCCTTGAGATTGTAAGAGTCAATTTCAGCACAGAAGAAAACGAAGCATATGCTCTAACACCTGCATCACACCTTCTTGTCAAAGGCACTGACTTTTGTCTTGCATCAATGGTAAAGGGTTCAACTCACCCAACTTTATCAGATATGTGGTCTCACTTGAAGAAGTGGACTTATGAGGATGATCTTACAGTGTTTGATGTCTCCAAAGGATCAACTATGTGGCACTTCAATAATAAAGACCAAGATTTTAACGAGACGTTCAATGAGGCAATGGCTAGTGATTCTCAGATGATGAACCTGGCATTAAGAAGTTGCAATTGGGTGTTCGAAGGAGTGGAGACCATTGTGGATGTCGGAGGTGGAACCGGAACCACAGCCAAGGCTATCTGTGATGCATTTCCTAACTTGAAATGCACTGTGTTTGACCGTCCACAGGTTGTGGAGAATTTGTCGGGAACCAACAATTTGAGATATGTTGGTGGTGACATGTTCGAATCTATTCCCACGGCTGATGCAATTCTACTCAAGGTAGGCATCTTTAAAAGAAGCTTTCCTAAACTTCTTTCTCTACTTCAAATTTCTTTTACAAATTAGAATTTTAATTTACTATTCGATTTTTGCTATTAGGATTGGCATGTTTTATTAACAAATTTGTAAATTTTTTTAGTGGACTTTGCATAATTGGAGTGACAAGGATTGTAAGAAGATCTTAGAAAATTGCAAAGAAGCTATTTGTGATAAAGGCAAGAGAGGAAAAGTAATTGTGATAGATGTTGTGATGAAGGAAGACCAAGATGAGCATGAACTTACTGGACTAAAGCTCCTCATGGATGTGCATATGACATGTCTTCTTAATGGAAAAGAGAGAAGTGAAGAAGAATGGAAAAAACTCGTGGTGGAAGCAGGATTTCAGAGCTATAAAATATCTCCTTTCACAGGATATTTGTCTCTTATTCAGATCTATCCTTGAATGCTGAACTTGTAGTGATGCATTTAGTAGTTTTATTCCTATTATGTATGGATCGAATAAGGTTGAGGTCTTTATTTCTAGTACCAATAAAAAGGAGAATTGATAAGAAACAAGACTCAAAAGATCTGAAACTGATGATGAATGCACGAGGATTTTGTTTTAACTTTATGAAATCAAATATATTTAGTATAAAATGAGGCTTTTTTTCCCCTTGTTGATTCTTGTATATCTTGTAATGTAGCTTATAATAGGAGAAAAAAACATAAATTTTCACTAATATTAACCAAAATAATTGCACTTGAACATTTACAGTGTGGATGCTGTGTACTCTAGGCATCTATGCAGTGAAATGCTGCAACAATCTATTTTAATGGTAGGTACTTACCGTCGAGATTTATGGAATTGTAAACTAAAATTTGTGAAATTGCAAAAAGTTGTCAACAACATTAACCTGCTACTTGAATTATAATAATTAAGTTAAATTTTCAACCTTGGAATAACACTTGGATGGGAAAACTAAAGTTATTCTCAGTGTTTATTGAATTTTTAACTTTACAATAAAGATATGATATAATTAAGACATACACACAAATGCAAAACCATATATATATATATATATATATATATATATATATATATTTGTATGGTGGACAAAGCCTTCACCCATTATTTCCATCAAATTATTCAGAAGGAGTATTGATACCCCTGGACATTTTTATGTGATTGAATTGATGGCATGAAAGGAAGGAATCAATAAAGTTTAGTGAAATAGTTTTCATCAGTGCATGCATGAATAATAGCAAGGAAAGAAACAAAACAAAATCAATTATCTTTGGTGCAATAGTATTTGGTGCAGAGATATGATTCAAACGAAATAATGGAGACCATGCACCACGAATGAAAAGCCTAAAAAGGCTATCAAATAGGTAAAGGACGTTGTTCTCCAATTATTCGAATAAATTAAATTTATTCTCCAATTTTTACAATTACATTACTTAACTTATGTTATTAAATATTCCTATTTTATTTTATTTCACTGAAATTAAATTTATTCAATTTTTTATATTACACCAAATTTTTTGACAAATTTAAATTAATTAATAACAATTATTTAATAAAAAATGATTTAAATTAATTAAAAAATGAAAAAAGTGAAAATATGAGATGCACTATTTCAATAAAAAATGATTTAAATTAATTAAAAAATAAAAAAGTAAAAATATGGGATGCACTCCACATTTTCAACTTTTTCATTTTTTAACTAATTTAAATCGTTTTTATTTATTAAATAATGTTTTTATATGAATTTAATTTTAATTAATTAAGTTTTTTAATATAATTAAATAAATATATTTTATAGTATTATTTAATTTCATGTCAATTGTATACAATTAATAAATTAAGTTTTTATATTAATTATTAACAATATTTAATATATAAAATTTATTTAAATTAATAAATTTTGAAATAAGTTAAAGGTCATTACTTGTCTTCTTCGTCAGTCAATGCATATATGCACCCTATGTTTAGCTAACTCTTTCAGTGCAAACTAGTACTTGTCTAGTTCTTTAAGTAATGTGATATGCACCAAGTGAACTTCAAATTTCATTATATACATCATTCGTTGTTCACATTCCAATTGAACAAATTTCCTCCTACTTCACATCTTTGCAATCCCATCTATATACACAATCTTTGTATTTCTCGTCTCACAACCACTATTTTGTAATGACATCGTAAAAATTCGGAGCATCTTCATCATCACAAATTATGGACGAAGAATCTTTAATATCAGATCATGTTGATGAACTCAGCACAGATGATTGTTAACTCATTGACAAGCGTATCAAATCGTTTAAAGTAATAAACCGGTAAGACCGGATATCATATCCCAAGAGACTCGGTCTACACTTTACTATCGTATAATTATCTAACTAACTTAGGCTAAAGAATGGTTTCCTTTAATATGAATTTGTGCAATGAAAATAAACATAATGCATAAGTAAAAGGTTGAACTTCTTGTGGTCAAAACTCTAAGAGATGAAATGTTTAGAAATGATATAGAATGAAGATGTTGGAGAATGATTTCAACTATTACACTCCTATGCAAATGCACATAACTACTTCTTCTTCATTTAATTGCTCTTGTCAACTTACTAAGTTACTTAAACCCAATCCCTTGGTGAGAAAGCCTAGATTCACTTATTAAATCCCAATCCCTTGGCAACCTAACAAGTTCATCTGTATTAAGAAAAGAAGTTTAAGACAACTAAGGGTCCAAGCTCTATCCTTAGACACAATTTCCCTTAGGTGCTTAGTCCAGTTCAAGGTTCACCCAATATTTCCCAACATTAAGCAAACCCTAGAATCATGCTATGGTTGATCAAGTCACAACAAGCTTTAAGCAAAGAACATAAACACTAGCAAGTAATGAAAGAAGCAAATATTCATTCAAAACAAGTGCATTTACAAGTCAGTTTCATAGTTTACATAATTCCCCAACAAAAAAGAACTTAGCTCTCCATAGTCATGGAGAGCTTGAGCTTACAATAGAAGAAAATGGAGAAGAGAGAGACCCAAGGAAGAACAAATGAGAGTTTCCACTGCCCAAAATCAGCTCCCACAGGTCCAAGAAGGCGTTTTCGAGCTTCAGCCGCCAAGAAGATGACACTCTCGTTGCATGGGAGCTTTAAATAGGTCTAGGGTGCCATGTCAGCAAAAGTCGCGCCCATCTCCCCTCTTCTGGGACGCCATGATTAGATAAAAAATACGAAGCAAATGGCGCCCAGCCCCCTTCAAGGGCGCCCAGGCCCCACAATTTGAGTGAAACAGTGCATCAAAGGGCGCCCAGCCCCCCTCTATCACATCAACAACGGATATAAATTCAGCATTGTTGAACCAAAGCCTAACATATACGTGATACGATGTCTTGAATACCACAATGGTTGTCAATGGCATTTGAGGGCAGCATATAGCAAAGTCTGTCAACATTGGGAAATCAAGAACATCGATGAACAACATACGTGTTTCTCAACCATACCATCTGAAGATCATACAAATCTTGATAGTAATCACATTGCCGTAATCGTATCAAATTTTGTCAGGACAAACCCCTCCATTCCCATTAAGAGTTTGATGGCAGATATTAAAAATCGATTCGGATATTCTGTGTCATACAAAAAAGCTTGGGTGGCGAAACAAAAGGCTCTTGCTATGAAGTTTTAATGATTTATTAAGTCTTTCAAATTATAAAAACTTTTAATTGATTTTTTAAATGATTTATTAAGTTTTATTTTTTTCTACACTCATAATTCATTAATATATTATTACAAATAAAAAACTTTAAATTGTATAAAATTAAAAAAATTTAAAATAAATATTAAATATTTACAAACTAAATTATTTAATTCAAAATAAATATAATTAATTCAAATATTTATATATAAATAAATAATTAATTAAAATAAAACAAATTAACTAAAATAAAAATAAAAAAATTATAAAACAAATAAAACATAAAATAATTCAAAACAATAAAATTTAATCAAAATATAAATAGTTAATTAATTAATTTATATATATATATATATATATATATTTTCAAAGAAAGAAAAAAAATGTTAAAATAATATGGTGAAAGATTCTTTTAATTTTATTAAAAATTAATAACATTTTAATTGATGAATAACGATGATTTTTGACAAATTTGGAGGTACATGATGAAATCTTTGAAGGTACACCCTAAACCATATAAATTTGGAGGATTTCGTTTGAGGAATGACATATGCTTGGTATGATCCTTTCTTCTAACATTCTAGACTCTATGGTTTATTCTCTCTGCACTCTCTACTTATTTTGGACTCTTCTCTGCATCAGGCTGAATCATTACTCTTCTAGTTCAGGATAACCATCATCGACCCATCCCATTATTCTATTTCTATTGCATTGCTGTTGAGTTGTAATAGAATAGATACTTTACTGTTATATATACACACTCTGCCTATACAGTACTACAATAAAATTCTATACGTTTCATTGGTGCTTTCATTACTCTTCATGGCTGAAGCTACACGGTTAAAGGATCTTCAAGCTGAATTAAAAACCCAAGGTAGTGAGATTCAAAGGTTGTTGGACCGATTTGAGCTGCGAGATTGTCAACAACGTGACTACAATGCACAAAAAGAGGCAGAAAATCAACATCGATTTGATCAAATACAAGCAACATTGGAACGCTTGTTGTTGGAAAAATCAACCCACTAACAACATGAAGAGTTGACGATGAACACTTCTCCAAGGCCGTTGAATACAACGCTTCCTATGAGGAATATTTCTCTGGAGTTTCCTCACTTTGATGGAAAGTCATCAGTGCTTAGCTGAATTTTCAAGGCGGAGAAATTTTTCAACAATCATAATACTCCGGATATGACTAGGGTGGAAATAACGGCTATGCATTTTAAGGATGAAGTGGTACATTGTTTCAGATGTTACATAGGTTACCAGCTGTAAATACTTGGGTGGATTTAACATGTGCTCTTGAGTCGCAATTTGGACCTTTGCCCTTCGATTGTCCAATGGCGGAACTGTTCAAACTACAACAAAGGATTCGATCTCTAATTATTATTTGCAATTTATGTCCCTGGAAAATAGAGCAGCAGGTTTAAGTAATGATGTGCTTTTAAATTGTTTTCTAAGTGAGTTAAATATGGATATTAAAAGAGATGTAATGGCCCTATCCTCAATTTCCTTGTTGAGAGCGGTGGCTTTAGCAAAGTTATACAAAGATAAATAGACTACACTCTTGAAGTTCTATTGGATCCCGCTATCAACAATAGATGACCAACTAATTCACTTTATTTCCATAGAATGCACAGTTGCACCAATGAGTATATGAGAAGATATTGTACAATGTTTTAAAGCTTTCTGTTTCTGTTGATCTGTACTAATTAAAATCGTCACCTATTTTTTCTAAGAATGGACAGCGAAAATATTAGGCAGAGCTCTTTTATACAGTTGTCTTGTAGTTCTATATCAGTTTCATGAATAAATGGGAAGAAGAGTAAGAATTATATAGTCTCAAGCAAGAATCAATTTCTCTTTCAAATTTAAACTAGTTTAGGATGATAATTAGAATAACAGCTTTAGATACGAAAAATAAAATGCTAAAAACAAATATAGCCACAAAGAAGTGCGATCATCTCAGAATGAGAAATGTATAATTTGATATGAGTCGTGTACCCTTCATGTTTTTGAGAAAGCTGTGCTGTCTAATTTACTTGTATTATTTGCATGCTTCCCTTTTATTTTAACTCACCAAATAACTAACCGTAGCTTAAATCACCGTCTTCTTCCCCATTACAAGTCTTAATAATGGTTTTGGAGAATAAAGTATAGTCACCGTTGGTGTTTGCAATATCTGCTCGTTCTTGCAACGACAGCGCATGCTCAAGTTCCAGCTCCACTTCACCCATTGTTGGTCTCTCATGAGGATCATCCTTCACACATCTTTGTATGATATCTACAATGACTCTCCAACACTCTGGTGCAATATCCCTTTTGATATTTTTATCAATTATATCCTCAACAGGCCTACCAGGTTCTTCTATAAGGTATCCCGTTCCAAACACAACTTCTACTAGAGATTACTCTAATACAATCTACTTTAATTGGTTTTGGCTTTGACAAAGAAGGTGCTCCTTGTCGGCAAAAGATGAAATCTGCGAGTTTTGGCTCCAGCAAGAAGGTAGTGTAATCCACGAGCCGCTCCTATGCAAATCTCTAGTCTCTTCTTCCATGACAAATCCCCATGTCGTAATTGCCGACGCAGAGATCCATTGGACATGTACTCGTACACCAGAATCTTCTCTTTCTCGTGGTTGCAAAATCCAATAAGTGTGATACAATTAGGGTGATGAAGCTGGCAGAGCAACTCTATTTCATTCTTGAACAGGTCCCATCTTTGAGGTCCATCCGCCTTAAATCGCTTTATAGTGACTGTATAATCAGAACCATCATGCTGAAGACAGCCTTTATATTCGATATCAAATCCTCCCTGCCCAATTAGCCTCTTATGATCAAAGTTGTCAGTTGACTTCCTAATATCGGCGAGAGAGAACCGATGGCACAGCTCTTCTATTATTGTCGTATACTGACATGAACTTAAGTGCTTCGAATGGCAGAAGCCCCAACATTTGAGAAACATCGTTGTTTCTAATTTCTTTTGGAGTTATCTATCTTTCAACTTCTTATATATCGTGTTTCTTACGGTAATTGTACATTATTAAATTCAAAAATATTATATCTAAGACACCTAATCTTTTACCTTCATTTCATATTGTTCCATTCTTGTTAGCAAATTTGGATAATATTTCATCTGCTTAATAAATAGATAATTGTATGACTTGCTAATTGACTTTTTGACAATAAATATAACTTTTTTTTTTATAATTTTGTAATTTGTTGTTTTCACAAATATTATTGAATATCATATTTCATGTTTCAGTTTTCTGAAATTAAACAATGTTGATCTTTTAGTAAAGCATTCACCACCAAAAAATTAATTACTTGTTTTCTAGAATTTTTTAATAGTACGTATTTATAAACTTTACATTTTTACTAAAAGTATATTAGATTTTTCTAGAAATTAGATGATATATTATATTGGACTAAAATTGTTTAATTTAAACACTTAGAGACCATATTAATTTTTTATAGACGCCAAAATTACCCATTGACGAAGCTATGTGAAGTAGAAGAAAGATTTAAGTTAATTATACCTAGTAAGTGTTTTACTTTTTATTAACAAGTATATGCCTAGTTTATGTAAATTTATAATCTGAAATACAAATACTTAAAAATATAAAAAATATATTGCATTTAAAGAAAAAATTTAATACACTATTTGGTCCCTATTTTTGAATTTTTTTTCAAAGTTGTCATACTTAAAAAAAAAAAAAGAGTTCAATAAGGTTTCATATTTCGTTAAAAACTGTTTAAGGTCTTTTTAGCTTACAGCATTAAAAACATAAAGGTACAATTGTCCATCTGGTGAACGAAGTGTCCAGTTTTGTAATACGTGGCAGATTGAGGTAAATTAAGATGTAAATTTTAAAAATAAAAATTAATGACATGGAAAAAGTTTAAGAGAGAGTTAAATGAAATCGTGATTGTACCATTTTACTACTGCTCCTAAAATTGTTGTTGTGTGCCATGACTAATTGCAGGTTGAAGAAAGTGGAGAAGTTCCCTTCTCCTTCACCATCCTTCACCATGTTCATCATCTATCTTTTCTTTACCTTCATCATCACTATAAACCTCCATTTTTTTAGCACAGACATTATCCCATCTTACATCTTACCTATATATATAAATAGAAAAAACAACAACCCATTATCCCTTTCTTCCTCCTCAATCCACAATTTGTACATGATGAAATCTTTGAAGGTACACCCTAAACCATATTGTAGCCTTAGTCTTACCGTGTGGACAAATTACATGTATTTATTTCAGTGCAACTATGACTTTTACGGATTATCATTACATTGAAGATTTGTCAAGCAGAACTTCTTTTATTTAAAAATTCTTCTATCCGTTCAAATAATTTTACTGCCAAATTACACAAAAATATATAAAAAAAACCCAAAATTCCATTTCAGTGAGTAATATCATAAAATTAATAAAACATTACCTGAAACATCTTTTACTTTAATTGGCTTTGGCTTTGACGTAAAACGCTGTCCCTGCACGCTAAGGCCAAAATCTGAAATCTTTGGCTCCATGTTTGCATCCAAAAGAATGTTCAAAAATATCTTTGTATACTCTTCCACGAACAGAGTCTATTTTATTTCTATGGTCGAAATTGTTGGTTGATTTTCTAAGATCGGCGAGAGAAAATTGACAGTATAGCTCTTCTATTATCATTGGATAGTTTCTCTGAGATGAACTTGTGTGCTTCGAATGGTTGAACCCCACACCTATAACAAAAGGCTCTTGTTATGGAATGCTGTGTACTCTATGCATCTATGCAGTGAAAAGATGCAAAAATCTATTTTAATGGTAGGTACTTACTGTCGAGATTTATGGAATTGTAAACTAAAATTTGTGAAATTGCAAAAAAGTTGTCAACAAAACTAACGTGGTACTTGAATTATAATAATTAAGTTAAATTTTCAACCTTTGCACTAATTATTGACAGTTGGATGGGAAAACTAAAGTTATTTTTCATGTTTATTGAATTTTTAACTTTACAATAAAGATATGATATAGACAGACACACAAACACAAAGATACACAAATATTCAAAAATACACGTAGACACACATACAAACACACGGACATAGACACAATACATAAACACATACACACAAACACATGTACATATACACACATATGCACAGACGCACATATACAAACACAAACATAAACATCAACACACACAATAACACACATAAACACAAATACATATACTACAGACACACATATACACAAACACATAAACACACACAAAGACACATACATAGATACATAAACACACACATGCATAGACTCATATGCACGTATAAACACACATAAACACAGAGAAATACCCACTCACACACACAGAGACACATGCACGGAAGCACACTCACATACACATATATAGACACATTTGCATAGACATACACAAATTCACACATTATTAACTTTATTTCATTATTTTTTTAAAATTAAGAAATGCTTTAGTTGATATGAAATTTTATATATTTATAATTGTGTAAGATTTTATATAAATTTTACACTTTTATTTTATTTTTGTTTGATAATTTGACTTAAATTTTATACAATTATCATTTATTCATAAATATTTAATATTGAATATATTCTTTTAATTAATTTGACAATATTATATTTCTTTTTTCGTGATTTTTCATAAAAGTGGTTAATTAATATTGAAATAGTAAGAAAATAAGTATAGATACAAACACAATCGTTACTCATTGAGGATAAGAATGAGATAAAAATTGATACACGTTGAGAATGAAAATGGAAATTAATATGTATTTTTTTTAGAATGGAGATGAGATAATAAAATCTATCACTATCCCGTTTCATTTTAATTTTCATGAATGTTGAGTAAGTCTATTTTTAAATTGATAACAATATTTTAAAAAACACAATATTAATTTATTAAAATGATATATGAATTGGATTAAATCTAAAAATCATATATTTCGAATCATCATACTCAGTTATATGAATTGGATTAAACTATCATAATTGTCCTACGTTTATGTATGGAAATTTGAATTTTCATATATTAAATTTTAAACCCTTTGAAAACTTTTGGTGAAGTGTTCTTAAAGTAAATAAAGTTAGGTTCCTCGTCAATATGTTTGGAAATTTGACTTTTCCCATATTAAATTTTATCCTTTAATAATATTTTGGTGAAGTGTAAATAAGGTTAGGTCTCTCATTAATATGTTTGGGAAAACTTTTGGTGAAGTATCCTTAAATTAAATAAGTTGAGTCTTATGCGGAGGAAAAGAAGAAATAAAGTGAAGTAAAAAAACTTGAGAGATATAAGTTATTTGATTTAAAAAAATAAAATTGTGTTTTATGTTATTATAGGGTCGAATACATTTTAAAAATACACATTCCTCTGTACAATATATTTCTTATATCTTCAATTATCCTAAGAAATCTAACAGTAGCAAACCCAAGCATGACATTCTATTGTAAAGTGAAAGCAAATAATTTATTCTCGCCCTTGGAGAATCGATTCTTGCCTATATAGAGTTTATTTTTGCCTAAAGAGAATCAATTATACGTCAATTGATTTTCTTCACTTTCATTTATGAAACTAATCATGTTTCAGTAATGCCATCTTACTTCTACAAGTAAAAAGAATCCTGATAATTATCCTTTAGAAACGGAAATTCCATCACCATTATTCTCTTTGTTTAGCTGATAAATCTCTCTGCATGCAAGGTCACTATGACGAGGACGAATCTCTACCACAATCTAAAACAAAGGATAATTTTGTCTTCTTCCAGTTGGCTTTATCGTGATTATTGTTCTTAAAAGAAAAAAAAAACATAACGGGTAATGTTATTTTTGACAATATTTTAATACAACATATGTTTCATTTTTTTCATTAAATTTAGAATATATTAAATTTAGAATATATTAGCACAATAACAAATAAACAATACAATAAACCACTTAAAAAGTGTCATATACACAATATCAAAATATTAGAAAAAAATCAATGTCAAACTAAGGCTGCAACACTTTATACTGAATTACAAGTTTCTGTCATCAATTAAAAAGAAGGTTTGTGAGTTAGTCTATGCATGTGAAGATCTTGAATAAGAAGAAACTTTAAATACATGAAAAAGTGAAATGTTGAAAGAAAGAGTTTGAAAGTTGAAAGGTGAAAACAATAAGCTTCGAGTTCAATTGGTTACTTATGTTCTAACTGTCAGTGCTCTGAGTAATTACATAAAATCTTGGAGATGCAAATACTTGAGCATGTAAAACCACGTGACTATAAAGTATTAAAGGTAATTTGCATGCTATCTTCAACTCGAATCAACTACTATATTACATTTAAGTTATCAAAATTGAGAGTTTATGTAAACTCGTTAGAGTACAGAAAATTCAACTCATAAATTCATTCACATAAAAAAAAATATAAATTCATAGAAATATTATTAATAAAAATATTTTTCATAGAAATATTATCAAATATAAATTGAAATATTAAAGTATCTATATATAATTTTCTAATATTCTAATAATGACATCATCCTCTACGTCATCATCTTCATCCCACTCTTCCTCTAATAAATAATGTTGTGCATAATTTTTTTTACAACAAACATAAAAAATAAAATGACCAAAACCTTAAAATATTGTAGCAGCAAGGGTTTTTCAACACTCCAGTGAACTTTACTTTTGAAAAATAAAATGAACGGTGCAGTAAAATGAAACCCATAAATATTATAGTTTAAAATACTTTGTTCTTAAAACATAAAATCAATTTAAACATCAACAACATTTACACCTACACAACCCGTGAGTTTGAAGACGAGATTAATGATGAGATCGACAGCGGCGAGATCAACGGCGATCGACAACGGCACAAATGGCAACAATGAAGGTGAGATTGAATGACGAGAACGAATGCGCAATGGAGGGAGACATCGATGGTGCGAGAGAGGCGAGATCGACGACGCGACGGAGGGCGAGACTGATTGCGCGATGGAGGGCGAGATGGATGTGCGACGAAGGGTGAATCTGATGAATGATTGTGCGATAGAGGGCGAGATCGAATGACGGCGAGAGCGCGAGAACGAAGATAAACACTGAGAACGGAAGCAGTGAGTGAATGGCTTGAACGAAAACTCAAAATACCTAATCTGATGAGCCCTAAAACGTAGTCATTTTATGTTTTCAAAATTTCTTCCCAAACTCGCAAAATCGGAACCAGACTCGCGATTTCATGCGAGTTTAACGAGCAAACCACCGATCATACCGATCCTACCCAAAAATCGAGTTTGCTTACGAGTTAACTTGAAAGCATTGTGTGAACTCGTAAACTCGGCCGAGTTAACGAGTTAACTCGCTAGTTTGATAACCATGATTACATTGGTTACTTTGACAAAATGAAGTTTTTTTAAATCGTTGTTTTCGGGTTAAAGGTTTCGCATATCACAAATACAGTAAAAGTGGTCAACAAACATTTAAATCAAACCATAACATAAACAATTACTTGTGATTCTTTTCTCCAAGTTTCGAATTACCCAATTGGACTAGAGTCACAATAAGAGCGAAAGGAAGGAGGGAGTATAACACCAACAACGACCAA
Organism: Vigna reflexopilosa; assembly: GCA_027742785.1. Classification (NCBI taxonomy): domain Eukaryota; kingdom Viridiplantae; phylum Streptophyta; class Magnoliopsida; order Fabales; family Fabaceae; genus Vigna; species Vigna reflexopilosa. The sequence continues at coordinate 48,140,883 of CM050914.1, forward strand.
AGCATGGCCAACGTCAGCAACAACGGAAGCAGGGTTAGTGACGAACGCAAACTGCGACGGAACCTTTGATGAATGTGAGCAATGATGACGGGAATAAGGTTAGTGACAATCGTGAGGTGAAACTAAAAGATTAACGATCTTTAATGCACTGTAGTGATCAGGAGATAGAAAGTCAAAGTACAACACAAAGAGTTAAGAAGAAGTGAAATTGAGACGTAAAAGCACTGAAGAAAAACATTAAACAATTTATATTTATTAATGACTAATTGGCATAGAAAAGTTTTTTTAATATTACAAAAATCTCATTACATCATTTTTATATCATTTCGAAGTTTAACTAATATATAAAATGTTATATTTAATTACTATTTTGTCACTACCAAGACTTTCTATACCAATTTTAGTTTCAACGGCTTTACAATATTTATAAATATACCACTCTATCACTTTTTTATATGGGATGGATTATAACCAAAATAAAAAATTGTTATAAAAAATGTATTTTACACTTATATTTTGTCTTTACTAGTTTAATGTTTTTTCCACTAGTATGCTGTCCTTGTTGGTTTCACGTTTGTTACAGTTATATATAACTTTCCTTTTTTAATTGCATTAGTCTTCATATGAATCTTCTTCCTTCCAACACTTTTCTGAGTTATTTGTATATCTTACTAGCCTCTTCAATCTACTCGATTGTCTTGGGCCTATCGATGCTACTTGGTTGTAATGTCAATTTTCTCACACTACTTGGTTGTCTTCTAAATTTCTTCAATTACTCGTGCTTGGCTCCCAATCTACGTGTCACCATCAACAACATCACTTCTTCTTCACCTTCTTTTGTGAGTGCTAGTAAGTCCTTGGACTTCTCAATTGTGCACACCACGTTCTCGAAGTCCTCAATTAACAATCCCTAAGTGTTTCAAGTCTCATATACTTCAATCGAACATTCATCTTATAAACTTTTCTCTATAATTTATTACACTTCTTTTGAAGATTTTGAATTTGTAATATTTTCAAAGTCAGACTCATCCACAACTTGATACAGGATGTACAAAGTTGTCTTGTCCTTTGTACGCAACACATTCATATGAACATTCAATCAATTTATGGTTTTTTCTAGTTTTACATGACCATTTTCCACCACTTCCCAATTGTTATAATTGATCATCTTTGTCAACTTGAACAAAGACACACTGATTGTAAGACCAGTTATCGCTCTTTCTCTCTTTTAACTCATACACTTAAGTTAACTTGCTCTTAATATCACTTTATTAACAAATTAAGATTTTGTGAATAATATGATTCACAGTTTTTAATGTATTTCATGCAATCAAACATTACAATTTATAGATTTGACTTTTTATTTCCAAGCCTTAAACTCTGCTATCAAAACAGAGTTATTACCTATTAACAACATAATGAACTCCTAACCCTTATACTCTTAAAACACATAAAACTCCTACGTAAAAAATTAACTACCTATTATCTGCCCATATAAGGCTAAGTTTATCCTAACCGGAGGAAGACGAGAAAGCTTTGCTAAAGAGAATGGAGGAAGCGGCAGAGGCTTCTTCAAAAGGACCATCCTAACATAGTATTTTGGAGACAACATGTTTGTGACCAAGTTCACGGAAATTGGAGAGGGAGGGAGCAGCTGCTAGGGACTCTGAAAGATTTTGAGTTTTTGGTGCTGTCCCTTTCCTTTATACTCGTTCTTTTTGGTAATTCAGACGTTGCCATAGGTGATTACTGATTAGTTTAACAGTTTTAGTTTTAGTTTTCTTTTGTAATGGTGGTTCTGAATTACTTTTGGCTAAAGATATTTCATAAATGATAGAGTCCTCATAAAGGTATTTCATTTTCTTATTCCAGTGTTTTTGGATCTTTAGGTGGAGAGGGATATTATATCATTTGTTTTCCTGCATAAAGAGTTGGAGAGAAAACATCAAGCTTCAATAATTAAAAATTACCTAAACGCACCAAATTGTATCCAAAACCATTAAAAATGGTCAGCAAAAGCTAGTCCAAAAGTGAACTCTAAGACAAAAGAGTATTCTGAGAAACATAATTTAAGAATTGGGTCTATCTAATGCTTCTCGTGTTTTTTTTCCTTTCTCTGATTCATTATTGCCTTGGTTACGTCAGTTTATGATCTGAATTATTTTGCTCGTAATTATGCTTCAGTAAGCAGTTATATTTAGTGAGAAAAGTATGCAATTTGGGCAATCCATTGGTTCTCGTGAACTAATAAGGATGTCGAAATAAACCTGACATGAAGCACTCTAATTTATTGTGGGTTACCTTTCATTCAACTATGATAACTTTAAATAAAATATATAAATAAAATTGAGATTTTTTACATTATATATGCTCTAATAGTGACATATGACACGATCACTATGTTGTAGGGTATTGTTACGATATAAGATTCTCATTTAACACATGATATTTTTACTAAAAGAAATTTAAAAAAGTGAAAAAAAAAATCACTAAATAACAAGTGACATATGAATTAACATTCTGAACTAATGAAAATGATCAAATTGTATCACATTTTTAAAAATGAGTACTCAATTAAGACCAATCAAAATCTGAGAACCTAATTAAGATTTTTGAACCAAGACTAATTGAAAGTTTAAACCTATAATTGATAGATAATATACTAAATATACTAATAATATATAACATACATACTATATTATACATATATAATTCTCAAAACAATATATACAAAAAATATAGAATTTAAATATGTAGAATATTTCTTTTTAAGATTGGGCTTAGAATACCATATCATGGTTTGCATTTTAAGAGAAAGAAACTTGTTTGTCATATCATAGAGTCATTGAACATCGTTGGTATAGTTGCTTTGAGCTTTCTTCAAAAGAAATAACAAGTTTTAAAAGCTCTAAGGGACATAAAGTCTTGGTTCCACTAATTGCCAAAACAGGGCACACAATTGAAAATTTGCTTGTTTTCAAGAGGCACATGGCTTCCATCATGTTCAAGGTGATTATGATGTCTTGGTCAAGAAATCACATCTCAACAGCAACAGACCAAAATAGATTAATCTTTCCATTTAGCTTCTCGAAAGTAATGGAGAGACTTCCAAATAACGAAATAACAATTCCAATAGCCATTTTTGATAAAGAAAAAAGTGAGGGAGTAAAGAAATAGAAATCCCTAGGGCTTTTCTTCAAGGGTAGCTCCGGATTTCACTGAAATGAAGTTTTAAGGGCCAGAACAGAGAGAGGAGGGACCAAAGACATCTATAGAGGTGGCATGGTAATGTTTCGATGAGCAGAAAGCGGTGTGTGAACAATATGCACCTGGGAGAAACGCACAAAGACGATGTGTGTGGCAGTGTATGGTGGTGAACTGGCCCTCGGCATTGATAGGGTTGATCGTCGCTCAGAGAGACGATTCAAATCTGGTGGTCGCCAAATGAAACTGCGACAATGAATGACGACGAACAGCAGCGGACGACAAATTATCTTTTTAATTTAATTAAAATTATAGAATTCAACATAATATTATATATATATATATATATATATATATTCATATAATTATAAAATATAAACTATATAACCATAAAATTATAACATTATATAGTTAAAAATTAACAATTATAAAATAACAAAAAATCAAAATTAAGAAATTACAAAATTATAAAATTATAAGGTTATAAAATTATCAAATTACGAAGTTATAAAATATACAAATATAAAATTATAAAATTAAAAAGTTATGAAATTATAAGTTTATAAAATTATGAAAATATAAAATCATAAATTATATAATTATAAAATATAAATTTGTGAAATTATAAAATTATATAATTATAAATTTTTAAATTATTTTGTATTTTATAATTTAATAGTTTTACTTGAATATAAAACAATTTTCATTAAATACATAAATATTTGAGAGTGATCTCTTTATTTGGTCTATCATGTAGTAAAATAGGATTTGGCTACATTCAAATATAATGACACTGCAAATACTGTTATGTCATAGTTAATAAAAACATATAACTGCAAAAATTCAATTAAATTTTTTTGATATTTTAAAGACTCAATATACTATAAAAATTTAATAAAACTTCAATTAAAAATTTCTAAATTTATCATACACTCAAAACATAAGCCCAAAAAAATACAATAATTAGTAAAACAACAACAAACCATATTAACCAAATTCTTACATATGATTTACTTCAAGTAATTTTTTATTTTTTATTTCGTTATCGCGTTTACTATATGTATATTTTTCTTTCTTTCTTTTCTTTTTTTTTAGAAAACTTTAATTATCTCATTTTAGAATAAATTGGAGTTGTAAGAAATGAGAAATAAAAAGTAAAATAGAAAAGAAAATAAATAAATAACATACCAGATAACCCTGACTAATGCACAGTATTCGTTTGAAGGTGAAACACTGTGTAACGAGAAAAGAGAGTGATGATTTGCGGTAGAAGGTGTTTGTTTGCGCAGATTTGCGAGGGACGAAATGCAGGGATTTATGAGCGACGAAATGCAGTGATTTGCGGGATGGGGCTCTTTTTTTCATCTCGCTGAAATGAGAAGATTTGTGGGATGGGGCTCTTCGCAAATTAACTGTGTCCTCATGATTTTATTAAATACCACGAACGAAGAAGAAACGTGTACTGTACATTGACGAGAAAGAAAAGTTACTGTGGCCATGCGAGGAGTAACTTTGCAGTTTCGCAATGTGGTTGAGAAGACGAAAACCGGGTTGATTGCAGCTTGATGTTGAGGACAACTTGATAGATGGGGATGAAGTTTACTGAAGCAGCTGCGCTTGTAAAAGAGGTGGTTCATGGGGTGTATTCGGTTCCACAAATCTGGTAATCGGTTCCAATGGTGAGAAGAAAATGAAGATGATGGAGTTGTATTCGGTTACATCACGTGTATCCGGTTCCACTCCTTCAAGAAATTGCAGAGAAGAATGTTGTATTTGGTTCCAGTTAATGGTTGAGGTGAAGTAATCGGTTCCCCAGCATTCTTCCTCCCTTGTGCATGACTGATGCGTGTTGTAGGCTGATGCAATTTTGATGACGAGGTTGGAAGGTTGGTGGTGGAAGCCTGACGAACCGGTGGAGGATGCAGCCACCATCACATGGTCGTTGAAGCACTCGAGGAAGCTGTCGTTGATGATGGAGGATGCAGCGTCGTTGGAGGATGCATCGTCGTTGATGATGAAGACGACAATGTTCGTGATGATGGAGGATGCACCGTTCGATGATGATGAAGACGAAGCTGTCCATCATGGTCGTGGGTGCTTCTGATTTTGGATCATTATTAGTGAGTCTCTTAAATAATGAGAATCATGCTGAGAGGAAAAACAGAGAAGCAAAGAATGATCTGTGTATTATCTTGATTCTGCATAATACAGATACAAATATTTATACATCAAGATTATAACAGAATTAGTTATAACTCTATCTAATCTATCAGCAATATACACAGAATAATAACAAACAAAAATAATAACAAATAAGATCTTAAAACCTAACAAGATATTAAATCTTAACATATATTAAATCCTAACAGCCCCCCTCAAGCTGGAGAATGAATGTCAATCATTCCCAGCTTGGAAACCAGAAATTTGAAAGCTGCTGGAGGAAGTCCTTTGGTGTAGATATCAGCTAACTGACATGCAGAAGGAATTGGCAGTAGTTTAAGTAAGCCAGAAGAAAGCTTTTCCCTCACAATATGGCAATCTATTTCAATGTCTTTCGTGCGTTCATGGAAAACTGGATTTGCAGCAATATGAAGGGCAGATTTGTTATCACAAAACAAGACTGCTGGTTGTTGAAAAGTTACGTGAAGATCCTGTAGAAGATAAGTTAACCATTGAATTTCGCAAGTAGCTGTAGCAAGAGCTCTGTATTCAACTTCTGAGGAACTTTTGGATATAGTGGCTTGTTTCTTCGATTTCCATGAAATAAGTGAAGAACCAAGATAGATAGAGTAACCAGTGATACTTCGTCTGGTATCAATGCAGCCTGCCTAATCAGAATCGCTAAAGCCTTTCAATTGTATGATGTTATCGCTGGGAAAGAAAATCCCTTTTCCAGGGGCACCTTTAAGATATCTAAGAATCTTGGAAGCTGCTTGTTGATGATCTGTGCTAGGATTTGAGAGAAACTGACTTAGTTGTTGTACTGCAAATGAAATATCTGGTCTAGTGTTGGTGAGATATAATAATCTACCAATCAATCGTCTATAAGAAGATGAAGCTGCATCATTTAGAGGTTGGCCAGAATTTGTGTTGAGCTTTGTACGGTAATCACAAGGTGTGGAAACAGGCTTAGAGTGTAAGTAACCTTCATCTTTGAGAATGTCCAGAGTATATTGTCTCTGGGAAATACAAATACCTTCTTTGTTTCTAGCCACTTCAAGACCAAGAAAGAATTTAAGATTGCCAAGATCTTTAATCTTAAATGTTGCGTCAAGAAGATGAGTAATATGAGTGATTTCTGTTAGATCATTGCCTGTGAGTACTATATCATCAACATAGATCACTAAAATAGTGACATTGGAATCAGAATGTTTTGTGAACAAAGAATGATCAGATGCAGATTGGAGAAAGCCATTAGACAAGAGGAAATCAGATAAACGAGCATACCACTGTCTGCCTGCTTGTTTAAGACCATAAAGTGATTTTTGTAACTTGCATACTTGATTTGGTTTGATACAATTGAGCCCTGGAGGAGGTATCATATAAACTTCTTCATTTAATGTACCGTGAAGAAAAGCATTATTAACATCTAGTTGCTTAAGATGCCAATTATGTGTTGCCGCAAGAGCTATAACCAGTCTAACCGTTGTGATTTTAACCACGGGAGAAAAGGTATCTAGATAGTCTTGACCTTCAATTTGAGTGTAGCCCTTGGCTACCAATCTAGCTTTATATCTTTCAATGCTTCCATCAGCCTTGTGTTTGATTTTGAAAACCCATTTGCAGCCTACAGCAGTTTTGTCAGCAGGTAAATCTGTGATTTTCCAGGTGTCATTTCTGGCCAATGCAGCAAGCTCATCATCCATGGCTCTAACCCAGTGAGGATACTTGGATGCCTCAGAATAAGATCTAGGCTCAATGTTAGTAGAGACTTGCATAATAAATCGGTAGTAAGGTGCTGCAAGTTTCTTATATGAAATGACAGAAGCAAGAGGATGCTTGATACCTGAAGAATGAGAGGTAATAGTTGATGCATAAGACGTTTCAAATTCAGATAGTCTTGAAGGTCTGTATTTTTGTCGGGTGGATCTTCTAATATTAGGAGCAGGTAGGGTGGGAGGTGAACTAGGTGGAGAAGGATGTGAAGTATCTGTATGAGTTGTGGGCATACATTGGTCAATATAGAGCAAAGGTGGGTGGGTGACAAGGTGGGAATTAGGAGTGGTGTATGACTCATTGTGGTAGGGAAAACAGCTTTCATGAAAGACAACATTTCTAGAAATCTCAATGGCCTTGGTTTTGAGGTTGAAGGTGATGAAGCCTTTTTTGTGCGGTTTATAGCCAAGGAAAATAGCGGGTAAGGCTCTTGGATCAAGTTTATGTCTATTGTTTGACAAGGTGTTGACAAAGCAAAGGCAGCCAAAAACTTTAAGAGTGGTAATATCAAAAGGAGAACTGTATAATTTTTGGTGTGGAGAATGGTTATTTAGGAGAGGAGTGGGAAGGCAATTTATGAGGGTAGAGGCATGAATAAGAGCATAAGACCAGAAAATGTTTGGTAAGTGTGCTTGAAAAAGGAGGGAGCGGGTAACATTTAATAAGTGTTGGTGTTTTCTCTCAACTAAGCCATTTTGCTGGGGGGTTTCCACACAAGTTGTTTGATGAACAATTCCAGTATTTTTATAAAATTCGGCCATAATAAACTCAGTTCCATTGTCAGATCTAATGCTTAGGACCTTAGTTTTAAACTGTCTTTCAGCATAGGTAATGAAAGATTGTAAATGTGACTGAGTTTCAGCTTTTGAGATTAAAGGAAACACCCATACATATCTAGAAAATCATCAACAATGGTTAAAAAATATTTATGACCATGAATGGAAGTAGCAGCACAAGGACCCCAAATATCAACATGTAATAAAGAAAAAATAGAAGAAGCTTGAGAAGTACTATGAGGAAAAGAAGGTTTTCTTTGTTTAGCCATATGACAAGGAGTACAAATAAAAGAGTGATCAAAATTAATCACAGGATATAATTGTTGCATTACACGTAATCTCTCATGGGAGGGGTGGCCTAATCTGTAATACCAAATATCAATGGCTTCCTTATTACAAATTGTGGTGTTGATGGAGCTAAAAGAGGTTTTGAGTGTATACAACCCATCTTGAGCATCAACTATACCAATCATCCTCTTGGTGTGTCTGTCTTGTATAAAACATTGATTGTCAAGAAATATTAGTTGACAATTATGGGTTGTGGTAAGCTTGGAAACAGATATAAGATTGAAATTAAATTGTGGAAGATACAAGACATTAGAAATAGACAAAGATTCATTAATCTTTACTGTTCCAGAATATGAGGCTATGGTTTGTTGTCCATTTGGTAGTTTTACTGTGATGGGATCAATAGCCTTATAGGATGAATATAGATGTAAGGAAGAAGTTACATGATCACTGGCTCCTAAATCTATAATCCACATGACATGGTCTGTAGCATGAGAATTTGGTAGCACATTACCAATAAAAGAAGTATTTGGAGAGAAAGTTGTACCAGTTTGATTGATGTGGGAAGTAGTTGTAGAGGATCCCAATTGTGTTTGTTGTTGCAAGAGGGCTATCAAATGTTGATATTGCTGAGGAGTGATAACAGGTCTGTGCAGTTTATGCCCAGGAGGGTAACCATGCTTCTTAAAGCATTCATTAATAGTGTGTCCAGTGATATTGCAAAAAGTGCAAACCTTTGAGTTGTATGAACTTGAATTTGATCTTCTGCCAAAACCTCCTTTATTTTGATGAATAGCCTTGACCTCCTCTTATCCCTTTGTTGTAGGAGAATCCTGAAGATCCTGATGGATAGCCATTCCTTTTGTAACAATTTTCAGCCATGTGGTAATGATCAATGACAGCCATGAGTTGGTTTGGTAAAAAAAAACACAAAGAAAACAAGAAGGTGAAAGCATCGAATGAAGATCAGAAGCACAGCAAAACTCTTCAATTGAAGAGCTCTGATACCATCTTAAATAATGAGAATCATGCTGAGAGGAAAAACAGAGAAGCAAAGAATGATCTGTGTATTATCTTGATTCTGCATAATACAGATACAAATATTTATACATCAAGATTATAACAGAATTAGTTATAACTCTATCTAATCTATCAGCAATATACACAGAATAATAACAAACAAAAATAATAACAAATAAGATCTTAAAACCTAACAAGATATTAAATCTTAACATATATTAAATCCTAACAGAGTCCGGCATGTCGTACCTGCTCCTCGGTGCACCGTTCGAGTTCTAGTTTAGCTACTCGAAGACGCTGAAGGCAAAGTTGATCGTGATTCGGGAGCCGACGTTTCTGCCGTTCGCGCTGCCCACAATGCCGCGGTCGTGGAAGGGAAAGGCGCCGCTGAAGAGCAAAAAGAAGAAGATTTTGTTGTTCGACTCGTTCAATCCTCCACCGCCTGGCACGAAGGGCGTGAAGCACGTGGAAATGCCTGGGCCATTTCTATTGGGGCAGTTCCCAAAGGAGGGTAAGACGAGGGAAGAGATTCTCGGGGAGCCTCTAAAGAGGTGGGAGATACAAATGCTTGTTAAGCCGATGATGTCGGATAATCAGCAGGTTAATCTTGGAAGGGATGGACTAGTGCATAACATGCTGGAATTGGTACATTCACCTTGGAAGCGTAACCGTATCTGTCAAATTCGTTGTTTAGGTGTTCCAATTGTTGATTCGTATTTTGTGATTGCAAATTTCTTACACCAGAATGTATTTCAGATTAATCTCTGAGCATAACATGGTCGTGGCCTTGATGGCATAACAGAAGACATTCTATCAATGGTTACAGGAATGGTGAAGTGATGAATATGGAGCTCTTGAACCCATGGAGAAGCCATGAGGAAATTCTTAGGTCATGTGAGATGTGACTACATTAATTTGTAGATATAATATTTGCAGAAGCATGAAAAGATGGGGTAGCTTCTCCGGTAAACAAAGAAAGATGAAAAAAGACTTGAAGTGAATAAGACGGGTTCTTGAAGATTTGCAGGTGTGAAGTTGGTGACAGATAAATTATATGTTATTTTCCTCACCCATTTACCATCTTTGTATGCCACACTTATTACTTCTACATCAATACATAATCCTTTATAATATTTTAGACTCATTATGCATGAATTTTCTTATCTTCGGGGACAACAATTTTCGCATTTCTTAAAACAACATAAATATATCAAATACAATAATGCTTATACTGATACTGACTTACCAAAAGTTAGCACTCCCAAAGACAAATGTTCTTCTAAATATGAACAAAACTAAAGTGTAGTAATTTCTAGGACATCATGTAAATGTTGGACTCCCAAATTTAATATTTGCCAAATACTACATTTAAAAATAAATTCATTTTACTAAATTATAATTTTTTTACTTTTAAAAATTATTTTTAATAATTATTTTTAATTTTTACTCTTTATAAACATTTTTACAATTAAATATAACATTAACAATTATCATTTTATATTACTTTAATGACTAGGGACATTTTAGTAATCTTTAATTTTTACCAATTAAACTAATTTTTTAAATCTGTCACATCAATTAAATCCTACACTAATTCTTACAAACTTTACTTTCAAATTCACTCTCAATTACCACAAATCCACTAAAAAAAACAACAAAAAAATTATCCTCAAATCTATTCAATCATCTCTAAATCATCTCCCCCAAATCACTACAAAAGAACACAGCCTAAATGAAATGTCGGACTAATTCTATCTAGTCTTAAATATAAGGGTGTCAAAACGACTTATATGTCAGTCCGCTAAAAAATGAGTCGGGTTACACACCTGATCCCGGACCAAAAGCCAAGCCACCCTGTTTTCACTTTCTGTTCCTGTCTTATTTCATTTGGCGCGTGTCAGACAGTAATGTCCAATATTATCTTTCTAGTATTTACATTTATTTAATACATTTAAATTTTTTACATTCATTTAACATTATTTTTATTTATTTATTATTATTATTTTGTTTAAAAAATAGAAAAGTTTATATTTTTATAACATTTTTACCCTTGTAGTATATGTCAAATGAATGTAAAAGTGTGACATGATACTATTACACGTACTCACCTCTTTTGACATGCCTAAAACATCATGAAAGTGAATATATAATATCAAAATACACGTAGAAATGGACAGTTGCCCAATTTTGTTGGTTTTTACATCTCATACTAAATCATTATCTATTTTCACTTCTTAACCATGCACCCACAGCAATGTCTTCATCAACTTACTGACCCTTCTTCTAGTTCACACGTCATCTTTATCTGTTAAATTGAATATCTATATTTTTTCTTTTGTTGAAAAAGTACATTAAATATGAAGAGCCAGAAGCCAGAAAGCACAGTGAAACTCAAATTGTTGAATTTGATTCTCTTTTACTCAACCAATTCTTCCACTGAAAACTTTTGAGAAATATAAATTAGCGATGAATGAAACTTGAAACTTCTTATTTGAATATGCTTCAACGCACATAAAAAAAATGGAATAATAACGAGGGATGAGCTTAGTATGATTAAGATCCAAATATAAGAATACGATTTGTGAATAAAGGGATTTACAGGAGAGTTATATATATCTTGATGTAAAATGTTTCTATTAAACATAAAGCTATATGACTAGAACAAATATTTCATTTAGAGCTTAAATCAACACTTTAATTATTATTTATAATATTAAAAACTTCATACAACTTCTCCTTGATGATATGGATTCACACCTTAGTCCATGCGTAACCCTTCATAAAAAATTGCTTGAAATAGATCCATGACATGTTTGTTCAGAGCTAGCCCAACTTCAACACCACCTTTCTCATATTTTCTTTCTACCATACCAATGGTTAAACTTCTATCTATGGATGTTATCTCCACCTTGGCAGGCCTTCCCCAACCAAAATCACTTTCATAAACACCAAATCGGTTGGACCCAGAAACACTAATTCCCTTAACTCCCTCTCTTAACATAGCTCCAAACCTAGGAATCACTGTATCTATTCCTTCAGTTAGTCCCTTGTCAAACATTTTTGTTTTACTCCAAATTCTCTTGGCAACAACAACCACCCCATCCACTTTTATAAAGTCATCAGTTTGTGTATCCACTATATGTGAAACCACACAATTTCCAAAGTAGTTTTCAGGAATTGGATGTTCTAACCGAGCCCTGCAATCAGCAGAACGCTAGACAAAACTTATCTGCATTTTCAGCTCCATGAGTGGCTTTAGCAATGCAGACAGACACATAAGCACAACAAGCGACAAAGGTAGACAAAGTGGTTGGTTTTGAAAAAGCTGAAAATGTTTCTTCCCCCACCAACTCCCACTTAGACAACACCCTTTTCTTTATCTTCTCCAAATCTCCTCGTTTGAGATCAAACATGGCTCGAACTAGGTTTGCCTGAGTTGGTAGTGACATAATCCTTAAGCTTCGCCCGTTGCTTGTATCAGAAGGGTCTATTTGAGATGCCAATTGGGTCCAGTTATTGATGATCGCAGTTTCAAGACAAGTTGGATCTTTGATCAAATCCCTATCAAATAAAGGCTCTAACTCCGGCTTCAAAGATAGCGGAGATTCCTCTTCGCATGATTTACAGGCATAAGCCCAAGCCTTGACAAACATGGTTGACGATTTTCCATCAAGAACAGCATGGTGAGAGTTGATGCCTATGGAAAAGCCTTTTTTGGAAAAAACGTTATCTGCAAAGACATAACTGAGGCATGAGAATCTGATGATTCCAAGTGGGGAACCAAAGAGCGGGATTCGGAGGCATCACGGGGCGAATTGTCCAAAACGTGATTAAATTTTGAATCATCATTACACTTTGCTACGACCAATAACACGCCATCACCAGGGTTGAATTGGATGAAGGGTTTGGCTGAATGAGAAGGCCAAATGATGTTTCTGGCTAAAAGCGGGAAGTGCTGAAGGGTATGAGAAAGTGAAGTTTTGAGATTTGGAAGCACTTTGTAAAAGAAAAAAAGGTTAGAATGAGGAAGGGGAAGTACGTGGGTAGAAGAAGATTCGCTCAACTGGATGAAACCTTAGCCTATTAAGATCAAAGAAGGTTAATGGGAGAGAGAAGTTTGGTGGAGATGGCGAAGGAGAAATGAAGCACTGCTCATGGATTTCCATGGAGTCTTAGGCTAAAGTCTTGTGAGTACAAAGACAAAATGGAGCTTATACAGTGGAAGCTGAGATCGATGCATATATATATATATATATATATATATAATGTTGTCTTTTTTTTATACGTGGAAGTTGAGATTGCTGCATATATATACATTGAATAATAAAGGGGATAACTTACTTTTATGTTCTTTTATTTTATTTTAAATTAACTTTAAGATAAATTAAATAATAGGTATACGAAAATCTTTAATATCTAATTTTTAAAGAAAAATGTCCTATTTATATTTGATGCTTCATTTGACCAGTCACTTTTAATGTATTTTTGTCATTAAAAAATCAACTTTTATAGTTATAGAAAAAAATTAAAAAAGTAAAATAATAGATTTAAAATGTGTGTAAAACTTTGTTAGGTGTCAAAATAAAAACATTTTTTTAAAATCTCTTCATTAATATATATATATATATATATATATATATATTAATAATTATTTTAGTATAAACATTCCTTACTTAAAGATCTACACAAAAATTTCCTTTTACAAAAATGTTATTTATTTTATAAAAAATATATTAATTAGATATAATTACTATAATTAAATATATTTAGACGTACCTATTTATAACATTGAAATTATAATTAATATTTATTATAATGATTAAATATAAAATTTAATATACTATTATGAGTTTATTAAATTCATTTGCAGCTAAAATATTTGTTTTTACTTTAATTAATTGTTTAATAATGTAACATTTAATTTTTTGATAAAATAATTCCAATTCTTTAAAATAACAATTACGTTTTATAGATAATTAAATAATAAAATATATTTTATATAATTTCTTCACTTAAAAAGTATAATAACTTTTTAAAAACCCGATGAATAAATTATTATCTTTATTAAATATAAATATATTAATAAAACTATACAATAAAAGTTAATAACTTTAGTAAACTCGCACCGATTATATATTTGATATTAAAACAAAGGAATATATTTTTATTGAGTTTAATGTACCTTTGTGTATTAAAACAAAGAAATATATTTTTTTAAATCAAATAACTTATATCTCTCAAGTTTTTTTACTTCATTTTATTTCTTCTTTTCCTTCGCTTAAGACTCAACTTATTTAATTTAAGGATACTTCACCAAAAGTTTTCCCAAACATATTAATGAGAAACCTAACCTTATTTACACTTCACCAAAATATTATTAAAGGATAAAATTTAATATGGGAAAAGTCAAATTTCCAAACATATTGATGAGGAACCTAACTTTATTTACTTTAAGAACACTTCACCAAAAGTTTTCAAAGGGTTTAAAATTTAATATATGAAAATTCAAATTTCCAAACATAAATGTAGGACAATTATGATAGTTTAATCCAATTCATATAACTGAGTATGATGATTCGAAATATATGATAGGGAAGAGATGAATGAAGAGATAGGGAAGAAATCTCATATGAACTATTCTGCAACACCTTTTTATCTTCTTTCTCAAAAGGGAAACGCGTAAATGAGACCAAAACAGGACAGTCTTAGCTATAATGTTTGAAGAGGGCTAGTTAGATGAACGCTTCTGGGCAAGTGACTAGACTAGTAATTAGTATCACAGACTTGAACAATGTTTCTCAAATGTGTGGGGTTCAACCGTTCCAAGCACACAAGTTCATCTCAGAAAAACTATCCAACGACAATAGAAGAGCTATGCTGTCAATTTTCTCTCGCCGATCTTAGAAAATCAACCAACAATTTCGACCATAGAAACAAAATAGACTCTGTTCGTGGAAGAGTATACAAAGGTATTCTTGAACATTCTTTTGGATGCAAACATGGAGCCAAAGATTTCAGATTTTGGCCTTAGCGTGCAGGTTGAAGAAAGTGGAGAAGTTCCCTTCTCCTTCACCATGCTCATCATCTATCTTTTCTTTACCTTCATCATCACTGTAAACCTCCATTTTTTTAACACTGACATTATCACATCTTACCTGTATGTATAAATAGAAAAACAACAATCCATTATCCCTTTCTTCGTCCTCAATCTACAATCTGCACATGATATATATATATATATATATATATATATATATATATATATATATATATAATATTTAATTATTATAACAATTGTAATGTTATAAATATATATTTCAAATATATTTAATTATAATGTATCTATGTCTAATTAAAATATATTATAAAATGACGTAAGATCTTTCATAAAGATAAATTTTTATGTGAAGGAATTATTCTTAAATATTTTCATATTGAAATAATTATTAAATATAATATTAATCAAAAAGGAATCAAAAGAATTTATGAAAGAGATATTGATCATTTTCTAGAGAAAAAGTGTACATGTTATTAAATAGTCACCATAGTTTGAATTAGAATGGAAAAATAAAATCAAGAAACTAAAATTATATTTAGCTATATATATATATATATATATATATATATATATATATATATATATTATCAATATAATTTTTATTGATATTAAATTGTTTTGTATTTTGTATTGATATTCTTTTAAGTTAAATATTATATTATTTAATATTTATTTATTAAATAGTTCTTTTAGTAATGGATAAATTAAAATTTTATTTTGTTATATATACGTTTATATTAATTTATAATTATTTAATTATCTATGTATATAAATCAGAATAAAATAGGATATATAAATTTAAAATATAAATGATTTGATAGTATCATTAATATGATTCAATTTTAATAAATTTGATATTAGTTCTCATTCTTAGTTATAAAATATTATGTGTATACCAATCAATATAACCAATACTGAATGTAGAAATTATATGTTTATTATTTATATTTGTATATATAAATATGTTATTATATATTGTTAATAATTGTATTATTTCTATTATTTATTCTTTTCAATATTTTCACAATATTTTCATCATTTCCATCATCATGTATATATTATGTATGATTATAGATTATATATATAATCATTACGTACAAAAATTAATTTAATAATAAGTCTTAGTTTAAAGAAAAACTAAGTCTCTCAAAATATGATATTTTTGTAAATATTTACACAATTATTAAGTTTCGATTCTACAAAGAATTGAAGCTTTTTTTTTTGTCTAGGGTTAAATTGGTAGAAAAGTTACTTTTGTATCACAACATTGCGTCACTATAGTCTTTTTTTTTAATTGTAAAAACCCACACTCTCTTTTCTCATTGTTGGTCGACTCTCTACGCAAAACCTTTTTTCATGGCGAAATATATTATTCTCGTCTTCTCTCCTTGTGAAACATCTTGTACTTTCCTCTCTATTTTTATTCTTTGTTGCCACAAATCATCTTTTGTTACATGGATTTTCTTTTTCTTTTTTCTGGCATTTGTTTTGGTTCGTCAAGGACACCCCTTAATTTATTGTTCACACCTTCTCCTTTCATTATTCAAGTATTGTTCATTCCATTGTTTGAAGCATGCTCTCATTTCTATATTTAAATAATTTTAACTTTTTTTTAGGTCACATATAGGCATATTTTTTTTTTTAAAAAAAGAACCGAAACTATCTTTGAAAAATATGTTTAGGTTAAGAAGCAAAGTCTAAAATCTATTTTTTTTACCTCACCTTAAAATACTTTTGTTGTAAACTGAAATAGAGCCCAAAAGTAATCGAAATCAAATTTCTTTCCTATACTAGTGTATAATTTAACCATACAATCAACCTGTAATAGTTACACTAATACATTGTTTTTAAGATGGACATTCCTCAACAACATCCTCAACAAAAAAAAATAAATTGTTGAAACAATGTCAGCAAGATGCTAAAGCCCTCAATCACATAAATAATATTCAATGTAATAATCTTTTGACACTTTTTAAAGATTTACAACATATTAAGCACGTCGCACCAGAGACTGACATTTATGTTTGCCAAGGATTTTTTGTGCGCCTATTAACCTAACTTATGCACAAATCTCTTTCAAATTCTCATAATTTGATGTATTAATCTATGAGATCAAATTTAGTGAAGTTAGAATATCTCTTTTACCCAATGATTTATCATGTTTAATTTCATCACATAAGGTCTGGTGATATGTATCCCATATACAACATACACCCTAAAAGGGTCACAACAACCACAATGGGTCATTCATAAAGAGTTGCATATATTGTAAAAATATCACATTGAACATAATCACAAGAAGTTCAAGGGTTTTAGAGACCTAAAGCAAACTTAAAAATAAAGTTTTTTTATTTACTAATAAAACTATTTTTGTTAAAATATATCATAAGTTTTGGAAGTCTAAAATAAACTTAAAAGAATAAGGCTTTTTTACCCATAAAAATAATTCATTGTAAAAATTACTAATTACCCATAATAATTTTAATTAAATTATATTCTCAAACATGATTTTACAATTAATTTAATAAAAATATATTAATACTTCAAAAAATTGAAGATTTTTTTTTTCTTAAGAGATCTAAAACAAAGGTTTTAGGCCTTAAACTGACCCTATATATAACTCACGTCAGCTACATGTCACATGTCCACAAATTATATAAACTTATACTGAAAGTTATCTATTAAGGTACATGCTCCATTGCTTGAGCGTCCACCTACCACTTAAGTTTTTTAGATTAGTTAATGTAGTTATTACACACTCCTTGAGGGGTGAGATTCCACTTGAATGATATTTAGCTTTGAACACCCATTTTCGAAATGGATAATGATACTTTGACAATATTTTAACATTACTTACGTGTCATTCTGTGATTGATTCATGTTGATTGATCCGTGTTGATATTTATGATTATTATTATTAATTGACGAGTAATTTTGAACTAATCAGAAAATGACACGTAGATGATATTAAAATTTTGTCAAAGTATCATTATCCTTTCAAAATATAAAGAAAAAAAATAAATAAAGTTAGTATCCAAATTTCTTTATTTTGCAACATATATACTTCCCTGCATTTTATTCAACTCCCAAATAATTCATAACAATTGTTATATTTCACATTACATGCCTTAAAATAAAAAATCAAAGAAACACATATAAATTAATCTAACCTTTCAACAATCACGCCTTTCACAAATCTAAACAACTAATCCATTGATTAAATGTAAATATTAGTTCTCCTTTATCAGAATGTAGGGTGCCTACTAGTTAAAAGTTTCTTCTTACACCCCATTCGTTCTTTCTTTCTTTCTTTTCCTATTCTACCCTCATGCTATCTTTTTTCTCTTTTCACAGTGTAATGATGCCCTCACCATTTTGCTATACTCTTGTATCTTTTTATGGGCAGGATTTTGTAAAGAAGAGATCAGTCTATGTCCTTATCAAATTCATCAATTGTTTTTGTGCAATATGAGTTTCAACTTTAGGTAAAGGATCTAAGTGGTGCAACATAACCGCACAAATAAATTTTTTTGATGAAAAAGGATGGTAAAAAATCATTCAATAATTTATTGAAAGGTTCTAAATTAGTGATTAATTTTATTGAAAAATCTATTATTGACGAAAATATCCATGATAAGAGTTATAAATTATGCACAAATTTTAGAGAAAGATATATTATTCACAAAAATATCCACTAATAATAAAAATTTTAAAATTCTTTAGTAAAATTTGGTGATAAAATCTACTACAAAGTTTTATCCATGAATACAATTCTGCCGTAATGCAAAGCTTTCAATACGATATTTATTTATTCTAAATAAGAATATTGTAAAATGTTTTGTTAATAGTCCAAATGTTCTTATTTTTTTTTATTTTGTTGAAAAAGGAATGTAGCTCCGCACAACGGAGTGGAAAATAGAGATCCGTGTGGTACAATGGTTGAATTATTATTGTATAAAAATTTTAAGTAGTAAAGCTCAAACATTTTTTTTCTTAACGAGAATGTAAATATTAAATATAGTTATTATTATTGTTATTTTATTTTTCATATGTTAATGATTTTTTTTATGCTATATTATTTATAAGCTGATAGGATTCTTCTCAATAGGGAAAAAAGTTGTAAAGATTATGAATAAGGGTTAATTTTCTTTCTATGTTTATTTTGATGATTAATTTTTATCATACAATATTACTGATGCATATATCTAACTGCGCAGTAAAGTTTATCAAAATTCGTTAATTCTAAACCTCATTTCAAACAAGGAAACAAACATCAATTTTAATCAATTAATAAATAATATATTTTTAAAATATATTTATTCATTAAAATATTACACAAAAATATAAAGCAACTGGCTAAAAATATACATGTAAAAAATTTAGAATTATTTACAAATGTTTTCAGTTTATAATAGAAAATATTATACAAATGTTTGCATGTTAGAATTTGATAATAATGTTTTTTTTTTCAAAGCATTAAAGTATTCATTATCGTGGTAACTTACAGTACACATGTGTAAATTTAATAAAAAAAAATATAACACATATTGCTACTATATTTAATAAACATGTTAAAAAATACAGTTTAATGAAATTCTTTTAAATCTTTATATTATCAAATAGTCAAAACTTATATTTATTTTGATCTTCATATTTACATAATTAACTTTTAATAATTTAACCTGTTAGTTATTCTTTTATTATTTATTATATTATTATGTAAGTATTATTCAAAAATTTATACAAAACAATAACTTAAGCATAAAAATCTTAAAAGCTTTTACTCCAATTTTGTATTAGTTGAGTCTAAACTAACAATCAAAACATCATAAATAAAGTAGCTTGAAGCTCACTGAAATAGTCATGTCAGTGACCAGTCATTACAAGCAATTCAAACTGGTAATTTTCAATGAATAGACTAAAATGTGAAAAGTAAAAAGAAGACTAGAAATGTGGAAATGTGCACTTTCTGGAAGAAAAGCAAAACACACGACACCAACAAGAGACGGGTCAACTTCGGCTTGTGTCACCAAACCTTCCAGAGAATCCTAACACGACGTGTGAGGGTTATTACCAAAATAAAATAGAAAAAAATATACTTTAAATGAACATATATTATTATTATTATTAGTTTTCTTTAACCAATACTATTTGCAGCTGTTGTCAAACTTTTCTGCTTGCCGTCTCAGACGGATCTAGGACCAAGCAACGACAAATTTGGATCATCCCTCACGTCATTGTATATACGTTAAGAATTAAATATAAACATTATTTATCCCATTCTTTTCTATTTTTTTATCATCTCACTTATCGCATTCATCGATCGTTCTGCTTTTCATTTATATTTTAGAAAAATGTAGATATTTAGCCCATTCGAGATGGATTTAAATGGTAGAAAATGAAAAGAAAAAGGAAAAAAATAAACAAGTTATGTAAATAATTAATATAGTAAAATATAAAATATTAAAGAAAACATGTTTTGAGATACCATTTGTTGTGGAAAGAAGTAAGGAAATTTGGGATCAAATTAATCCAAAATGTAAAAAAAAAATGGTAAAAAAAGGTCAAATACAGTTTCAAAGTGACTTTTTTAATTTAACTTTTTCCTATTTGATCAATTTAATTTGACTTTTGGTGTAAAATCACCAACACCTAATCACAGATTCTATTAATATGTAATACCATATATTTTAAATTAATCATCAACTAGGTAATATAAACAAATATGACTAAGGATTTTAGTATTTGATTGTATTAGTTGTATTGTAATTATATTTATCAAAACGAGGAAATAAATTTATATTGCAGTTTTCTAGCTACAATATCATATTATTTTAGGAAAATGTCTCAGAGAATATCATTACCCTTTACCATTTTCAATTCACACGTAGAAATCAACCCAGCTTGCAAAATTTGTTGGTTTATTAAACACATTTTCATATCAAAATGCAACCTTCTTCACCATAAAACCAAAGCTCCAGCCTTGTTTTATACTAACTTGAAAGAAACACAGCTCTCTACTTTCTTCACATGGCTTCCCACAACCTCAAAATCCATGAACAGTGCACTGTTGCTCCTCCCTCTGCGCCCCAAACATCCCTCCCTCTCGTATTCTTCGACCTGTTCTGGCTCAGGTTTCATCCTGTAGAACGCATCTTCTTCTATTCCCTCCCAGTAACCCATTCAAATCCATCCTTTTTCTTCACCCAAGTTGTTCCAAAGCTCAAAACCTCACTCTCTCACACCCTCCAACACTTTTCCCCTCTCGCCGGCAACGTCCTGTGGCCCCATGGTTCTCCAAACCCCGTCGTTCAGTACAACCCAGGCGACGCTGTTTCAGTGGTGCTTGCAGAATCCGAAGCTGACTTCGACCATGCGTTGGACAACGCTCCTAAAGACGCATCAGAGTCACGTTGTTTGGTGCCCCAGTTGGAATCCTCGGATTCTCATGCCTCTGTTATGGCTCTCCAAATCACTCTGTTCCCTAAAAGAGGGTTCGCCATAGGAATCAGCACTCACCACGCCGTCCTTGACGGAAAATCTTCAACTCTTTTCATCAAAGCTTGGGCTTCTCTGTGCAAAACCAATGATGATTACTCTGAGTCATCACCATCTTCAACACCATCTTTGGCTCCAGAATTGGAGCCGTTCTTTGACAGAACAGTCATCAAAACCCCAAGTGAGTTAGGGTTCGACTTAGCAATCGGTTTGGTTGAGAAGTTAGCCAAATTGTTCCCAAGTGAAAACAGCGACGGAAGATGCTTGAAGCTTCTACCTTTCCCTCCAAGATTGGAAGATCATGTTCGAGGGACATTCGTGCTCACGGGAGTAGATTTGGAGAGATTAAAGAATAGGGTGCTGTCCAAGTGGGACAGTGTAGACATAGTTGAAGCAGAATCAAACTCAAACTCAACGGTTTCTTCAAAACCAACCAAATTGTCGACTTTTGTTCAAACTTGCGCTTATACTTTTGTTTGCATTGCGAAGGCCTGGCACGGAGTTGAAAAGGAGAAAAATAAGTTTGTCAGTGGGTTCACTATGGATTGCAGGGCCAGGTTGGAGCCTCCAATTCCTGAAAACTACTTTGGGAACTGTGTGTGGGGGAGTTTGGTGGATGCGAAGCCATCGGCATTTATAGAGGAAGAAGGGTTGGTTATTGTTGCCAAAAGTACTCATAGTAAAATAAAAGAGATGCTAGATAAGGGTGTTTTTCATGGGATAGCTAATGCGGGTCCTAGATATGCAGCTTTGGCAAAAGAGGGAGTTGAAGTGTTAGGAACTGCGGGGTCTAACCGTTTTGGGGTTTATGAGTGTGATTTTGGTTGGGGAAAGCCTTCAAAGGTGGATATAGCATCGGTGGATAGAGCCCTAACAATTGGATTGGCAGAGAACAGAGATGAGAAAGTCGGTGTTGAAATTGGAATTGTTCTGAAGAGATCAGTGATGGATCTCTTTGCCACTTTGTTTCGTGGAGGGTTGTCAGATGAGTGATTCAACACTGGAATGGAACATGTCATTTTTTTTCATCACAAAACCATTTGCTACAAAAAATCTCTTTGGTTTTCTTATTAAATGATAGACATGAAGAAGGTGAATACATGGATTTCCGGAGATAGAGATGAGAGACTAGTTGTTCTTTATTTAAAATAAAAGTAATTGTTCTTGATTTAAAATAGAAGTAGTTGCTCTCTATTTAAAATAGAAGTGAAAAAAGTTTTATGTAATATTTATTAAAGGTTATACATAATAGATATGATGAATAATTTATTTTCAATAGATAAAATTGATAAATTATAAATTTGTTTTTATGGTTAAAAGAATTATGAAATATAATATAATTATTATTACTGTTATTATAATTAGAAGTAAAACACAAAATAGCTTATATGATTTACCTCTCAAATCACACAGAATCAGTAGGGAGAATCGATTTTCTCTCAAACTCACCCAATAGTATGATTCCCATGTGGTGAAATTGATTCCCTCCCTCTACATGCAGACCTCAACACCTTGGTTTCTCCAACTCTCTCTCTACTCTCCATAATCGCTTCTCATTGAAGATATACACAACCTAAAAACATTGAGCAACACAGGGATGCCGAGGATATTTCTATTTCACGAATCTACATGCATCCAGTTACTGCATGCATAGTTAAAAACATCTAAGTCAAAATTTTACAAAAAAAGTAATGGACATTTTTGTATATGTTTAGGTGTCTTTTCCTCTTTATATCTTCGTTCATGCGTTATCGAATCCATTGTCCTAAATCCACGACAATATCTGGAAACAAACACAAAACTTACTCACTCGCTTATTTCTTAAATCATACACAAAATCAATGAATTTTATTAGTATTTACTTTTTTTTTTCTCCTCAATTTTACATTTTTCTAGTTTTCATTTTTTTTATTTGTCTAACTTACTAAAATATTAGATATTGGGTTAAAACATAAAAAATTGAAGTTAAAATATCCATACCTAGATATAATTACGTTTGTACTTAAAAATGTTAACATAATTTATTATTTATACTAAACATTAAATAAATAAAAATATATAAGTATATCCTGTTATTATATATATATATATATATATATATATATATATATATATATATATTGGTCTACGTGCACAACGTTCAATTTGGAGATAATGGTGTTGCCAACGTTAATTATTTTGGTGTGCAAGTTATTTTTATATTGCAAGTTACTTTATTTTATTAAAAATTATTTTTTTAATAGAAGATATTTTAGATGTTTTTGGATAATGGGCCTAATACATTAACTCTATAAATAGAGTGATTTTGTTCATTCCAAATACAAACCTTCACACTCCTTTCCTTCTCTTGTTCTCTTATTATTTTTGTCTTTTCTCTCCTTTTTTTTATTTTTTAAAATTATCCTGGGTTTCATTCATTCTCTTTTAGGTCTTGTTTACTTGAATGGATTTGGAGGAGAGTAATTGAGAGGATTTGAGAGGATAAGTCCTTAAGGACAGTGGATTTGGGGGGAGAGTAATTGAGAGGATTTGAGAGGATAAGACCTTAAGGGCAGTGATCTACTCGCCTCAGGAAGTCTTCTATTCGTGATTTTTATTCTATTATTACCAGCTTCTACAACAATCTTAAGGACTTATGGCTGACAACAACAACTCAATCCCGGAGAATCAGAATATTGTTTCTGGAACTCAGACGGTCTACGCGAAACCTTTCCCGGATGTATAAAAAATTTAAGTCTTCTCTGGTCAGAATTTCCAACGTTGGCAAGAACATGTGTCAACCCTGTTAGACATGTACGAAGTCGCCTTTGCTCTTTCATCTTTAAAACTGGACTCCAGTCTCCTTTCAAATCCAAAACAAGTTGAAGATTGGGTTCATGCAAACAAGGTATGCCACTATACTTTACTTAGTGCACTCTCTAACGATTTGTTTGATGTGTATTATTCCTATAAGGAGGCGAAAGACATTTGGGATTCGTTGATTCTCAAATACACTACTGAAGATATAGTTAGATAAAGGTTTATAATTAGAAATTACTATCGCTGGGAAATGGTTGAAGACAAGGATATAAAGTCGCAAATCAATGAGTGCCACAAGCTGCTCGAAGATATCAAAGCGGAGAACGTTCTTCTACCAGATGAATTTGTCTCACAGCTTCTGATCGAGAAATTACCGCCTTCCTGGACTGATTACAAGCAATAACTGAAACATAGACACAAGAAAATGTTACTTTCAGAGCTGATCACTTACATAATCGTTGAAGTTACCAACAGAAAAGAATGTGCTACTACGAGGATCAAAGCTTTGTTTGCAAAAGCAAACGTGATAGAAGACAAACCTGCTCCAAAAAAGGTATGAACATAAACTTGATCACAATAGGAAAAATTATTTTCGAAAATCTCGTCCCAACATATCTAACCCCGCCTTTAAGAAGAAAGGAAATTGCTTCGTATGTGGGAAGTTGGGCCATCATGCACCGCAGTGCAGGCGCAAAGCAAGAAACAAAAATCCTCCTAGGGCCAGTATAGCAGAAAGAGATGACATTATTGTTGCGGTCATCTCTCAAGTAAATCTTATGACCAATGTGAGCAAGTGGGTGGTAGACTCTGATGCTACCAGACATATCTGTGCAAAAAGAAGTACCTTTACCTCTTACACTAGTGTAGGGGATGGAGAAGAACATGTCTACCTCGGTGATTCCAGATCACTCCTGTTCTGGGAAAAGGGAAAGTTCTTCTCAAACTCACATCTCGAAAGACTCTGGCCTTGAGTGATGTGCTACATGTGCCATCAATCAGAGTTAATTTAATCTCTGTAGCACTACTGGGAAAAATGGGGGTTAAGGTGTCATTCGAGTCGGACAAGATTGTAATGACGAAGAATAATGTTTTTGTGGGGAAGGGATATTGTGATCAAGGTCTCTTTGTACTTAACATTTCTGAAAATATTAATGAATCGTCTTCTTCTGCTTATATTGTTGACTCGTGTGATTTATGGCATGCTAGATTAGGACATTTGAATTCTTCCTATGTTATGAAATTACAACGACTAGGATTAATTAATATGTATGATAAACAAAGTAGTAAATGTGATATATGTGTAGAATCTAAAATAACAAAGAAAACATGTTTTTTTGTCAAAC
Source organism: Vigna reflexopilosa (assembly GCA_027742785.1). Lineage (NCBI taxonomy): Eukaryota > Viridiplantae > Streptophyta > Magnoliopsida > Fabales > Fabaceae > Vigna > Vigna reflexopilosa. The sequence goes on from CM050914.1 coordinate 48,166,805, forward strand.
GCCAAACTGAATTGTTAGAGCTAATTCATACTGATCTAGCTGATTTGAAACAAACCATGTCTAGAGGTGGTAAAAATTATTTTGTGACCTTTATAGATGATTATTCTAGATACACCAAAGTTTACTTAATCGAACATAAAGATGAAGCCTTTGATGTGTTTCTAACCTATAAAGCACAAGTAGAAAATCAATTAAATAAGAAAATTAAGAGGATTAGATCAGATAGAGGTGGTGAGTATGTGTTGTTTAATAACTTTTGTGTTAAAGAAGGTATCATCCATGAAATAACCCCACCATATTCACCTGAGTCTAATGGAGTAGCTAAAAGAAAGAATAGAACTCTTAAGAAGATAATGAATGCGATGCTTATTAGTTTTAGTGCACCTGATAACCTTTGGGGAGAAGTCTTGCTTACTGCGTGTTTTTTACAAAATAGAATACCCCATAAGAAAACCAGTAAAACTCATTATGAGTTGTGGAGAGGTTATCAACCTAACCTTAAATATCTAAGAGTGTGGGGGTGCCTAGCTAAGGTGATGTTACCTGATCCTAAGAAAAGGAAATTAGGCTCTAAAACCTTTGATTGCATGTTCTTAGGCTATGCTGAACATAGTGTTGCCTATAGGTTTATAGTTCTTAAAAGTGATATACTTGAAAGTAATTCTATAATGGAGACGAAAAATGTTAAGTTCTTTGAACATGTTTTTCCTTTAAAGGTTAGTGAGATGTCTTAACCTATAGATAGTAATAATAATGATACCTTGTGTGAGGAATTAAGAAGAAGTAAAAGACAGAGGAAGGAAACTTCATTTGGTAATTATTTCTATACCTATCTAGTTAACAATGATCCAAGTAGCTTTGTAGAAGCCATTAGTGCTCCTGATGCAAAACAATGGGATAAAGCCATTAAGACTGAAATTGAATCAATTCAGAAAAATAATACTTGGATCTTAGTAGATTTTCCTAAAGGAGAAAAACTCATTGGTTTTAAGTGGATCTTTAAGAAAAAGTATGATCCTGATGGATCTATAGAGAAGTATAAGGCAAGATTGGTAGCAAAAGGTTTTACTATGTGATGGTTTTTCACCTAATGATGTTGATAAATGCGTGTATTCTAAATTTGAAAGTGGTGATTATGTCATTATATGTTTGTATGTGGATGACATGTTAATTTTTGGTACATGCAATGAGATTGTTGCTAGAACTAAACTATTTCTAGGATCGAACTTTGAAATGAAAGACATGGGTGAAGCCAATGTAATTTTAGGTGTTAGAATCATAAAGAAGGGAGATAGTATATTATTATCCCAAAAACAATACATTTAGAAACTTCTTAAGAAGTTTGGGTATTATGATTTCAAACCCGTGTGTACTCCTTATGATGATAACTCTAAATTAATGAAAAATAGAGGAGAATCGTTATCTCAGCCTCAGTATGCCCAGATAATTGGGAGCTTACTGCACTTGATGAGCTTTTCTAGACCTGATATTGCTTATACAGTAGGTAGACTGAGTAGGTACACTCAATGTCCAAATCAAGAACATTGGGATGCACTTTCCAGGATTATGAGATACTTAAGAGGTTCAATGGATTATGTTATTGAATATAGTGGATTTCCCGTTGTACTAGAAGGGTACAGTGATGCTAACTAGATCTCTGATTCAGATGAGACAGAATCCACTAGTGGTAATGTATTCACACTTGGGGGTGGTGCGATTACATGGAGATCAGCCAGACAAACAATTATTGCAAGATCAACAATGGAATCTGAGTTTGTCGTTCTTGAGATGGTTGATAGTGAGGCTGAGTGGTTGAAAAACTTCTTAGCAAACATTCCACTAGGAATGAAATCAACTCCATCGGTGTCAATACACTGTGATTGCCAATTGGCAATAGCTATAGCTAAAAACAAGAATTACAATGGAAAGAATAGAGATATTCAATTGAAACATAATTTAGTGAAGCAGTTGCGAAAGAGTGAAACTATTTCCATTAACTATGTGAAGTCGGAACAGAATCTAGCAGATCCTTTGACAAAACCTTTAGGAAGATATATGATTTTAGAAACATCGAGGGGAATGGGACTTAAGCCACTAGCTAACAAACAAGTGATGGTAACCCAACATTTGTGATTGGAGATCCCATGAATAAAGTTCATATGGGTAAAAAAAAGTCACTTGTTAGTTCTGATAACACTAATTTGATTTTAAATCAAATATGTCCATTCATGCGGTGTGTGTGAATGTGCTAGAGACTGCATTATTGAGAGGTTAAACTTTGTAATTAAATAAAGTTTTTAATGATCTTCATATCTCTTTCGGGTGGTGTATGACTTGCAACATACACTTGATGAAATCACCTATATGAGTGTCAAGTGGGGCCGTTTGCATGAGATCTTGGCATGATCTCTAGAGCACTCATGAGTACCGAGCACGCACATGGCCTAGTAAGCGCATCATAGCAATAACAACAAGGATTGTGGGGGTGTACTGTGATTGATAAACCTCTAACACACTCAAATATCTTTGGTTCATATAGCTTGCTATACCAGCTCTGATGCATTACACCTTATAAAATCCAAGATTTTTCTTCTTTTCTTTCTTTCAATCGTTGTTTCTTATCTTTTGCAATATGTAGGGAATTGTTATTATTTTAATATATATATATATATATATATATATATATATATATATATATATATATATATATATATATATATTGTAAAAGCTCATTAGAGGAAACGATTTTTGGAGGTTACTTGGTCAAAACGTAAAGCTAGGGATTGCAAATCTTTTCCCGCAAGCTCTGTGCACAACGTTCAATTTGGAGATAATGTTGTTGCCAACGTTAATTATTTTGGTGTGCAACATTCATTTTTATATTGCACGTTCCTTTATTTTATTAAAAATCATTTTTAATAGAAGATATTTTAGATGTTTTGGATAATGGGCCTGATCCATGAACTCTATAAATAGAGTGGCTTTGCTCATTCCAAACACAGACTTTCACACTTCTTTCCTTCTCTCAATCTCTTATTATTCTTGTGTTTTCTCTCCTTTCTTTTATTTCTTAAAATTATCTTGGGTTTCATTCTTTCTCTTTTAGAGATCCTTGTTAGTTCTGAGATCCTCAGAGAGTTTTGAGAAGTTCATGTTGTATCTTGGGGGCTTGCGCAATACACCGCAGATAAGTCCTTAAGGACAGTGATCTACACGCCTCAGGAAGTCTTCTATTTGTGATTTTTATTCTATTATTATTAGCTTCTACAACATATTCTTCACTACGTGAAATTAATCATGTGAACTTAAATGTATTTTTCTTTTTTGAGAGATTATTAATGTTGTTATTGCATGATCTTAAGAGGATTGGGAAGGATATCTGGAAAGGTCAATACTTGTTATAAACTACAGAGGTTTATAATTGTGATATTTGTAAAGATTGATACTCTTACCTGAAGAGTGACTTGTGATACCTAGAGAGGTTAAACTTATTATAACTTGAAGAAGTTCATACTTGTTACTATTTACAAGTGTTGGTTAGTGATTTTCTTAAGCAGTTGGCTTAAGAAAGTTGGCATAACCTCAGTTGGAGGTGAACCAATATAAAATATTGTGTATATTATAATACTCCTTACTTTTAACATTAATTATATTTGCTTTATTATGTCTTTGAAAAAAAAGTGACAAATGTTAACAAGTTCCCTCCCTTTTGGAGTCACTTTGCACCAAAACTAGTTTGGGTTGAATGGAATTTTATATTTAATTTTGAATTGATGCACAACTATTTTGGTAAAGAAATGAGATAAAGACCTCTGGGAGTCATTTAGAGCAAACTGGTATATTATGCATAATTTTGAGTTTATGTAGACATGTTAAGCAAAAAAACTATTAAGCGAAAATGAAGAATCAAGATTACAATGAGCTTTAGACATTTTGCTCACTAAGCAAGTCATTACTTGTTTGAGTAAGCCTGTGAAAATAGGCTCCTAAGGGCTTGGTCGTTGGCCTAGAAAAATGGTTGTTCGACAAAAAGTAAATTTTTGAAAGTTAATACCTCAGAGTGATTTAGGGTCGCTAGGTGAGAGTTAACTCATTGGGCAAAATGTGAGTTTTTTGCTCCACTGATATTTTTTTTTGGACGAAAAGTCATTTTAGAAAATCTAAAAAAACTAAGGTACTGGTGGTTGGATGAGCAAGAGAAGTTGTCGAGGCGAGCATGTTATTTGATAAAGCCATTGGTTACTATTGTTGGGCAAGGTGGAATGTCACTTGGTGAAAGGGAAAAAAAATTGGAAGGGAAAATGAGATATATTTTGAAGAGAATAAGTGTATGAAATATGTATGAGGTATTTCTAATGAAGAAATGCTATAATGTTTTATTTATGTGGTGTATTAAATAAAGGACTCATTGAAGAAAATATTCATACTCTACTCGATATTCTAACTCACATAGAAAAATATTTTTTGGTGGTGAAGTCGATGAAGGTTCCAATAGCAAGATTCAGTGTGAAAGAGAACTAGTTTTGCTGACTGTACATAATGTATTAACCTTATCATGTGAAGGGGATTGAAGTTTTGTAATCTTCTTAGACGGAGTAGGTCCGATAGTAATTGTCAAAATCTAGTGAATGTTCACATGATAAGTACAAAGTCTCTCATATTCGATTCAAGACACAAGTCTTTCGAAAATAATCATATGAGTCATTTATATTTATATGATTTGAATGTAATCGATGAAGTTAATTGGTATTAAATATTTTAAATATATTAGTTTATCATAATTTTTTGTTTTGATTGGTTTTACCTACTATAATCACGTGTATGTGAAAGTTTTCAATAGTAAAAAGTTGAAAGAGCTTGATAGATAGATTATAGATAATTTGATATATGTGTATAGATGTAAAGTATATTCTTTTAAATGATTTTGTTTTTTTATTTAAAAAAAAAACTTTATTTCGTTAAAAGAATGTAAACTAATATTATATATAATATTATCAGCTTTTATGTTGTTAACTTACATTAATATGAAAGATATGAATGTTAAAATAAACAAAAGTAAACCTCTATTGTAATTAATAATTACCTCAAATTATATATTCTAAATATATTTTTTGCCTAAAATTTTATGCGAAAATATAAAGCAACCGGCTGAAAATATACATGCAAAACAAACGTTTAAAATTCATGATAGAAAACATTATAAAATGTTACAGGTTCAAATTTGATAACAATATTTTACAGATATTAGTGCATTTATACCGTGATAACTCCCTCCACTTGTGTAAACTCAAGTAAAAACACCAAATGGTTAGTAGTGATTCATGGAACATATGCATTTATTCCAATTTTATCATAATTAGGAAAATCAAAGAAAGTGAAGCAAAGTGAAATTAGTTATGCCCGTAACCTCTTTGCACTTGGGTTGAAGCAATCAATATTGCATTTTATCGTTTATTGTGGCAATGTATGACTCCTGCAGATAGGCAAAACACAATTTAAGAGTTTTCTCCAGTGAAATTAATGTGGCTTGTAGATTGTTTTCTTTTTGGGTTAAGAGTTTATTTTTTGTAATTTTACTTATAAAATCCAGATACACATTAATTACAGATTATCACAATTCTTAATATGAAGAAAAAAAGTATATTAGGCTCCATCACAACGCGAACTAGATCTCTGCACCAGAGTCACACCACCACGAAACAAAAACAGCACCATCGCGAGTCCCAAAACTCCTTCGCACAAACCCTAATTGCGAAAGATCACCATGCCAGAAAGGAGATCGAAATCGTAAGTCATCAGCAGAGCAACCCAAACTACAACGAACAAAAACGCAAACACCTCAAAATCAGATTGTTCTCTGTAATTGAAATCAAAGGAAAAAAAGTCTTTAATTTCCTTTTCCTAATTTACCCTAATTTTTTAATTTAAAAATTAAAAATACATGTCACAATTATATATAAACTAACACGTCATATAAAAGAACACCCTCAATGTTGCTACGTGATATTTAACGTCATCTTTTCAATTTGACAAAAAAATCTCTATTTAATTCAGTTTTAAAAAATAACAACCCAATTGAGGAAAAAAAAAATTGACATTTTAGGCGAAAATAGAACATTAAACCTTATTTTTATTTAAACAATGCTATTTGTAGCTGTTGTCAGTTTTTCCTGCCGGCCTGTCTGACGGAACAAGTTGCATACCGACAGCAAAATTTTAATCATCCCTCACGTCATTGTAAGTTAAGAATTAAATATAAACATTATTTATTCCATTTTTCTGTTTTCCTTTTTATCATATCACTTATTGGTTTTAGTAAATAATGTACATAATTAATATAGTATAATATAAAATATTAAAACAAATATTTTAAGATATCCATTTGTTTTTTGGTTGCAGAGACAGTTGGGATTTAATTAATCCAAAATATAATAATAAAAAAACAGGTATAAGATCAAATGCAGTTTAAAAGTGACTTTTTTAGTTTCTTTTTTTCCTATTTGATTTACTTAGTTTGGCTTTTAGCTTACAATCAGCCACGTAATCAAATCACCGATTCCATTGATATGTAATATTATGTATTTTAAATTAATCGACAACGAAGTAATATAAAATAAAAAAAAATATAACCATGAGAGGAATTTAGCATTTGATTATATGATTAAATATGTTTTTAACTTTTAAATTTAAATATAAAATTAAAAAATTTGATTATATTTAAATTAAAATTTGATCTTAAATTTTAAAAATAGATAAATATAATTTTTTAGTTAAAATGCTTGAAATATTTTTTATAAGTAACATAATGCTTGTATTGATTACATCTACATATTCCAAATCAAATAAAATTCTAAAATACCATAAAAATTGTATTACTTTATTTTTTAAATCTACAAATCAAAATATATTAAAAAAATATTTAACCATGTGTTATATTATATACATGTGTATTATAGACATACTTATCAAAACATGAAAAGAAAATTATATTATAGAACGACAATATTATCTTCTTTTAGGAAAAATATGATATTATATAATTTATTTATGAATAAGAAAGCAACATTAAAATGATATAATAATAAATATAAAAGCAAAGTATTTTCTTAAGATTAATTAAAATAGTAAAAAAAAACAAAAAACAAAAGATATCCAAAAGTCAAATATATTTAACAAAAATTTAGTCTATTTAAATTTTATACTTAATTAGAATATTTTTTTTAACAAAAAAAATTAACTTGTAGCATAGTTTTCACTTTAGTGAACGTGTCTCAAGTTACTTCCTTCTTTAAACAAAAATAGTTGTATCTTAATTTTTGAAAAAGATATTTCAATTGAGTTTTTTCTTGAAAAAATACTAAGAGCCTTATAAGTATGTTAAGTGTTAATAAATGATTTTTTTAATAATTTTTTTTATAATTTTTATTTTTTTTATATATCAAGTTTTTAATATGACACGTTATAGTGTTATGTGGCAAGATATTCAATATTAATGATAAGTGTTTTGGTCTTAATTTTAATTTAATCTCTATATTTATCTTTTTAAATTAATTTAGTTTCAATTGTTGTAAAGTGAACTAATATTCTCTTTTTCCAAATTAAAACAATTTTTTTCAAAATATTATATTGTTATATATTATTAATTTATGTTTTGTTAATTCATATTACTGTTTAAATACAAATATATTTAGGTTTAAATTTCCGGTTGGTCCTCACTTTTATATGGTAATCTCAGTTAGGTTTTTATTTTTGCAACATTGAGTCATATTTTTGTAAAAATGAGTCAATTTTATCCTAACCCTTAAGTGCTCTCAGACGGCATTAAATTTAGCTGACGTGTTGCACAAAGAATGTGCTGGTGTGTGTTATTTGATTATGTGGATTTTTTTTACAATCTCAATTCCACCTAACATTTAAAGAGGCGTGAAAAACTTCTAACTGGAACCAGATCTTCTCTTCCCTCCCCTTAGCATCCTCCCCCATTGCTGCTCCACCGACAATGGTCCAAAATTATGCTTCTGGCATATTGCTCCGACCTTTTTGGCATTTAAGCCCGCAGAGCAATTTTCAGTAGTTAAGTATGCATATGGTGATAAAATTCACTTAGAGATATCACCAAATGATTTTAGGGAACGCACTCCAATGCTGCAATGCGAAACCCTAATTCTCTCAAACCCTGAAACCCTATGATTTTAGGGATCTCACCACTACACAAAATCTCATCAACTAGGGGGCTTCGAATGAAATTAATCAACGAACGACGACTCTTGCAGCGAGTCGACGAGAACACGAACGACGACGCAGTTGATGTACTTTTGGATTTCGGATTGGATGCCGCTGGCGAGGTAGGATATCTTGCATTTGGTAAGTGTTGGAGGAGGGATCGTGGGAAGCAGCCGCAATGTTTGTGGAGTTTATCGATTAGGGATGGGAGGGAGGAGAGGTTGCGAGAAAGGTTGCGGAGGTTAGGGTCGGAGGACAAGACGACGTAGGACTTGGCTTCGAGTTCAAGGAGCGTGTCAATGGCAGTGCTGGAATCTGTTGGGAAGAGGAAGGAGAAACGATTGGTGTTGGTGTGAAGGGCTTTGGAAGCTTCTTTGACAGCTTCAATTTTGCCATATCATAATTTTTTAATTTAAATAAAATTTTCACGTAATCAAACAATGCACATCAGCATAAACATGTGAGGACCAATTCACGCAGTTTGTGAGAACTCAACGGAAAGAGTAAAATTGACTCATTTTTATAAAAAAATATAACTCAATTGAGACAGTTGCAGAAATGAGGACTCACTCGAGATTCCCATATAAATATAAGAACCATTCAAGGGTTTAAATCATATATTTACAAAAAAAAAATACAAGAACTTAAATTAATACATTATTAATCTATGTATTCTTTTAAAGTAAATTAATTAATACTATTTATATAAATAATAAATTTAATTATTTTCAATTCATATCAAATTTATTATTTATATAAAAATTACACTCATATTTGTAATAAAATTTAATAATTAAAGTTCATATTAACAAAAAAATTAGTTAATATTATACATAATAAATATCAATATAATTTTATACAAATAATTAGTTAATAATATACATAATAAATATCAATATAAATTTATACAAATAATAAATTTGTTCAGATAAACAATATTATTTTATTTTAATTAAATTGAAAGTAAAACTAAATTAAAATAAAAACAATGAAATTCCAAACTAATTCTAACATGTTTGAGAATGTCAATGTCACACTAAAAACTGACAGGTAATAACAAAATTTTTATAATGAATTTTTAAAAAATAATTTTAAAAAATTATAAAAAATTAAAAATTCACATATACTAACACGTCACCTTCCCTTAACGCCTTTAATAAATTTTTTCAGAAAAAACTTAATTGAAATAATTTTTCAAAATTGAAAACATAATTAAAACTTTTAAAAAAATTAGAACACTTTAACACCCTTTCCCAAGGTGGTGGGAACCATGAAGATGAACCATACAATTTCAATTCACATACAGAAGTCAACCAGCTTGCAAAATTTGTCGGTTTATTAAACACATTTTCATATCAAAATGCAACCTTCTTCACCATAAAACCAAAGCTTCACCTTTGTTTTATCCCAACTTGAAAGAAACACAGCTCTCTACTTTCTTCACATGGCTTCCCACAACCTCAAAATCCATGAACAGTGCACTGTTGCTCCTCCCTCCGCGCACCAAACAACCCTCCCTTTCGTATTCTTCGACCTGTTCTGGCTCAGGTTTCATCCTGTAGAACGCATCTTCTTCTATTCCCTCCCAGTAACCCATTCAAATCCATCCTTTTTCTTCACCCAAGTTGTTCCAAAGCTCAAAACCTCACTCTCTCACACCCTCCAACACTTTTCCCCTCTCGCCGGCAACGTCCTGTGGCCCCATGGTTCTCCAAACCCCGTCGTTCAGTACAACCCAGGCGACGCTGTTTCAGTGGTGCTTGCAGAATCCGAAGCCGACTTCGACCATGCGTTGGACAACGCTCCTAAAGACGCATCAGAGTCACGTTGTTTGGTGCCCCAGTTGGAATCCTCGGATTCTCATGCCTCTGTTATGGCTCTCCAAATCACTCTGTTCCCTAACAAAGGGTTCGCCATAGGAATCAGCACTCACCACGCCGTCCTTGACGGAAAATCTTCAACTCTTTTCATCAAAGCTTGGGCTTCTCTGTGTAAAACCAACGATGATGACTCTGTGTCATCACCATCTTTGGCTCCAGAATTGGAGCCTTTCTTTGACAGAACAGTCATCAAAACCCCGAGTGAGTTAGGGTTCAACTTATCACTCGATGTGGCTGTGCTCGTAACCAAAAATTTCCCAGGTGAAAACAGCGACGACAGATGCTTGAAGCTTCTACCTTTCCCTCCAAGATTGGAGGATCAGGTTCGAGGGACATTCGTGCTCACGGGAGCAGATTTGGAGAGATTAAAGAATAGGGTGCTGTCCAAGTGGGACAGTGTAGACATAGTTGAAGCAGAATCAAACTCAAGCTCAACGGTTTCTTCAAAACCAACCAAAATGTCGACTTTTGTTCTAACTTACGCTTATGCTTCTGTTTGCATTGCCAAAGCCTGGCATGGAATTGAAAAGGAGAAAAATAAGTTTGGTTGTGCGTTCACTGTGGATTGCAGGGCCAGGATGGAGCCTCCAATTCCTGAAAACTACTTCGGGAACTGTGTATGGGGGAATGTGGTGGATGGTAAGCCATCGGCATTTATAGAGAAAGAAGGGTTTGTTATTATTGCGAAAAGAATTCATACTAAAATAAAAGAGATATTAGATAAAGGTGTTTTTCATGAAGCAGATGAAGTTCCTCGTCGATATGCAGCTTTGGCAAAAGAGGGAGTTGAAGTGTTAGGAACTGCGGGGTCTAACCGTTTTGGGGTTTATGAGTGTGATTTTGGTTGGGGAAAGCCTTCAAAGGTGGATATAGCATCGGTGGATAGAGCCCTAACAATTGGATTGGCAGAGAACAGAGATGAGAAAGTCGGTGTTGAAATTGGAATTGTTCTGAAGAGATCAGTGATGGATCTCTTTGCCACTTTGTTTCGTGAAGGACTGTCAGATGAGTGATTCAAATGGTGTCCCAGTAACATTTTTCTCTCCAAATCACAACCTTCTGTTTATCTGTATCTCTGGATTTCATTTTGATAGGTAATGAAATGTACCCAATGATTCTTCAGTGAAAATAATAACTTCTTGTTGTTCTTCTCTTTCTTTCTATGGTTAAAGTTTAACAAAACAAAGAGAAATAAATATTTCTTTTTAAAATTAAACTCGTCTCACAATAATTTACTTAAATAAAATTGTTTTTTGAAATATATATTTTTGAAAAAGAATTCGAAAAATAAAATATAGATGTTACTGAACTATATGATAACCTATTTAAGTTTTATGTTTTTAATTTGTCTATTAATATATTTGATTTTTCTTCTATCTATCTCTTTTTCTTTATCAAATTCTTTATTATATTTTCCAATTACTTCTCCTCTTATCCTAGTTTCCGAAAATAAATAATAGAAAAATTTACATGCACGCGCGTGCGTGTGTATATATATATATATATATATAATATGTTATTTTTTAGTTGCTACATTTTAACAATGTGTATTGAGTTTTAATAGACAAAAATACCTTAATATATCATGGATTCTAAGTTTTAAGGTTATAGATATTTTAATTATTTTCATTTTCAAAACAAACAAAAAAATTTAAATCTTTGCTCACATTCCTCATTCTTCTCAACCGTTACTCTTTCTTCTCTTTTACTCTAACATTTTCTCTGTCATCCTTATATTAGTCCCAATTGAAAAAAATCAGATATCTCATCTAATCCTAATATACCTTTTTCACTTATCTAATTTGTTTCTCTTTCATCTTTTTACTTTCCCTCGTCCACACACAATAACCCGCGACATTACAATTTGTTACTCTATCTATTAGTTCATTTGTTTTCCAGTTTAATAACAAAATAATTGATAATTTTAATGTTAATTTTTTATTAAAGAATTGTGTTATATACTTTTTCTTTTGATTATTATTAAATTTGTAAAACACTCAAATCTATCATAATTTCAATCATTTATGTAGTAGTTTTCCTTAACTGGATTTTGAACCACTATAAAAAAAAAGAGTTATACCACCTCTAAAGACCTTTAGGCACATAATACAATTATGTACATAAAAATCTTAAATCATCAACCTTATTACACTATAGCAATCCTAATTGACTGAAGATTCATCTTAAACCCTTGAACCTCGTATATAAGCTCAAGAACCCTTCATACATCACATTTCACTAAAAAAATTCAAAGAAAAAGAAAAAAAATAATGATACTCTGTTTAAAATTATGACCACATATGATTGTAGCACCCCAGGATCCTATAGCATACTCCGTCCATCAATCAGATAAAGTCAAAGATAAAGAGAGAAAATAGAAAAAAAAGATTTAGAATTTTTTTAAAAAAAGTACGATTTTTATACAGTGAAACTTAATTAATAGAAAATTTTATCTATAATCTCTCTTTTGAATTCAATAAATAGTTTATTAAAAATAATAAATAATATTCTAAAACTGAATAAACGTATCATTTAAAATACATGTAATACAATAAATATACCTAAAAATGATTAATTATAAGAACACAAAATACGCGGACATGTAAATGCAATACTACTAAAAAAGTGTAGATACAGGTAATTATAATCCATTTTTACTATATATATATATATATATATATATATATATATTAATTTTTTTATAGTCAACGCCTTTTATGGTTCGAAATAAATAATTTAAATATATAATTAACCATCTTTCTCGATTTTAACACATTTAATATGATAATGAATACTTTAGAACTTAATTTTGCTCATGAACATATACTTTTTAAACAAATACAACGCATAAATTTAAAAAAAGAATCTAAAAGTTATTTATATTAAATGCATTTTAGTTGTTAAATGTAATACATCTAGGGATTAAAGGTATGCTTTCTTTTTCTTTTATATATATATATATATATATATATATATATATATATATATAAACATCCTAAATTGTTTGGCACGGGTTAGTAGAGATTCATTTAGGATTGTTTAAAAAGATTATTTATTTTGGTTTAACTGATATGTGATGATTTATACGAATTTAAAAAAAAAATAGAGTGCGGGATAAGAAGAAAGTATTGAATTTACCAAAGTTAGTTTTAAATTATTCTGTTTATGAAAATTTTATTTTATTTTTATTTTCCCAATTATCTTTTTATCAAAAAATGATTATTTTTATAAAATATGCAATTTTGATACTATTATGAAAAATATCTTATCAATCTTCCTTAATTCATTGAACTGAATTATATGAACGAATAGCTTTCCTACTTAAATCTGGCATCCAATCAATCCCGTCAACGTCTACAATTGTAATGTTATTTTTCAGGTAGAAAACTTTGCGTCTTGAATATTACCATTCTTCTTTAACACAGACGTTAAAATGGATATATTCCTCACATTACATTATTTGTCCAATTGAAAACACAACTGCAAAAAAAGAGACGTCGAAATAATTCTCTGCATAATTTTCTACATGAAGATGATCAGTATTGATATTAAGGACAAAAAGAAAATTTTCTTTACTCAATCCAAACAATTTTGATTCTGTTAAAATTTACACGTAAGAAGAATTTAAAATAAATACAAATTTTATTTTAAAAGTCAAATTTATAAAATTGAATTAGATTCAAGATTATCTTATCTTGTTAACCTAAATAATTTAATATTTAAAAAATAACCATCACATAACACTGCAATATCATAAAAATATTGATTTATTGAAAGAGACACGGTTGAACATTATACCTTACACAAAAGCAAGATTTATTGTATGAATCTACTAATCTTAAAGTAAGTAATTAACGTAATCTCAAAACAATCTAGATCAATCGGTTATTATTAAAATCAGTGACCAATCGGTATGCTATATATTAAGAAAATTATAAAATAATAAGATAAATATATTTATAAGATATTGATCACATTCAATTAATCATAAATAAAAGTTTATTTCAAAATAAAAAGATAGATAATTATATTTATTAAATATTTAAAACAGTTGGAATAACAAATCGATATTACTGAAAATTGACTTGAGTGTGGAACAAATACCTATCTTGGATTTGAACATTTGGACCTTAAAGAAAAAGATATGACAAAATATTGAGAAAGATAAACATAAAGAGAATTAAATAAAGTGTGAAAGTATAATTTTTGATCTACACACAGAAATTATGGTATTCAATTCTGGCTATGCAAAAGTAAAGTGAGGATTTGGGAAAATAAATGAAGTGAAAGATTCTTATTTTGCTTTGGCAAACTTTGATTCATGAGAAAGTAGAGAAAAGTCAAGATTGGAGAAGGCCATTGAGAAAGAGAGACGCAAAAGTTTGCATTGCTTCTTTGGTGGACACAAAACCTATCTCAACCCCATCACCATTTCTGCTATCTGATAAACAAAATGCGGCAGTTCTGTCTATAGTAACCATCTCAACCTTCTTTGGTCTTCCCCAACCAAAGTCATTACTATAAGCATCAAACCTCGGTGACCCAGCAACGCCAACTATCTTCGTATCAATTTTGAAACCTTCAAGCAACCACTTTGACCAATTTTCCGCCCCGCTCAGCGCTCCCTCCTTCAGATTTTCCAAACTCTCATTCAGTACATCCACTGCCACAATGAGTCCTTCCTCCCCCAATATTTCCTTTGTTTCAGCAGTTGCAAGCCTCGCCCCCACACAGTTCCCAAAATACGTTGCCGGAACTGGCGGCTCCAAACGATTCCTGCAGTCAACGTTCAAAGCCAACGTAACCATTTTGTTTTTTGTTTCCTCTGCTCTCACCCTGCAAACCCAAGCATAAGCAACGGATAACACAAAAGTTGACAAGCGGAGGTTGCTGCTGTTCCCTTTCTTCTTGGACACCACAATCTGCTTCAGCTTTTCAATATCTGAACGACCGAGATGAAACACGCCTCTGGTTGCATCGTCCGGGACTTGCAGATCCCAAGCTACGAGGCTTCTGTTGTTGGGTCCACCCTGTTTTAACCAATCGCTGATAAATTTTTGTTCTAAATGATTGGGGTCTTGGACTACCTCCCTGCCAAAAAACGGAGAAAGTTCAGGTGGCAGAGAAAAAGTTGATTGTTGTTGATCTCTGCAAAGATAAGCCCAGGCTTTGATAAACGAGGTTGAAGTCTTGCCATCTAGAACTGCATGGTGTGAGGTTATTCCTATGGAAAATCCAGAGTTTGGAAATAGAGTGACTTGCAAGGCTAGAACGCTTGCTTGATCGTGGGATACGGTCAAGTGGGGTAAAAGGTGGTGGATTTCTCTAGCCTCAGTAAGATCCGTGCCTGCTAGATGGTCGAAATCAGCATCAGATTCAGCTACAATAAGGGAAACAGTGTCACCGGATTTGTAAGTGAGGATGGGGATTTGGGAGTGAAGGGGCCAAGTGAGGTGTCCGGCAAGAGGGAAAAAGTAAGCAAGTGCGAGAGAGAGAGAGTTTTTGAGTTTGGGAAGAAGGGTATCGAAGAAGAGAAGAGTAGGATGAGGAAATTGATAGAAGAAGATGCGTTCAACAGGAGGCAGCCTTAGCCATAATATGTCAAAGAAGGTGAGTGGAAGCGTTGATTGAGTTGGTAACTCTTTCGATTCTGAAGTTGGAGCTACGTTGAATTCATGTACCACTTTCATGGCTTCTTTTGTTGCTGTTCAAACCAGAGAAACAGAAAGGTTACTTATGTCACTGCCTTCTCTCTGATCTTCTACCTCTCTGTAGCTCATCAATTTTCCACGCATAATGCTACCTACCACCATTCTCTCTTATGCCCTCTCACATCGTCTTTTCAATTCAATATTTAATATATATATATATATATATATATATATATATAATCATCCTATCTCATTCAAAAGTTATGATAATCAGTTATAAAATGTCCCACAAATTTATTTCATGATATCCATTTATTAATTTCAATACATTCTAAAAAGTATGAAACCACTATAAATAATAAACATGAAATTAATAAAAATATTTTTTAAGATTTATTCTTTTTATAACTGTAATTAACATTTTAATAAATTAGTAAAAAAGATCCTTTACTTTCGAAGGAGACAGTATTCATGAAGATTAAAAAATATAAAGAAAAGACATTTTGAATTTTTCTTACAAAGATATATTAAAAATAATAATAATTGATATAAAATATTAAACGATATTACTTTCAGTCTCAGATTTAAAAATTACTTTTTGAGTTTTTCCTTTTTATATCTATTCAATTTTCTTATTACTATTAGGTGTAAAAATTTTAATTCATATTTCAAATTATAATAAATTCTATCAATTTTAAAAATTCCAACATCTTTATTACTCAAACATTAATAAAACAACACTTCTCATATTATTTTTACAATCAAAAGTCTTTTGTGTCTTTTGAAATATATTTTCCAACAAAGTTTGTCATAATTATTTTAGCAGTTGCATTACTATTAATCTTTTATTAAACATCTAAAAAACATATACATGTATTTAGTTATCAAATGTTAATTACTAAAAACATGGTGTCTTAAATTAGTATTGGAAACTTAATAATAATAAATACCTAAAATTTTAGTAGCTAAATTAGAAACCAATTTAAATTTTAAACTTAATTTAACTTACTTAATCAATTTTTAAGCAATATTTACATCACTAATACTTCTAACACATTCTCTCCCACTTAAACATATATAACTTGAAGGTAATATTAGATATTTGTAGCGATTAAAAATTCAACAAATAACATTAATAATTTAAATATAATTTAATTTTACAAAAGATTTATACAATAAGATATGTATAGATGATATTTTATTTCCTACAAATTACAATTATGTAAATATTTGACAATTTATCTTACTATTGATATAAATTGTTTCTATGTTTTATGTGTCAACTTGGTCCTATAAGATATATTGATGTATTATTATATTTTTATCTTCTTTTGAGTTAATATTAATTTTTTGTTCTATATTTATCAGATATACTAAAAAAGTATATAATTTTAAATTTTAATAATACAAATATTTAATACTATAATTTTATTAATCTGTGTTCCATGCATTTATCAAAATTTGAGTAGTATATTATTTTGTTATTTATTTTAATTTCAAAAATGAAAAAAAATATATATAAACTGTTACAACCAGTCCAAATAAAACCAAAGAAGAAAAATAGTTGAAATTTATTTTTTCCTTTTAAACGAAAACGTACATTTTATAATTAGGTTAAATATATTTCTAACTAAAAATTAAACCAAACTTCACCTAACTCCACTCTTATAGCCATAATAATAGCAAGCACAAGGAAAATGTATCTTTTACATAAAAGATGGTTGGTTTGTTTTATTTTAAAAAATACACTTTCACACTTATAATTTTTTACATTTATATTATATTATCTTTTTTTGTTTTTTATTTTTTTCAAAAAATTATAAAAATTCATTCATAACTCTTATCTTTATTAAATGTTTCAAAAATGAATGTAAATGTATTAATTATTATTATTTTTTATTTTTGGTTATAGTTGGTTCCATGTTACATCGTAGGAATGAATGACATTATTTCAGGCGCTTACTGTACTACCCAAAATAACATAATACCATGTGTACCATGCCATGGGTCGGCGATCCGCAACCCACTTTCGGATCACAACCTCCATAGTGTATCATTATAATAACAATTTCTTTTTGTAAATTTCCTTCTCTATACATAATCAATGACGTCACTCTTGTGTTATAAAAATAATTACAGGAGGTAACTTTTTGTTATTTTTGTTGTTGTTTATATTTCTTTCTATTGTAAAAAGTGGCTAAATAAAAAATATCACTAGACGACAATGCTAAACGTGTATGTGACTTTTGTGTTTATAAAGTAAGATTTGATAGATAAAAGACAAACGATAGATGTTGGTGGTGGGGAGGTGATTAGGAGATAGAAAAGAATAATATAAGCTAAAGCACATTTGAGTAGGTAAGTAAATCATTACTTCAAACACCTGCCGTGTGGGAACAAATATTGCATTCCTAAGCACAGTTTTGTATTTATTTCATATACAACTCATGTGTGCCAGAAGAATAAAACTAAATCAATATATGACAAAAATTATACAACCAATGATATTTAATCTTCCTCTTTAACTTTTAAAGAAAATTAAAATTAGTCTTTCTTCAAAATTTTAGTCTAATTTAGTTTTTTAACTTTAGAAATGTATAAATTTAGTCTTTTTAACTAAATTTTGTTAGATTTATTTAATGCTTCAAACACGTTTCATGATAACATTTGGATTGTTTACACTATTTGACACATTTTAACTGAAAAACGCATTTCAAACATCAAATAAAATTAACAAAATTTGGTTAAAAGAAATAAATCCACATCGTACTAAAAAGATTGAAAACTAAATTTGTCTAAAGTTTCAAAGAGAGACTAATTCCAATTTTCACTAAAAGTTAAGAGACAAAAAACATATTTAAACCATTTTTTTAGTCCAAATACCTCCAAATCAAGAGAGACAAATCATTTTATATTATGATTTTTTAAAAGTGTTTTTTATTAACAGATATTCTTTTATATATATATATATATATATATATATATATATATATTAAATTAAAAGTTAAATATGTAATATCCTAAAATATAGTATAAAATATTATAAAATAATCATTACAATTTTTAATAAGATAAATTAGTCGAAAATATAAAATTATTACAGTTATTTAAATAATTATAAAAAAGATTTCATATATCATCTATAATAAAAATTATTTATAAGACTAAAACTAAAAGAGAACTAAGCATTCATAGTCCCTCTATCAAGCGTATGTTTTAGGAAAATCTCATCTCTCGTTGCTCACACCTATCGAATGATCATAGCAAGAGAACACAAAAAAATACAAATACAATCACAAGAAAAATGATAAGCTAGATACACAAGCCATACATCATAAGTTTATAGCATTTTATATAAAAAAATTTATATAATTTAGAATGAATGTCGAGCTATAGCGGATTGTGTGCTTGTGGTTACCTATGCTACTTTGCAAAGCCATTACTAATGGGTTACACCCTACCACCCATACAAGGCTAGTCTGTATTGCATCGTAGGTCATGCTGGAAGCACTAGACTAAGATCTCCTGCTACTCTCACCACATGCGTCAATCTTCTCTACTAGAGAATGAAATGTTAGGATAACCTCCAAGATTGAGCTCCTTGCATTCATTCTAAAGATACTTGAAACCATATCGAAGAATTCCTCCTTTACCAACCTTGGAAACCATTTGAAACCATACATATGTTCATACACTTTCACATGAAATACCAACATATAACATCATTGATCCTACTTTAAATAACCATGAACAACCATACAGTTCACCTCAAATCAATTAAAACATAAGTATAAAGGCATACAGGGTAACACCCAGGCGCCCAAAACTTGGCGCCCAACACCCCCAAAACAGGAAGGTAGCACCCGGGCGCTAGATGTCTGGCGCTCGGCGCCCAAAAACAGAGAGGTAGCGCCCAGGCATTGGAGAGCTGGCATTCAGCGCCATGACAAATGCAAAACCACTCAAAATCAGACTTTGACAATTTTACTCTTGACTTCTAAAGATCCCTAAGACCCTTCAGACATTGAAATACTTCAGAAAACCCCATTGTAACTTTAATTTGCTACTTTAAACCCAAAATCACCTGTCTAAGCTACCCAAAACCACTTTTACACTTTCTAACACTCATATGAGTCCACCAATTGCATAACCAAGTCTAAATACACTTGTTATCACACCTTAATACCTCAATTTCCTTTCAGCCATCCTACTTTCATTTTTCAACACCTAAAATCTCCAACTTGTACTAAGAAACTTAACTTATGAAGCATCACTTCCATGACAGCTATTTCTTACTTCAACATCTAGAAAAATCCTAATTGGTCTAATAACAAATTCCCAGCTCTCCAAAATAGTTCACGCCCTTTATTTCAAGATCTCACTACTTAAAACCCATTTCTACCCTAAAAACACTCAAAAACTTCACAAATGAAACATCTCTTAGTTACATATCATATTTGACTCATAAAAAACTTACAACTAGTCTCAAATTACCTCATGAGAGCTCCTAAACAGTTACTTACTCACCTTAGTCTTTTTTTTCTCAAACTCACTCATTAAAACCTCTGTTTTTAATCTTAAAACTTAAGAATTTGACCACGACTCACCCCCAAATACTTTGAGTGTAGTTTCAAACAACAATACCACTCATCAGACACAATCATAGTAGCATAGAACATCAATTCCCACACAATTCTAATTATACACACACCATACTACCAATTATCATTATTTAACATAAAGAGTACTATACTACTATCACAAATGCATTCAATTCATCATATTATACCATAGATACTATTTTAGCACGACAAACATAATCTAAGCAAATTCTAGTTTCTTTAAGAACGTCTCCTTGATTGATTGAAACATAAGGAATTTCTAGAAACACCTACGAAATATCAAATTGGAAATGAAAAGAGTCATTAAGAATTTAGACTAACTAAGAACGAGTAGAAGAAGTAAGATTACACATGCAACGACAATTCACTTCTTTTAATCTCATATTAAGAACAAATGAGAAAAAAGAGTCGAAACTTACTTGCTCTATACATAAATTGATCGGGTAGACATTGAAGGCAACTCAACAGCGATCTCCTAGAAACTTCCTGATCGTCAAATAGATGATCGAGGAGTAAGACAACTTAGAGAGAAGGTAGAGAGAATGTATAGAATGAGTTATAGAGAGATGAACTTAATTTTAAGTAATGAGACAAGTTTAAGAAATTTTATTTATATTATCAAATTATTTTAATTTTATAATACTTTTGGTTTCATTATTTTAAAACACCTATCAACTCTAATACTCTATTTTTTATATTCTTACAAAATGATTTTTTTTTAAATTAAAATATCCAACTCGACCCATATGTTTACAAAACAAGAAAATCTATAATGGCTTACTGGTGGAGAGGAAAATCTGAACTCGCAATCCATTTCAATGATGGTGGATCTGGTTCATCACGTTTATTTTTAGTGCTTCAGCAGTTTCAAGGAGTGCTCATGGAGAGGTTGTAGATGCATATATAAGCTTATGCGATCTACAATAGTTTGTCAGGGTAGTGGAGATCTGAATTCACGATACTTCGACAATGGTGGATTTGGTTCATCACATTCATTCTAGTGGCCCAGTAGCTCTAACGGAGGCTCGTGTGGAGGTTGTAGATACAAATCAGTCTCGTGCGATTTTGGGAGGGACTGACAAATTATTATAGATACATGGATGAAGCTTGTGCTTTGCATTTTACTTATGCACACATTTGCTTATGGTGGTTGTGGCCATTGAATATGTTCGATAACATGTTTGTAATGACCCAAATTAAATCATTACTAAATAATAATATTTATTGCAAAAGTTTAGTTTAAATTTATATATTACGAATTCACATTCTTTTAAAATTTTGAAATTAATTTTTTAAAATTGAAAATTTCATATTAACTAGGAGGAATTGAGGAATACAATAATATATAAATGTATACTTGAGTTCATTCTTTAATAGGGGAAATATTAGTAATGTTTTTAGATATATTTTATAAATGAATTATTTTAAAAATTAATAAAAAAATTATAAAACTGTCAGAAAAAAGATTTAAATATTTTTAATAAATCTCAACCAATAAGAAAATATTTTTGGAAAATTTTATTATCTTTTAAGTGTAGTGGAAGGATTGTAAAGTGGGTGATTTTAAGTTTGTTTTATTTTTCTTCTTGTTTTTTGTTATATTAATTTTTTTTCCTACGTTTCTCATCTTTCTAAGATTAGGTTGTATCATGTTGTGGTTTTTGAATCGTTCTAATTGTAAATTGAGACCTAGTAGAGCAATGAGATCTAGTATATTGAATTTAGTTGTAATTTGACTTATGATTGAATTTTTATTGAACGATGTTTTGAGCTTTGCATGATAAAATTGAGTTGGGATTATTTAAATAGGTAGTTAAATTTTGGTTTAATGTCTCGATATGTTTTTATTTTCGTTCAGAATTTTAAATAGGTTTCTTTATTTTTCGACGTCTCAATTAGGTCCTTATTTTATGAAAATTGCATCAATTAGATCCTTACCGTTAATTTGGACCTAACAGTGTTATTGTTAAGTTGACATGACATTGTCTTCTTGGTTTTTAAATGACGTGGAATTCATTATATTCTGACATGTCTTTTTTATTTATTTTCTTTCAAAAGAAATTGGCAACCATCATCGCCGTCATCTCCGCGCTGCCACCGTCACACACACAGAAATCACGAAATATTGAGAAGCGGGTCAGGTTTGGGCCCGATTATGCAAAAATGTTAAGAAGCAAATTTCTCTGGTAGGAAAACCCTAATTGAGGTTAGTAAAAATGGCGGTACCCTTGATCTCGAAGAAGATCGTGAAGAAGCGAGAGAAGAAGTTCAAGCGCCCCCAAAGCGATCGCAAGATCTCCGTCAAGGTCAGTCAACTGTGTGGGTGGAGTTCATTACAGCTGTGATTTTTTTAGCTTTGTTTAGGTTGAAATGATGATGATTATTGTCGCCCTAGTCTTAATTTGCACCAAACGGTGTAAGATGTTGAATGACATTATTATTTGATCCCTGTTTTTCAATTTTAGTATATTAGTTTTAGGTTTAGATTCTTCCCTTCTTCCATGTTTGCGAATCTCTTTGTTTACAGATTGCTCTTTCTTGTTTTTCAATTGGTCTTTCTGATTGAGGCTTGGTTATTTAGAGAAGTAATAGATTGTTTCTAGCTTCTAAAGATTGTTAATCGATGTTGCAAAAATAAGGATGATAGGAGAAGGGATGGTGATTACGATGAGGATATGATGAAACAGACAAGTAAGGATCCTAGAGATGAAATTGTTGAAGATGATGATGCTGTAAAGAAAGATTCCAATTTTTTTCTTAATTTTTTAATTTTAAAATAACCCAAATCCACATCCTTTAATCACATCAATTGAAAATATAATTCAATGTGCCACGTTAAGTATACATTAACACCGCTAGGTCCAATTTAACGGTAAGGATCTAATTGATGCAATTTTCACAAAATAAGGACCCAATTGAGACGCTAAAAAAGGAGGGGACCTATTTAAAATTCTGGACGAAAATAGGGACCTAACGAGACATTAAACCTTAAATTTTAGTATTTCAAACATGTTGGGAAGGTATATATATAGAATAAGCTTTTTAGGTAGGTTTTAGGAAATATTTGAATTGTTACGTAAATTCTTTTCTTGTGATATTTTTGTCCAAGAGAGACATTTTCGCTCGTTTAAAGAAAATATTTGAGTGAGCTAAAGATTTCATTTCTCAAACAATATTTCTCCGAATTGAATTTAAAAGATTGAATATGTTTTTGTTTAAGTGAATAATTTTTGTGAAGTGTGACATTATAAGAAAATTATATATTATTAATAGGTTCAATGTGTCAATAATAGTAGAAATATGTTGATCATTTGAGAGAATAACAACAATAAAAAATTCATTCGTAAAATGATAATTTGTAAATTTAATCGATGACAAAATTTGTTGGTAATTATCGACTACCATAAATTCATTGGTAAGTACCTCATTGGTAAATATTTGTCAATAATATTTGATAAATTTTGGCTATTGATAAGATATGTTAGTAAAATACACTATTGGATTTTCTTCTTCCTTCTTCTCTCTTCTTTTTCCTTTTTTTCTTCATCTTCTTATTTTCTTCCTTTCCTCCTTTTCTTTTTCTCTTCTTATTTTTTTCTTTTTCTCTTATTCTCACATATCTCTCCATAATAGACATAAAATTTCATTAAACTTGGCGAGAAATTTGTCGATAGAAAAGTATTATCGGTTATTATAATCATAACTAAAAGAAATATTCACCGATTATACAAATTATGATTTACCGACATATCTTGTTGAGTGATTTATGCTTTGTTCTCCCTTAAACAAAAATCATATACTATAAGAATTTTTATAATTATCAATAGATTATTGTCGACAATCATAAATTCTAATACACATTATAATTTTTCGAGATATCTTGTTGAGTGATTTGTGCTTTGTTCTCCCTTAAATGAAAATCATACACTATAAATTTTTTCATAATTATCAATAGATTATTACTGACGAGCATAAATTTGTCGATAAATTATAATTTGTATTATTGATGGATATTTCTTTCAATAAATTATGATTATAATAACCGACAATTTTATGTTTATTAATGAGAGATGGGTGAGAAGAGGAGAAGAAGAAAATAATAAAAAAAGAAGAGAAAAGGAAAAGAAGGAGGATGAGGAGAAGGAGAAGATGAGGATTTTTCTTGTATTGAAATTATTGTAGACTTTAGTTTTTTACAAATTTAATTAATAATAATCAGAAGGGAAAATATATAAGACAACTCTCCAATCAAAAATCAACATCAACATCATCAATTATTTTGTTATTAAACTGAAAAACAAATGAACGAACAGAGAAGAGCAACAAATTGCGGTGTCGCATGTTGTTGTGTGTGGATGAGGGAAAATATGAAGATGAGAGAGAAACAAATTCGATAAGTGAGGAGGGTAGAATAGGGTTAGACGAATGTTTCTGATTTTTTCAATTGGGACTAGCGTAGGAATGACAGAGAAAATGTTGGAGTGAGAGAGATGAAAGAGAAGAAAAGAGAAATGGTTGAGAAGAATGAGGGATGTGAGTAAGGGTTTGGGGTTTCTTTTTTCTTTTTTTTTTAGTTTTGAGAATGAAAATTATTAAAATACCTAAACCTTAAAACTTAGAATCCATGATATATTAAGATATTTCTATCTACTAAAACACGGTACACATTACTAAAATGTACTAACTGAAAAACAAACGTACGCAAGTTAGCAAACCCTATATAAAGAAACCCCAAACCCTTACTCACCTCCCTCATTCTTCTCAACTCTTTTTCTTTCCTCTCTCTCACTCCAACATTTTCTCTGTCATTCACGCTAGTCCCAACTGAAAAAATCTGAAACACTCGTTGTTAAACAATTTCTTACAAAAAAATGATTTTATAATGAGTTTTCATTTCATAATTTTTTTCTTATCTAATTTTATATAATTTTCACAAGCATAATGACATCCGAAGGAATTGGTAATTGGTCTGAAAAAAAAATCAGAAACACTCGCCGTTAAACAATTTCTTACAAAAAATGATTTTATAATGAGTTTTCATTTTATAATTTTTGTTTTATCTAATTTTATCTAATTTTCACAAGAATAATAACATTTGAAGGAATTGGTAATTGGCTTGGAAGTTTTTTTAAGAGATGATGATTCAACATCCGCAGATGATGAAATTAGAGAGGTTAGTGAAGATGATGAAATTGAAGAGATCTTGAATTAACCTTTTCCTGAAGGTGAATATGCCAATGACTCAACTCTTTACAAAAACAAATTGTTTAACTGCGAGTGTTTTTTCAGTTGGAACTAGTGTAGGGATAACAGAGAAAATGTATGTTGGAGTGATAGAGATGAAAGAGAAAGGGTTGAGAGGAATGAGGGAGGTGAACAATGGTTTGGGGATTTCTCTTTTTTTAGTTTTGAAAATGAAAATTATTAAAATACCCTTAACTATATTAGGGTATTTTTGTCTACTAAAACCCGGTACACATTGCTAAAATGTATCAACTGAAAAACAGGCGTACACAAGTTAACAAATATATATATATAAAATTTTAAGAAAGATAGAATTATTTGTTTTTATAAAAAGCCTCATGATGATATTTAAAAAAATTAATTTTGTAATATCATAGAAAGTCAAAATTTTTCAAAAGGTTATATTATTGGAATTAATTTTAAGATACTAATAATTGAATTACTCAAATAAATTTCACTGATTTATTTCTAAATTGGTTTCCAATAAAATTATAGCAACTTTGGTTGGCCTTTAGGCCATTGGGCGTTTTCTTTCTGAAAGAAAAATACAAAAGTTCAATCAATAATAGAATATCAAATTTTCAATGACATTTGATATACCTTCTAGAGATTTATATTTCACGTGTGTATTTTAGAGACAATATTGAAATTGATGAGTGTGACACAATTATTTCAATGCCCCACCCAATAGTAGAAAAGACAAAAAATTTAGAAATAATTTGCATGCACAATTAACTTCATGCTTAGTTGAAAATATTAGATATTTTTTATTTCAATTATAATAACTAGTGAAAACATTTGGATTCGTAATAAAATAAAAAAATTATGACATAATTTAAATAATTAATTGAGTTAAAAAATTATTTACAAAAAATTCAAAAGTAAAATAATAAAATGAAATATATTGATAGAGTATAAAATTGATAATAAAAAATCATGTATATTAAAATAATAGTTACAAAACAACTGTGAATTAAAAAAAGCATTTACAAAAGGTCGAAAGATAAAATAATAAAATGAACTATACTAATAAAAAATAGAATTATCCAAAACAAATTGTGTATACCAAATCAATGGTTATAAAAGTGAATCCATTTTATACATATAGTTATAGATAATTCATTCATTTTTATGTCTTATTTTTGTTTTTTTTTGGTTAACAAGTAAACCGAGAAGTATTATTTATTGTTTATGTCATGTATTAGTATTAGAAAATAATTATCATCAATTTGATATAATAGACTATATGAATATAAAACCACTCATTTTTTAAACAGAGAAAGAAATTGAGAATTTATAAAATATTGCCAGAGAATTGAAAAGATATATATTATTGTAACGTCCCAATTATATAGAAGAGGAATATATAAATAAGACGTCATCATGCATAATATTGGAAAGCAGTCCAGAGTAAATAGGATTACAGTTATCCTTAAATAGTACAGGAATTTAGAATTGGAGTATCATAGTCCTCCTATAAAATGCTAGAAATTTAAAACTTGAAATATAGCAAGAGTCTTCAAAATAACTTGAGTTCAAAAGGTATAAAGCCTAGAGAACTAAGCTGCAGCATCTCTGTTTCCTTCCAAAGCTGTCTCCAAGGAAACCTCATTCTCCTCTGCTCACATCCAAGTGGATGATCATTGCAAAAGAAAAACATACGCAAACATGGCACAAACACAAGCAAGCAAGGGTGAGCTAATTATATAAAAAGCATACAATCAAGAACATGTACATACAAGAGATTAATTTAAAGCAAACAAGATAAAACATCCATCCTATCATGTTAAATACTAGACTTGACTCGTCCGAACTTTAGAATGATAGTCAAGCTATGGCGGGCCATGCACCCGTGGTGGCTGGTGATACTTGGGCTCCCCCGCCCTGGGCTCCCCCGCCCTGCCACACGCACGAGGTTAGTCCGTTCCGCGCCCTGGAGCATGATGGAAGCCTCCAAGACTAAGACCTCCTGCTACTCCTCACCACATGGTCCAATCCTCTCTACGTGAGAAGAAGGGCCATTGGAGCGTCAGGAAGACCCCCAAGACTGAGCTCCTACTTTCATTCTAAAACACTAAGAATCTCACCACGAGATTCTACACAGATGGAACTTGGTTTACCACTTGGATCATACTTTCATCACTTTGTAATCATATACTTTTTGCCACAATAAACATATACATAATCTCAACAATATACCTTACTCATCAAACACAAGATTTTACTACACCATACAAAACACAACTTCATATACAACACTCCAACATCTTATAAACATACTATTACATCAAATAAATTACCACAGAAACATATAAAATTAATACGATAAAATATCACCACAACACATAAAAATATTAACTCGTATTATTTATTTTATACACCT
Organism: Vigna reflexopilosa; assembly: GCA_027742785.1. Classification (NCBI taxonomy): domain Eukaryota; kingdom Viridiplantae; phylum Streptophyta; class Magnoliopsida; order Fabales; family Fabaceae; genus Vigna; species Vigna reflexopilosa. Next base: position 48,194,808 of record CM050914.1, read on the forward strand.
AATAATTCTTCAAATTAAATATGAAGATCATTTGTATTATCTCTTAAAATTATGATTTATATAATATACATAATAATATAATTTTATTTCATATAAACCAATAGATGTCAAACTTACTTATTATTATATTGATACATCATACTATAATATTAGGTAAGACCAAGTTAGCTTATTAATGTTTCTATACCATTATAAACCTATTATATACTAATTCATATAAAAATTTCATTATTATATAATATAAAAGGATCACAACAATTTAACAAGGACTTTTCGTTTGTCCAGAAAATAATTCACGTGCACATTACTCACACACACATCTATGCTTTCAAATATATATATATATATATATATATATATATATATATATATATATATATATGATTTAGAAACCCCAAACCAAAACAGTGAGGCAACCATACTAGCTTCTGTACCTAAAACATTTATGCCATTAATTACGAAAAGAAAACTCCTTTTCCACACTTCTTGAGGGCCCGCACCATTTCATCCATTCACTACACTTTATTCCCTTTATAATATCAAAAACCCATCTCCTTTTTTTTTAAACCTAAAATCTCATCATTTCACTGTTACCTTTTCATTCTTAACTCTCACCACTTTCAAGTACCAGTTTCTTCTTTCCATTCTCTTATAGGACAAAAATCTCATCTTCCTCCTAAACTTAAAACCCAAATAACCCCACTGCTACCATTTTGTTCATTTCCGTTATGAAACTCAACTCATCAACTCCATTGTCTCACTCACTACCCATTCTTTCCTTTGCTTTTAGAAATACCTTCACTCTTTTCTACCTTTTTATCACTCTTTCCCATAATTCTACAATTTAATCACGAAACCATATTTTTCTCTTCCCAAAAAGAACTTGCCGCACTCACAACCCTTCGTATCACTCCCCCTTAGCTTTCTCTTTTCACGTCGCAAACCACTTCCTTACACCCTCCTTCAAACACTAAAGGAACCCTCTATCAAGTAAAATAAAATGCTAACAAGATTCTTAAATCAATCCGTCATACATCCTAGGATTAAAACTGAAAACTAAATTTTAACCCAACAACAGCTGTACCAGAAAATATGGCAAACAATGCATATGAAAATCACCAACACATACTCAAGTCAGATACAATAATACTTAACAACAATTAATACGTCAAGGACACCACTCAAACAGTACCATAGTACAAAGTACAGTTCACACCTACATATTTTTACAAATTTTAAATAAGAAAAATCTAGCTCCCCTTACCTGGGTTTCTCAAAATAAGCTAATTTGAAGACGTCCTGACAGTACTCTCCACACATAGCGGAGCTTGACAGAACCGATCGGAACAAGAAATCGTTCGGTCCGTTACGGAGCTCTCGACGCGGTGAACGTTTGAGTACCACCTATTCAAGGATTAAACGGTTCAATGGGTTGATATCTTAGAGAGAAGACAGAGCAAATTTTTAGGAAAAAAAATAAAAGAATTTTAGAGAGAAAGGAAATTTGGAAAATGAAAGTCTGATTTCTGAAAGGCCCCTTTTAAGACTAAGGTACCCTTAGTTTATGGGCCTAGCTGCCCTAAATGAGAGGCCCAATAGCTTTAATAATTTATCAGGCCCTTACAATTATACTATAAAAAAATTGTTAATCATTAAATTTTTTTAAAGAAAATAACTTATTACAAATATATCACTTTTTTTCGTGTACATTATAATTTAAAATTCGGTATATTTTCTAAATTTCCTATCTGTCATTCAATTAGGATATATATTAATTATAAAAACTTAATATATTTTTTATTCACGCTAAAATCATATTATTTTTTGAAAGGACATGGTTTTCACTATAAGTGTGAAAAATTATAAAAGTGATAAATAAGTTTGATGTATGTTTAACTTTATTTAATTTTATGTATTTAAAGACTATATACAATGCTTATGGATTATGTTTAAATTTTTATTAGAATATAAAAGTTGTATTATTTTAAGGGCCGTGTATAGTAATTTTGGAATATTCAGTGTGGTTAAAAGAAGCTGAGCCTTGATGTTTAGATTGTTATCAAAATAAATAGAATCAAGATGAAAGGGTGAAATTATAAGTATAAGGGTGCATATAACAATGTGATAAAATAATTTGATTTCTCCTAAACTTAAACTTTGTTTTTTCAAGTCTTATTCATCTTTTTACTAATTTTCCCTTTTTCCTTTTATGTCCATAAAAATTCTCTTTTTCCTTTACTACAGAGCATCAGAAAATAAAGTCTTGCGATAAGGTACATTTTTTCTAACTTTTTTAAAAGTATTAAAAAAATAATTTAAACCTCGTCTTTCAATTATACTTATTTATTTTATTTCAATTTTATTTTAAAATAAAAAACCAACACTAAAATAAAAAAAAAACATTTTTTAAAATAAAAATAAAAATTTAATAGATAATTTTTGAAAATGGCCCACAAGAAACTGGTGACCCTGTAATCCTTTTCTGTACGAAATTTGCCAAAAAGAAAACAACATATTGACAGATCTGTTCTGTCAACTAATTTCTCGACATGAACAATAAAATGTATTCTTTCAGGTGATAAATAAACGGAGATGCATGATTGGAGTAAGTATTTTACGTTATCAGACAAAAGTTGTGTGAAATTATATATTTTTTCAATTTCATTGTTTTTACTTAAATATTGTTATGAATTTCAAAAATTTTCAAAAGGTTATATTAATTGAAATTAATTTTAAGATGCTAATAATTTAATTACTCAAATAAATTTCACTAATTTATTTCTAAATTGGTTTCCAATAAAATCACAACAACCTTGGTTGGGCATTAGGCCTTTTCTTCCTTAAAGAAAAATACAAAAGTTAAATCAATAATGGAATATCAAATTTTCAATGAAATTAGATTTATCCTCTACTAAATCAGTTTTAGCTAGGAATGATAAAAAAAAATTAAATATGATAGGTTAGTTTGTCACTCTAAAAAAAACATTATTTTTAACCTAAGAACCATCCGAACTAATTAAACTCATCTAAATCCCATATCAGATTTGCATATTAGTTGGATTAATTTGACAGTTAAATTTTATTAAAAAAACTGAATTTATGTCGTAACACTTCATATTAACATAGCATAATAGTTTAGTTTGATATAACTTGATCCAAATCTAAAACAACCAAACAACAATATGTTTTTAAGTTTAGAATTAATCCGACATCAATCAATTTTTGTGTAAAAGATAAAAAAATTTAGTCTATTTTTATATGATATTAAACTTTCAATCACAGAAAAATAAAATTAAAAATAAATGAATCAAGCACAATTCAATAATATATTTTAAAATTTCATCAAAATAAATCCATCAAAATAATACCACATGTAGTTTTAGCTGAAAAAATAAATCCATCAAAATAATATATTTTAAAATTTCAAAATTAATACATGTGCTGTGGTTGAGACATCAACTAAAATGGAATTCCAAATTTGTGGAAAACTTTTCAAAAGGAGATAAGATTTATATTTCACATGTATATTTTAGAGAAAATATTCAAACTGATGAATGCGACACAACTATTTCAATGCCCCACCCTATACAGTAGAAAAAACAGATTTTTTTTTTAAAAGTTGCATGCAGAATTAACTTTAAGCATATTTAGATGAAAATATTAGATATTTTTTATTCCAATTATAATAAGTAGTGAAAACATGTGGGTTTGTAATAAAAGAAAAAATCATGTCATTTTAAATAATTAATTGAGTTAAAAAAGTATTTACACAAACTTAAAAAGTAATATAATAAAATAAAATATATTGATAAAGTGTAAATTGATAAAAAAAATGATTATATTAACAATAATTACAAAACACCTGACAATTAAAAAAAGTATTTACAAAAAGTTGAAAGATAAAATAATAAAATGAAATATACTAATAAAAAATATAACTATTCAAAAAATTGTGTATACCAAATAAGTTGTTATAAAAGCAAATCTCATACATACATATATATATATATATATATATATATATATATATATTTATAGATAATTAATTTATTTTTATGTCCTATTTATTTTTTTCTTAACAAGTCAACCAAGAAGTATTAGTTATTTTTTATGTCATGTATTAGTATTAGTATTAGAAAATCATTATCATCAAGTATTATTCACCTTTCTACTAATTTTCTTTTTTTCTTTATATGTCCATAGAAATTCTCTTTTTCCTTTACTACAGAGCATCAGAAATAAAGTCTTGACACAGGGTACATTTTTTTTTCTAACTTTCATCTTTTCCTTTTTTATGTAAATAGGGTTTTGTGGGTTGAAGTGAACATTCACATAATCTTGACTTTCGGGTGTTTGATTTTATAACAACGTGTTAGATTTTTCAATTTCAAAAATTGCACATTTTAATTGTATAGCCATAGCTTCCATTGTTTTCAAATCATCTTTAAATTTATATAATTAAATTTCAAAATTAACAATTTATTCAACTTGTTAAAACTATTCAAAAAATAATTTAAACCTCGTCTTTCAATTATACTTATTTATTTTATTTCAATTTTATTTTTAAAATAACAAAACCGGCACTAAAATAAAAACATTTTTTTAAAATACAAAGAAAAATATAATAGATAATTTTTAAAAATGGCCCACAAGAAACTGGTTACCCTGTAATCCTTATCTGTACAAAATTTGCCAAAAAGAAAACAACATATTGAGCGATCCGTTCTGTCAACTAATTTCTCGACATGAACAATAATATGTATTCTTTTAGGTGATAAATAAACGGAGATGCATGATTAGAGTAAGTATTTAACATTATCAGATAAAAGTTATATGAAATTATATACTTTTTCAATGTCATCGTTTTTAATTAAATATTGCTATGCATTTATATTATCATATATTCCTTTAACTGTTTTGTAATTTTCATTATTTTTTTACTAAATATTACTATCAAAATTTTAACATTATAATACTAATAATTATAAAATAGGGTTTTCTTATTATCAAAGGAAAATTAGATAATAGATAGTTAAGTATGATATGAGGGTGTATATATGTTATATAGTCAATTTTTGAAGCTCAAAAGGAGTTTATGTGGTTAGATGTGCACCTTACTCCATTTCTTTCCCAGTAAACAGTAGTCATAACGAAGAAGATAGCATTTTGATCATGCCCACGTGGCTTCACGCGCAAATATTCTTTTTTTGACTTAACGTAAAGATATTCTTATTTTTTAGAGGCCAATATTTATTTTTTTCTACAACAATTCTGCAGAAAGATCAGTTGCTTGCTGTATGATTTACCCATGAACTAAGCTCATGACACTCAAATGCTCTGAGAAGGTAAAAGTAGAAATGAAGAAGAAGTTGAAATGGGGTGAGGTAAACCACTGGATGTGAATCTCTTCTTTCTTATCTTCCAGCTGTTTGTTGGAGACACTGTGGCTGTGATAGAGTGTAGATCTCTCTGCCCTTCTTCAACTTCTTATTTAATTTGTTTTCAAAATACTATTTTTATCAATATTCAATTATTAGGATCAAATTTCACTTCAAGTTTTACAGAACCAGTCCTTCTGGTATGTTATGAAATGTAAGTACTGACTAACTGATAGAAGTTCTACTACCTAATAACCATGTTACAGCAATAGGAATTGATGAGTTAAATGGGGTTTTCTCAGTTTAAACAGGGTTCTGTTGTGTGTGTATCTTACGAAAACAGAGAAAAAATACTGATAAAAGTAAAACGTGAATGAATGAGAGAGTTGTTAGAAAGTAGATCGATAGATTTTGTTTTATAAAAATATAGTATCGATAGTTGGTACCCGAATTTTTTTTATAAAACTAACACGTGAGTGAATGAATAAAAAAGTAGTTGGAAAGTAGTTGGATGGTTTTTATAACAATCTGCGGATTGATAGTCACTTGATTATAGCTGTCTGGTTTTCCCGTATTTGGTCTGGGTAGAACAAAGCAGCAAAAAAGCCATGAAAGTGGTAGAAGTTTTGAGCATAGAACCGAGCTCTGAATCAAAAGAGTTACCGACAGAGGCATCTTTCGCCCTCACCTTCTTCGACATATTATGGCTAAGGTTACCCCCTGTTCAACGTGTCTTCTTCTATGAATTTCATCATCCAACGGATGTTTTTTTTGATAGCCTTCTTCCCAAACTCAAACGCTCTCTCTCTCTTGCACTTGGTCACTTTTTCCCTCTTGCTGGACACCTCACTTGGCCCACTCACTCCATCAAACCCCTCATCGTTTACAACCAAGGTGATACTCTTTCACTCACTGTAGCCGAATCTGACGCCGATTTCAACCATCTTGCAGGCACAGATTTCACTGAAGCTACAGAAACTCACCCTTTTGTACCTCCCTTGAACATATCCCACGAACAAACTACGCTTTTTGCCCTGCAAGTTACTCTCTTTCCAAACGCTGGATTTGCCATTGGAATAACCTCCCACCATGCTGTTCTTGATGGCAAAGCTTCAACAACGTTTGTCAAATCGTGGGCATATCTCTGCAGAGAAGCACAACCACCCTTTTCTTTGCCAGCTGAATGGACTCCTTTCTTTGATAGGGAAATAGTTCAAGACCCCAAAAAAATAGGAGAAAAGTATTCCCTTGGTTGGTTAAATATGGGTGGACCCAACAACAGAAGCCTCAAGGTTAGCGAGATGCCTGTTCCAGAAGAAGCAACCAGAGGCTTGTTTCATTTGTCTAGCTCAGGTATTGAAAAGCTGAAGCAGATTGTGCAGAGTAAAGAGAATAACACCACCCTTCACTTGTCAACTTTTGTGCTAGCTGCCGCCTATTCGATGGTATGCAGAGTGAAAGCAGAAGGTGGGCAAAGTACAAGTACTGGTTTCGGTCTGAATGTTGATTGCAGGCGTCAGATGGAGCCGCCGGTTCCTCCAACATATTTAGGGAACTGTGTTGGTATCACTGTTGCAATTACTGAAACAAAAGACTTGTTGGGGGAGGATGGACTTATTGTGGCTGTGAAAGCACTGAGTGAAGCTTTGGGAACATTGAAGAAGGAAGGTTTTCTGCATGAAGCAGAATACTGGTGGAAGATGGTGTATGAAAGTTACAAAGTTGGTGACACAAAGACAGCTGCTTTTGCAGGGTCACCGAGGTTTGATATTTACAGTAGTGATTTTGGTTGGGGAAAACCAACGAAGGTGGAGATGGTGTCTATTGATAGAACTGCAGCATTTTGTTTTTCAGATAGCAGAACAGGTGACGGAATTGAAATTGGTTTCGTGACCAAGAAAAGAGCTATGGAAACCTTTGCATCTCTCTTTGAAGAAGGCCTTCAATCTTGAGTCCCTATCCTACCAGTTTGGGTAGATCTTGTGCTTTTCAGGAATAAGACTCTCCATCATTTGGTAGCTTATTGTAATCTGAAATGTTGTGTCGGTTTGCAATGATGAAATAAATCATTTGACATCCTTGTATTAGCAGCATAGGTATTGATTATCCCCCATGTTTGGGTAGATCATTTCTCTTTTCACGAATAAAAGTCTGGCAAAAACATTTTATCTCTTATACTCTATCATTTGGCAACTTATTATCATCTGAAAAATGCTGTCTTGGTGTGCAATAGGAAAATAAATCATTCCACTATCATGTATTAGCATTAGTGTTGGTTATCCCCATATTATTTTGTTAATGTGAAGTGGTAAGCTATGGGTGAAGTCTTTTGGTAAATGTTGATACTCCAATTCAATTTTGGGAAGAAATGTGGAGGAAAGTGGAAGGTATGAAAAAGAAAACTAAAAGTTATGAAAAGTGTTAAAAAGGAACAAAAAGGGAAGAAAGAAACAGGGTGGGAACAAGGACTAAAAGAATGAACGAATAATATAATCTTACAAAAATACTTGTTAGATTTTGTGAAGGATTGATTAGAAAGGAAGGTGTGTTATGTTGACTGAATTATTTGGTGGAACTGGAACCATTGTTTCTTGGCATTATGAACAAGCAAGTTCTTCGAGAAATTGAATGAACAAGTTCAATAGACAATAATTTGACAAGTCAAAGAATCAAAACAAAAATAATCTGATAAACTTTCAAATTACAATGACTAAATGACCGACTAATTCACCATGTAACTGATACACATATTACAAAACGATGAGAATAGAAAGATTTTTGAGTGAAACACGATACACCGAACTGTTTGAAAGAAAATGATGGAAGTCTCCATTTGGAATCACTTAGATGAATCTAGATTTTGTTTGTCTGCTTCCATATCAACTTGTTGATAAATATAATCTTATTTATAATTTGTTGCCTTCACAACAATAATAAAATATAAGAGTAAGATTGAAAAAAAACATTTTATTATGATTGAAATGTTTTAAACATAGATTTTAACACTACTGGACGGTCCCTATTAGATAGTCTTTTATTATTTTCTTTTCGACGGTTTACATGTTTAAGATGTAAAGATCATTCTTTTTCTTCCCTTAACAGTGTAGATGTTTTTCTTCAAATATTCATCACTTCTTATTAACTTTGATGGTTAAATCGATATGATCGACATACTTATTAACAAAACATTTCTCTTAAATATAGCTAGTTTCATGCAACATCTCCCAATTATTTTCAACTATTTCACCTTTTCAATTTCAAGATTTTAAAGAACTCTTTCACTAAACACGTATGATATTTTATATTTTTTCAATTTCTATCAGACCATTTAATTATTTGATTCAACTCTTCGTCATACAATCATCACATAATTTTATATTTTATATAGTATGGCATTACACACTTTTCCCACGCTGATATTTAAGATTTGACAGACTTGGTTGAAGGAAATTATCATCATGGAATTTTTGGAACTGCTGAATCTATAATTGGATTTATTCATACCATACCAATAGAAAGGATAACATACGTTTAAGAACTTAAAAATGTAATAAAAAAATGAGTTATCAAAACGAAAATAAACTAAACTCAGAAGAAGTGAAATGCAATTGGAACTGCACCTGTGAATTTGCTGTACACGTACATTAGGGTTTCGAAAAATTTGTTGTAGAATTGACACGTACAAAAGATTTATGCAAGAAATGACACCTGTGAAGTGTAAGGATACTTCATCAGAGAAGGTTAATAATAGCTAACAGATTAGAATCAACACATTTGAAATGTATAAAATTATAGGGCACGTTATGCAGAGAATATAATGTATATCAGTTTCAATTAATAAGTAGTGTCATCAGATCAGAGAATCACGAGACATAACCACCTGCATCAGTTTCTTTTCTCTCTTTTGGTATTCTGTTTGGTCCAAGCAACAAGAAAGAAACCATGCATGTGGTACAAGTTTTCAGTATAGCACCAACTTTGGAATCAGAAGAATTACCAACTCAAACATCGCTTCCCCTCACCTTCTTTGACATACTGTGGTTAAGGTCACCTCCTATTCAACGCATCCTCTTCTACCAATTCTCTGAACCAATCCCACCTTTCTTCCATACCCTTCTTCCCAAACTCATACACTCTCTTTCTCTTGCACTCGGCCACTTTTTTCCTCTTGCAGGCCACCTCACTTGGCCCCTTCACTCCCAAAACCCCATCATCAATTACAAAACGGGTGACTCTGTTTCGCTCACAGCAGCTGAATCTGATGCTGATTTCAACCATCTAGCGGGCTCAAATCTTTGGAAAACTGAAGAAATGCACCATCTATTACCTCACTTGGCCATATCACATGAACAGGCTAAGCTTTTAGCCTTGCAAATCACTCTGTTTCCAAACTCTGGATTTTCCATTGGAATAACCTCACACCGTGCTGTTCTTGATGCCAAGACTTCAACATCGTTTATCAAGTCCTGGGCTTATCTTTGTAGAGAATCACGCGCACCCCCTTGTTTGCCACCTGAACTATGTCCTTTCTATGAAAGGATACTAGTAAAAGACCCCGACCAAATAGGGGGGAAATTCCTCAATGATTGGTTAATGCAGGGAGGATCCAACAACAGAAGCCTCATGGTTTGGGATGTGAAATCTCCGGAACATGCAACTGGAGGCTTATTTAAATTGACTGGTTCAGATATTGAAAAGCTGAAGCATTTTGTTGTGTCTAAACAGAGACAGAACAACGCCAACCTTCATTTGTCAACGTTTGTGTTGTCTCTTGCCTATGCATGGGTTTGCAGGGTGAGAGCCGAGGAAATGAAAAACGAGAGAGTTATGTTGATTCTGACTGTGGATTGCAGGGGTTGTTTGGAGCCTCCTCTTCCTCCGACCTATTTTGGTAACTGTGTTGGATTAAGACTTGCAATTGCTGAAAGAAGAGAATTGGTGGGGGAGGATGGACTAATTGTGGCTGTGGAAGCACTGAGTGAAGCTTTGGAAAGTGTGAAGAAGGAAGGTGTTCTGATTGGAGCTGAAAATTGGTCATCATGGTTGCTTGATTGTGTGGGAGGTGAAGCTGATGTGAAGGCGATTGGAGTTGCAGGGTCACCGAATTTTGATGCTTACAGCAGTGACTTTGGCTGGGGAGGACCAAAGAAGGTGGAGACAGTGTCTATCGAAAGAACTGCAGTGTTTAGTCTTTCAGATAGCAACAATGGAGAAGGGATTGAGATAGGTTTTGGTTCCAAGAAAACAACAATGGAGACCTTTGCTTCTCTTTTTGCTAAAGGACTTCAATCTTGAGTTCCTCCCTTGTGGCTTTTCAAGAATAAAATTTAATCTATTGTTCTAGCATGTAACAGCTTCTTATTTGAAATGTTCTGTCCTTCTGTAATAAAAAAAGTGTTTATGGACTATGGTTTGAGAGATATTATTAATGGTTATGGAACCTAACATAGACCAAACACTTTCATCCTTAATTCATCCTTAATATAAAGTGAAAAAATTAGTTAGGTCCTGTGACAACCTATTTCTTACTATACAAATATATATATATATATATATATATATATATATCAACAATGAACTTTGTATTTCTCGTGTTATTAGAATATTTCTATTTAAGACATTACATATTCAAACTTAAATAATTTTCACATTTTCTTTTCAAAGTAGTTATCAATCTTCTCTATAATTTTCACATTTTCTAAATTTTCTAACTTTTATCCATGCATCCTCATCCAGTCCACAATTCTCAATTTCTTTTCAAAGTAGTTGTCAATGGATTTTCTAAGTTCTATGTGCATTCAATTTCTTTAATGCTATGTTTGAATTAACATATTCATGGTAGACAATGCTATCTTTGGATTAGCATATTCGCGGTATGCAATGATGGAAGGGTGAGGCACAAATTAGTGTGTATCCTGTAATTTGAAGTGTTTTTGCTAGGGGTGAAAGGCAAGGTGACGAGTGATATTGTTGTCTTTTTGTATAAATATTCTCTATTATTATTTGCTTTATCAGCATATTTAGTATAAAAACCATTTATAGACTTTTTTTTCTTAATCCTTCAGTTACATCCATTAAATACAACCATTATCTAAATCATAATTAATACACTTTATTCCATGCCACAATTATTACTATAGAAGCATTCCTAATCTTTGTAATCCTCAATACAATTAATTATAATAATACTTATTAAAGTTAAGTAACCTCATTTAAGTTTAGCTAACAAAACTCTTTTGTAAACTGAGATGGTTCTTGTGTCTTTCATCCCATCATCTTTTTGTTATTCTCGAACATAGTGGTTGACAATGATTTCATAAACATATCAACAACTTATGCTCAACTTCCTATGTGTTCTAACTTCACATTTCCTTTATTCACTTGTTCTCAGATGAAGTGAAATTAAACAACAATTTGGTTGCTTCTCTCATGATTGATCGAGTTTTTCGCCAATTCAATGACCAACTTGTTATCAACTCGAATCACAATCCTTTTTCTTGCTTCATCTCCACCTTGCTTAGAAGATTTCTAAGCCTAACTGCATGACAAACATTCTAAGATGTTGCAACGTACTCGATTTCACATGTTTAGAATGTCACAATGGGATGCTTCTTCGAAAGCTAGGTGAACGTTATGTTTTCCATAAAAAATACATATCCTGACTGCTCTTTTGATCATTAATGTTTGCACACCAATTGTTGTTCGATTAGTCAACTAGTCGTAATTATCCGTCCTAGTATACAAAAAGCCAAGTGATATTAATATTGTTTTCCTTAGAATTCACTTTAGTACTTTCCAATCAGTATACCTCGAATCCTCCATATAATGACTTGTTATTCCAATACTTAGCATTAAATCTTGCTTTTATTTGTAAAATATTTAAGACTTCCACTTAGACTTTGCTATTTGCCTGCATCAACTTGATCTCCACCTCCATACTTAGATAATTTTGTTCTAGGTTTGGTAGGTTTGGAAACTGAGTCACAACTTGTCATCTTAAACTTCCTCAAAAACCTCTCCTAGGACACAAAGATGTCTTCTTTTACTTGAACAACTTTCAAACTGAGAAAATACTTCCTCAATCCTAAGTCGATCATCTCAAACTCCTTCATCACTTCTTTAAACTCTTCAATTTTCTCAACATTGTTTCCCATGAAGATTAGATTATCAACATACAAGGAAATAAACATCTCACTTGATTAGAAGGAAACTGGATATAGGCATTAAGGCTGAACCAAGATAAAAAGATTATGTTGATAAGGGGAGCATAGTGATAGCTAAACCCAATCCCTTTGATGTTTGTTTTTTATTATGACAACACATTATTAATAAAAACATATGTATGTGTACTATGTTATATGTTACATGTGTACATGCTTACTGTGAAATATGAACATATTGTGTTTATCACATTTAATTGACATATGGTGTTGATTGATGCATACTATTATGTTTGTAAAGTGATTATATCTGTGTATGCACAATATATGTTTTGGTGATATGAAAACCACATGCACAAAAACATATATGTATGACTTAATCGATTATAGTGTTGTGATAATCAATTAAGGTCATCAGACAACTTGAGTTTTAAAGTGAGGCAAAATAATTAGTTTTGAATCAATTACATTAGTTGATGAATCGATTAAAACTCGTGTGTTTGCACATATCTTTTTCAAATATGCTGTGATGAGTTTTGGAAAGAAAAAGTTTTCAAAAATCTTCTAAGTGTTAAAGTTTAATCGATTACATGGAATAACCCATTCTTCTTGAAGTAAGTATCAATTCTTTCATTCCATGCTCAAAGAGCTTGCTTCTAGGCATAGAGCGCTTTCTTCAATCTCAACACTTTCTTTTATTCTCTTCGCATGTATCGTAATGGCTATTCAACATATGCTTCATCCTCCAAGACTCTATTAAAAAATGTTGACTTCACATTCATCTACAAGATTGACAATCTGTGTTGTATCCCTTCATCACAAGTCGAGCTTTATATTGCTCAACCTTTCCTTCAACATTTGTTTTCTTCTTATACACCTACATTACATCAATAGGTCAAGATCTATTTGGTAGATCAGTCAATTCCCATGTATAATTGATCATTCAATAGCACCTATCTCCTTATCCATAACCTTTTTCCATTTCTCCTCTTGCACAACTTCCTCAAAGCTCAAGTCTTTTGTAGCTGCTAAAAAACATATAATATTCGCTTCGTTAATGGAATTGTATATGCTTTGCACACTTCGCATTCTATGTTGTAGAGGTTCATCTTCTTCGTCAGAAATCTCATCATCTCTCTCAATAGTTGTGCAACAATTTTCGCGCTCCTACTTCCAATAGAGTCTTTCTCCGAGTTGTTCTAGTTCCATTCACTTCCTTCATATACTTAGACATCTCAACTCATGACAACTTTCTTTATTATTAGGTTAAACAATTTGTAGGCCTTAGTTTGTTCATCATACTCAATGAACACATACTTCTTGCTTGTGTATTCAAGTGTAAATTTGCAAGAGGACATCTATTTTGCACATAGATTACACACTGCACAACTTTAGCCCAAAACTTCCTTAACATGTTCTTGCTCTTCAACATTATTCGAACCATGTCAAGGATGGTTTCTTTCTCTCGACAACCCTATTTTGCTAGGATAAGTATGGTCTTGTCAGAAATCTCCTTATTCCTCACAATACTTCAAAACTTAGATAAAATAACCTGTCTCCTTGATCAGACTTAATGTTTTCAAACTCTTCACAAAACTTTTTCAAACTTTCTTAATCAACTCAGTCAGTAAACCAAAATGCAAATAGTTAAATAAAAAATGTTACATCGTAGCTTCATTCTTCACGTCAAGTTGGAAGCATCTTTCTTAGACTATCCTTAAATTCAGCTTGGAGACCTTATTCTTTTTCATTTATACTCGAGCAATCAAACCATTGAATTCGTCCTTCCTTCAAGTATAATACTTGATCTTTTATCACATACTCCATATCTTTCTTTTCCTTCCCATCTCCTACCCAATCCAACTGATTTTAAGGATAATCCAATCAATAACCAATTCTTTCATTTTAGATCCTTTAATTTAATTAATCTTACCTTTACCTATCCACGAGTCAAGGTTTTTTTTTTGTCTTTAATTTTATAATTCCTTCTTATATTTTTCTTTTCACCAATGATCGTTAAACTGGTATTGATGTTTTACACAGACCTTTATATCTCTTTCATCAAAAGATGTTGTTTGACCAAATTTTTGTAATAAAGAAAATATAAAACATTCATTTACAAGTTAACTTATGTATAAATTAGTCTGTAAAAATGTTTTCATTTCATTTCTTTAAAATTTTATTTTCTAAGTGTATAAGTTAATTTTAGCTTATAAAAATGATATTTCATTTTTTTATTTTTAATCCAAACAAAAAAAAATCATATATTTATTCCACATTAATTGAAGAACGCACCTCTAATAGATTAAAAAGGTATATTAGTGGATCTAATGAAGCATATAGGGTCTAAATTATTTTTCAGATGATGCATTTATCTTCTACCCCTTTTATCTTCTATTATAATTTCATGTTTCATTAAGTACTATTAAAAAAACACACACATACATCAATACATACATACATAAAAAAAAATACAAATAAAAATGAAAGACCCATAACATAAAAAAGCAGCGACAAATGATAGGGCATGCGTCCGACAAAGCAAGTTATGGAAGACAAAATATTAGAAAGACAAACACACATCCCAACGAAACAAACATTTGTTACATCGAGTTCTCTTCTATTCAATCTCAAGAGATAAAACCTACCGTTTTTCTCTTTTTGTTTTTCTTTTCCTTCTAAACTGCTTTTGGATCATCTTTCTGCAATCTGCCATAACAACAGTAACTGCATGTCACGCAAAACTGTTGAATGGAAGTTTAATTCAATCACTTCATTAAGAAATATTAAATGAACTTTTTATTATTTTTTCTTTCAATGAAATTTTAGCCACACGATTTTTAATTGGGTTAATTCGATTCTCAAATATTCAAACGTACAATTTTTATCTTTAAAAAATGCAATCAGATTGAGTTTTCATATATCAAAACTGTAAAATTTTAATTACTTTATCAGTGGGTAATGTTAAGAATTAAATTTTAAATTTAATTTAATCTTACAAAATTAATGTGTAAAATAAAATTTTAATCTAACTATATATTGTGAATTGGTGGTACATTAAACAGATACATATAAATCTTGTCAACAGAACCAAACATTTATAATATATAAAATATTTAACTAGCATAATTAAAACATGACACTAAAATCATTGCAAAAATATTTGAAAAATCTGATTATCATGAAAAATAAAGCAATAAATTAGCAATACTAAAAAAACTAGAATTTTATTTAAAACTAAAATATAATTAGTGATTTAGAAAAAGTAAAAGCCAGACACACTTCTAGACCGCATTTGATCATGTTATTTTTTCTCTTAATATCAGACTGAATCTCAAAACAAGGAACAACTTTTAGTGTGTGAAGGAACCTGAAATTTCAGATGTAATGATTTGAAGCATGTGGATAAACTGCATTTTGGAAACCTAAATCACACTTTTTATTTTTGCAGTGATTCTAGTAATTGTCATTTAAAGCTTGGTACTAGAGATTAAAAGAATATTAATTTCTCAAAAAATTAGATATAAAGTTAGTTATGAAAATCTAATTACTTTTTTTGTCGTGGAACTTAGCGTTTTTAATCCTTATCCATTAAGAAATGACCTTACTTTATAAAAATCAGTACCGAAATGCTTTAGAGTACAAAAAGAAGGATAAACTTAAAAAATGAAGGATTATCTGGATGGTGCCAAAAAGATAAATATTTATAATTTTTTTTTTTTGCTAAAATAATAATTATTTCAAATATGGAGAGTTTCTAATTGGATAGGAGTTTGCTTAACCTCTACTTTAAGTGTGACTGATAGCTGCTTTCGTTCTCAATATATATATATATATATATATATATATATATATATATATATATATATATATATATATATATATATAGTATTGGGATTTATTTGGATGAATTTATTAGTAAAATCTTCAAGGAGAAAAATACATAAAAAAGAACGAAATTAACTTTAGTATAAATTAAACTTAAGTTATGTATAAATTAGAAAATAATTATAGCATAAAATATATGTGAAATTTTACAAAATTGCAGTGAGCGTGAGTGATATGACGCGTGATTCTTTAGAAATATAATAGAGTGATTGGCATTGAAAAAATTGTAACATGATTGGTGTGGTGCCTCAGTCCAAAGTGGTTTGGCAACTATTTTTTCATGGAGGTTACTGTCTCAATTTCTACCATTATGTGGGCCACTTATCATTCTTATAATACACTCTCTGAAAATGAAAACCTAAAACATTAGGTTTTGCATTAGATTATTACAGATCAGTCCTTCTACTGGTTAATCAGTGTAAGAGAAATGATGATATTACTGAAAATTATACAGTTGTAAACACCGTAAAAACCTAGAAGATGTCGACAAAATTGTAGTTATAGACTGTTTTCTAATCATCACACGACTTACATACGAATGACTTTGTTTATTTTTCTTTATCTTTCTTCCTTTTGTATCACCTGCATATCACATCCATACTTCTTTCTCTCTGTATGATGAATCATTTTATAGTTATAGTTACCACGCTTTAAACACTGTAGTGGTGATTACGATTTTATCGTGTTCTATACAGTTGTGGAAGTTATCACTTTTTTACGTTACAATTGATATTACAGTTGCATAGTTTTTAAAAGCTTCACAGCTGTATTGCCAATTTGTCACGAATCACCAAACTTCTATTGCTGATGAGCTTAGACTGACATGCAAAATTGAAGCTAGGACTTGGACAAAGACACAAGATAACGTTACAGCTTACAGATAGTACGGCTTCTTCTGCTTCTGATGCATTCTGGCTATTTACAAAAGTGGATGATTAGTCACGAGCTCTGAGTCTGACCCAGGGTTTCTGTGACGAATCTGGAAAACATTTTTTGGATCATGTTGTTTCCCATACCAAGAAACCAGTCATTATTCTGTTTATCATTTTTTTTTTTCAGATAAAACGCAAGACACTGCTTGTTCATAGTCTTTTATATAGCCTCAGAGGCTTTCACGGATGACAGAGAAGAACCCTCTATTACAGTGTAAAGAATGTAAACATAACCATTTTCCTTTCTCCTTTCAGAAAGTAGAAACTTGATTTTTTTTTCTTCCTTCTTTTCACCTTTCGCTCATGTTCTCTTGGCCGTTTAACTTCTTAAAGGCCGTACGTTGCGTTTCCATTTTAATGAATGGAAGCTATATATATATATATATATATATATATATATATATATATATATATATATTACGTATATAGGGTGTGCAGATGAACGTTCTTTTAGCTGCAAAACATATTCATAGTACTCCTTTCTTCTTAAATGGTTTAAATAATGAAGCAAATTTATAAAACTGTTTAGAAATGTTTGGACTTAGTGACTGGAATAACTTCAGCCTCTAATGTTTGATGTAGTTCTTGATCATCCATCTCTTTCAGATATAATCACTCGAACCATGATGTCTTTTTTTTTGTAATGTATGTGTGATGAAAAAGGAATTGGAGCCAAAGAGTCATTTGCCTTTGTTCTTTTTGTAGAATTAAAGGAAGGCCACTTCCTTTTCCATGGAAACTAAAGAACATTGTATCTTTAGGAATATAGGCTGCCTTTTTCTATTTTGTTCATGCTTTTACATGTCAAAGTTATGCAAATTAGAAGATATTTTGTTTAGGGCATTAAGAACTTTTCCATAACCATATTTATCAACTATTTGCTTAACATGTATCTTAATTAAAGAAAATTCAGGTTGGTTGCTGTAGTTTTCAGATTTCCTCCTTGTTTGTTAGGATGAATTTATCCACGTTGATGAATGATATATACTGGATCTGAGATGGGTTTTGTGAGGGAGTTTTAGGGTTTTGAGTTGAAGAGTAATTGAATTTGAAAAGTGAAAGAATATATTTGCAGTCTTTGCCAAATGAAGAAGAGAAGAAACTTGGGTTACGTTTGTGCATCTCAGACATATGATTAATTGACTTTGTTTTGATGAAAGCATGCGCCATAGGGTTAATAACTGTGTCAGTGTCAGCTCAATGAAAAGCCTCAACTTGCCTCCCATGCATATCTCTCTGCAAAAGTTGTGTGGTCCTGTTTGCGCTCAGTGGGTGTACGTTTCAAAAGATATCACAACATAATTGGTCCCTCACCTACCAGTACCTTTCCCTTCTCCGAAGTAGCTATCATACACATAGACATGACAATGCCCTTGGACAAGGCACCACAACTTTTAAGTCTCGCCATTACTTATCCGAAGTGGATTTCTCTGTTTGTCTTCAAAATCCTCTCCATGTGATGCCCTTACTGTTTCTGTTTTATCTCATTTTCTTCTTTTTTTACCTTTTCTTTTCATCTCTGACCCACCAACTATGAACATCCAATGCTCCAAAATATAGTAACTGTAAAAGAAAACAGATCATTCTGCCCAAGAAAACCGATCCAGTGAAAACATTACGGATGACATATCAATCAATGATTTTTTTATACAAAAATCATTCTGACCTTTTGTTTTTTTTGGTGAATCCAAAATTTCTGTCTATCTATTCTCCTGATAACTGTTATTTGTAAAATACAAAGATTATTTTAAGAAATTATCTTTAATTTGTTTCATTGATGTATATAACTGTCGACACTTAGTAAAACAAAACTTGACATTATTATTGCAATTGGGTTGTCCAAAATTTGATTGATCAATGATTTTGAGGCTGTCATGTCCTTCTGAAAACTTTTTATCTTAGATTCTAAGAATACGTTATAGTAGAAAACTTCTTTTGCATTAATATGTTAAGAGATGTAGATATTAGTTAACAAGACTTATGCCCTTAATAAGAGCAACATTTTTTGTTGATGCTTGCTACATCTGTAGATCCCCATGTGATGTGTTCAGTGACAAACCTTTTGTAGTTGTCGATAAAGTGTAATCAGGCGTTTTAGAAGTGTGTAGGAATGGTCCCCTTCTGAGATTATTAACTGTGTTCGTTAGGTTAAGCCCTAATGCAAGCAATTTTTTTGTTCTTGTTAAATTGACCTAACAAATGTAGAGAAAAATCTTTTGTACAGAAGTTGAGCCTCTTTCCTTTAATAACAAACTAAGAAAACTTACCCTGAACACTTTTACCTTTCAAGAACATTAAAGTAATCTGTTACAATTTTTATCAGTAAATGTTACGAAAGTTGATTAATTTCCCTCCGTTAAGTACTCAAGGTTTTGTGAGAACAGAATATCAGAATATAACAAAGGAAATGATTGCCCATTATGCCTGACCAAAAAATGATAAGACAAAGACTACCATACTTATTTGACCAGTTGGGATGTTTGCCACGTGTCAAACCATGTGCCATTGCTTTATCTTTCAGTGTGGCGTGGTAGTTGAATTCCGGCATCTTCCTTTTCCAAGCAGCAGACTCCAACTTCCACACTATTATGTGCAATTAAAGACAAAGCTCAATCGGAAATATAAAATTTTGTTCAAGCTTGTTATTCAAAAGCACAGTGCAAACTTCATCCTTCTACCTTGTGGTGCATTCTTGGTATGAGAACAGGCACGTGTTCATGTGAGTTTGCAGATACGATCAACGATAACTAGGGTTTGTATAAATATTAAATATTAAATAGTTGCATTATATTTCCTGCAATTTTAATTACACCCTTCCTGACTATGATGCAGCCTTTTGCTGCAGTTTTCTTTATGTACATATGATAGATGCCTCTGCTTCTAATTTCTAAATGATTTTAGAGTTTTTTAATGTACAACTGCATTTGATATGATTCTTTATGGTATTTTATATAAATGTTCTTTAATCCCCTCAAAATCACATCTATAGAAAGAGAACTATATGCAAACATCCGTTAGTTTTCTGCAAGTCAGCGATCTGTGTCACCAAGTCATCTGTTCTTCATGCATCTACTTCCATTTCCAAAGGGAAAGAATATGGATTTTAAACAATATTTATATCTGATTTATTTAAAGCCTTTAAATCTGAGTAAATTTTATAGAATATCATCTTCTTCGTATTTCCTATTATTTTATTTCGTTTGTTTCCATGCAGATTCCTAGGATCGAGGGACAACCCGTAAATCCGCACAAGGGACTTCAAATTTAGCAGTTTCATTGTTGATGGTACCATGGAACAGAATTTTGACAAGCATAAAGTGGAAGGACAAAACTCTGCACCTAGCTACCAACAATGAGATACATAAGATCATGATTAAGAGCCCAAAAGAAGTGGATTTTGCTTTAAAACAGGAGGATGGTCATTCTCAATCAATTAGTGATCCTGAAAAGGCAAAGGCTTCATCAAGCTCAGCAGCACAATGGCCAAGATTGAAGGATCCAAGGATTGTTCGAGTATCTAGAGCCTTTGGAGGGAAAGACAGGCACAGCAAGGTTTGCACAATAAGAGGGTTAAGAGACAGACGGGTACGATTATCAGTACCAACTGCTATCCAACTCTATGATCTTCAAGATAGGCTAGGGCTCAGTCAACCAAGCAAGGTTGTTGATTGGTTGCTGAATGCTGCTAAGCATGAAATTGATGAACTTCCACCACTGCCAATTATTCCTTCAGTCAATAACTTCACCCTTGGTTATCCATCTGCTGTTACTTCTAATGAAGCTACAAACTCTCACTCTCACTCTCAGCCTAATGAACAACTTCTTAATATAAACAGCAGCATTCACTGGCAAGGTTCAGACCAAAATTCTTCATGGAAATTAAAGCGTAAAGAAGTTTCAGGAGAAATGATCAGCACTGACAAGGCAAGTTGGATAAATAGAAGTGAAGAGGATAAGCAAGGAAGCAATGATGAAGGTCCTAGCACACATGTTATGCCAAATAATCTCTTACCAAGGGTAAACCATCCTTCATTCCTGGGCCTGCTAAATACTATGCCTCATGGTTACCAGTGGGAAGCTTCCGCTAGTGATGTTTCTCATCCTCAGTTGGAAAACAACGGATTTTCAAACCAAACAGACATACACAACATTAACGTTGTACCTTTCCCACCATCAACATTGTCTTTATCAAGAGGGAATTCTCAAATTCTGCTATGTCCTCCAGGAGCGGCACAGTCATATATCCCTTCACATTTTACAGCAATGGACATGGATCAGAGGCAAATCAACCACTATCAGATGTTGAGTTCAGGTTCTCAAAACCCATTGGCGAATTCTCTCAATCATTCTTTTAGCTTGGCTATGATGTCTCATAAACCCCTCCATTCGCCCAACAGCAGCAAAAGCCCATCCCACAAAGACCAAGATTTCCCTTCCAAGTGATACACAAAAATACAAAGTTTATCTGCTCCTTATCTCACAATATGCATGGATCATGAAGACCGTGAGAAAGCCTCTTCAATTACAACATAGTCCACGTTACGGCGGGTTTGAATAATCGTTTTGTTCTTGATTGCGTGTTTGGATTTCCTTCTATTTCTTTCAGTTATAGGTAACCCTTAAATTTTCCCTTTTGTTTTTTGAGCTTATATATTGCATGAAATGGTCTTCATATGAATTTCTTTCTATGGGTATAATATAATATATATATAAGAGCTCTCCTATAAGCGATAATGAACAGCTTAAAAACTAAGAGAATACATATATTCTGCAGATCTTTAACTCTTGTATGCAGTAAGATATTTTTTCTTTACTTAGATTGTATTAAAGGAATTGGATTTTAGTTGGAGGGAAAGAAAAGAGAACACGAGTTCTTCTTTCACAATAAATAGTTTCTGTCTGTTTAAAATTAAAGACATAAAGTAACACATTAAAGTAAATTTATAAAGCCTTAATCTTCTAATTTATTTGTATGAGAATTACATAAATCTCTCAATTTAAAAAGAATAAAAAGCTTATTTGTGATCCGAAACTATATATCCTTAGAGAACACATGCAAACCTTTAATCAAGTGGCATACCTTATGTCTTATTGTCCTATTATTCAGCCTTTTGTTTGTCTTGTTATTCCATGAGATGACATAAAACGAAAGAGTTCATGCGTGGTCGCCAGCGCAGCGATCTACCATAGGTTATTGTCTCAAAACCGTGAATACAACTATCCCCGCCAGTCACTAAAAGGTGACATGAAAATAACGTATCTCTAAAATTGCTGCACAAAAGCAAGGAAATTAAACAGGAGATTGGTCTGCATTATTAATTAGGGAATATTTTTATATTAATGACATTATGTGGGACTATGTACTTTAAAGAAAACTGAGCAAGAAAACAGAAGTTCAGAGTACTTACACCTTCTGTATACGTTGTCTCGGAATAAAGGTTAAGAGGTGTCTTCCAAAAAGGTCAACTTGAAATGAAAGGATAAAGTATATTACTACAAAGAAAAAAGGCCATAAATCTTAAGAAAAATTTTAGATGGACACTATAAAGATTTTCTACCCCTATTTCATACCGAATAAAACTTAATACTTTTATTTTTTATTTATTGTTTTCAAACTATTTTACATTTTAAAATAAAATATAGTTTTATTAGTTTTACATAGGTGTAATAGAAATGAAGGTGTCCATGTATCATCATCCAAATCTTAATCGAAGGATAAAAGAAAAGCGATGCAACTATTATAAGTGTGTTATGTGAATTTATATATTTATATTGAGAAGAAAAGAAAATATAAAATAATTGAAAGTTTAATGTCATCATGTAAATATATAAGTGAGTGTAGTTTAATGATATTGAATTAGATTTTAAGTTTATTTTTTTTCTAACATATAAAAAAAGAATATTTATTATATATTTTTTAAAGATTTTAAATTAAAAATAATATTAAACTCTTATGTAAATTTAACTTGTATATATTTGTTATATGGAATTTACAATAAAAATGTCTTCTTTTTCCTTTACTAATAACAAAACTTGACTTTAATTTAGTCAGATTTAAATCTCTATTAAAACTTAAAAACAAAATCCCCTTAATCAAGATTTTCTTCCTCAAAAGCCAAAAACACCATACAGAAACATGTTACACAAAGAAATACAAAGTTCAAAATTGTTTCGACGAACAAATGAGTCATGATGATATTGTTTACCTGAGCATTAAAGTACCACCTACGCAACTAACCATGATCAAAAAGAATACCAAACAAGTAGATTAAGGACAAGGGAAAAATCAAGTGATCACAAAATTATTGGATGGTTTAAAATAGAAAACACATACAATATCACGAAGGGTGTGGCCTATCTAAAAGAAATTGCGATGAAAATGCTCGTTTATACTTGCACTTAGATACTTCATGTTAATTATATACCTCCTTTGAAGATTTCAATAATAATTAAATTTATAATTGTTGGACCTTACACATATATTAACCATCACCATGAAGCTATACTAACACATTTAGTGTGGTTGAGTGTGTGTAATGGTGGTGTTGGGGTGAATGGACCGACATGATTTGATTTTAAAAGTCTTGAAGTTTATTCTCAATTAATTTGGCAAGGCCAGTGGCTTGGGAAATGGAGAATGGCTTGAGGATGGTAAGTTCTCGCCTTGAAGATAAGAAACAATTAAGGATAATGTCAGTATAAGCCAATAATACATTTGCAGAGTTTTTAAAAACAAGCTTTGGTACTTAGTGCCATGATGTTGTAGCTTGAAACCTGATCCACCAGGGGGGTAAGGGAGGAATGCATTGACTGATTTTTGGCATATAGACCATTCTGACGATTTTCATGTGATTTCATATCGGTTTGGATGGTAGAAAGACAATCCTGGATTGCATGAAGGATTTCTTCCAGGTTTTGGATTGCGTTGGGGAGGCATGGAGAAAATAATGAAAATATCAATATTAGGTTTTCCCTACAATTATACCAAGATATAAGAGTTTGGAAGGAAGATTTATGTATTAAAATTGTTATCTACTTCATTCATACATCATACAATCCTATATAGAACATGATTTTGGCCCAAAAATGCTCTAGATTTAGGAATGATAAAAATATCAAGTTGAGGATGTTACTCCTTCCACCACCCCACCACCTCTTTATTAATTTTTTTATTCCAAAAATACTCTACACTTCTCCACTATTTTCTTTTATTCCAAAAATATCCTAAATCTTCCAATGATCCTCAACAATCTTTCTCTTTCTCTCTCTACATTATTTGAACATATCTCTCTACATTAATTGAGCATTCATATGGATCAGATTTGAACTTCTGATATATGTGTGTGTGTTTTTTTTACATTTAATATCTATAATTTTTAACATTATATTATGTTTTAACTTATCAACATGTTTGACTCAAATAACTTAAATAAAGTATTTAATTTATTAGATAAATAATATAAAAATATTATTAAATACTTAAAATATAAAAGGAAAATTATTTGTTAAAGATTTGGAATTTATTTAGTTCTTTCGTCATTATAAAGTTAGTATATAATAATAATAATATATTATTATTATTATTTACTATTAATATTATTATGTTTATTATTTTATATTTGCAACTAACTTTTAAGTTTATAAAATGGAAGTCCTAGAAGTAGGAATATTGAAGTTTTATCTGAATTTTATATTTTGCAATATATCACAAATTCAAATGTGAGTAATGTGAATGCTCCATTAATGCATAAAGAGAGAAAGAGAAAGATTGTTGAGGATAATAGAGAGGTGAGTGAATGCTCCATTTTTTGGAATAAAAGAAAATAATGGAAAGATGTAGAGTATTTTTGAAATAAAAGAAAATAGTGAAAGGTGCAGGACACCCTCAACTTGACTCTAGATTTAGAATTTAATTCCCAAACAAATTATAAATTTTTATTTATAATAAACACTATTTAAATGCTAATAATTTTAAATTTATAAATTAATACTAAATTATTTAATGTATTAATTAATTATTTTTTATTACTAAAATTAATTATTATTTAAGAATTTTTTTGCTGTGTATGTAATTGATTTATTAATAATTCTTATTTTTAAAATATTTTTATATGAGAATTTCTTTGACGGTTGTACAACTTTTAAATGTGGTTTATTTATAATAATATTTATTCCTAAATACTAATTAAAAATAAATTTTAAAAATCAAAGAAAAAATAAACTATTTTTTAAATATATAATTTCTTCTAATTATAATTATATATTCACATTTTATTATTACAGTAATAATATATATATATATATATATTATTTTATATTTTTTTTAAGAAGTGAATTCTAAATCTAAGTCAATCTCGTCAGGAAGTTTACACCGACTTATATATATTATAAACTGACTTATATATATTATAAATTGACGTATAATGAACTTTCAATATCAAATTTATCAAATAATTTTAAAAGCTTTCTAAAACAAGAAGCATAGCTTATATGGATGAAAGAAACACAACAAGTTCATGTCATTCTAAGGATGAATTGACACAAAAAGAATTAACATCCCAAATTTAATATATTTACACCAGCAACTTAATTATGCATATTAGGTATTAGGTGATAAGTAACCACATAATCATATAATATATTTATTATCCTTATTGAAACTAAAGAAGTTTTTCATAATATATATAAAAAAAATAACAAATAGATAATCTATACAATACAAAAATTATATATTTATATAATAACTATATTTTAATCCATCATCAACAATCTCATTATTTCTCAATTCTTATACTTGCATTATCCTCTCACATATAAAATATGATCATCGTAGACAAATAAATTAAATATAAATTTAAATCATACTACTTCTAAAACTTAACATTAATCCATATGAACTATTCATCCTTTCAATATTTCACACATCGTACTCAACCATTAATAGCATAAAGAATACATACGAAGACCTTCTTGCTCTTTCATACAGAGATATACATCTAACACAACCTTTGGAAGACTAATGTGCTGAGCAAAATGATGAGACCCTGCATCTGTCATATTCGAGTAGCTTCTCGATCCATGTAGTATGACATGATAAATTCTATATTTTATAAGTTTGACCTCATGTCAAACTTCAAATAAAAACATCCCTCAACTCTCACAACTAGTTATGTTTCTCTATATGAGTTCAATAATAAGAGAGTTAGGATGAAATCATTTCAATATCTTTCGTCAATACATTTCACACATCACCACAAATAGTAGTATTCTTACCATAGGAGTGTCACTACTTTTTCATTCCATAGAATTCATATTAAATCATAGTTACTAATTTACAATTATTTGAAAACCATATTCATCTTTCATACAATCCAAAAAATTTTGACACTTTAAACTGCTTATTATTAATATTTATTCAACACACATACATAATGGGAAAAACTAGAAAATGAAACAAAGAGTATAAAGAACACAAGGTAGCGTTCGACGAACTTCCTAGTACCTAACGTTGTAAGCTCTGGAGTCCCTTAAAATTCAATCATAAGTGGCACCCAAAGAAAGATCCTCAGTGTTTAACATCAACCTCTTATGAGGGTCATTGTCAAGTGAGAGTCTAACAGTTCTAGTACGGTGCCCAACACCCTAGATCATCAGAACTCACTATCCAATGAGCGCCCAACAATAGGGTGACATCCAATGCTATAACCACTGAAGCTCACCGACTTCGAGTTTAAAACTAGTGCCCGACAATTATATGGTACCACACAGTGCTATACCAATAAAATGCCCATTGATTTCTTTATAATAGGTTATCTAATTTGTTTATCTAGTTAATTTCATCTCCTCCTTTGTTCAAAATACCATATTTTTGTTCAAAATAGACTTTAGGTAGAGCAAATTGGATAATCCTACTATAACCATATCAGTTTCACAGATAAAAGTTTCAAATCAATCAAAATTATAAATTCAATTCAACATACACATTATAATTTCTGTTAATACTATAGACAAATCTAATTAAAGATAACCAATTAGAACCATCATTGACATAAAGAGAAAACTCAGTATAATACTAAAATCAATATAATCATTTTTCTAGAAATATCAATTGTAAATCAAATTTTTACATGATAAATCATCATATTTAACAATAACAATTTAATATCCTCGTGTATAGAAAATGTTTAAATTTTAAACTAGATTCCCCTACCTGCAGTGTAGGAAAACCCTGGACTCAAGTTTGCTCTTAAAGATGTAGTTCACATAATATTTTAAGGACCTACATAGACATCAATAACAAATCTAATCATATCATAATAATTATATATAAATAGAGATTACTTTTAGCTATTTTGAATCATAAATATATATATATATATAATATATATATATATATATATATATATATATATACTAACTCATAAATAAAGAAAAAAAAAATATACTTTGTTTTATATTATAATAAATATATATTTTTTCTCGTGAATCCGTTGGTGGTATGTGATTGTTAACCAGATGAAAGATTAACTCAAAAAGTCAGATAAAAAAATACAAGAAACTTTATTTTTTTAGAGATGGTGAATTTTATAAAATGTAATCCTATATATATATATATATATATATATATATATATATATATATATATAATTGAATATTTTATAAATAAAATAACCAGAGTTATCTTTAAATCTATTATTAATCTTAAACTATTTTCTAATTCTTGCAAATATGGTTATTTTTTTAATTGTTAATTTTTTATTTAAAAGAATAGTCTTTTTATAGTTAATTTATACAATCCTAGTGTTTTTATGTAAGTACACTGGTGAAATAATTTAAATTTTATTTGATGAGATTAATTTCTCTTAAATATGTTAGTATTGGTAAAAAAATAAGGATTAAATATATTTTTGATCTATTAACTTTTAATGAAAATTAAAATTAATCTTTTTTCAAAACTTAAATTCAATTTAGTGTCTAATTTTAAAAATGTAAGAATTTAGTTTCTTTAATCAAATTTTATTAAATTTGTTTGACATTTCAAATTAATATGGAAGAGAAAATATGTTAAAGAATTTAAACAACTCAAATATTATAATAAAAATTTATTAAAAAAACTAAATTCATATAATTATAAATATAAAAGACTAAATTATTTCAATCTTTTAAAAGTGACTAATTCTAATTTTTATTTAAAATCAAAAAATAAAAAACATATTTAACTCTGGAAATAAGAACAAAATAATTTTCATTTCATCTAGCTAATCTATAAGTACAAACATGTGAAAAAAATTAATGAAATATGAAATAATAATAATAATAATAATAATAATAATAATAATAATAATAATAATAATAGTAGTAGTAGTAGTAGTAAAAAACTAAAAATTGCAGTTGAGCAATAGCTTCACTACGACTAATTTCTCAGTTTGAATTGTAAAACAAAAGCAATTTGGGTTAGAAATTGGTTCTCCCAACTGATTTCTAAGCTTTGGAAAGGGTCACTTTAGGAAATTATTTGGAGAGTGGGATATTTATATAAATTTTTAATTAAAGAAGTATATTTTTAAAATAAAAGTCCCAACAATATATGTAAAAAGTCATAAGGTAGAATATACTTAGTCCAACAAAATTTTCATTTTGATTTATCATCTATTTTTGAAAAAAGTAAGCATGGCGAGAGATGACAAATAGGTTCTTTTTTCCTCAACTGAAACGACGTCGTTGCATGGGAAATGATTATGTTTTGGGTATTGATGCCCCTACCCCAATTAAGGTTGAGTTAATAAGAGGGTTCAAATCTCGAAACCGCATCGTGTCCGTGTCCTTAATTCTGCTTCCAAACTTCCAACTCCTTCTGCTTCTAATGGTAGCAGTGTAGTGTATTTCGATCCAAGGGTTTCCCAGGGTTTAACCTCAACCAAACCCTAAACCCTAAATTTCCCAATTTCTTCCATCTATATTCCGCTCTGTCTCTTTCTCTCTCTCTGTGTCTCATAATTGCTGACCTCTCTCGTTTGTGCTCTCAGATCCAATCACCACCCTCTTATCACTGGTAAGATTTTCTGCTGTTTTCCTTTTTCTTTATAATTCCCATTTATGGTGAATATTTATTTCCGATTCCTCCTCCCTTTTTATTGGACGAGTTAGGGTTTTTGCTTAGCTAATAAATATTGTTAGTGGGAAACGCCGAAATTGTGATCTTGGCATTCAACTCAAGTTCTGTGTAATCTGAGACTCGTTTTTTTTTTAATTGCGATTCTTCTCAGAAGTGATTGGCGTTGTTCGGGTTGTGATTATTGGTGGGATTTGGGATGCTGAATTATAGTGATTTGGGGAATGTGTATTGTTGGGTTTTCAAGTGATATGAAGTGCTGAATATGAGCAATGGCGGTGGGAAGACTGGAAGACAGCTTGAGCAGCCTGGCCGATGGAGGAGGAGGAAAGTGGGTGATGGGGATGACTTTGCCAGGGCAATTGCGAAGATTGCGGTAGCGCAGGTGTGCGAAAGCGAGGGGTTTCAGGCTTTTCAGCAGTCGGCTCTTGAGGCGTTGTCTGACGTTGTGGCTCGGTACATTTTTAACGTTGGGAAATCGGCACATTGCCATGCAAATCTTGCAGGAAGAACTGAATGCCATGCTTTTGATGTCATTCAAGGGTTGGAAGATATGGGATCAGTGCAGGGATTTGCAGGTGCTTCTGAGGTGGATCATTGCCTTGAAAGTTCAGGTGTTATTAGGGAAATTTTTCATTTTGTTAACGAGGGTGAACCGGTTGTGTTTGCGCATCCCATCCCTCGGTTTCCTGTTGTGAAGGAACGGGTGCTTAATCCAAGCTTTTTGCAAAAAGGAGAAGAACCTCCCGGCGATCATATTCCTGCTTGGTTGCCTGCCTTCCCTGATCCGCAAAATTATTCACAGTCACCAGTGGTGAATGGAAGGGGTACAGAACCTCGTGCAGTAAAATTTGAGCAAGAAAGAGAGAATGGCAAGGGGGAGTGGCCTGTGTTGAATTTGAAGCAGCAGATGGTCTCAAATATGTTTGAAAAGTCTGCCTTGGACCCTGCAGACACTAAGGCAAAAAGAATAGCAGCAGAAGGTAACCCATTCCTTGCTGCTCCTTTGAAAATTGAGGACAAGGAAATTGCATCTGTTCCCCCTGCAGCCAAGCTTTTCAATGATGTAGTTCTCGATTATCCTGTTGTTGAAAATTTCGTTGAAAATGAACCAATTTCAGCTTTGGAGACATTTGCTCCAGCAATTGAAGCAATGAAGAGTACATGCTGTGATTCTAAGGAAGGCCAGACAAATAATTTTGTGAATGAGAAGCCTATTGTTCGTTTTAAGATTGGGATCAAAAACAAATTATTAGCAAGGTCCATTGGTTTGATCCCACAAACAGAGGAGCATGACAAGACTTTGCCATGGTTTGCGATGGAAGATGAGAAGGATGACAGGAAAAGGAGGGCAGAGAAAATTCTAAGGGAATCCTTGGAAAACCCAGATCAGCTTGTTCAGTTGTAAACTAGATTTTTCTTTAACTAGAATCTGTATACTTGATCAGGAGAATGTCAGGATAGCTAGTTCTGGGATATTCAAATCTTGGTAACTGTCTGGTTAGGGTGGATATTACTATTTTGCTCTGACATGTTCTCAGTTTAACAATCTTTCAGGTATGTGCATGTCAATTGTTTGGTAGATCAATTTATGATTCTTTTTATTGAAGTCCTTTCGATCTGTATGATCTTATGCTAAATATAGCATATAAAAACATCTCAACTTCTGACTTGTGGCAGTTACTCTAAATTGTGTACTCCACCCTTTTACTTCGTAGTTAGTGCTATATCCACAGCTGAATTCCCACAAAAAATACAATCATATTCCTTTATGGTTAACCTACAAACTGGCATAAGATTCGTTTAATAGTTACTCATATTTATCCTCTGCACATTGTCATTGTATCATGTTCATGTATAAACAAGTAGTAGCTCAGCTTCATGCCTAAAATGTACAGAGTGAACTATGTTTCTAGTATATAAGTGTTGCATTTTCCCTTTTTTCTTGTTAGCATTTTCTGTGTATTATCTTGAAAAGCTACAGTTTTTCTTGTACAAAGAGATTGACTTCTGCACTACCAATTTATCTTCATTTTACATATTTTAATCCATTTTTCCTTGTTTTAAATGTATAGTTATTCTTGCCCTAAAGTATAATTGCTATTTTTTTTGGATTTGCTTTTAATACTGGACATCTGTAAACCCAGCAATCCTGAGTACCGAAAATAATATAAATAAGGGTAAAGTAGATTATAAGCTTGAGATGAATAATTTGGCATACAATTCTACAAGGTATGAAGGTAGTCAGGTTAAAGTAGTTGCTATCGAGGAGGAATATGGCATGAATTTGCCTTCGTAAGTTTGTATATTATCATGTGAAAATGTCGAGAAAAAAGGATCAAACAGAAGATAGTTCAACTAAAATGGTACCCGAGGACCCAGTAAAACATAGAGGAAATCATTAAAAATTACTTCTATCAGTGTGAGCTTATTGAAATTTGGTTCTTGTCAGAGCCCAATGACATTTTTGCTTCCTGTTGCTATCTAATGTTTTATCAATCAGGTTGTCATATAGTTGTTCTTAAACTGTAGAACTTACACGATGCAATTTTACTGGTATCTTCGACTTCTGCTTTATATTATGCAAGGATTTTTTAATTTATTGTTCGGAAGCTTACTTTGTGCTACATATCTATGGCTTTTGATCAAAGTTGTCATATGACATGGCCTTCTTTTTCAATTTTTTATTAAAATATTTTCATTTCAGATAATTTGTGGATATGAAATTCATGCTGAGCTCCAATCCTTTGACTTAGGCATGTAAATGCAGCTTGACGACATTCTAGGTTGAAGCAATTTGGTTTTTTTAAGTGTCGTGCTAGTACTAAATTGAAATTTCAATTATCCCATTTGTTCGTACTAAGACTCATCTTTTTTCCCCCATATCATTTGTGGAACAATGTGATCTGTCTATATGTAAGATCTTGTCTGTTGGATTGTTCGATCGAAATTGTGGAATTAAGGTTGGACATGAACAAACAACCCACATCTTCCCCTGGTTCTTTTTCCCACCACTTCTCATCGTTATAATTCCAAATACTTTTCTTACAATATCTTGAAAATCTTGCTATTTGTTGTGGTATTAGATTTTTTTATATTTCTAAGATGTTTAATACATTTATTTTCTCAATTAATATTTTCTTTTAAGGTTGTAATAATATTTGTACGAGGGTTTAACAGTTGTAGAAAGAAAAATGGGGGACCTGTTTCGGAAAAAAAGGACGATTTGTAGTTTGTTTACTGAATGAGAGCAATATTCAATGGGGGTTCCTCCAAATTTATTCCCGTAAAATTATGAATATGGAGACTTATAAATGCCTATAAGAGACTTGGATGGTTTATAAGTTGTACGTTTTATTCCAAGTTTATTGGATAGCTGCACTATCTTGGCACCGATGCAAATTTTGGGCTAAAAAATCACTGTCTGTTCAGTTCGAGTCAAATTTTGTAAAAATGTGTTTTCAGCTTAAGTTTTACTTGATATAAAGTTGCAAACAATTTGGCCTAGCTCACTAGTTCATGAGCTCAAGTCTTTAAAAACATAATCGATTATAGCTTTTCCTGTGAAAAATGATTGCCGAAAGTGAAATACAGATATATTATATTTTTGGTAGAACCAGGGCTTAGAATGGAATGGATATTTGGTAAAGTTAAAGGGTAAATTCATAGATTCACTGTTAAAATCTTAAGAATTAAATGGAGTTTTACACAATAGTTTACGTAACTCATTTAATATATTTAACTTGTATGGGCACTCATTCACTTGTTAAATTACTCAAATTATAGTTAACTAGTTCGGTTTTAAATTAATATATGGGTTAGTTCAATTAGTTGTTATCGCTCCTAAATGCAATTATATGAAAATGGCTGTGTTGTGGATGTGCGTTTTCATTTCTTTCTGATGTTGGTTAGTACTGTTCAAAACTCATATTAATGCACAGACATTTTGGTTTGCATTACTCCAATTTTTGTCTGAGATGGCTCACATGACTTAAACTTCCCAACCCAATAAGGTTCATCTTACTAAATTTATTACGACAGTGTTAGAAAAGCCCATCACCACTCAGTTTTTCTGTCATTTTATTTAATGCACAGCTATGCTAATTATGATTGTGTTAAATGCTCATAAAGTAAATGAAGTGACCCAATAAAAGAACCAGCTCCTCTTCAAACTATCTTGTTTATTCCAAAATGAAATAATTTCTTTTTACAAGAGACTGTTTTAAGGAAAAAGTAGAAACATAAGAAAGAAGATTCAAATTACTCCTTTATATATATATAAGGACTCAAATTTTTGAAAAAAAAATTATTTAGTGCATCTTTCATTTTTAATCGAGAAAAAGTAGTTAATATTGTTTAAAATTTTAAAATTGAAAGACAACTAAATCTTTTTCTTTTTCAAAAAATGTCTAACTTTTAATAAATGTACTCAATTATTATGAGAGTGTGAGAGTGGAAATAAAAGTAACTAATACAGAGGATAAAATAACAAAAATTTATACAGACAAATAAATATACCATTTCTTGGTTAATGTCATTTGCAGATATTTAAATGAGATCTCATGTATTTTGTGTAAGGAAAAAAAGAAGTGGTTAGAAGGTGAGTAAAACTCAAAAGTAGCTAAACAGGTTTATTTTTTTATTAGATTAAATATTTTATAGCAATGTTACGGTGAACAAAAAAACATAAATGAAAAATAAAACAAAGTTATAAATGGAATATAGTTCATATATTGCATTTATATGAATGCAATATAGTTCATATAGATCAAATGTAGTTATTTTGAATAGACAACTAATTATTGTAGAAGAAAAAAAGACACTTAAAAAGGAATAAAAGTTTTAAGAGCAATAGACTTCTTATAGATCAAATATGGTAATTTTGTATGAAGTGTTGATATTTATATTTCGGGCATGCATAATTAATTATGCTTCTAAAAATGGTTATTTTGTTTCACAATTGATTAACTATTATTCTCACTATTCTCGTTTATATGACAAAAACATTTTTTTCCAAATACCATAAACAAATTTTACTCTAAGCACTAAAATTGTTGGAGGAATATTAAATTTCCAGCAAAAAAAAATAATATTTGACCTTGGTTGCACTATTACAATATGTTCTCCCATTTTTTTATATATAAAAACGGAAAGAGTATTAAATATTTATCTAATAAAGTTATTAGCCACTTTACCATATAGTTAAATCACTTAAGATAAAATTAAACTGGATAAAAATATCCGTTTATATAATTTTTAAAATGAACATTAAAAGCAATAAATTACAGGTTACTATATCTCAATATAAAATTGTTTTTTATAACATCTTTTTTCTAATTTAAATCAATAAATAAAGACTTTAAACCACGATGTTTTATTGTTTGATTAGGATTCAGACTGAATTTAAAAAAGAAGAAAGATTTATATGTAACAATCAGCATAATTTCAACAACTTGTCACAGTTCACACCACTGATATAGGTTTGTCTATATTTCTTCATGTATTTATGAACAGTGACTATGCAAATACATGAAGAAAGACAGCAAAGGCAAAGGTAAACGAGGAAACAATTTATACTAAAACAAGTGAAACTGCAAATTAAGCAGTTTATTACCCATCAAACTATATATCATGTGTAGCTAGATTAGAAAGGTGAGACATGAAAACTACAGAACTAGATATATTCTCTTTTACCCTCCCTCATACTTTTTAGCTAAAATTCCTACTTGAAAAACACTAGTTTCCTGCAATGTGTACCAGTGTGGTTTGCTACTTCACCTCTCACAACCTCGGTTATCAAATCCTTAAAGATCAAACGTTCAATATCCAACACAACATTTGGTATCTCAGTGCAGCAGTTAGTCCAAATTGCATGGTGATGCTTCAAATTCTCATCCTCATTAGCTAAACTGGCATTCCCATTTTGAGGCTGCAACTGATCTATTTCTGTGCACAGCTCATCCAAAAGCTGCTGCCCTTTTGGTCTTGTGCCTGCAAACTCACTTGGTTGGCACCACAATGCAGAAGAACTATCCAATATCAGCTTTTGAACTAAAATGTCATTGACAACATCAAATATGAGTTTTCTTTGCATCTGCTCAGGATTTTTTAACCTGGACATCTTTTTGGCATTGGCTTCAATGTTATAATGTCTCTTCTCTGTCTTCACTTTTTCAAGTGCAAAGAACAACTTTGGATTAATCAAGTGACCCGGCGAGTGAAATATCTGGCTGGAGCTGTGGCCACTGAGCAGACCTGATGCAAACAGTATTTCTGTTATATACTTATGGTCAGGGTGCTTAGAGTTATTGAAATTGATTAATTTCTCTTCAATCCAGTCAATTTCTTGAAGTATATCCACTGAGTTCTCTTCACTGTCACCATCAGTGCTTTGAGCTTCACCTACAGCAGAACATTTGAAGAAAACCAAAATGTAATTCAGAATTCTTCCCTGTATAATTTATGTAATACAACTAAAATTTGTATGAGTAGTAGTGATACAAGTTACTTGCATTTGATAAATGGTTTTAGATTATCCTTGACTCAATCTTTGTTGCTTACCTAAATTTTTTGAGATGTCTGGTTTCTTTTTCACTGGAGATGGTGGATCATCTCTATAGAATGCAGCATCAAGAACAGACACAGGACTTGGTTGTTCCGCAGTAACCATTGTCTCAGCCTTCATCAACTCTTCAAATGCATTCTGATCAACAAAAGAATGTTAAATTCATTCTGTTCAACAAAAAAGTGCTTAACCAATTGATTCAGTTGCAAAATGTTACTCTGCAAGGAAGAAATACTTACATATTGATGCATAGAATTAAGCTGAATGGAGGAACTAATGATCTTTCCAGTTTGATCAATTCGAATGACTTCAATCTCACTATGACCGATCGAGTTTCTTTTGTCGTCTAAGTCCGAAATGACATTAACACGGTGCTTAAAATTCCTCCAGTTACTACTGATCTCACTGAAACGTTCATTTATTTGCTGCAAACTGGAGAACTTATGTGTTGGTGTTGTACTTGGAGAAGACAATTCCACAGGTTGTCTATTGTGCTCTCTTCTGTTAATGCAGGAATCCGACGATGAACTGGTTGGTCGTGAACACCTCTCCAGACCAAACTTCTTTTGTAATCTGGGGCTCCCAGTCACAGTTATATAACCAGAATTGGTGGTGCATTCTTCAGTGTTGTCTTGAGAAACTTCCAAGGATTGCATCAATTTTGAAGTTCTCAAGTTTTTATATGATGGACGAACCTGTGGGCCAAAAGGACCCTTGTTATCTTTTGTTGAACTTATGCCTTTAGCACTATTTTTGTCAGCTAATCTTCCATTTCTTGGATTACTAGGGGAACATTTGCTGACACCAGATTTTCCATGAACTGATAATTCTGTAGGAGAAGGACTATTGGCTTTTCTAGTAACTTTCGCAGGTTTCATGATGACAATTGGCAATTTACTACCCCGGTTAGAATTTGACATCTCAACCGTGACAGATGCCAGGTCTTTCTGTCGTACTCGTGGGCTTTGTATGTTCGAGCTTTCATTGGAATTAGTGCTGTTCCTATTGTCAGATGGAGAATTTGAAGCCTGATCTCTAGCAATGTCTAACGAATCTTTACGTCTCTGCATTGCTTCAAGAATGTGTTTAAGGGCTCTGAGATCCTTTCCAGACTTTTTGAACTCAAGTTCTGCCACCCTTTTCTCAATTTCCCCATATACCGTGAGAGAAGTCTTTGAGGCTTTTACATCAGATTCACAATCCTTGGAAGTTTGTAATTGAGAACATTGGATTGCATCAGGTTGCCTCCAAGGAGTTGATTCTAGTGCAAATCGTGAATAAGGCTTCTCATTTGTGATTGAATCAGCCTTTTTAAACCGAGGCAAAGCGAATTTTTGGTGGTGCTTATCTTCATCACTTGTGCTAGAGCAACTAGAAGTTCCAATCGGACTCCCACAAGTTTGTGTACGCTCCGGTAGGGCTTCAAGTCCCATCAACTTTGCTACAACACTGGAAGATCTTTTGGAAGTTTCTGGTTCTTGCAGTTGGTTAATCATTGTGCTAGAGCTCTTTGCATAACCTTTCTGCTGACCCTTCAACAGGTTGCGAGACTTGTTTCCTTCATTGGACCCTTCTCTGCTGTCCAAGGAAAGCCTTGGGAATTCCTTATGCTTTGTGGCAGATTTGAATGTTTCATCATAAGAGAGCCGTGGAGAGTCCCAAGGTGTTTTCTTGGACTTGGAAAGAGTATGGAATGGTTCGCCGGCAACTGTAACTCCTGCATTGACAGATTTCTGTGACCGCAGAGGCCGGGGAGAGTCTATGAGTTTCAAGGTATTAGTGTGACCCTTCTTTTCCTCTTCAGCCACAGTTCTCACAGACAATCCTTGAGCTTCTTTATGCATAGAGTCTTTGACAATATGATTGAAATGGAGGGATTGATGGCGCGAGGTATCAAGTTGTTTCTTTGCTACTTTTGAATTTGTATTTTCAGGAATTTTTGTCTGATTTCTTGATGATGATTGCATCTGAATGGTTCTGTTAAACTCAAGGGATGACATGCTAGATGAACAAGAGGATGAAGATAAAGAAGTTATGGATGATTCTGTGGAGAATTGTTGCTTTTCTCTAGCATCCTTGAGATTCTTTGCCTGCACCGATGCAAATATTTTACAGATTTTTTCTAAAATTCTGCACAAGAGTCAGACTACTGCTATCTTACCTTAGTTTTCAGCGTTGTACCGTTGAGCTCATTAATTTCATAACTGCTTGCACCTGAGAAGTGAAGGAAATTTTACTTAGAAGCTAGAAGGAAGTACAAAGAAATATCTTTTCAAAGGTTAAGTTTTCCTAAATCCTTTTTCAAACACGCTGAAGCTCCACAAGTCACAGATCAATGATACAACTTTTTAGGATTTGAGTTCAGCAGAAATCTGGAAATTGTGTGACAAACAACGATGTTGAGACACAATTTTCAAGTATGCATGGAAAATCAAAATACAGAATGATACATTTTTGGCTTTCGGCAGAATGACGTTCTGCTTGGGATGAGATTTTGAAGCAACTTCAAGCACCCATGTTGCATTGAATGAGGAAAAGGAAACAGTTCCATATATTCTGCAATGTATTGCTTTAAAAAGTTTTTTTTTTCCTATACATTAGAAATTTTTCATATAAATTTTGAAGTTTCGTGTATTGAGCATCTTCCATCTTAGACTTCAAAAGGAGAGAAGTATTCAGATTCTTATATTGGAATGGATTATGTAACTTACATAAAATACAGAGGAAACTCCCTACAGAATTTCTATCAGCCAAATTAAAAAATATATACAAAAAAGAACATATTTTTGAAAATCATAAGAAAAAAAGCTCCAAAATTTAATTACACCTGAAGTTGTCCACTAAATTTATATATTCATTGGAAGATGAAATATAAGAAGT
Organism: Vigna reflexopilosa; assembly: GCA_027742785.1. Classification (NCBI taxonomy): domain Eukaryota; kingdom Viridiplantae; phylum Streptophyta; class Magnoliopsida; order Fabales; family Fabaceae; genus Vigna; species Vigna reflexopilosa. Next base: position 48,233,723 of record CM050914.1, read on the forward strand.
TTCACCAAAATGAGATTTTCTTAGATCAGCAACCAAACAAAAAATTCAAAGACTAGGAAACAGGATGGAAAAACAACCATGATTTAAGTTGAAACCACCACTAAATAAACAAACTTTAACTACCCCTCAAAAGCTAAAATAAAAATGAAGAAATTAAATTAAAAAAAGAACTCTGTGCGAGCACAAGTTCCTGACAGATTGAAATAGGTTAATCGTTTCTAAAAATTAATGTAGGAGAAAGCGAATTCTAATTAAAAAATATATATATATATTGGTAATGCATACAAAAAATTTCAACATATACTCAGTACGAAACTAGAAGCAATTGAACCAACAAACTTGCAGCATTTCTCTATCTCGATATACGAGATAGCAGAGAAGTTTTGTACGTATACCTAACACTTTCCACGTTATTAAAAATACTAATTTGTTTGCTTAACCATTTGCCTTAATTTTAGTATGCATGTCAATCAAATTTTCTCTCACCCCAACATCTATCAAAAAGATATCAAAATCTAAAAAGTACTAACACCCAAGTTGATAAATCTGACTGCAACATCAAGGCTTTTTCAGTTTTTAAGTTTATAACGGTAGTTGCATCAATTGTGTTTTTGCAGTTTTTCATGATATGAAGAAACGTGGCGAAAGCCTCGCTGTGGATTTAAAACCTTGCTAACATCATTATATCACTTTCAAAACTCTGAACAGAAACAAGTATATCACAGAATACCTGAAGTCGGTCTGTGCTGAATGCAGGTGCCGGAGCGTTGGCCTGTGAGGAAACGGTGGCGGTCAAAGAGCTGAAAAAATCCAGTGATGCACCCAATTTGCTTCTGCAAATCTGGGTTTTCATCCTTCAAGGATTTCAAAGACTTTCCAGACATTTTTGCTTTCACAACCTTCAACTTTGCAGACTCCGCAAGGTTATATTATGTTAAGTCGCAGCAGTAACAACAACAACAACAACCATGTCCCTAAGAAGATAGAGATCTTGTGTTTCTATAGGATTCAGTGGAGGCAAAAGGATTTGAATTGTCAAGATGACTCAGCACAGGACCTGACCCATAAGAGTTTAAAGTTTCAAAACAAGATACTGACAAGAATTTGCATACCGTGTGCTGAAATATGAAGACTTGGACATGCAAACTTCATGAAGAGTTGTTTTTGTGTGTTACATGTGTGTGCATGTGTACAAAAGAGTGGACAGAACCAAAGGGAGAAGAATGAGATGCAGCGAAGAGAATATTATCTACTGCAGAAACAGATGGAACAAAAGAGAAGTGGAAACAAAGGAATCACAAAGTGCTACCGCTAACATCCACCTTCTAGTGAATAACAATGCAGAAAGTGAAGAAAATTGAGGCACCCAAGAAGAGAGATGTTTTGTTAATTTTCTCTGGGTTTTCCCACAGAATAAAAGGATTGCTTTTGTTTTTTGTTATCTCAGCAGGTGCAGAAGCCAGAGTGTATTGTGTTGGGTGAGAGAGGCGTTGTAATTATTATATATGTGAGGCAAATGTTGAAAAACAGGTTGCTTAGAATATAGTATAATATAAGAAGTAGAGACAACCTTTTAATTACATTACGTAAGAGAGAGGGGAAATGGGTGGAATTTGGGGTATCAAAATCTGAGTGCCTTAAAGAGGGAGAAAGTCTTTCATAGTTAAACAAAAATACTCAATTTTCTAACTTATTTTTGAAGGAAATCAATGTATAATATGACACTATTAACATGTCTATGTTGTATAGTTTTACGTGATTTATAGTTGAATTTTCTTAACTAGTTTATGAAAAGTATGACTAATGTCTGCATAAAAAAGATGGAATGTAATACAGAAACTTAATGGTATAATGAGTAGCGTGGAAGAGCATTTTGCATAGTTAAATACATAATGAAGTGAGTGATTTGTAAGAAGGAAAAGTAAAATGTTTAATTATTAAAGAAAGAAGAAGGGTAAGTGGGATAGGCGTGTGTGAATGTGTGGGACAGGTTAATCAGGTCTGGTCTTTGGTCATTTCGTAGCACTTCCATGTGGACAAAACAACGTGGGTGGGACTGTGCCTTCAACCTCTCTCCATGACCATGTGGAGTTTGTCAGACTCAAAGAAAAAATAACATGTACAAGTAAGGAAGTGGATTTTGTACCAAAACAAAAAAGCAAATTTAAACAACAAAAGTGAATACAGATATTCAGTGAAAGGCTGCAGGATCTAAATCCCTTGTTCAACCATTCTCATACACACATATCCCACTTTTCACCAAATTGCCCTTCATCTCTTCTCACCTTTTTCATAATACTTGGGACCTGCCCTCAAAATGGATCTCATTTCACATTCATTCACTTTGCCATCCAAAGTGCAAAATGTTGGTATCTACACAAATATATCTCTTATATTTAGAATTTGGAAATATAGGAGTACACAAACACAACACTCATAAATTCTCTAAGATACACTCCAACACACAACACAGACCCTCATATATTTCTTTCTTCACGGTGGTGCACACTACACCAATTTTTCCCGTGATTCTCTCTCTCTTTTCCACACACTCACACAACTCTCTGCACTTTGCTATTTTCTTCTCGGTGGTGGTGTCTTACAACCTCTACTCTTTCTTATATTTATAATAAAAACTCTACACACCAACCTTACTATTGCTAGCATCTCATCACACCATCATTTCCTATCTACCACCTCAAAGTCTCTTAGGAAACAATAGCTTCTGCCGTGGAAGACTTTGCACATCCAAACAACAAACATTTCTACTTTTACAATTATTAAAAAACACGTGGGACCCATTAAAGTTTATTTTACAAAACTCCCCCATAAACTTAAATGGTCTTTTTTATCCTTCCTTCATGCCGATCAACTTCCTTAACTCTTGAAATAACTTTGTCGGTAATGGCTTTGTGAATATATCTGCAATCTGCTTCTTGCTTTCTACATGTTCAAGTTCAATGCTTCCTTCTTTCAATTTTTCACGGATGAAGTGAAAACGAACATCAATATACTTGCTTCTCTCATGATTTACTGGATTCTTTGCTAACTCAATTGCCGATCTATTATCTACTCGGATCAACACCTTTTCTTCTTGCATTATCTCCAGATTTTTCAGCAGATTTCTCAGCCATATTGCATGTCGGACACTTAAAGATGCTGCCACATACTCAGCCTCACATGTGGATAGCGTCACGATTGGTTGCTTCTTTGATAGCCAAGTAAATGCAGTATCTCCCACGAAGAACACATAGCCAGTAGTGCTCTTCCTATCATCTATATCTCCACACCAATCACTGTCTGAATATCCACGAAGACGATAATGATCTGACTTGGTGTACAATAATCCAAAAGACATGGTTCCCTTTACATACCTTAGTATCCGCTTTAGTGCTTTCCAATGAGAATATCTTGGCTCCTCCATAAACCGGCTTGTGATTCCCACACTTAGCATTAGATCTGGCCTTGTATTTGTTAAGTACCTCAGACTTCCAATTAAGTTGCGATACCTGCTTGCATCGACTTGATCTCCATCTCCGTGTTTGGACAATTTTGTTCCAGGTTCCATAGGAGTAGAAACCGGATTGCACTTTATCATCTTTGCTTTCTTCAATATTTCCTCAGCATACTTTTTTTGAGACACAAAAATTCCTTTCGTGCTTTGGTCCACCTCCAGGCCAAGAAAGTACTTCATAACACCAAGATCAGTCATCTCAAATTCATTTTTCATCACCTTCTTAAACTCTGCGACCAACTCATTCCTGCTTCCCATGAAAATCAAATCATCTACATATAAGGCAACGAACAACATATCTCCTTTGTCTTTCTTCAGGTATAGAGCATGCTCATACGGACACTGCTCATAACCATTCTTCTTGAAGTAGGTGTCAATTCTCTCATTCCAGGCTCGAGGAGCCTGTTTCAACCCATACAATGCTTTCTTTAATTTCAACACCTTTTTCTCTTCACCTCTTCTCATGTAACCGAGAGGTTGTTCCACATAGATCTCCTCTTTTAAAATTCCATTCAGAAATGCAGATTTCACATCCATCTGTTGTATCTTCCATCCATGTTGTGCTGCTAGAGAAAACAGCAGTCGGATTGTCTCCATTCTTGTTACTGGAGCAAATACTTCATCATAGTCAATTCCTTTCTGCTGTTTGTAACCTTTCACCACGAGACGAGCTTTGTAACGTTCTACATCCCCATCTGCATTGATTTTCTTCTTGTATACCCATTTCAAGCCAATTGGTTGAGTTCCTATGGGCAGATCTGTCAGCTCCCACGTTTCATTCTTTTCAATTGAGCCAATTTCTTCATCCATTGCTTTCTTCCATCTATCATCGAGCACGGCCTCTTCAAATTTGACATCTTCTGCTCTTGCCAACAAACATATTACATGTACCTCGTCAGTGGAGTTATAAATGTCTTGTAGGCTTCGAGATCTAGGTTGCACAGGTTCATCTTCTTCATCAGAATAATCATTGATCCTCTCAGTTATTGTTGAGTTCTCTCCTCCAAACTTTGTGTTCCATGTGGTCTTCTCCTTCATGTTATCCCAGCTCCATTCACTTTCCTCATCAACTTGGACATCTCGACTTACAACAACCTTTTCTGTAATTGGGTTATAAAGTTTATATGCTTTTGCTTTTTCATCGTACCCAATAAAAACATATCTCTTACTTCTGTCTTCAAGTTTTGTTCTGTGCTGAGCTGGAACATGACCATAAGCTATGCTGCCGAAAATCCTGAAATGACTGACACTCGGCTTCCTCCCACTACATGCTTCTTGGGACGTCATTCCATCTATGTGGACACCTGTTTTGCACATAGACTGCACATTGTACTGCTTCTGCCCAGAACTTCTTTGGCATATTCTTCCCTTTAAGCATGGTTCGAACCATATCGAGAATGGTCCGATTCTTCCTTTCAGCAACACCATTCTGTTGTGGGGAGTATGGAGCTGTAAGAAATCGTTTTATCCCATTTTCTTCACAGTATTCGTTAAACTTTGTCGAAGTGAATTCACCTCCCCTGTCTGATCGGACAGCTTTTATTTGTTTACTGGTCTCCTTCTCCACCATTAGTCTGAACTTCTTAAATGCATCAAATGCTTCTGATTTCTCCTCTAAGAAATACACCCAAGTCTTCCGAGAGAAATCATCTATGAACGAAATAAAGTATTTCTTACCACTGAATGAATCAGGAGAGATTGGTCCACACAGATCAGTGTGTATCAAACCGAGTTGTTCTTCTGCCCTGTATTCAGCTGACTTCGGAAATCTAGTCCTCGAATGTTTTCCGAGTACACATTCTTCACAAAACCTTTTGTCAAATTCTACTTCAGGTAGTCCGCGTACTAACTGCTTCTCTGATAGTTTTGTCAGTCCTCCAAAGTTCAAGTGGCCAAATCGGAAATGCCATAACATGGCTTCATCCTTCACATCAAGCTTCAGACACTTGTTTTTCAGAATATTCAGCTCCAACTTATACATCCGGTTTTTCTTCATCTCTACTCGTGCAATCAGACGATCACTCTTATCTTTCAAATACAGTACTCGATCTTTTATCAGAACTGAGTTGCCTTTCTCCATCATTTGACCCATGCTCAAAATATTACTTTTCAACTCAGGAACATAGTAGACATCCCTTATTTCTCCAATCCGTCCATCCTTCTGCAAGTGCCGGATTGTTCCGCGCCCTTTTACAGCCACTTTGGAATCATCTCCAAATGAGACATGTCCGGTTTCAACCTTGATGAGTTCGTTAAACAAACTCTCATCTCCGCACATGTGGTTGCTTGCTCCCGTGTCTAAGTACCAAACCGAATTGTTTGAACAGTTCAACACAGGCTCAGCTTCTAGGCCTTTGGACATCAACAAAATCCCAATTTCTTCACTGGTTTCCTTAGTAAGCAAGTTTGTTTCCTTTTTCTTTTCAGCCTGACAAAATTTTGCTATATGGCCTGGCTTCCCACATTTATAGCAACTTCTTTATTTGCACTCGTTTGCATAGTGGCCAATTTTGCCACACTTGAAGCATTCAACTCCTGACTTAGATCGACTTCCTCGACCTCTTCCTTGACCACGACCACGCCAATTCTGTTGTCTGGCCTGTTCTGTGTCAGCTTCAAATTCACCTCTGCCACGTCCACCTGGTCCTCGACCACCTCTTCTTCTACCTCTAGAACCTTGGCCCTGAGTGTTCCGAGTTCCTTTTAAGTCAAGCTGCACTTGTAGTGCTTGGTCAAGAGGTTCTTTCAATTTTCTTCTCCTTTGTTCATGGGCCTCAAGTGACCCAGTAAGCTCTTCAACTGAGAGTGCTGAGAGGTCCTTCGATTCCTCGATCGCGCAAACTATGCTTTCAAAATCATCTGTTAATGATCTCAAAATTTTCTCTACCACCCGGCTGGCCGGTAACTCTTCTCCGTTCTTGCGGATTTGATTTGCCACCGCTTCCACCCGAGATATATACTCGGTTACTCTTTCTTTCTCCTCCATTCTCAAGCTTTCAAATTCGCCTCTGAGAGTTTGAAGCCTGACTTGCTTGACTCGGTTGTCTCCTTTGTATACTTTCTCCAGAATCTGCCATGCTTCTTTTGAAGATTTTGCATTTACTATCTTCTCAAAGCCAGATTCGTCTACAGCTCGATACAGTATGTACAAAGCTGATTTATCTTTCACGCGCGTTTTCTTCAGCGCAGCGAGTTGGGCAACCGTCTGCTCCTCGTCTTCTGCGGGCTCTTGGTACCCGTTCTCCACTACATCCCACACGTCTTGGGATCCAAGAAGAGCTTTCATCTGAACACTCCAGTTGTCAAAATTGACTTTCTTTGTCAACTGAGGAAGGGACACACTGTTTACAAGGTTTGCCATTTCTCACTTTTTTTACTCGAACACTCAGACTCAGAAAGCTCTGATACCAATTTGTTGGTATCTACACAAATATATCTCTTATATTTAGAATTTGGAAATATAGGAGTACACAAACACAACACTCATAAACTCTCTAAGATACACTCCAACACACAACACAGGCCCTCATATATTTCTTTCTTCACGGTGGTGCACACTACACCAATTTTTCCCGTGATTCTCTCTCTCTTTTCCACACACTCACACAACTCTCTGCACTTTGCTATTTTCTTCTCGGTGGTGGTGTCTTACAACCTCTACTCTTTCTTATATTTATAATAAAAACTCTACACACCAACCTTACTATTGCTAGCATCTCATCACACCATCATTTCCTATCTACCACCTCAAAGTCTCTTAGGGAACAATAGCTTCTGCCGTGGAAGACTTTGCACATCCAAACAACAAACATTTCTACTTTTACAATTATTAAAAAACACGTGGGACCCATTAAAGTTTATTTTACACAAAACACCCTTAAACTTTTGTTTTGCCTACCCAACTATATTTATTACATCAATGTCACACACACATTTACCTTACTGCTGGGGAACTGCGTTGCACTTGCAAGCCACACACAGTGACATAAATGAATATCTCTGCATTGAATTCTCTGAAAGGGTTGTCACATGTTTAACCTAACACATTACACATATGCATCTTGGTGAAAATGGGAATTGAAGAAAGCTATTGTTATTGTTTCTATTTCGCCCGTTGCATTTGCTAACCTAGAAAGTAACAAGAGTGGCCACTCCCAATGCAGTGAGGTGGGTTAGGTGCTTTTTAGTTGATACATTTCAGCACAAATGTGGTCCTGCTCTCCAATGTGTCACAAACACTGTTAAGCAAAGCTTGACAGTTACAAAGTCTAGGAATGTGTTTGGACCATTAGCGTTTCCAGAACAATGAATATGGGAGATTAGGATAAGATTTTGAGGGAGTCCTTTTGGACACTGTGTAGTGTTTCCGCCGCAAAGTTTTGCTGTGTTGCTGCTGCCACATTGTTGATATAGGACCACGTTGTTAGTGCATCATCGCTGTCATTGGTACTGCATGAGTAGACTTCACTCAGCTGTGTGCATTTTTTTCTTTCATCAAATAAAAAGCTATTGGTCAAGCTTCACCTATTAGATTAAAGAAGAGTACTTGCAAAGAAATAGTTCAAACAGCTGATTGGGATCTTTCTCTGTAGGTTTCATTAATTCTTTCCTTTCTCAAACCACTAGAAAAGACTAAAAAGTTTTCTTCCCAGTCATTTTCATCGAGGAGACCATCATCATCATCATAAACACATTCTTAAAAACTTTAGACATTTCATTTAATTCTCTAAACTAAACTAATTATTTGCTATTATATGTTAGTTCCTTGCTTAATATTCAAACACACACATTTTTTAACTTTAGATTGATGTATACATTGACAAATTACATTTTCAAGGACTTCTGTAAAGTTTATTCAGTGAAACTAATGTGAATAGGTCTGTTGAAAGAACTCATCTCTCTAACGAATGACAGATTTCATCAGTTATCAATGTGCATTTTAGAACTAAAGAAAAGTATTCGTAAAGAAAGAGTTGAAACGGGTTACTGAGACCTTTTTCTTCTGTAGGTTTCATTGTTTGTTTTCGGAAACCAGTAAAATTTTCTTCCCTGTGCAAAGTAGTAAAACCAGAAAAAAGTAATAGGTCCAACGCTGAAAGAATCCAGCCCTTCTCTAACATGGATTCAAGCACCATCATGGAAATGCTAACGTGTGATTATCCATGACGATCTAAATGTGGGAAATTCCACCCATCACTTTCTAAACTCGATAGCATCTCATATGTTACGTCTTTTCTTCGCCCTACTTAAAATAAAATTGGCATTAGTGCTCATATATATATATACCTAACCTAAAATAAATAAATATATATCAACCATATTAGCTCCTAATATATATATATATATATATATATATATATATATATATAGACTACTATATATTGAAGAAAATACAAACTGATCTTTATAAACGATTGAGAGATTATATATATATATATAAATATACTAGATTTGAATATCTAAAATGTAACAACCTGCAGTTAGAGCATATATATATATAGTGTTCTTTCACATGCATCCAAGAAAATACTATATGGTTTACATGTGCGATATGCTTTTTAATAATGTAAGATACGTCCTATGCTTCACAACACAGTGGTACAATCGATGCTTCTGATATGTTGATTACAAATATATAATGCACAAGTTCTTAGACCACCACATCAATGTCTTATTCCTTTGAAATAAGTTAAGAATTCAAATAGAATGTATTAGTTTTTATCATGAATTGTATTATTGATTTTTTATATTTATTTTAAAACTTAGGTTATTTTTAATTAGTAGATAACATAAAAGCTTTTACAACTAGAATATATACAACTTAAACTCTATTATTATAACTTAACCAAGGACAATAATTGGAATGATTGTACAAATCAGCAAGGCTAACTTTAAACATCCACGATCTTAGGTCTTTGTTTATTAGATTTCGAATCATATGTACGGGAATACAAATACAAAAGATTAATTATCATATTACGCACTTGTTTGTGGCTAATAGTAGAAAATACTGTCTGATAAAACTTTAAGTACTGATTGGGAGATTTTTAGTAAGCAATTTAGTTAGTTAAGTGAATTACACACAGAAGTTATGCAGAAATTTAATCATAAAAATTACTACAAGTTACAAATTATTAAATATGATTTGAAGTGTTTATAAAATACTTGTATAGGTCTACGTGTATTTTCTGTTAATTGTTTCTAACGTCGTATAATTAGGTGTGTTTCAAATAAAACTTGTTTAGTTAAAATTGATTCGAAGAGAATTGATTTGTGTTTGAATGTATTTGTTTTAAAACCAAGTCTTTTTACGGAAATTTTACAACTAAATTGTAACATTTTATAAAAGAAAGTTAATTAACTTAACAAAAATTACTTAAAATTAATTAAACTCAACAAATTCCAAATCTAGAATGAAACTTGTATTTCAATTTAAATCATATATATAAACATGTATCTAAAAGATTATATTAATTGATATTTAAACATCACTTAGATTATGTACGGTGAATCAAAATACACACCAATCTATAGCTTATACAAGGCATATTGTATTTGGACAGCTTATAGCTTTCCCAAATTCTACATAGTATAGACATTATCATCAAATTAATGCTAGAGAGACAATTGCTCAAGCATCACAATGGTGCTTTTTCTATTAGAGGTAAAGTTTATCTGAGGTCTTTAAATTTTGTCGCTGAGCTAAAAGGGCTACCTGAATATTCGTCTTACGTATGTAATGGTAAATTTTGGCTAACAAAATGGTCATAATGGGGCTGCATATTGATCATTTTAGATCATTACTAGTTGCATTCACCAAATTAACCAGTGAGCTATATGTTATAGGCTTTTGACCAAGAGGGCAACTACTACATATATGCTAAGTTCTGTGCAGCCTGAGTGCTCTTCGTAAAAGAATCATATGTTACAAGTCCATGAATGGTATTGTCCTGTATATTATAAATGCTACCACATTCATTTTATAGTATCTAGTTTTTTTTTTTAGCATGGTAAATTAAAGATGAGAGGGAAATGTAGTTTTCCTTGATAGGTTTGAGTGGTTCAGAAAAAGTAATTTGCATAGTTATCATGATTTTGCAGGTACATATAATCAACGAGTAGCTTCTAGCTTAAACCAGAGAGATCTGCACACTGTATATGTGAAAGCAATAAATGAGAGTCATTCACTGAAAATGCTAATAGAATTAATTTACAATCATGATATTTAGATACCAACAAGTTAAAAGGAGACCAAATAGAAAATTTTGATTGCGTAACATCATTCATTTAATGAGGAGTATTGCTATTATAACCTTTTAGAAAAAAAAAAAAACAATAATATATGCACCATGGTTAACATTAAATCGGATGATCAAGATGGTTACACATATCACAAGTATAACTATGCACTACTAATTAGATAGAATGGTTGTGATCTACGGATCGAATGATCATCTGATTATATCTAACATTGATTAATTTATGATAAAATATGATTATTATCAATTAAGTCATGATAATATTATTATTAATCTAAAGTTTATTTCAAAGTTTATAAATATTTATTTGAGATAAAAAGATAAATGTAAACGTTGAGCTCCATTTCATTACCTCAATAAAATAGTAAAAACCTAGAAAAAAAAAAAAAACTAAGAATTAGCATTAAATAGATTCACTCCAATTTTAACTCAGAAACTCTAAAATGTACCAAAGTGCATGTCTTAGATTTTTGTCCATATTTTATCAAATGAGGTTACCGTTTGGAGAGGCGAGATGTTAAGCAGGTCACCAGATCAATAAACAGTTCAATCGTATAAAAAATATGTAATATAAATTTTGGAAAATATAAACTAATGACAACAAAATATGAATTACAATAAGAATAAAATTTAAATGCCAATTTTCTTAGCCTTCTCATATTAAAATTAAAGTTTTATTACTGTTTGTGTTTGCGGGATGTTTAAGGTTTTTTTTACGTAGATTAAAAACAAAAATTAATATATTAGATTGATTACTTGTATTTCAAGTTCAAAATCGGAACAATAGATTAATTCATTGAAAGTTTTACCAATATCCTAATTCAATCAATTTCTACTTCAAAGTAACAATTAAAAAGTCTATGATCTCACTGGTCTAGTTTTTATATATTCTTAACTTTTACCAAAATTCCAACCCACCTGAAATAAAATAAATATATTAACTTTCTTTTACCTTTAATTCATCTTGAAGGAATGAAACTAAAATTAAGCAAACTTATTGAAGTAATAACTTATTCTGAAGATATTGAATTTACAAAAGCATGTCACTTTTATAACCTAAATTAGTATACTAACCAGTAAAGATTAATATTTTAGTTCAAATCTTACATGTAAGTCCAATAACTACACATAAAAAAAAAAGATAATAATAGATATTTAACGAAAAGACAACTTACTCTAAGATAAAAATTTGATCATTTAAGAATATTTTAAACTTTGTTCCCTTATACATGACCATTTCTCACATATGAAAAACTGATAAACATTTTCAAATATTTAGATAGAATATAAGAAAAAAATTAAAAAAATAAAATTTATAAAATATAATAAAAAATAAAATTATAATTATATATTACTTAAAATTTTAATTTTTTTATCATTAAAATAATCATTAAAACAATGGAATCTTGGAACTCAAGAAATGAAACACCTGATATCAATATTTTAGTTCTTTAATATAATTTAAGAGAATATGTTTCTTCGGATCATAATATTTGCAACAAACGTGTAACTTGAAACATATTTTGAGGTATATACTTAATATTACAGTTGGTTAGATTTCAATATTATTTAAATATTATAAAAATAATAACGGAGATTAAAGAAAAAGATGATAATGGACGTTATATAATTGAGTTACAACACATTCAGTTAGAAATTTCACTACTTTTCCTCTCATTACATAAATAAAAAATATAATAAAGGCTTAGCTATTCATAAGATATTTTTTGTTAATTTTCTTTTATGTTAGAATCTATAGTCATTTCGTTGAATATAACGACAATAATGATAAATGATAAAGTCAACAAGGAAATGTATCGCACTAACATAAATTAAAACAAAATTAAGGTGAGACGTCTACAAATAAACTAAAAATAATTATGATAAGCACTAAAAGGTGACATTTAATATTATTTATGAGCATTAAAATAAAATAAAAAGTAACATGTTTTGAGAAAAAGAAAATATGTTTTAAAATATTGAAAATGAAAAAAAAAATGATTGGATTATTGGTGCATATAGCTAAAGAAACGGAGGTGAAGAGAAGTAGGAGAGTTTGAAAAGGGAAAGGGATGCACAACCACATGCAAAAAGTCGAGCATCACGAGCTACCTCTCTTTCTCTTTCTCTTTCTCTTTGTATTGCCCACTATGCAATCTACATCATCTTAATTCCAAACACAACTTTTCTCTCCCACATCATCCATGTCTCCTCTCATTAATATCTTTTTAATTCACCAAAATAATTACTTTACATTGATTACCAATGGTTTGTTTATAAACATTGTATAACTAATTATCTTTAAATAAAAAAATTTAAAATCTCGTATTGATTAAATATAAAATTAAATTAAAATATATATGATTCAAATCTCATCATAGGTCACTTTTATAAATTTTATAAATTAAAATTAAATTTAAAATTCACTTCTTAATATAATATAATATTAGAAACATCATAATTTAAAGTTTATCTAACCAAAATTTATTGTTCATTAAAGATTTTAGATATAAGAGAAAGTGTTAAAAATCTATATCTAAAATAAGATTAAGTTAAAATCCACTTTATAAATTAGTTTTATAAACTAATCTTAAAATTAAAGTCCATTTCTTAAAATATATATTAATGATATATGAAAATGTATCAGAATATACACTTTTTAAAACTTCAACTTAAAGAGTGAGTTATGTCTAAGAATTACATTAATATGCATAATTGAGATTAGATGTCTTATATTGAATGGATTGAAAACTAAGATAATATATAAAAATGAGATAGACAATACATTAAAAAAAAAGAAAGAAAAAAAACTCAAATATATTTTTAATTTTTTTTAAAGAAATCAGATTTAAAAGTGATATCATAATTTTTTATATATATAAAATGACTCATTACTAGATTTTAATTTGTAGATTTTATTTCGACTCCTTCTAGTATGAAGATTTAAAGAACTTGTTAATATTAAACTTGTTTAAATTTATGAAATAATATCATTATCTCTTGATGAGAAGGAGAGGAATCCTACCCTATTGTATTTTTTTATCAATGAAGTGAATTCATTTTGTTGATTTTGTGTTTTTGATGAGTAGTGGAAGAATAAAAGATATTGAAAAGGGAGGCAAAGATAGAATGTTGTTAAGAAATAAAAAAGTGGGAAAAAAGGGTGTTTAGATATTAAAAAAGGGACAAAGCAAAGAATCCTTGATTGTATCTTATCCTATTCCTACATCACTTCACATGAGAAGACAGCCTTTCAAATCTACCATGTGGAGCACATACTCATTCCAAATTCAATTGAAACTCATACTTACACCTTTCTTAGTCAATTCCAATAACTCAATCATATTGCTTTTTTTTTCAACATTTTCAAGACTAAGAAGATGAACAAGATATGAATGTGCTTCGCCATTGACAGGTGCCAAAATAATCACACGTGGAAGATTATGGACTTTTGCATTTTTCTGACAAATTCTTCTTTCTTTTATGAGAGCTTAAAGTTGATCTCAATAATAGGTGGTCACGTGGAGTAACTATTATTATATTTGATTGCATATAAACAAATGTTTCACACAATATATGCTTAGTAATAAGACTTGCCAATCTACACAGTTCATCACAATCAAAACCTTTCATCTTCACATGTCCCAACCACCAAACTCAACATTTTTGGTTCAAAATATGAAGATTCCATTCTGTTTTCTGGTCTTGTCCTTTCGATATTCAATGGCTCCCATGGGGAAATTTAAATGAAATCGATAAATTAATAAATTAATTATAAAAAAATAAAATATGGTAATTGAAAAAAGAGATAAATGATTAAATGTGCTTAATTTTAGGTATGCACCATAACCTTCAATATGTCTTTTGTTGTTGGATGAATTTTAAGGTTACTCCAAACCTAATTAAATATTGACCACGTTATTCTTCGAAAACTGAATCATCAGTCGCTATAACTTCCCAGTACAGGAAAATATGTAAATCAACTTGGCTTTTTAAAAGTTAATGGCTTCAACACTTAGGCTAAGTTTGTGTTACAATAATTATACCAAAAGGGACGACTCTCAAGATTGGCATCATTTTGCACCATTTTTTTAATATTTTAATGAGATACAACTATTTATAAATAGGATTTTATTTTATCATTTTACATTAAAATACAGAATAAACAATTTCTTTAATATAAAAATATAAGTTGCTTAATTTATAATATAATGTAAGACTATGAATGACATTTAAATTAGTATCTCAGTATACGATAATGTATATCGAGTGACATATTGGAAAGTTATGGGAAACGGTAGTAAGAAAGAAAGTGAGAGTGATGGGAATGCGCCAAAGACAATGATTTGGAAAACCGTACAAAGGCGTGCTCAAAGGAACTCATCGGTTCCTGCTACAAGTTCAAGCTGCCATCATCATGGCCAAGGAACAAAACCTTGTCCTCATTATACTACTATGATAAAACTTCTCTTTAAATAGTTTATCAAAATAAATCAAAAATGGCATTAGTTTATTTTTACCTTTTTCACCGACATTTGATTTTTGACTCTCTTTTGTGAATTGATGAGAGGCTAAGTTTATCTTCTTCTTACAATATGTTTATGTTGTAACGGGACCAGGATTGGTGTATAGGGTGACATGCAAAATACACTTTGATGTTTAAGTCATAATCTTTCTCTCAGTCTTAAGTAATTTAATTATGAAGAAGTTAGTTTATCTCGAAATTAAAGTTCTATTTATATAGTTTACAAGAATGTAATCAATTAATTTACCTTAATGATTATTATAACAAATCTTAACCACTTATTAATAGTCGTTGTAATATTAACTGCATTTTAACTCCGTTTAACTATTATCGAAACCAAGGGACTACAAAGCTCTTTTCTACACATTGACTGTTTGATTCTTAAGTCATATATCATCACACCCAATCGATCAATTATAAACCTATAATAATATCAAATATTATTCTAGAAGCTTAAGGAAAAACATAAGAGACAACCTTTACGTAAAAGAAAAAATTATTTGGTATTTATTTTCAATGAATTATATATTTTTCGCAGTACTTTTTAAAAATAAATAAACTTTAAATTTAAAAGTTCACTTGACACATTATACCTAGTGGTCTGCTAGATTAAAGATCCTATAAATTCTTCATTTTTCTTAACTGGGATTGATGGATTTGATTCAGTCATAAATTTTTGAATCCAATTAATTCATCGCGAATTTTGAACGCATTCGGCAGTAGTTTGTAAGTTAGCTGAAAATCGAAATTTCATTCGTTCACGAAATTGCACCAAAACGACTTAGAACGTGCGACGGTGCGAGTGACATAGCAAAAACTTAGCCACTAGTTATTCTATTCCGTTTGATAAAAAAAGACTTGAGCTACTAGGTAGTGGTAGCTAGGTAGATTTGTCAGAGATGAAAAGATTTTCACGTGCAATGTATTAATGGGAAACCAAACATCATGAAACAGAAGCATTAAGTCATACTCACAATGACACTGAAGCTTGTCTCCTTTCCTAACACTGCTTTCATTTGACTAGGGAATAGCCATTACCATCCTTTCGCATAGACTGATCCACATTAAATAGGAAATTCCGTGCCTTTGTCTTATGATTAAATGGGCTGAACTTTTCCAATAAATTTTTGGCCCATTCCACGTGAAGTGGACCAAACAAACTTTAAGGCCAGATATGATTCGGCCTCACGCTACATCTATAATCAGTCTCCAACTAGTTTAGGAACAGGCATAAGGACATTTGATATAGTAAACCAATTATAGGACTGAAAACATTAAAATATTTTAGATTTTTCTTCTCTGACTCTTTTGGATCATTAAAAAAGTTAATAATCCATCATAAAATTCTACAGTAATTGATTCAGTTACCTAATAATCAAAGTTGTTGCCCTTTAAAGAGTAAATCAAATATGTGTACTGATGAATAAAACAGATGTTCCTATATAAATATAGCAAGTGTGTAAGAATTGAAAATAAATTAAAATTCAATGGTAAACATACTACTTCAGTTTTGAAGTCTCACTCGACGTTCCTTTCAATTCTATAGCCCTCTTGCTGTTACAGCTGTTCTTCGATATTAAAATTGTTTTGTAAGATGTCCTAACGTTAAAGAATGGGAAAACAACTGCTGTGATGAGAAAAATTAAAGGAGAAGACTACTGATCCATTTATTTGGATTTTTTTTTTCACTTTCCAGGTTTACGGGTAGAAAGACTATCGAGAACCTTGCTGTAAAAGTTCCAAGATTCACTTTTTTCATCGATAGCACTTTGACCAAATGGGTGTTGCTCCACATACTTCTGTATATTTTCAGCATTTGCCAATCCATCCAGATATTCTCGCAGATCACCTCCAGCAGCTGTCATAATTCATTTGTGATTAATTACCACTAGAAAATAGTGCTTGAAAGAGAAAACAAATGATCCATTAATGCATTTTTTGTGGTTGAAAAGTTATAATGAACCAAAAGTACTTTGTCTCATGACAAAACTTGCTTACAGTACCTATAACATTGGTGATGTTCTCCAATCACATATAGATAATTACTTTGATAATATATAATGTTTAATAAAACATTGTTCTATCACTTGTATTAAATTTAATTGGCTTGTTAAAAGCCTAATTTAAGTTAAAGGAGTATAAGGAATTACTTGATTATGTTTTATCTATGTATGTCATAAAGATCCTAAAGTATGAGATCAAGCTCAATGTTAACCGAAAGCTGAAGAATATAAAGGTTAAGTTCAAAGGAGAATAGAGAAGCGCTACAGAACAAATAAAATCACTCAAATCCACTTAGTCCATTAGCAAAATCTAGCCAAGCCACAAGCAAATATAAATTAGAAGGTCATTTTGTAGTTTGTATGATACCTAGTGAATTGTCGCTCTGATTCTGAAAGCTGAATGTGTGCGGAAACACGGAGTTGCATGGCTAAAACAATTTATTTCACCATTCAAGATAAAGTTAGTAAAAAAATGGAGGGATATGCAGGTGGTTTCGATTTTCTAGAATGAAAATTGAAAAAAGAAAGAAAGAATTAGTTATTTACAGGATTAAGTAATGCCTTGTATGGAGAATCATCCAACATCAATGTATTTGATTCATTATAGTATCCATTCTTCCATGGAAGACGGGAATCGCACTTCTTCCAAATTTTCCTCAAATCTTTAAAAACCAATGGCTTGTGCTTGTTTTCGAGACTTTTGAACCTTGTTTTAGTACAATAAGAAAGATCCTACAAAAGTCAATAACATTTAATATGAGATGCAGAGAGTAGGCCATTATCTCAAGGTAACTCCACCAAAAACAAATAAATCAAGAACAAACGAATTCACATACCGTGCCATCATAAAATAACATTCTAAATTGGCATATGCAAATTAATTCTATATCGTGCCTTGTTCAAAACAAAAACCCTAAAGAGGGGAAAGAAGAGAAAATTAATATTTAATTTTAATTTCCAGCGGGGTGGCAAGATCACCGAGGAATAGAATTGCACGATAGAAAACCTGCATAGCCCCTAAAGAAAAATACTATTTTGACACCCCAATTTTTTTTATTACAACTATTTAATAATTCTAAATAATAATCAAACACTAAATTAAGTTATTTTACTAAAATCTAAATTAAATTATTAAATAAAAATGGTTGTGATATAGATGTATCAATTTTAAAGAGTTTCAAGATATCGCCTCCCTTGCCCAAATCGAAATATATATGAATATATTAACAAGTAAACAAGAAAGAGAAAAACTGAATGAATGAAAAAAGAGGGTCTCAAACATCTAAACATATAATTTATACCAAATTTACTAAAAGAGGGTCTCCACAGGACATTATTTGAAATCAAGAACAAGAGTAGCCAAATGAATTCACAGATGACGGATAAAATACTTACCCAACTAAAAAGTAACTTTTGTTTCATATTTCCCATCAAATAATTAATGACATAATCAATATTTTTCCTACAAAATAGTAAAATGAAAATTTAATACGGCACAGATAAAAACATCACTAAAAGTGGATACTGAAAAAGTGAACACCAAAGTTTTTAACTGACATTTTAGAAAAAGATGGTTGAAGAATACCTGGTTCTTGAAGACCATATAGCCACTTCAAACTTTTCAAAGCAGAAGTTTAGGAAGTCAAGATAAAAGGGCCTCTTGAATACTAAAACGAAGCATAACTGGATTAGTAAAGAATGCATAAGGCACACCCTCTTAGTATAAAAAAAGTAGAATAACAGAGCTATTTCTCACGTGCTTTACTTCCTACGCTTGCATCTGCTTTACGATCCCTTGGAGGAGGAGAAACAATGTCCACAAGAAGCCCATTTAGATCAAGAACAATAAGCTTTTTCTTCAAAGATACAGTTGACGGTCCAACTAAAGAAATCCGCAAATTTTTTCGCCTATTTTTTTTTTTTTTTCTGGTAGAAACAGAAAATTTCCTCATTTCATCACGGCGAGAAACCTGTCTGCTACTGTTTGCTTCATTTAATACAGTTGACTCAGTATTCGTAGCACTTTTTATACCTTCCTTTGGCAAGCCACAAACTACTGTTTTGTTTTCCTTTCTGAGGGGTTTCATCCTATATATCTTTAGTTACTTAGGTAAATTAATGATGCAAGTAACACTATAATGGCAGTATAGATGACAGCAATCTTAATATACTAGCCTCCCAAGGTTGATTACCTTCTACTGTTCCACTGTCTTTTGTCCAAATGAACTCTGCAAATGTAGACATCAAAGGATTCAAATGATATATAGAATTGTACTTACAGAAAATGAGCCAGTTAAAACAAAAGTAATTTAATAACATAGAGTTTTGTAAAAATAGTTATGGGTAACTATACGGATTAAAAACAAACTAGAGAGACGATTTTCAATACAATAAAAACTTTAATTTAATACAATAAGAATTTTAATTTAATTTAATTCTATACTACCAATGAAACAACTAATTTGCATTAGTTATTATCTTAATGACAATGTTATTAGATATTTATAATATAAAAAAAAATTATAATATCTCGAGACTTGAAAGTTATAAACATCAAGACACAACAGTATCATATGTAACAAGTTTGCTATGTTTTATAAGCTTTTGCTACGTACAATTTGAACTCCTGTTACAAACATTGACCAGAGTTTGCAATATGAATGCATATAGCGTATGCTATGCTCAGAAGGGAATGCTGGAGGTATTGTAGGGTTGGGAAAACATTTAATTAAATACACCGTCAATTTGATATGTCACACTAATCATATTTAAGGAGGAGAAGTACTCGATACATTTAAGGTTTTAGGTAGTATTGAAATTTTAGATGATAGTATTGAATTCCTTTAATATTAGGGATTTTTAATTATTAGGAATTTTCATTAGTAGAAATTTTAATTGTTAGGAGCTTTCAGGAATTCATATAATTAGGAGTTTTCAGTGGATAGAACTTTTAATTATATTTGGTTTGGGTATAAAGAATAAAAATCTCTGCACCTAATAGTATATAATACATTTACTCACGCAAAAATTCATCACTAATTCGACTATTACCAACAGAGTATATGTCGTCAACAATTATTCAAAAATTTTCTAAATCTGTCAATAATTTTACATACGAACAAATTACCGTAAAAAGAAATATATACACAGTTTTTTTTAACAGAATACACATACAATCTGTACCAATCTCAGACAGTTATCCAAAATCAGATCCTTTGTAAGTGTTTTTAACTCAAGCTGTTAATAGCTTTAGCTCTTGTAATTCAGTTAATTCTGTTTCCTTTACTTTCGCTGTCACACCTTGTTATATACGTTGCCTTCTTATGCATTCAATAATACACAGTTTACTTTCTCTGTGCCTTACGAATCCTTCTGTATCTCCCATCAGTATTCCTCTACATTTCTTAAAGTGGTATCGAGAGCCTTGGTCGAGTGAGGACCTAAGGAGCTTCGTGTATCTTGGTGCAGTGCGGCTGGCCAAGTGTGGTTGGAATGTTCAAAGAAAGCAGTCAAGAAAACAGTTCTTGAGCAGGAAGAAGATGGTGGATCATGGCTGATAACCCTAAGACAAATTTCCCTGTTCTCACAGACAAAAACTGGAGCAGGTGGAGTACGCAGATGAGGGTCTTGTTCCGGTTCCAAGACATCAGCTATGTGGTAGAGGAAATGGGATTTGTGCCTGATTTTGGTGCTTCAAAAGATCAGAAGGAAACAATTAAGAAGAAAGATAATAAAGTATTGTTCATCATCCATCAGTGTGTGAATGATACGCATTTTGAGAAGATACAAAATGCTATTACGACGAGGGAAGCTTGGAGCATATTAATGCACTGTGATGCAGGAGGAGAC
Source organism: Vigna reflexopilosa (assembly GCA_027742785.1). Classification (NCBI taxonomy): domain Eukaryota; kingdom Viridiplantae; phylum Streptophyta; class Magnoliopsida; order Fabales; family Fabaceae; genus Vigna; species Vigna reflexopilosa. The sequence continues at coordinate 48,254,873 of CM050914.1, forward strand.
AAAATAAAGAAAGTAAAGCTTCAGACAATGAGGAGGCAATATGAGCTTCTATAGATGGAAGAAAGTGACAAGGTCAGTGATTACTTCAACAAAATCATATCCATTACTAATCAAATGAAAGGGTGTGGCGAATCCATTAGTGATCTCATGATAGTTGAGAAGATTATGAGATCACTACCTCAACAGTTTGATTATATTGTGGTGGCCATTGAGGAATCCAAAGACATTGAGAAGTTGAAGATTGAGGAACTTCAAAGTTCCTTGGAGGCGCATGAGATGAGATTGGTAGACAGAAATCCCATCAAGAATGATGAGCAAGCGCTGAAGGCACATCATATCAGAAGTGAAGAGAAAAAGAAATTCAAGAAGTGGAAGGGAAAACCAGCAAGAGGAAAATGGAAAAATGAAAACAGCATAAATGAGCAAGATGAGAAGTCTGAATATGTGGAAGGAAAGGGTGGTTTTGAGAAAAACGTGAAGAAGAAAGATAAAAGGAATATAGAATGTTTCAACTGTCACAAGATGGGGCATTACTCGTATGAGTGTTACTCAAATAAAGGCAAGCAGAACAAAGAAGCGTATCTAGCACAAGAGGATTCAGACTCAGAGCCATTAACTCTGATGGTAACAACTACTTCTGAAAGTTTCAATTCTTTGAGTAAATCTTGGTATTTAGACTCGGGGTGCTCGAATCACATGACATGCAACAGGGAGTGGTTGATCAGTTTGGATGAATCAAAGAAAAGCAAAGTAAAATTTACAGATGACAGCACACTAAAAGTAGAAGGAATGGGAAATGTAGTCATAAAGAGGAAAGATGGCTCTCATGCTATCATAGAAAATGTTCTGCTAGTGCCAGCAATGAAGTGCAATTTACTAAGTCTTGGACAATTGGTAGAGAAAGGTTTCACGATAGTCATGGGAAATCATGACCAAGTAGAAGTGTTTGGCAAAAATAAGAAGTTGATCTTGAGAAGCAAGATCTCTAAAAATCGAACGTTTCAAGTTTGTATAGATACAAAGGGAAACTTGCGTTGCTTGTCTACGGTTGAAAATGATGAAAATTGGAAATGGCACCTAAGGTTCGGTCACCTGAACTTTAAAGACCTACAGTAGTTGAGGAGAAAACAATGGTTTTTAGATTACCAAATATCATCATACCAGAGAATGTATGTGAGTCTTGCATTGTTGGAAAGCAGACAAGACGATCGTATCAGGTAAGATTGGAGATGAGATCAGAGAGTGTCTTGAGATTGTACATTCAACATATGTGGCCCTCTAGAGATGCCAACGCTGGCTGGAAACAGGTACTTTCTTACCTTCGTTGATGAGTATAGTAGGATGGCATGGGTGTACATAATAAAAGTGAAGAGCAAAGCGCTAGAAGTATTCAAAAGATTCAAAATCAGTGTAGAAAGAGAGAGTGGAAAGCTGGTTAAAATTCTTAGAACTCATGGAGGAGGTGAATACACCTCCTATGCTTTCGAGAAGTTTTGTCAAGACAGCGGGATTGCTCACAAGGTGACAGTTCCATACACGCCCCAACACAATGGTTTGGCAGAAAGAAGGAACAGAACAATTATGAATATGGCCAGGTGTCTTTTGAGAGAGAAGAATGTACCACAAAATTTCTGGGGTGAAGCTGAATCAACAGCTGTCCACATACTCAACAGATGTCCCACCAAGAGACTTGCAGGCAAGGTGCCACTTGAAGTTTGGACAGGTATGAAACCTTATGTGAATTACTTTAAAGTGTTTGGATCCTTGTCTTTTAGTCATGTTGCAGATCAAAGAAGATCAAAGCTAGAAGATAAAGGGGAGGCAATGGTGTTTATTGGATATCATCCCACTGGCGCATATAAGCTCTACAATCCTATCAAAGAAAAGATGGTGATAAGCAGGGATGTAATAGTTCTAGAAGACAAGAACTGGGATTGGGAGCACGGAAAGACCAACCTTAAGAAGATGTCAGTGGTGCATGGAATCTTTAATGATCCTACACAATATGGAGCAGAATCTGCTGATATTGCTGGGAGTAATGCAGATCTGGAGAATACACAACGGAGACCGAGAAGGCAATCTGCTAGACCATCCAGGTTTTCAGATTATGAATTATATTCTGATGCAAGAGTGAATGATGAAGGGGACCTGGTTCACATGGCATTGATGGCTGGGACAGAACCGATAGATGTAGATGAAGCCTTGACACAACCAGTTTAGAAGGAGGCTATGATTGAAGAACTCAAATCAATTGAGAAGAATAAGATGTGGAGCCTAGTTGATCTACCACCTGGAAAGCACTGCATTGGAGTGAAGTGGGTATTCAAGAGAAAGTTGAATCCATATGGCACTGTTTTGAAGCACAAGGCTAGGCTAGTGGCAAGAGGTTTTCTGTAAAAACAAGGAGTTGATTTCACAGAGGTCTTCGCACCTGTAGCAAGGTGGTCATTGTTTCAAGTTGATGTTAAATCTGCTTTCTTGCATGGACCTTTGGAGGAGGAAGTCTATGTTCAACAGCCTCCAGGATTTAACAATCAGGATAAGAAACAGCAGGTGTATAGACTCAAGAAGGCTCTCTATGGCTTGAGACAAGCCCCCAGAGCATGGAACAAAAGGATTGACGCTTTCTTCATTAATTATGGGTTTGAGCGTTGTGAGGTAGAACATGGTCTGTACGTGAAAGAGAATTTTGTTGGTGACAGGATGATCATCTGCTTGTACGTTGATGATCTATTGGTGACTGGTTCAAATATGAGGGAGATAAATGAGCTCAAAAAGATAATGGAAGATGAGTTTGAGATGACTGATCTTGGAAAGCTCAGTTATTTTTTAGGTATGGAGTTTACTCATACAGCTGCAGGATTATTGATGCATCAGCAAAAGTATATGAGAGAACTACTAGAAAGATTCAAGATGACCTTGTGCAATGATGTTAGAAGTCCTCTGGAGATGAATGTCAAATTGAAGAAAGATGAAGCTGAAGAAGGTGAAATGAAACTGCTTATAAGCAGATCGTTGGGTCGTTGCGTTTCCAGTGCAACAACAGGCCAGACTTAATGTACAGTGTTGGTCTTATAAGCTGTTTCATGAGCAATCCGAAGAAGAACCATATGCTGACTGCCAAACGAATATTAAGATACATTAAAGGGACTGCAAACTATGGAATTCTGTTTCCATATGGTATGCAGAAGAATGAGCTGAAGCTTATGGGCTATGCTGACTCTGATTTTGGTGGAGATCAAGTTGAAAGGAATAGCACATCAGGAAAAAAAAATTTCTTAATAAATCACCTATTTCATGGTGCTCTAAGAAGCAAATTGTTGTTGCTTTATCAAATTGTGAAGCAGAATACATAGCAGTATGCTATGCAGCATTACAAGGAGTTTGGTTGAGAGAGTTGTTGAAAGAATTAAAAATATTTGAAGAGAGTCCGGTGCAGTTAAGGATGGACAACACGTCTGCCATAAACTTGGCAAGAAATCCTGTGAGCCATGGAAGAAGCAAGCACATTGAGGTAAAATACCACTTTTTGAGGGACATGGTGAACAAAGGAAGAGTTGAACTGACCTATTGCAAGACTGATTTTCAATTGACAGATCTTTTCACAAAAGCACTCAAGTTTGACAGATTTGAGTTTCTTAGAGAGGAGATTGGAGTATTACTTCTTGACAGCTTGAATTAGGATAGAATGTTAGGTGTTTTTAACTCAAGCTGTTAATAGCTTTAGCTCTTGTAATTCAGTTAATTATGTTTCCTTTACTTTCGCTGTCACACCTTGTTATATACGTTGCCTTCTGGTGCATTCAATAATACACACAGTTTACTTTCTCTGTGCCTTACGAATCCTTCTGTATCTCCTATCAGTATTCCTCTACATTTCTTACAGAAAGTACTTTGATAAGGTTCTTTCATTTTTTGAAATAACAGTCCTCAGAACAAGAACAATGTACATGTACACAAAATTAAACTCGTGGAAATTGCAGAAACGATTAATTGAATTCATTGTATTTTTCTACTAACCTGGCAGTTGGAGACGGTTGACGGAGCCTACCGTTTTCTATGTCCTCTGCGGCAGCGCAAGGACAGCACCCTTGCTCCTCCGTTGGCCTTCGTTGTTTTGGTGGTGCCGGAAATGGTGGCGCGGGTGGATTAGGTTTGTTATGGAGTTGAGATCTATTGCGTATTGGGCTCCTTGGCTTTTAGGACAAAGTGATGCAATGGTAACGCATATAAAGTGTTTGATGAAACGGGATAGCAGCGCTTCGAGCAAATTAATATTAAGATTTAAAATAAGATTATAAGTACATCCAATGGTGACAGTCAACGCCACGTTCACTTCAAATCAAATGAACTGCTAAAACATCTTAATGAAAATAAAAAGGGTGAGTTGCCTGAGAAACTTTTTAGTGTAGTCACTAAATTGAATTCAATTTTAAAAATTGAAAAATTGTATTAAAAAAAATTGAATAACATTAAATTAAATTCTCAATTATTTAAGAAAAATGTTAAAATGCTCTCTTTCAAAAATCATACCTAAAAAGATTTTATCATATATATATTTATATAAATCAGAAACTAAATACTTGAAAATATTTTTATTCCATTAATTTTTTTTTTCTTCATTTAACGTATTAGAATATGCTAAAGGAATTTCTAATTTTTAATCCAAACATAACCTAACTTCCTACCTTTCCATTGAGGAAAAGTACGTTTAATTTACTTACTGCACCCCATCAGATTTCTTCCACGTCCTATCAGTTCAGAAAATTATTTTCCAGAACGTAAAAAATAATTTCCGAAAAACTTCTTGATGGGGTGGATGAGAAATTTGATGGGAGTGTAGGAAGCAATAGCCTCAAGTTTCTCTTGTTCACCAGCCCAAGCCCAAACATGAGTGCAACGGTCCGTGCTAAAATGGAAAACACAGACCATATTGGATAAGTCCAAAAGAAAATATCACCTTAAATATTTCATTAAACAAAAATCACATTAAATAAATGTCACAAAAATTTAGAAAAAAAAAACTTATTAAACCTAAGTTTTATATATTTCAGGACCAGTGTTGTAAAACGACATTAATTGTATCATTAAATGCATGATTGAGTAAATATGTTATGTTTTGATTAAGCAGTGTGATATATTATTGAAGATGTTGAACCTTTAACAACAGTAGCAACGTCTTTATAGAGCCACAATTATTTGGATATTAATGTTTTAATTATTGGCAGTAGGCATCTTCAAGTACGGCGTTAAGAAGAATGAAAGTTAAAAGATGTGCAGCGCATGATTAGAAAAATCCTTCCGTGCATTGGTTGGTGCATCCAATATTAAATCAAATAAAGCTAACTCTATTATTAATTAATGATAATTATACTTAATTCGATTGAAGTTATCTATTTTATGTATGTGTATAGAAAATATGATCCTATTATACTAGTTATTAAATCACTAATAATTTTTTGTATAAAATACTGCTGATACTTTCCGTATACTATACAGATATTATAATGTCAAGAATATGTATTTTACGTCTCCGTTATGTACTATTCAAAATCAGGTCTGTCATTGTTAAGTAATAGTTAGTTATACTCTTACAAAAGGTGACTCGCCTTACGAATTAGACTAAGCCGAAATTTTTGAAAGGAAAGAAGAACCATGATGATGATGATGAAGAGATATTTACTTTGAAAAAGTTTTCTCTTAATTATGCATTGTTATATATCGATATCATCCTAACCACATAAAAATTAACGCATGGTCTGATAATATAATTATATTTAATTTTTGACATTGTAATTAGAATTGATACCGGTAGTTATCAATAAGTAAATTTAACATAGACATTTTTTTTTTATTAATTACGAGTTTATAATGTTTTTCTAGGACATCTCAATTCATAAGAGAGCATATAGATTATGGAAGACAAAATGTTTGCTTTGGATTTGATGAAGGACGAAATACAAATGAAAAAAAATATAAAAGAATGATTAAAATGAAAAGAAGGTGGATATCTCTTGAAGAAATTTGATGTCCAAGTGAAGAAAATTAATGAAGACTCATGTTTAACATCATTAAAATTCCAATATCACCATCATTATTGACAAAGAAGATGATGTTAATAGAAGAAGAAATACTAAAAATTGTCAAATTTAATAAAGATGTGATATCATAGAAGAAGAAAAAAATAAAAAAGAGTATGAGAAAATTAAACATAAAAAAAATCAATTTTAAAAATTTGAAATTCAAATAAACATATATTAAAGATAAAGTAGTAAAAAAAGTATAAGATTGCAAAAAAAATTAAAGACATAATATTATAAAATAATCTCAATTTTATAATAACAAATTATTATAGTAATGTTTTTTGGTGTGGATATTAAATAATACATCTTTTATATGATTATTATTTTATGTTTTATTTTCTGATTTTACTATATTTTTATATAAAGTTTGCGAATGATATATATACTCGTTAGGATAATTTGTATATTATCTTGTTAGTTTTATTGTGTAAGATTAAATTTTGTTTAAAATAAACTTCTTAATATAATATACGAGATTCTCAATACATTTTATCATATTTAAATATGAAATTATATATTTATTAGTAATTTCATAATTAATAATACGATAATTTAATAAATGTTATTAGAAAAATCTTCAATACTATATTAAAAGGTAAATTTTAAATTTAATTTCAAAAAACTAATTTATAACATAAACTTTGTAACAATTTATACACGGAAATCAAATTTTATATTCCATTAATGTAGAATCAATCTCTTTAGAAATATATATAAAAAAAAGTGGAGGGAATAATAAAAAGAAGAAAAAGTGGTGAGAAGGTTTAGTCATTGGAATGATTAAGATGAAAATTTATTAAAAGAGGGCACTTCCCACCCACTACTTCCAATTGCAATCAATATACGAGGAAAGCTAAGATATCATATCATGCCTCCATCTCATGCATCATCTAATCAAATGTCAAACTACCATGCCAACGGAATAACTTCCCACTATATACCACCGACATGTCCGTGAAAATAAGTTACAACCGTTTACCACATTCATTAACTACATAAAATTGATAAATATAATTGTAAAATAATAAAAAATAGTAAAATTTACTCATTAATAATAATTGAGTAGTAAACTATATAGTTAAATTTAATTTTAAATTTCCAATTTCACTAGTATTATGTGTGATTCACACATATTACAAATTTTACATTAATCAAAGATAAAATCAGTTTATATTATATAAGAAGATGTAAATTTTATTTTACAGATCATTTTTGTAAGGTTGAGTCAAGTATATAATTTTCTTCTTAAGATGATATCAGAGTTGAGTTAGAATTTTTTTTGATAAGATTTGTTGTTTGTTAGATCCATTATGTCATCTATTATCAAAAAAGAGATATATTGTTTATTAAGTTTGTAATTCATCATCTATTAAGTTATTTATTAGTATCTTAAAACGAGTTTATAATATATAAATAAATATAAACCAAATTCTAAATTAAATTAAACTTAAAATTTATTTTTTAACTATATTTGTATTAAACTTAAAAATTGGAACGTGATGCAGTGTATCATAAAGGAAAAGAAAAGGGATATTCACTATGAATTGAATGAAGGTCATTATACAACTAGGTACAGTGAATGATTGCAAGAATAATGCAAATAGCAATAGCATTATATCTTGAAAGTTATAATCATATGCTATAAAAGCATTATTTGCCAGAAAAAAAGGTATCATATTTGTAATCTAAGTTACTGGCAGTCTTCATTGACCAGATCCTTGAAGTTAATTGGTTGCAATGAATTGTAAACTGGTGGTTGTTACTTTGCAGAAGGTTCACTGGGATCATGTGCACATTTCATGCACGCCATGATTGTAGATTCACATGCTTAAGAAGATGCAGTGTTCATTCTACCATTGTGAGATATAAAGCTTTTTATGGTTTATGACTCTCTTGATGCATTCTTCAGCTGAAAAGTTACAAGAAAAAAGTTTGATGCAGTGGTCCTGCTTCATAAAAGTATATTTAAAGAGTGGTCCTATAGTGATTTGAAATCTGAGGACATTGAATTTATTTGTGTGTGGATTGCTGCTAAGCATGTTTCTATATTTATCCTTAACAATTTGATTATGTTCTTTTGGTTGTAGCAAAGTTTAAGTGCCTTCTTTTCATATTTATCATTATCAATACATACTTCAGAAACATATACATTTCTTTCTTTTTTTTTTCAAAAAAGAATTACAAACATGTTAATTATTTAATTAATTCGTTTTTTAAGATTTGCTTATTTTTTGCTATTTGTGAATATGATTCTCTTTGTAGATGTCTTTCACTAAAAAACATACACAAAAAAAGATAGAAGGATAAGTTAATTTTATCAAAAGAAACATACATATAATTTAGTTATGATTATAATAATTAAACACAAGTAAATCTAGACTTGATCATACAGATACATGTATTGATGTCTACCTTTGGCGGGTTATGCACTTGTGGTGACCTCTATTGCTCTGTAAAGTCATTGTTAATGAATTTCATCCTATACCACACATAAGGTTAGTCCGTTAACATTTTAGGCCAATGTAAAGTTTCTAGACCAGGATCTCCTACTCCTCTCACCACATACCCACCCTTCTCTACTTGATATTGGATGGTTATTAAAGTGTTAGGATAACCTCCAATATGAAATTCTTACACCAATGCATACACAACTTGAAACCACACAAGAAACTTCTCATTGAAATTTCTTTCATAACATACTACATATTCACAACCATGTTTATAATCCATGAAGCATCAACAATTCCAAATAAATATGCATTAAATTCATATAAATTATTGCAAACCAAACGGGAATAAGAAAATACAGAAAACATGCACTCACTTCGCACAAGGAACACTCAGCGTCAGGTCTGACGCCCAACGCCAGGTCTGATGCTCGGTGCCAAAGCTCTCATATTTGTTCTCACTGAGCGAATTAACATGAAAATGCCTTGTTTTTCAACTCAATACCAAACCAATCAATTAAATTAACACACAATCATTTCAAACCAACAAATTTCAACACTATTTTCAACTAACACCTCAATTTGACACATTTAAGACAAACAACAAAGATACACTTTCAACTAGCAGTCCCAATAGAAAATCCCTATAATATACTACCAATTCAAACATGTTAAATAACAAATTATCAAATCTCAAAACAGATTTTTAACAGTGATTCAATCAATTAAAACAGTAATTTCAATCAATCACAGACCATCAAACATGCACACATAAATCAAATTATGTTAGAACTTGAGAATAATAATATTTAACTTTCCTTACCTACTAAAAACTCAAATCGTTCTATGAAACCTATAATGACTCTCTAAACTCAAGAACTTTATTTGTCCCTACAAACCATAAAATCATGACTAGGACATACTATTAGCATCATTGATCAATAAAGAATCTTATAGAAAGACTCAAACGACACATACAATACAACATAAACTATATAAAAAAACATAAACTATATAAGAAAACATATACTTTTTTGTAAGAACTGATAAATAAACTTGAATACATTACCTCCTTAATATTTTTTGAATAGATAAACTACAATTTAAAAATTTTGAAGAAAAAATAAAGAACTCTGAAAAAACAAATTTTAAAAAAGAATAATATATTTTAAATAACAAAATTCGCATCTAAAATTTTGTTTATACTTTCAAACTTTTTAATATTAAAATAAACAAATTTCATTATTAAAAATCACGTCACTTTTAATATTATATATTTTAGACTTGAGAAAATTTCATTGATAAACAAATTCAAATCCAACACAATTTGATTTAGACTTTTTTCTTTTAAAAAATTATTATACCAAAATTGTTCCTCAACATTTAATATATACATAAAGAAAATAAAAAACGAAATATTTATAGATTATATAATATAATGAAAAAAAATATAGACTAAGTATACATAAAAATAAAATAAAATTATATATATATATATATATGTCATTAGACTCGGCACAAATTCTGATGCAAAAATCAGTGTAGCATTAATGGTGACAAAGATATTAAATTGTTAACGCATTAATTGTGCATGTCAAGAGAGGTGGGGGTTAGAAAAGAAAGAAATGTTCCATGATCTTAGAATGTAATATAATATAGAAATGATACAAGACTTTTTTTACATTGATTAGATAGAATTTAATATATTCATTCAACAATTCTCATATATCTAGATGACATATAAATATAGAATATGGAGATATTAAATAATTAAAGTTTTTTATTTTACTGGTTAAAAAAACCTGAAATAAAAAATAATTCGTATCAGGAAAATAATTGTGTTGCAATAAAAGATTTAATTATGAAAATGTTGGCTTTGGGTTTATTAAATAATTTGTATTCTCTTAATATTAATCTTATTCATTTAAATCGGCAAAGATGTGAGATGGTTATATAAATTAAGGAAAAGTAAATACTTATTTTTTCTTAAAAATAAAAAACTTTATTTATCTAATTCGACCATATAATAAAATGGTGGACCACAGTTTTTATTATGGGTGTGGAAGCACAGTTAAATTTGCGTCCATTAACCAAATAGTATAAAATATTACCTCAATTTATAGGCTAATAAATGAAGACTCTATTCTCATTAGTATTTATGTAATATCAACAACAAAAAAATAACATTAACATTTATGTATTTAGATCAATTTGTTTGTGAGGTCACCTAATTTTGCTAGCCCTATTTATTCTAAGGAAATGATATATATCCAATATAGTCAACCCTTCATTGTACCAAAGAAAAACTAGCTATAGTAGGTGGAAAAACTATAGTGAGTGTGACACATGCTATTAAAAACCAGTTGCTAGTATTCCTACTAATCATCGACATTTATTAAGGAATTGAAAATAGAAATATTTTATCTTTTTCTATTACCAATAATGAAATAGAAATATATTAATTTTATCTTTAATTTAAAACCTGATATAAATATATGAATATGTGATAAAAAAATTAAAATATGATCCTTCTTTTGCACAACCAACATTTTAAATTTAAATTGTAACAGGTGATGCATTAGGTTAGTAAAACTTGTTGGTTATGCAAACAAGTAATAAATGATTGCTTAAATATTAAATTGATGTTTAAGTGATATGAGTGAAATAATAGTCACTCATGCAATAAGTGAATGCGGATAATGATATTTGAAATATTTTTTTATAACATTTCAATAATATTATCTATTTATATATATACATATATATGATTTTATGATTCACTAGTAATAATCATAGACATAGTTATGTTACAAAATGAAACATAAATAATTTAAAATATTTTAAAAAGTTTAAAATTAATCCACATTCTATATGTTCTTGGTTTTCAACAAAAGTAATTCAATGTAACCTAGGGATCAGAGATTTTGTAAAGTGTGCAAAGACATGTCTACAGCATTCAGCAATGCAATAAAGAACCAAATCATTCAAACCCAACAAATAAGCCACTTTATTATCGATAATAATGTACTATTCTATTCTCTCCAAATAAAAATATGAGTTAAAATTAAAATATTTGTACAGATTTTCTGTTATATTTTTAAGAGTGTCTTCAATGACAACCGATCATATTGAACATATAAACATATAATGTCTATTCATAATTCAACAAAAAGAAAATCCATCTCAGTATATATTTAAAAAATACCTATAAATATTTTAATACTTATATATACCAACAAATATTTAAAAAATATATTTTTATAAATTATTAAAATAAAATTTAAATAAAATTACAAAAAAAATATAAAATATAATATAACTTAAATTAAATATAAATTAAATTTTAATTTTAATTAAATTTAATCTTATAAAATAAAAATTAAATTTTTATTTTTATTTTTTATTACATATTCACGCTGCTAATAATAAATACTCGCATGTTCTAATCATGTGTCACAGATTTTATTCACAAACACCTACAAGAACAAATTCTTTTTGTCATTCTAGACACGACTGACGCATAGCAACAATATAGGATCAAATCCACAAAATCCTTGTTAACTATTAATTTTTAAATAGTTTGCTCACTAACTTTCGTCAAAAAAATCCAAACAGCTTTATCGAGTCAAGATTACGTGTGGACAATTTTGGAAAAACAATCTCTGGAAAGTAAAATTGGTTTTTCTTTTACCTTGAGAGAACGTTGTTTTAACTTTTGAAAAAGTGAAGAAGTTAGGTGAAGGAGAATACGTTATAGTAGACAAGTTTCCGATGGGAAAAGGAGATTTGGAATTTGGAACTATCAATTCGGGAATCATAATTATTATTATTAATTTGTTAATATATTTAGTGTTGAATTTGGAAGAAACGTATTTGGAGGCGTACGTTGTCAAACAAAGAAACGTTATTTCCTGTAAACAAACAAAGTCTCCTTTTTCCTGTTGCTGCCAACTCCACACCTGACTGAAACTTCCCCAACCCCACCTCACCACGCCACGCTTCGCTTCACTTTTTCCCTCACTCTCTCTCTCTCTGTTTTTTTTTTTTTCGCTCTTTTATTGCACACTTTTATCTTCTCTTCTCTTGCATGCACCGCCGTCACCATCACGATCACCATTGAATTGATTCAATTCAATTTCGATACTTGCAATGGGTAACATCTGCGCTCGCTTGAAGGCGAAGCCCGCGCCGCCGCACTCCACCGCCGCGAAAAAGCGCTCCTCTTCCCGCAGAGAGAGGAAGCTCGACGACGCTGCGATTCGCGAGCAGGCCATCGCCGCCGCGATTCTCTTCAAGCAGCATCAGCAGCAGCAGCAGAACTTCGATCGGTCCACTTCGCTTAGGTACCCGAATGGGGTCTCCAAGAAGAGCAGCGGCAGCAGCAACACCTTGCCGAGGAGTTCGAGTTCGAGGGCCAGGTCCCTCACCGACCCTCTCCTTCAACCTCATCAACTTCTCAATCAGGTGAACCTTCTTGATAGTTTAAACGAAAAAAAAAATGAAATCAAGGTTTCCAGTTATTTTTTATTGCGGGGATGCAATTGGATCGTCACGGTTTTGATTTGTAGGTCCTTGTTGCGTTTTTTTTTATTTATTTTGGCGATTATAGATATTGGTATTGTACGAAATTTCGGGAGATTATAGCCGCGGAAATCCCGAAAGGAAAAAACCTTTACTTAAATTGCAATTCAAAACCTTTGAAGAAAAAAAGGAGTCATTGCGTGATTATTTTGAGGAATTACTTTCTTCGGTTGATTTGGTTTGTTGTTGGACTCATATCCGCTGATTTTGGAATTTTTGAGAATTTAGTTAATTTTGGTGGATTTGGTTTGTTGTACTCGCGTTGGGTATTTTGAAAATTTTGATGATTACGGTAACTTTGGAGTAATGAGGGTTGTTGTTTTCTTATTAGATTTTTATTTTTGCATTTTTAAAAACCTTTTAGTGATGTGAAAGGAAACGTATGCATGTTGTCGGTTTTGATGTTTATAGTAATTTTTTAAATCCTAATTACGGTCTTGATAATTACTTGAGGGGGCATCTATGATGATGTGGTTTCTTAGAGTTAAAGTAGATGAAGATGTGGAAAGTGGAATGGAATGATGAAGAAAGCTATAGGATTTGGGAAAGGATCGTCTGTAATGGTCAGTCATTTTTTCTTCTGGCCCCGAGACTTGTATCGGAACAATGTCGGGAAATAAAATAACTTTTTTCATTTGCATCTAATGCTATATTAGTTGGAGAGGCAATTGTGCAGACATGTGTTAAATCATCCCGGCGAATGTGCCATAGATACTAAAAATAGAATTTTGTATAGAATAATCAGTTCTAGCTTTGACTAATGGCAGGGCGTATGAAGGAGGTGAAGTTTGTCCTTTTGAAGTGCTTTTTACCGGATGTTTGGTGTAGCTTTGAAGGGAACCTTATGTTGCCTCTTTCTTGTCACAACATAGATGTCAGGGTTACTAAAGTGAGATTGAAATTCAGATGGATCTAGTACCATTTTTTCTGATTTGAAATTGCATATCTTGTGTCATCTTCTTAGTAGAACATTTATATTACAAAATTCCTTTCTTCTTCTGACTCTAGTATGGTGTTGCATAAAACAGGAATTCATTATTATTTATTTATTTCCTTATTTGTAGCTGTAGGGAAAAAATGGCATATTTTAACACTTTCATGCCGTACTTTCCAGTTATAGGGGAAAATGCAAGCCATTATTGTTTTTTAGTTCAAATATTAACTGTTCTTTATTTCATCCTTTCCCTGTTATATTTGTTGGTGTGTTTTCTTTCGCTTATACATGCAGCTTTTCATTTCGACAGGATGTGAAAGTTGATGATCTTGAGACAAATCATATTGTCCTTGTTCATGGAGGTGGCTTTGGGGCCTGGTGTTGGTATAAATCCATTGCACTTCTAGAAGAAAGTGGTTATAAAGTAGCTGCAATAGATTTAACTGGTTCTGGAGTGAGTTCATTTGATACAAACAGCATTACAAGTTTGTCACAATATGTGAAGCCACTCACTGACTTCCTTGAAAAACTTCCAGAAGGCGAAAAGGTACTTCCACTTTCCATTTTTTTGTGTGTAAATAATAGATTGATCTATTCCATCACTGTTGTGTTGGTTTGAAGTATTACAGAGGAGATATGATCCTTGGCTTTAGCATATTTGATATTTTTCAATCATCGCCAATTTCTGGTGAAAGTCATGGTTTCATGACTTGCCACTCCCATCCCCTCGAAATTCACTTTGCAGTGTAGTTATAAATTCCAAAGTAGATTAATGGTCAAGGAGATAATAAGGAACATCTATTCCCATGGCTAAAATTGTGGAAAAAAATAGGACAAAGAAGAGGTGCTGAAAAGCAAAGAAATTTTACTAACAGAAAAGAAAGTTCCACTGAAGTTATTGATGCTTCGGATTGAAGTTTGCAAGTGCAATTGTAAAAACCATAAAGCTAACAAGTTATTTCCCGACTAGTGGTGAAGTAGGGAAGGAAAAATTATGTGCTTATCTCAGTTACTTCTGTATGTGTTTAATACAGGCAATTATACTTATGACTTTGAAAGTATCTATTCTGAAAAAAAAAAAAATAGTACAACTTTCCTTAACCTGCTTAGGATATGTGGTGATGGTTCACATTGTTCACAGTGTTGCAATATATTTTTCTCTCTACATTTTCCGAGGGTTACAGTGTTTATCATGACACTGATTGTATTTAGAAACAGACTCAGATTTAATTTGAGGTAATCATGCTCGTGTTACAATTTGTAGTTTTCCCCCTCTACAGTCTTAGTTTGTTCCAATTAAATTTCATTTTGTGAAATGTAAATGTTTCACCCTCACTTTGCTCTTGGGAGGGCACTCATAGTTTTAGGTCATTTAGCATTGTTGCTTGCTTGGATGCAATATTGGTAGCACATTTTTCATGTTTGAGCTCTCTAGGAATTTTCTTTCCATATATTTCTTACCTTTTGAATTCTTTTGAAGGTGATTTTGGTTGGGCATGATTTTGGAGGGGCATGTATATCATATGCAATGGAGATGTTTCCTCTTAAGATTTCCAAAGCTGTGTTTATTGCTGCAGCAATGCTGACGAATGGACAAAGCACTCTCGATATTATTTCTCAGCAGGTGTTTCATCTCCTGCTAGCTTTAAGATTGATGCTTCTTTATTTTACTCCAACTGAAGTCTGAAATCTGAGAATTTCTACCAAGAAAAATTACACAGATTTATGATATCACACTACTTAAGAGCCGAATGTTTATATTTTACAAGGAACTAAGGTTGAAACCAGAGACAGAGAGCATCTGAATTGTTTTATAGCTTCTGCTGGTTATATATGCGAATACAATTTCTATAAATGAAGAATTCTTCTATCCTTTTAGTGATGATTTGTTTGTGGCTGTATGTTGCAGGCAGGTTCAGATGATCTTATGCAACAGTCTCAGATTTTTATATATGCTAACGGGAATGACCTTCCTCCCACTTCTTTTGATCTGAACAAGTCATTGTTGAAGGATTTGTTATTCAACCAAAGTCCCTCCAAAGTAAGTAGTTGGGTGGTGGTCAAATTTCCTCCTTTCATTTTTTGTCCAAGTGAACAAACAGAGGTCTCCCTTGCTACTGCTACATGAGCATTTTTCAAATTAGATGACAATACTTGTGACAGTGACTCATCGTTACTCTATATCCAATCTCTTATTCAGTCTGAGTTGGTATGAAGATTCGTAAAGTATTTTTTGACACTGGATTATTATTTATAAAGTGTAAAACATATAGTTAGTTGAACTTCAGATTTATTGGGGACTCCACTCCATTCTAATCAGAGTGAGAATTATCACATAAATATATGTTGTATGATAATTGAAATTGTGCAACTAGTTGAACTGCAGGCAACTGCTTTATCAATGCTTCGTAATTTTTAAAATGGATAGTTTTCAGTGTTGTCTGTTGAACAAATAGCATTTCAGAAAGATTTTGCTGTCTTTTATCTGTTAGTTCAGATAGAGGTTTTACATATGCTTTGTGGACCTTTGCACTAAAAGTATATTTTGTAATACAGTCTTTTGTATAAATTCTTGCTGTCTGGATCTTTCCATTGCGAACAAAAATGGTCTCTAGCATCATGCACTCGTAAATATGCTGACTACAGTATAAATATACATTTGTATATGTGATTCAGAATCTAAGTTTTGTTTCTGTACTTTTTAATAGTTTTGCCAACTTATATCTATTTCCCCTGACCCTCCTTGTTTATTGTTTCTTTCTAAATGCAGGATGTTGCATTGGCATCTGTCTCCATGAGGTCTGTACCATTTGCACCAGTTTTAGAGAAGCTTTCCCTTTCAGACCTGAAATATGGATCTGTAAGGCGGTTTTATATACAAACTCTTGAAGACAATGCCATACCCATTTCACTTCAGGAGAACATGATAAATGCAAACCCCCCAGAAAAGGTTTTCCGTTTGAAGGGGGCTGATCATTCTCCTTTTTTCTCAAAGCCTCAAGCTCTGCATAAGTTGTTGGTAGAAATCTCTAGGATCCTCTGAGAACATTCGTTGGCTAATTGTTTGTGAAGCCCTACCCACATGAAATAAGAATATGCATTTAGCTTATTAGTTAAGTCTACTATTGTGTGCAAGTTACAGGTTTCATTCTTTTTCCTCTCTTTCTGGAGTTAAATTTTGAAAGTTAGCTTGTACATCCTGTAATTTGTACCAGGTGTTACTTGCAACATAAAACTCATGTTATGTTACATGTATCACTAGTTATAAGTGTCGGTACCTGCTGATTAACGTTGCAAGTTACCCTCCTAGACAATTAGAAAAGAAAAGAAAACCTGTAACTTGTCACTGATCCTACCTATGCAACGCTGCGATCATCGTAGCAAGATATCATGACAATGCAGAGGCACATTACAAGGAAGGAGTTCGTAGCATCAAACGTGTTTACTTTGATGTTCCATTAGTAATGCTGGTTGATGGAGATTTACATTTTGAGAATCCTGGAAGAGCTGCTGCTGCTGCTGGTTTTCTCTAGACCTACTTTTTTGTTTTAGCCAGTTTGCTCCAATATTTTAACTTGCGACTCTAATAATAAGTGTTTTCTACCTTTATCAACACGGGTGAATTAATTCCCCGTGCTCTGCAAAAATTGCAAGAAAGCTGACATGTTTTAGTGTTTTGCTTAATCACTTGCCAGTTTATGTTGATTGATGATTCTGTTGCTATCCAGCATGGATTTGGAGGAGTTAATGATAAAATTTAGTAAGAATGGTAGTTAAATCCTGCTTGGAGCTATTGCATTTTACAAAATGAAACTAATATTACTATTAAATAAAAACATATTGTTTCCTAGAAAAATATTGGAAAAGTAAACATCGAAATAGAACTTCTTTTGTGTCTTGTAATATGGTTAGCTGAAAGAAAAATGGGGGAAGAAGAAAATCTGAATTTTGAGAAAACCCAACACTAAGACATTACATCTCCATCAAACAATAATAGTTTGGTGGGAACAAAACGTATTTTAAGAATTTAAGTGAGTTTGAATTTTATATTGAGTTTTAGCAATGGATGTTCCGAGGATAGACATCGTTGGACAAAAAGTAACGTATGAACAAAGTTGTTAAATACAGGTTTAGGATTACGAAAGCACACGGTCTTGCCACTCTCACAAAGTTGGGACATGGAATGATTCAAAAGAGAAAAAATCAGCTATAAATGTCTTAGGGCGGTGTTGATTTATTAGTAATTAGAATAATATTTTCTGGTTTAAAATGTTTAATACTCTAATATAATCAGGTATGATATTTTTTAATTTATTTATTTCAACAATTTTTCGTTACAGTACACCCTTATTCACATGTCATGAATGGAAGCCTCCTCGTTCAAATATTCGTTATTTGTCAAAGTTGACGGCTTTACCTCTTTTCTTATTTGAGACGACCTGGTCAGCTTTGAACATAAAAAGCCAATATTAGCCAAACATGAGTCAAATCGTTGATTCTCTATTTCAAATAATTGCTAAAATTGTAATCTGTGATATATGTTTTATTACTTCTGATTTTTTCCAATGTATAAGTCTAGAGTTGACTTATTTTTATCAAAAATTTCTAAATCAAAATTATGTCATCCATAGAAGTTATGCATTTAGGAACAACTTTTTTGGTATATTTTGACAAACACATGCAAAGCTAGAATAAATAAGTAATGATTCAGGACTTCGCCTAATATGAATATATATATATATATATATATATATATATATATATATATATATATATATAGACACACACACAAGGGTTGATAATATGGTTTTCAGAAAATTCAAAGAGGAAGAACACTGTCACAGAGAGAGAAGAAAAATCACAACACATTATCTTCGTACATTCTGAAGCTCTATTTATACGGTAAATAAAGATATAATCAAGTTCGTGTTTTCTTAATAATATGTTATTTTAAGAGTTTAATATAATAATTATCAACTACTTTTCGTATTATTCTTCTCGCTTTTTGAATTACGAAATTATTCATCTAAAATTTTGCTCTAAATCCATAGTATGATCAATTAAATTTATGTTGTCATTGATTTCAAATAAAATTGAAACAATTTTAATTTCGAGAAAAACTTTTGACAAGTACAGCCACTGAAAACATAGTTAACAATATTTTATGAATTATGCATTTTCGTATTTCATCTCACATTTTCATCAAAACATAACATTTTTATGGATTATATTATTTTCACAAATGTAATTTCTATGTTCTTTTCAGTATAACATTACAATAGAGCATATTTAAGTTGCACTTCCACTTCCACCCTTTATTAATTGCTTATTTAGATCAAACTACAAGGAAATCTATCTTTCTGTGATATCCCTAATACTTCCCAACATCCTGGAACAATATTTCGTATGAGAATTGGACCAAAACATCCTGCGGGAAACCTCTGCGTTAACGTTGCTAGTTTTCCCGTTCCACGTACTATTATTTTTCGAGTTTCAATGTTGTTAAAGCCATACTCATTAACTATCAGTTAACTTAGTTGGTCAAATTCTAAGGCACAAACTTATAACATTAAAAACATTCTAGAGGCTAAGCATTTGGTGACGATGATGGCAAAGAACTAAATCTCATTCTTGAAATTCAGTTCGTTTCCCATAATTTCCCAGTCATCTGCTATATATACTGAGATTGATGAATAACGAGTTTCACTGTTATTATTCAGACAACCTTAGTTCCACCATCCATCAGTTTTGTCTTCAACTAAAGATCGTGCCTAGTGCCTAATGTAGTTAAGGACTAATTCATAATGGTCAGAGATGATAGGGTATAATCATCACAAGTATTTCTTACATCTGCTTCTTCCTGCAGTGACAGAGCAAGCTGAAGTTGAATCTCCACTTCACCCATTGATGGTCGCTCATTTGGATCAAAGTTCAAACATCTTTCTGTGATGTTTATAAATACTTCCCAACTCTCTGGTGCAATCTTTCCTTTAATATTTGGATCAATATTCTCCTCAACAGGGTTTTTCTGCCTCTTCTCAACACTGTTTAGCTTGTCTTTGCATACCACTTCTAGTATAACTACACCAAAGGAGTAAACATCGCTTTTTTCTGTTAATGTGTTGTTTTGTGAAATCTCAGGAGCCACGTAACCATATGTACCTAGAAGTGAAAGTATTATTTGGATTAGTATTCAGTAAAATTCTTTTCAATAAACACTATCAACAAAACAAAAATAAATACCTGTAAAGCCATCTTTTGTTATTGTCTTTGGTGGTGGCTTTGATGCATGATGTGGTCCTGTTAAGGAAAGTCGGAAGTCTGAGAGTTTTGCCTCCATGTTGCTATCCAAAAGAATTTTATAAGGTGTTATGTCACGATGAAAGATTGTTCTCTTGAGACCTGTGTGAAGGTAGTGTAGTCCCTGTGCTACTCCTATGCAGATCTTTAGCCTTTGCTTCCATGTTAGTGGCTCCATTTTCATATCTCTACAATATAGGATATCATGGAGACATCCATTGGTCATGTACTCATATACAATATTCTTTTCGTCTCTGTGGTCACAAAATCCTAATAGAGTGACCAAATTTGGATGGCGAAACTGGCAGAGCAACTCAATTTCGTTCTTGAACTGCTTAAGTTCCTTCTCAGTGATCCCATATATTCGTTTGATTGCAATTGTACACTCAGTAACACAACTGTTTCGGAGAGAGCCTTTATATACAATGCCAAGGCCTCCACTTCCAACTATTTGGTTTTCGTCAAAGTTGTTTGTCCATTTCCTAAGATCGGCTAGAGAAAATTGAGGGCAAAGCTCTTGTATCACAGTTGGATATTGTCGCTGAGACGAAGCTGCATGCTTAAAGCAGCAGAAGCTCAAACATTGTCCCATTTTAGATACCTGTTAGAAAAGATGATTCAGAGGACAAAACTGAGAGAAAAGTACATAACTGAAATATGATTGCATACCACAAGTATTACCTGAAATGAAAGAAAATTTCTTGCTTTTCACCTTATTATATCACAACACAAGTATTAAAAACTTAAACTGTCAGTTTTGATTTCATATTTCACCGTGTTTCATTTCAAAATGGAAAATTAAGGAAAGATAAGGGAAATATGAATCTTTAATTCTAATATTATGATTATTACAATCAAATAGTTCATTCAGCTAAAAGTTATGATAGTTTCATAGATGGAGATTCATATCTCCCATATAGTAAAAGTAGTCTGGCAACATGCCACCATCTGTTGAATGAAAAAAAATTAGAAAGAAAATTACATATCTAAGAGTGTACAGAAGAAATCAAGGAAATATATGAACTGCAGATGCCTTGTGAATTAGCGACATAGAGATTCAAGAAACACAGTTTCCTTCATTATTACTTAATATGTCGACTTTCTTTTTTCATATTCTTTTTGTATGGTCTCTTAAAATTTACTTGTCCTGTTAACAAGTATTCAGCTTCTGATATTTTGATTATTCAGGAATTGCTATAGATACAGAATTCCAGAATATAACTACACAGTTCACACTGAATTCTTTCAGAGACTTACACAGAAGCATGTTTTATACAACTAGATACTTATCCTGTTTCTATTGTGTAAGATGTAAAACAAAAGAATACAAAAGTTAAAGGGGAGTCTGCATATTTTTAGAAATAGAGAATAAAAGTATATGGAATATCACATAAAGTTTGATATTGTTTGGAGAACCTGAAAATGAAGTGGAAATACAGAAATAAGGTTGTGTTCAGCGCAGGGATCCTGTTGCTTCTGTTTCTTATATCGTTCTCAAATAAGTTTGCAGAAAATCTGACATAAGATGTTTTCCTCTTGCCACATTTCTCAGTGTTAGGTGTCTTGACATTACCGAGATTTGACTTGAGATACTCAGGTGACCTACGATTAATTCAAATTTTAATTTATTTAAACAAATTTATTAAACTTTATGGTTTAACCAACATGTTATATAGATTGGGGTTTATAGGTTACTATCAATTTTTGTATTAATACTTCATTGTTTACATTTTGTTTGAAGTAAAATAGTTAAATATATTATTATCTTTTATGTTTAATTTGATGTTTGAGCTATATAGAGAACTTTTTTTTTTAAATTTTATAATCTCAGGAATCCTTGTACGTTTTCTTATGTTTTTCTTTCTTAATACGATTATTATGTTAGACATTTTTTCAGTTTTTATAAATTTTCGATGATTCCTTAACATTTATTTTTTAACTATATCTGTGTATTTAGTATTTCATATAGTTTATTGGCTCTCCAATCACCAAACATATAAAATAAAACAAAAAAATAAGTAGCGAGTCTGTGTGGTGCAATAAATCAAAATAGTCGAATTACAATTAAATTTAAATTCTTCTAAGAAAATAAATTAAATTTTTTATAATTCTAAATTTAAATAATTGAACTATAGCCTAAATTCACATTTTTAAAAATAATTATAAATCATTTTGATACAAAATTTAAACTAGTAATTTTTTTTTCAAATTTGATTTTAAATAAAAAATAATTTAAAA
This sequence comes from Vigna reflexopilosa, assembly GCA_027742785.1. Lineage (NCBI taxonomy): Eukaryota > Viridiplantae > Streptophyta > Magnoliopsida > Fabales > Fabaceae > Vigna > Vigna reflexopilosa. The sequence continues at coordinate 48,277,456 of CM050914.1, forward strand.
TTAAACCTAACAGACAAATTAAAATATACATAAAATATGAGAAATCATATAAAAGTTTATTGTAATCCAAATTTAACAATATAATATGATAAAAAATAAACAAATATAATAATATTTAGTGTAAAAAAAGTTTATTGAAATCCAAACACTATTCAAGAATATTATATGAAACTTACATAGGTGAATGAATGATTTATTTAAATAATATTAATTAAAAACATAGAAAATATAGTTTAATAGGATATACTTTTTCATATATATAATTTGAATGTTGTGATATTTTTTATGTATTATATATTGTAACATATTTTATTTCTTTGCTTAATATGAGAATAGTAAAAAATAAAAGTTTATATTTTTATTTTATTTTCTTATTTTTCGAGCTCTTAATGACTATATAATTTTTTCTATAATAAAAAGTTGTTGGATTAATCAACTTAATTAAATTTCTGAGGAAACATGGAGTGAAAGAAAACATATTATTAGTCATTTGCATATAACATATGTTTACGTATTAAAACAAAAAAAAAACATAAAGTTGATGATTGAAGTATCAAACAAGTCTTCATTTATTATGTTTGTTGTTTATTCTAAAGAATTGAAAAAGTGGTAGTAAGTTATGATGTTGAATATGAAGAAACTACATGAAATTGAGAGGTTCAAGAAGAAAAAACTTCTAATTTTTTTTCTTAGTTCGGTGAAGAATGAAAAGATTAAGTAACTCCAGTTCAAGATGTGATTCCTCTTTATTCACTCCATCCATCACTTACATCTCATGTCCAAAAAGAAAGTATGAATGAAAGGTCTAAAAAGATATGAGATATACATGAAATCTATGAAAGGTCTGATGAAAGTTATTTATTATCTTGAAGAATTATATTATCTTCAAATAGATTGTGAGTTATTGTATTTTGAGGAGATTGTGAAAGATGTGAAGACATATAATAGAAGAGGAGATCAATTCAATCAAGAAGAATGATACTTGGAAATTAACAAATCTTTTCAAAAGTCATGAAGTAAAATTGGTGTACAAGACTAAGAAGAATGCAAAAGAAGAGGTGGAAAGATACAAAACACAACTTGTTGTAAAAGGTTACCAGAAAAAGCATAAGCATGAAGTAAACTATGATAAAGTTTATGCACTAGTAAGTCCGATGAATTCTTTGGCAACATAAATGAAATGGAAAATCTATCAACTTGATGTAAAATATGCATTTGTAAATGATTATCTAGAATAAGTCAATATATTAAGCAACCATTGGGATCTATACTTGAAGAACATGAATATAAGATTCTAAAATTGAAAAAAAAATTTGTATGGATTAAAACAAACATCAAGAATGTGGAACAAAACTTCAAATAAATAATTTTTATGATGTCTTAATGAGTATGTTGTCTTTGTCAAAACTCATTATAATAAAAATATTTTGATTTGTCTCTATATGGATTATTTTATATTAACTGTCATCAATTGCTTGTTTGAAGAATTCAAGAGGACAATGTCAAAAGTGATAAGCCTAGGGTTCATGTCTTCATGTCATGCTATTTGCACTTAGAAGTTAGGCATTTCGAGAAAGGTATCTTCATTTATCTAGAAAGCTATGCAAAAAAAGGTTTTGAAAACAAATTAAGATGTTTGATTGTAACTCAATGAACACATCCATGAAAATATGACAAAATTATCAAAATTTGAAGATGGTAAAAAGGATAATCCTACTAAGTTCAAAAGTAATTTTAATATGTTAAGAATTTAAAATAAATTAAAAGTTTCATATTAAATAAAAATGAATAACATGAACAATATATAAATAAAAGAAGTCATAAATATAAGAAAATTCTAGATTGAAAGTGATATCTCCTATATCTTTCCTAAAATAAATGTCCGGCATTATTTATTTAATTCCTTTTGCTAATAAAAAAATAATTTCCCAATCATCTGCTGTACTGTGATTGAATAACGAGTTTCACTTGTTAATAACGAGTTCCATCATCCGTCAGTTTTTGTTTTCAGCTAAAGTGGTGCCTAGTGCACACTGTAGCTGAGGATTAACTAATAATGGTCAGAGATAATAGAGTATAATCATCACAAGTATTTCTTACATCTGCTTCTTCCTGCAGTGACAGAGCAAGCTCAAGTTGAATCTCCACTTCACCCATTGATGGTCGCTCATCTGGATCAAAGTTCAAGCATCTTTCTGTGATGTTTATAAATACTTCCCAACTCTCTGGTGCAATCTTTCCTTTAATATTTGGATCAATATTATCCTCAACAGGGTGTTTCTGCCTCTTCTCAACACATTTTAGCTTGTCTTTGCATACCACTTCTAGTGTAACTACACCAAAGGAGTAAACATCGCTTTTTTCTGTTAATGTATTGTTTTGTGAAATCTCAGGAGCCTCGTAACCATATGTACCTAGAAGTCAAAGTATTATTTGGATTAGTATTCAGTAAAATTCTTTTTCAGTAAACAATACAACAAAACAAGAACAAATACCTGAAAAGCCATCTTTTGTTATTGTCTTTGGTTTTGGCTTTGATGCATGATGTGGTCCTGTTAAGCAAAGTCGGAAGTCTGAGAGTTTTGCCTCCATGTTGCTATCCAAAAGAATATTATAAGGTATCACGTTACGATGAAAGACTGTTCTCTTGAGACCTGTGTGAAGGTAGTGTAGTGCCTTCGCTACTCCTATGCAGATGTTTAGCCTCTGCTTCCATGTTAATGGCTCCTTTTTCATATCATTACAATATAGGATATCTTGGAGAGATCCATTGATCATGTACTCATATACAATATTCTTCTCGTCTCTGTGGTCACAAAATCCTAATAGAGTGACCAAATTTGGATGGCGAAGCTGGCAGAGCAACTCAATTTCGTTCTTGAACTGCTTAAGTTCCTTCTCAGTAATCGCATGTATTCGCTTGATTGCAATAGTACACTCAGTAGCACAACTGTTTCGGAGAGAGCCTTTATATACAATGCCAAGGCCTCCAATTCCAATTATTTGCTTTTCGTCAAAGTTGTTTGTCCATTTCCTAAGATCGGCCAGAGAAAATTGAGGGCATAGCTCTTCTATCACAGTTGGATACTGTCTCAGAGACGAAGCTGTATGCTTAAAGCAGCAGAAGCTCAAACATTGTCCCATTTTAGATAACTGTTAGAAAAGATGATTCAGTGGACAAAACTGAGAAAAGTACATAACTGAAATGTGATTGCATACCACAATTATTACCTGAAACGAGAGAAAACTTCTTGCTTTTCACCTGACTATACCACAAGTAATAAAAACTTAACCTGCCAGTTTTGATTTCATATTTCACTGTGTTTCATTTCAAAATGGAAAATTAAGGAGAGATAAGGGAAATGAATCTTTAATTCTAACATTTTGTTTATTACCATCAAATAGTTCATTCAGCTAAAAGTGATATTAGTTTCATAGATGGAGATTCATATCTCCCATATCAGTAAAAGTAGTCTGGCAACATACCATCCATCTATTGAATGAAAAAATTAGAAAGCAAATTACATATGTAAGAGTGTATAGTGGCAATCAAGCAAACATATGAACTGCAGATGCCATATGAATTAGCTACATAGAGTATAAAACTAAACTAATTGTAAAGTAGATACTTGGCCAGCTTTTATACTGTAAGATGTAAAACTAACAATTAATCAATATAGATAGAACATCATATTGGTTGGAGAACCTGGAGATGAAGGGAAAGTTATGTTCAGCGCAGGGATGCTGTTGCTTCAGTATCTTCTCTTGTTCAAGTTTCCCAAAAATTTGACCTCTGATAATTCCCTCTTGCCACATTAATAATAGATAGAACCCTTTTCAGTGTTAGGTGTCCTGAAATTAAACAGAGTTGGCTTCAGATAATAAAATGAGTTAGGAATGATTGAAATTTTAATCTATTCAAACAAATTTATTTGACTTTATGGTTTAACCAACATGTTTTATGGATTGGGATTTATAAGCTACTATCAATTTCTTTATTAATACTTCATTATTTACATTTTTTCTTGAAGGAAAATAGTTAAATATATTTTTCTTATGTTTTATTTGATGTTTGAGCTATATAGATAACTTCTTTTTTTATAATCTCCGTAATCCTTGCACGTTTTCTTATATTTTTCTCTAGATTAAATTTATATCTTAATAAATTTATCTGTAATAAACATTTATTAAACTACTATTTACTAAAATTATTTATTAAAATCTAGCAGTAAATATCAAATAAGTTGAAATATATGTTTAAAAATATAATTACTTATTATGTTATTATAAAGATTATGGAAATATTTATTCTAAAACCATGTCGAAATATTACTTAACGTAATTGTAGATAGATGTTTACATATTCAATTTTATATTAAAAATTAGTTATGATCTAGAATAAGTTTAAAATTAAAATTTTATAGAAAAAAATTATATTCAATAAAAGTAGAAGAACATCATTATTATCTTAAAATTAAAAAAATAATTGTTTTTCATCATAGATTATTTAAGTTTAAAATCAATTTTATTCAACATTATTATTTATAAATAAAAAAAACCAGATTCAATTTGCTGACTTTTTTTTCTTATTAAATATGCAATAAAATAGCATGAATGGAGATTCCAAACTCCAAAGCGTCTTCTTCGTTGCACAGCCACACCACACATTTGGTTGAACAAGAGGCACTCCATATTCTCTGAACTGAAGGTGTATCTTCTTCTTCTACAAGTTGTTCCTTAATCTTTTTCTTTGTTCTCCAATATGGTCATCCTTGACTGGATCTCGTTGGTTATGCTCCCATAATTGATTCTATACTAATTTCCCTGTTGTACTTTTTGGCTTTAAATTTATGCTTACGACAAATTTCCTGCTGTAGAATCATGCTTTCGTATGAAATTATACGCTATTAAGCATATGATATTCTTTAATAATTTATTGAGCATAATTTTTCCAAAGTCAACTCTGGTCTGCTTCTGAGAGTGTAGGGATTTACTTTGTAGTTGAAGTAACATATGCACAAAATTACATCATAACTGGATTTTTGTGGTTTCTGGAACATGGATTGGAGGAACGTAGTATAGATTTAACTTTGTATAGAAAGTACAACAGCGTTCAACATCCTTTTTCATTTTTCCTTCTTGTTACTGCTTTTCAACCTTCAGTTTGTCCTTTTCTTTTCAGTCTTAGCATGTTTCTGAACTTGAAGTTTACATATTCTAGGTTTGCCCAGTTTTGTTAAGGGATTCTATCCATCTATATAATGCCTGTTTTATAAGAGTAATAGCTGTCTCATATGTGAGACTTAACGCGTATGGGATGTGAAGTTTTACCTCATGATTTTGTTCTTGAAGGAGACAGAATAATCAAGATGGTTGAGGCAGTTGTGTCCTTTGCAGTTGATAGGCTTGGTGATCTATTGATTGAAGAGGCTAGATTATTAAGCGGGGTGAGTAACAAAGTCAAAAGCATGCAAAATGAATTAAAGATGATGCAATGCTTCCTAAGAGATGCTGAGAGCAGGCAGGATGAAAGTGATACAATAAAGAATTATATTTCGGAGGTTAGAAAATTAGCCTATGATGCAGAGGATGTGATTGAAATTTATGCTATTAAGGTTGCATTTAGCATAATTATTGGAACTAAAAATCCACTCTCCAGAGCTAAAAACATTCACAAAGTTGGCTCTGAGCTCATAACAATCAATTCTCGAATATCTGACCTCACAAGAAGCTTACAAACTTATGGTTTGACTGCAACTAAAGACAATGAGGAAGCATCTGAGGTCAAAAGACAATTGAGGTGGTCTTATTCTCACATTGTTGACGAGTTCATTGTTGGTTTAGATAAGGACATAAACAAAGTGGCGGAATGGCTAATAAATGAAAATCAGGACTGTCGATTTGTTTATATTTGTGGAATGGGTGGTCTTGGTAAAACTACACTTGCCAAAAGCATTTACCATTACCATGCTATTAGGCGAAACTTTGATGGTTTTGCTTGGGCCTATATATCTCAGCAATGCAAGAAAAGAGATGTTTGGGAGGGAATTTTACTAAAGCTAATTTCTCCTACAAAAGAGGAAAGGGATGAGATTACGAAAATGAAAGATGATGAATTGGCAAGGAAGTTGTTTAAGGTTCAACAAGAGAAGAAATGTTTGATCATCCTGGATGACATATGGAGCAATGAGGCATGGGACATTTTAAGTCCTGCCTTTCCATCACAAAATACAAGGAGTAAGATAGTTTTTACATCCCGCAATAAAGACATTTCATTGCATGTGAATCCTGAAGGCTTGCTTCACGAACCAAGTTGCTTAAATGCAGAAGACAGTTGGGCATTGTTTAAGAAGAAAGCTTTTCCAAGACAAGATAACCCAGGTACCTAGAAATGCCTTCAGTTAGCAAATGTATTTAACTATTGATGTCCATATAGTTTGTTTCATTATTTCATGTCTTATGATTTCCCAATTCTCTCATTTATCTTTCATATTTATGTCATCTCCGGAGGAAAGTGATAACAGCACTTGTTTATGGGACCATTGCTTTAGTTAATGTGATAATTGCCTGTTACTTTCTGCAGAATCCACAACTTCTGATGACTTTAAAAGATTAGGCAGAGAGATGGTTGCAAAGTGTGCTGGTCTGCCTTTGGCTATCATCGTTCTTGGAGGGCTTTTGGCTACGAAGGAGTCGGTGAGTGAGTGGGAAAAAATACATAGACATCTAAGTTCGTACCTAATAGGAGCAGAGGTCCGTGATAGGCGAAGATTAGATGAAGTGTTGGATTTAAGTTACCAGGACTTGCCTTGTCAACTGAAGCCATGTTTTCTGTATTTAAGTCAATTCCCTGAAGACTCTGAGATACCAAAAACTAAACTACTGCAGTTATGGGTGGCAGAAGGTGTTGTTTCATCTCAATATGAGAGTGATCGGGATGAGACAATGGAGGATGTTGCTGAACGCTATTTGGGTAACTTAATTAGCCGCTGCATGGTTCAAATTGGTCAGATGGGGTCTACTGGTAGGATCAAAACCTACAGGCTCCATGATTTAATGCGGGATCTGTGTTTGTCAAAGGCCAGAAAAGAAAATTTTCTCTACATTATCAATGGATCACAACAAAATAGTGCCGTTATTGCTACTAATTCATCTAACGTATCAGATGCAACACAAATTGATGAAGTTCGTAGGCTTGCTGTCTACTTGGATCAACATGTTGATCAATTGATTCCTCAGGACAAGCAAGTGAATGAGCGTCTCAGATCCCTTGTATTTTTTCATGACAAGAAGTGTAGGATGGAAAATTGGGACCTAGTCAGAGGTGTTTTTGTGAAGTTCAAATTACTTAGAGTTCTAGATCTTGAAGGAATTAAGGGGCTGAAGGGACAGTCATTGCCTAAAGAAGTGGGAAATCTTTTATGGTTGAAGTTTCTGAGTCTAAAAAGGACTCGTATACAAGTGCTGCCATCTTCCTTGGGCAACTTGGAGAATCTGCAATTCCTAAATTTGCAAACAGTCAATAAAGTGAGCTGGGATTCAACAGTGGAAATTCCAAATGTAATCTGTAAGTTGAAACGGTTGAGGCATTTATATCTTCCAAATTGGTGTGGGAATATTGTTAACAACCTGCAATTGGACAATTTGACTAATTTACAGACACTAGTAAATTTTCCTGCCAGCAAATGTGATGTAAAAGATCTACTGAAGTTAAGGAGGCTCAGAAAGCTAGTGCTAAATGACCCAAGACATTTTCAAAAGTTTAGTGAAAGTTTCAGTCCCCCTAATAAAAGGTTGGATTGCCTTCAATCCTTGTCTTTGAGGACTGACATGCTTTCCTTCCCTGAAAATGTAGTGGATGTTGAAAAATTGGTGCTAGGCTGTCCTTTCCTGCGTAAACTGCAGGTTGAAGGGCGGATGGAAAGACTGCCAGATGCCTCACTGTTTCCTCGGCACATTTCAAAGTTGACTTTATGGGGTTGCAGACTTGTGGAAGACCCAATGGTAACATTAGAGAAGCTTCCTAACTTGAAGTTTCTAAATGGGTGGGATATGTTTGTTGGAAAGAAAATGACATGCTCACCAAATGGTTTTCTTCAACTAAAGGTTCTAGTACTTCGTGGCTTGCCTAAACTAGATGAGTGGACAATAGAGAATCAAGCCATGCGTAATCTTTACCGATTGAGCATATCTGATTGCAACAATCTAAAAACGGTTCCCGATGGGCTAAGATATATCACTAGTCTTCGGGAGCTAGAAATCAGGTGGATGCCCAAATCATTCAAAACCAGGCTTGGAACTGCTGGAGAGGATTACCCCAAAGTCCAGCATGTTCCATCTATCATATTTTTGAACTAAGGATGTAAGTTGAAAAATTTAAATACCACTTTGAAATAATTTGCTCAAATTTGTTTTTTGTTAGCTTTTTGTTGTGCATTTTCTTTCACTATTTCATGTTTGGCTGATTTTCATTTCTATATTTATGGAAAACAAAGGGCACAGTTGATCACTTGTTCTCCAGCTGCTATAAATTTTATGTTGCTTGAACTCTTAGTGTTCAATGAAACAGGAAGTTATTTTTTATGATTAGTTTACACAATAATTCATGCTAACAACTTTTTGTACATTTGCAGTGAACCAATAACTATCCTCCTTTACCCTCGTGCTTCCAGAATCTGAGTTTTAAAATTCGGAACTAGCTCTGTTCGTGCCTGGTATTTGTTTGCAATGTCATCGATGAATTCATTTATTTTTATTTAGTATGGCTTTTTATATTTTCGAGATTGTTGATAGAATAGATTTTCGGAATATTCTGCGATTTGTAACTCCTATTAGTGAAAAAGCTTGGTTGTTGTATTATCACAAACTTGTACAATGTAACAACTGTTTTATATCTTTTCAGAATGTATTACATACTTCATTTTATACATCTTTCTTCACTTAGTAACTTCATCGAAAACGACCTTATTCTCAAGGTTGAACTCACAAATTTCTTGAACATTCTCATATGTTGCGGCAAAAGGCCCTAAAGTATCTCATTGAATTAACACATGTAGAATTGATTTGGAATGACACATGATTACGTGGGAATCCAAAATCAAAAAAGGTTGCACAGCAGGACCAAATTCAGCTGTGCACAGTGTCAAGGGTAAATATTGTTGAGAAAGACTTCCAATAAATTTCTTAAGTAAAGAAATATGGAACATCGGGTGGATACAAGTTGAATCCAGTAATTTTAGTTTATAAGCTACCTCTTTCACCTTGACAATCACGTCCAAAGTAATGCATACTTAATTTTTGAACTTCTCTCAAAATCACCAAACGATGCCTATATGCTTGCAATTTCGTAAGCACCCAATCTCCAATCTCAAAATGCAAATCTTTAGGTCTTTTATAAGCTTGGGATTTCATGTACTATTGACAAAACATCATGTCCATGCAATAATTCTTGAATTGAAATCGAATTTGTGACATTGGTTTTATATAGCAAAATGTATGAAGAATTTTTACCATACAAAGTCTTGAAGGATGACATTTGAATATTCTGATATAATGAAGAATTATATCATAATTGTGCCCATGGTAGCATTGAGCATTACCCATATAACTTAATAATATTATTGATAAAAGTATTAACAACCTTTTTACTAGTATAGGCAGCTTTTAATGGAATAAAATGCTCAAACTTAGAGAATCTATCCATCAAGTGGAAAATTCATTGGAAATTAGAAGATTTGTGATGAAATCCAACGAGATGTTATTTTGTACATGTTTCGAAATAAGTAACGACAATAACAAATCTTTTAGTAATGCTTGCTTCACTTTTGTTTGTTGACATATTTGACATTCTCGGATGGATTTCTTAACTTGTCTCATTCTTGGAAAAAAAAATTGAGAAGCAATGTGAGACATTATCTTAAATACTCCATGACACCAATTGAAGGCATGAAATTCAAATAGCATTTGATTAATCAATTTCTGAAGAGTATAAATATAACACCCTCTCTTATTTCGAAGTCTCTCAAGTAGGCATTTCCATTTTAGATGGGTTGAATACATATTCTCGTTAAAAATAATTGCAATGGGACAAAACAAAAGTTTCTCCCTGCTAATTAAACCACAGTTACAAATCTATCACAGGAAAAATATTACATCTAAAATTTATCAACGTACAATGGGATAGACGAAAACGCCATAACAGGTTGTTAATCAGAAGAAAAATAAAGCATGGTTGCAAATATCAAGTGAAAATTATAAATCAAAGTTTCTGTAATTATTAGTGATGTGAAAATCAACTTCATCTTAGCGTTCGAAAAGTCTATATAAAGCAAGTTATGTTTTAAAAAAAGAAGAGAACATGGCTTAACTTTAATTATTTTTTCTTCTGATTTTTTTAATTAGTAACTTCAATATTAAACTAGACTAATCTATATATAAACACATTTGTTTTGTAAATACTAATTATATTTAAAAATAAATAAAATATTATATTAAGTAACATTTTTTATAAAACACACATATACATTTTTTTTAGGTTTAATGTATTCAGAGGTCCCTATTTCTGCGAATTTACATCAAATGGGTCCTCGTATTTTGAAAGTGTTCAATTAGATCTTTGTTTTGGTAAAATTGAACCAATAATACCCTTGCCGTTAATTTTAGTGGACGGCGTTAACTTTAGTGTATCGTGGCATGGCATGCTGACCCAACAATTAATTATGACGTGGCACATGTGGTGGAATTTATTTTATTTTAAGTTTTAATTAAAATCCTTTAAAACAAATTAGAGTCCACCTCCACCTCCTTGTCATCGCCATGTCCCTCCTCCGCCACCTCCACCTCGGCGACAACTTTTTCTCCAGCCAGATTCCTCCCGAATATGGCACTTGGCAGCACCTCCAGTACCTCCCCGTCTCTGGCAACGAGCTCACGGGAAACATCCCTCCGAAGCTTGGAAACCTCACCACGCTTCACGAGCTCTACATTGGAAACTTCACTCACCTTATTAACCTTTTCCATTCTAATCATATTATTTTTATTTTTCTCAAACCACTCTCAGACATTCCAACAAAACAACACCAACTCCTCCATTAATCGGTAATCTCCTTCAGATCGATTCTCTTTAATTTTTCATTTTTTGTTTTATTTTTATATATATGTATATAGTTTTTTCATTTTCACGGTCATGTGTTGACAATTTCTCCCCTTTTTTTGTTCGTTTGTTTCTAGTTTTGCAGAATTTGAAAAACTTTTCTTTCAATTGAGTTGTATTGTAAGAGGGGATCTAGTGTGGGAAACAAAAAAAATTGTTATAAGAAAAGAAGGGATGAAAATTGTATATCTTATTTAATAATAAGGAGATAATACAATTCATATATATAGCTCTTTAAAGCAATATAAAAACGGAATATAAATATATGAACATAAATGCACAGATATGAATGAAAAATAAATTAAATCCAATATCCCCCCTCAAGCTGCAACATATATATCCTTAATGCTCAGCTTGGACAAAAAATACTGAAATTGTGCGGGATGCAAAGCTTTAGTATGAATGTCTGCAAGTTGATTTGAAGTAGAAATGGGCAGGAGCTTAATTACACCAGCTTGAACTTTATCCCTTATGAGTTGACAATCAATTTCAATATGCTTTGTCTTCTCATGCATGGCTGGATTCTGTGCAATTTGTATAACAGATTGATTGTTACAAAACAGAGGAACTGGTTGTGGTAGATGTTGTTTCAAATCATGGAGCAAATACAGAAGCCATTGAATTTCACATGTTGTGGAAGCTAATGCTCTATATTCTGCTTCGGTTGATGATCTAGATATAGTACCTTGCTTCTTGGATTTCCAGCTGATTAAGGATGCACCATAAAACACATTAAAACCAATTACAGAACTTCTATTGTTAGGGCAAGCAGCCCAATCAGAATCACTAAAATCCTTGAGAGTATGTTCTGTGTTGGAGGGAAAGAATAATCCTTGTCCTGGATTGTTCTTGATATATCTCAAGATCCTTATTGCTGATGCATAGTGATCTTCCAAAGGATTGGAAAGAAATTGACTGAGAGTACTAACAGCAAAACATAAATCTGGTCTTGGTCCCTAGATCGAAACCAGGCTCTGATACCATGTTATAAGAAAAGAAGGGATGAAAATTGTGTATCTTATTCAATAATAAGGAGATAATACAATTCATATATATAGCTCTTTAAAGCAATATAAAACGGAATATAAATATATGAACATAAATGCACATATATGAATGAAAAATAAATTAAATCCAATAAAATTATCGAATTCCTTGATTCTAAAGCTCAAAAGTCGACAACAAGGGACGGAAGGGGGCGTTCGGCGCCACCGTAGTACGGTATCGAGAATTCCAGAAGAACCACGCCGTCAGCTTCGGCGACCACGCTGTCGAAGAATGTTGTGAGTTCACGCCGGCAGTCGAGGACAACACTCTGGAGGCTGTGATTTGCGCCGCCTGCAACTGCCACCAAAATTTTCACCGCAAGGAGATCGACGGCGAGATGGCCTCCTTTCACCACTGAGCGTAGCCGCTGCCGCTGCACCACCACCATCAATTCTCCCCGTACTACCATCACCGAGTCCCACAGCACCCCTCCGCCAGCGGCTACCTTCACTACCATCTCGCTACACCTACAAATGCTTACTCTATACAACCCCAACAAAAAGTTCCCAAATCATTTGTTTTATCAACAATTTCAAACAATATTGGAAATATTGTTCTGCTACGACTAGGTAACAATACCTCATGTATTCCAACAAAAATGTAAAGCCTACAAACATCTATACAAGGCAACTTTTTGTGTTTTTTCAAAACAAAGTCGTTTATCCTATCCAATTCATATTTTCCTTTTTCCTTTCATTTATCAAAGTAGTTCCGACTATGACTTTCTAAAAGGTTCTTTTCATTCAATTTAATCTTGTCACCAACTAAACCCAACCCTAAGGTTAAGGTGACATCTTCTTCCTTGAATTCAACAAATTTTTCTCCAAATAAAAATTCCCCTATCTCATCAACCCATCTAATCAATAAATCGCTCAAAATATTCCTACCAACCTTAACATTATCCCGTAGTTCTAAAAACCATGCAAATGGAGTCTTAGAAATAATACACCTCTGCTCCTCACTCAAAATTGCATTCAAGCCAGCAACAAACTTTGTTTTCATAGAATGACGAACATATAACTGCAAAAATAAAAATATTATATTAAACTTTTTTTCATACAAATAACCAACATAAATCCAAACACACCCAACCAACTAACCAAAAATCACAACCCCCAAAACCAAAATGACGACCAACAAATACCATAACCCATAACCTATATACCAATACGCAACAACCTCTTTCTTTTAACTATAACACAATAGCAACGAGCAAAAAACAGAATACCAGGATATAGGAGCAGTAAACATCAGGAGTATGCATATGAATGACTTGCACAAGGAGAATATATAATTACCATGCACCAACTTTAAAAATTTATCCATTGTAATCATGATTTTAACATCCACACGTTTTACTGTGCTGGAACAGCAAATTATAAGATCAAAACAATCCATCAAACATTGCACCATAGTCATCTATATGCATGTGCAAGATATCAAAGGAGGTAACCAATTAAAGCAATCACTGCATCAAAAACCATCTTCCATGTACACATATAAGATTCAGACAATAATTTTTCTTTTATATTATACGTCAATTTTCCATAATTAAACCTTCACTTAAACAATAAAATAAACAATTATATATTCAACAAAAATCCATAAACATAAAAAATGCTCCGAACAACTGCTCAAACGAATGTACCATATTTGAGGGTTCAAATTAATCGAATAAATTTGATCCAAATCAAAGTGGTACACCAGGATTTACAACACAAATCCATCAAAATATAAAAATGAACAGCTTTAGCTACAAAGACCAACAAATGGTAAAAATTTCCAACCCCCCAAAACAAATGAAAAAACCCATAACCCAAATACGAATACGGAACAACGATAAAGTTCATACCTTGTTCGAAGAACCAATGGCACTTGACGAACCCATGACACACAAAGGGTAACAACTTCGAACAATACGACACCCAAGGAAAAACGCGTAGTCTCGAACTCAACACAGGTTGCCAACGACGAAGGAAATTCCTCAACGTCAACAAAGATTGCTTAATGACGACTTCGACGCGTTCAAAAAATGTAGACATAGAGAAAAGCTTCAAAGGAATTCGATCAACTAAAATGGAGACAGAGAGAGCAATGGAGAGAGAGCTTCAAAGCAAAACCAAATCCCTAAAATGGAGAGAGAGCTTCGAAGGAGATAGAGGACTGAAAAGCTGAAAAAGGATTGAAAAGGAGGGAGGGTGTTTTCGGAATAACAAAAAGTCCTCTTTTTCCAATCAGTTTTTATTTCAAAAAAATTTATAAAATTGACCAATACAACGCTAACACTTGACGTTGTCAATACGTTGTTAAAAATTCGTTGTCAACATATCACTTCCCTTTAAAAAAAAAAGAAAGAAAGAAAAGTAGTGCATTGAATAAGTCACTAATTGCATAAAGTAAGGACTTCCATTAACGTTATGATCATCTTTGCGTTTAAACAGTTTGGACAAAATCAGGATTGCAGTCAACATAGGTTTGGGATTTCTGCTGCAATTGAAGCGCAAGCTCAAGCTGTATCTCCACTTCGCCCATGTTTGGTCGTTCCGTTCCTTGTTTATGCAAGCACCTCTCAGTCATGTCAATGAACGTTTTCCAACAATCTGGAGCAATTTTGGACTTAATGAACGGATCAACTATTTTTTCTGCATGTAACTCCACTGAATAATTAGGGTTCTTCACACGTTCCAAGTACAAATCTCGCGCTTGCTTTGCACTCAGAACTTCCAATAGAACCACACCAAATGAAAACACATTTGATTTCACAGTAAAGATGCCAGAGGCTGCATACTCAGGATCACAATATGCGAAAGTATCATGGTTTCTCGCAACAAGAGATGAACTTGCAACATCGACGGCTCCCCTTTTGAACAACAGTATACCAGAAATCTTAGGCTCTCAGTTTTCATCCAAAAGGATGTACTGTGTTTGAAAAAATTGTGTATCACAGAACACCTGCCTCCTGTGTGTAGATAGTGCAATCCACGTGCCACACCTATGCAAATTCGAAGCCTCCTTTCCCACGAAAGTGGAACAAATTTGTGATTGTTTGTATGATGAAGGTGATCATTGAGGGAACCATTAAACATGTATTCATGTACAAGAATCAGATGGGAGTATCTTTCAATGCAAAATCCAATTACAAATATGAAGATCATCGAATACAAAATAATAGTTACAATACTTATTACATTTATTACAATCAAAATTTCATAAGCTATTGGTGGTTTAGTAACGTTTAATATAACCACTCCAGAATTTTAGATTAATACCACCACCGAATTTAAGATTAATTATATCTTAAGAACAAATTTTACATGTAGCTCTATCCTAGGTATCAAACTCATCGAACTTGTGTACTGCTCCTACCTTATCGTCCCTTTGGATCCCAAATCTCAGAGAAAACATTCTCAGAGAGCAACCTGTCAGATTGCTTACTCCCATAGCTATCATCTGTATTGCCTGAGGTATTACATCTAGTGCTATTACTATAATCTGTAAGTTCTACACTGTAATGACTACTGCTAAACATGTCCTCACTATCTTCTTCGTAACCCCCACCAGTGTCCATCATCACTACATTTTTAGCACTATCCTCCTGAAGCTGCAAAACAAGTTCAAGCATTCCAACGATGACGTTCATGGAAGGCCTTTGAGTACCATCCTCCAGCAAACAGGTCAACGCCACCTCTCCAAATTTTTTCAAACACTGAGGTGTTATCTGACCCTTCAGTGCTGGATCCACAATCTCACCCAAACACCCCTCCTTATATCTATGTTTTGCCCAATCAACGAGAGACACCTGTTGCTTCTCCGCCATACGGAGTAAAGGTGGCCTCCCACATAATACCTCCAACAGCACAACCCCAAACGAGTACACGTCAGATTTCTCCGACAAACGCTGTCGTTTGTAATACTCCGGGTCTAAATACCCAACACTGCCCTTCACCTGGGTGCTCACATGGGTCATTGAAGAACTCGTGGGCCCAATTCTGGATAACCCGAAGTCTGAAACTTTGGCTAACCATTTTTCATCCAATAAAATATTGGTACTCTTCACATCACGGTGAATAATGATGTGCTTTGCACCTGTATGCAGATAGTGGAGCCCTCCTGCAGCACCTATGCAAATCTGGACCCTTTGCTTCCACGACAAGGACTGATTATCAGAACCGTAGAGATGGTCTCGGAGGGTTCCACGTTCCATGAAATCATAAATGAGTATCATCTCGGTGTTCTCGTAACAGTAACCGATGAGGGAAACAAGATGGAGATGACGAAGTTGAGAGAGCATTTCGATTTCGTTCATGAACTCCTGCATACCTTGCTGAGAACCGGGTTTGAGCCTTTTGATTGCAACAGGTACTGAGCCCTCATCTAAGTAGCCTTTGTACACGTTGCCGAAGCCTCCCACGCCAACCACCATTTTCTCGTCGAAGTTATTGGTAGCGGCTCTGATTTCTGCTATGGAGAAGTAGCGGCAGAGGTTGGTTGGCAGTGACGATGAGCCACCCCCGCGAGAAGTTCCGCCCTTTTTGCTGGAACCACTTTCAAGGGCCATATTCCTTTCGCATTTGATGAGGAAGAAAACAACAGTAGAAGAGAGCAAAAGGACACCTGCAACTGCTCCTAGTATGGCTTCTCGGCTTTTCGTAAAGACGCTACTTTTCTTGTTTGAGCTAAGGGGAACCTTGGGCTTTTGAGGAGGAGGGTTTGGGTTTTGTCCAGCGAGATTACCTGTTGAGCTGCTGATTTTGAAGACTTCAATTGCGTTGATAACCGCGTCTTTGATCCGGCTTGCACGGCGAGGATGCAGTTTCACTGATAGATTTGTTTTGTTAAGATTCCCTTGTATGAAAAGTACGTAGTCTTTAACAACCGGTACACCCTTCCGATTACCAGTCCACATGAGAACGTCTGCCCAATTGCTGGCCAACTGATCCGCTATGAAGATGATGAAAATCAGGTCACCAGTTTTGTTAACCCACGGATCAAGCTGGCAAAAGTGTAACCGTAGCATGTAGAAGAAGCCTGAATCAACGGAAAGCTGCCATGTGAGATTGAAACCCATGTTGATAGAGCCATTAAGTCCCATACCCCGAACGGTTCTGTACACTTGATCTGGTGCCGTGTAGTTATAGGTTGTAATGAACGTCAGGTTTTTAATTTTCCCATAATCAACTGATTGAGCATATTGAGAAGTTACGTACTTGATGTCAGGTAACCACCTTCTGAGCATACCCGTGTCCCTTGAAGGGGGAATTTCATTTCCAACGACTAACCTGTACATGGTCTCGAGAGCAAACATGTTCTCAACGACATACGGGTTCATGGTAACAACATATTGCGGCTGCTCTGTGGAGTCGTCAGGATCGGTGTAGTAGAGATAAGGGGGCATCGAAACAATCTCGATCCCGTTGATGAAAGCGTAGGAATCTGTGGTGCTAGGAAGGAAGGTTATGTTGAGCTTGTCATCATCTTGGAGGTTGATGCAATACTCTTTGAACAAGATGTCAGGGTGGCTAGGATCATCATCAGCATCGGCGTTGAATGAAGCATTGAAATCATGAAGGAGGGTGTAAGGGCCTGCTTTGACTGAGAAAGAGGATAGGTAGCGAGGGAAGTTTTGGTAAGAAGTAGAGTAGAAGAAGAGACGAATGAACTTGGGACCTGGTGTGAGAGGGAATGAGTAAGTGAAAGGTGAGTGAGAGAGACGAGCATGGGTGTAGGGACCCTGTATGGTAGATGGTGTGAGTGAAGGAGCAGCAACTGAGAGGTGGCTTGGAGAGAGGAAGTGATTGTCTGAAGTCCAATTCCGAGTGTCGAGAGTGGAGAAGTTGGTGGATGAGCCACAGCTGATGCTAAAGAGGTCAGTGGGATGATAAATATCGTCTGCTGTGGAAAGGAAAGAGAGGCAGCACATAAGGAAGAGGAGGAGAATGATTCTTAAAGCAGTTCGTTTGCAAGTTGGGTCCATCGATAATTTGTAATCAGAGCAACGAAGAGATCTCAACTCAAACACCATAAATCAACCTATGAATATATATTGTTTGAGAGGTGACAGTAGCCAGGGCATTTCGTGTCTTACTTATCCTTAGCAAGCAGGACATTTCAAGTCTATAACTACCAAGTCTACGCTTGCTTTTGGTTTTTGGTTTCTTGGACTGCCTTCAACGAGTCAATGTCCTATGCGTGGAAATTTCAGCCAAGAAAAAAAGTATCTTGATTGATTTTTTTTTTCACAAAACTGTTATATTCGCAACCTTTTTATTTTTCTCCTTGTGATCCTGAATAAAGATTCAATCTTTTATTTAAGGTGTCATAATTTTCGTTAGAAAAATATATCTTTAATAATTTTTTTTTATAATTACTTATCTAACAGTTCACTGTTGGTGTGGTCCGTTTGCAATATATGAAACAATAAAACAGTGATATGTGAAAAAATTATTAAAAAACGTTCTTAAAATATCATGCACGTTAAGTTTGAGACATACTTTTCGTTTACAGTGACAACTTGGGCATATGCACTCGTTGTTATCAGAAATTTGTTGGGTAGATTTGAGATGATTGGATTTTCTGTCAACTTGTATCAGTTCCTAATCTCTAAAAAGTGAAAAGTTCCATCAAAAACTCCAAAACTTGAATCAATAAAAGAAATGTTGCGAGTGTGAGAGTAAAAAATGAGTATTAAGTTATATTATTCTCTGTGATTAAGAGTTTTTATAGGCTTTTGCAAGCTTATTATTAGTAAGAAGTATTAAAATGATCTAATTAATATAAAATTAAAGTTAAAAACATATAATCATTAAAGATTAACTATGTATAAATATAAGTTAACTAAAATGGTTATGGTCCCATTTGTAAAGAACATAATGTATTATTTCTATTCCTTTCCTTTTATCTTTGTTAAAAAAGAAAATAAGAAAAAAAAAGATACTTTAGGTTTGAAAGATCATATCCCTCTTCCTAATCTCAACCTTCATTATTATTCTCTATGACAAATTCATACACGTTTTTTTTGTCAAAGCTAGTTGGATTTATAATTCTCCTATATTTTTTTTTCTCCAATTTTGAAGAACCCTAATTATTTTTAGGGATTTCATGTTTTAAGTGGGGTATTATAAGTTTTATGAATGGCCATATATTAATGTTTCCCGCTGCACCTTATGAATGTTTTGGAAGCCGCGTGTTGAGAAATCCATTAATTAACGTGAATATAATTTAATTGCATTGCTTGACATTTAATTGGAACAGTGGGCAGTGAGTTGAAAGGCCCGTGAATTAAATGCAATTAATAATGCTTATAATTGAAAAGCATGTGTTATTATCTTAATTTTAAATTTTAAATTTTAATATTTTTATTTTGTTTTCATTTGGTTTTAATATTCTTTTAAGATGAAGTAATTTTTTTTTCTAAATTAAAATAATTTTTTTATATATGTTAAATAAATATTTTTATTAAATTTGATATTTTTATTTATATTTATATTTTATATTTTATATTTGAATTTCATTTAAAATGATTTTCAAATTTCAAATTTATTTGTTTTAAATTGATATAAAATTGTTTTAAAATTATTTTAATATTTTACATTTCAATTTATAAAACTGTTATTTTTAAACCAATTCAACTTCTATACAGAAATGATTGAATTTTATACATTTTAAAAATATACAATTTTTTAAAATAATTGAAAAAGTTGATAAATTTATTTTATTTTATGAAATGCAATTGATAATAAACAATTTTAATATATTTGTTAGTTGAAATTAATTTTGAATTTTTTTCTATTAACCATTTTAAAATAATTTTAAATAAAATTCAGTATAAAATATAAATATAAATAAGTTTAATCTTATTAAACATATTTAATAAACATATCAATTTTAATAAAAATATTTGTATAAAATTTATGTAAAAATTAAGTTTTGTTTCAATTTGAAGAGAAATGAAATTGTTTAATGTAAAAAAAAGATTAAATTAAAATCCATGGATCCATTTAGACAAAATAAAAATTTCCACCATATTGTTTCACTCTTAGTTCATTTTAGGTACATTTCTATCCTTTTATTAAATTTGACGTATGTTTCTAGTTGGAAAATAATTTAAGGTAAGATTTATTTTAACCGTAAAATAAACAACTTTTTGGTTTTGTTTTAACTTACCATAAATGACCTCCATAATAAGTGATGAACTTGATTTTGTTTTAGTTTACCAATGAACAACTTCTTAGATTTTGTTTTAGTTGACCAATGAACAACTCTAATTGTATTGGGTTATCGATTTCAATTGGCTTCTTCAACTCCCAACTTAGATGTCAATTTAAATGGATATATGTGTCCACAACCAAGTTAGAATATCAATTTAATTTAAACTTGATGAGTGATTTATAATATAACTTTAATATCAAAGTTAGTTATCCACATACTATGTAATGTATAACTCAAAATATACATAACAATTGTAACTTTTATTGAAATAAATTTATTTATATTTTAAAATAAATAATTATTATATATAAAAAAACGTTTTATAAATATTTTAAGTTTAATTAAATAACTTTCATATGTAAAATATCATAATAAATAAAAAATTAAATAAAAAATAATTTCTGTAAAATATCAGTTCGTTAAAAGTAGCATATTACTATAAAAGATTTAACTCGGTTAAAATAAAATAATTTTTATTTTATAAAACATCATAATAAATAAACAGGGAAGTAATTGCTTCGCTTGATCATAAGCCTTATTAGGCATACTAGTAATTGCTTTTCAACATCCTTGCATGCCTTCCATAGTCTTTTTCTCTGGATCAAACATTTTATCAAAGTTTGCTTTGCAGATCTGATGAGTTTGTGATTGAGATTGTGAGGAGCATGTCGACGTTAGGATTTGTGTAAAACATGAACTCATGCTTCTTGTTGGTGCGTAAAGTTGAACGCAAGCGCATTGTGCTCATCATGGTCAAAGTTAATGTTGGAAGTCACACATTGACTAGAGATAAGGCCAAATTATAATATATAGGTGGAGTGCAAACCTCAACTTATAAGTTGATTGTGTACGGTTGAGTTATGGTATCAGAGCCATAATTGGAGCCTTTTCTAGCGAGATCTATGTGGGCATTCTGTTCCACTTGTTGTCGGGGAGCAAACCTCATCATACAAACCGATTTTGTACGGTTGAGTTAGGCTATCATTTTCTAGTAAGCTTTAGTGTTGTCTTCTTATTTATAGTCTCCAAGATTTTACATCGTATATCTCTTAGTCCAAAGATATAATATGTACCATATGGACCGGACGGACTAAATGTAGACGTCCGACCATGATCTTAACATGCAAAGACCGGGCGTAACGGACGGGTCCAACGACAGCGATGATCCCAGAAGCTTCCGTTTTGAAAGCAACAGTTTCCCTAATAAGGGTTTTCACGAGTATCTGCATTGCTATTACATGGTCCGACAGACCGACCGGTAAGTGCAGACGGTCCATTCTCATTACCCACCACATAGATCGCCATTAAAACAAGAGAAACATTAAAACTAGATTAGAGTAAAACATGATTAACAAGTATTGGACCAGTGATTGGGCCATGATTAAGATTTAGCTAATCACAGACCCATGATAAAAACTATAAATATAGGTCAGAGGTGAAAGGTAGTTGGTTACATTGAATGCACATTTATTCCTGGTATTTACTTTCTCTTTCTATCACTACCTTTGTACCCGCTTACTAATTTGAGCATCGGAGTGCCATTAGCAGGGACCCGACCGGACGTGAGGAGAGAAAGCTCCTGACCAAGCAAGGATTGCAGAATAAGATATAATAGAACGACCGAACGTCTGAGACAAATTGTGTAGGGAGAACCCATCGACAGTTACAACCGGAACAATAACTATTCAAAAATATAAAAACAATAAGATGCTATCTTCTAAATAATAAGAATTTGTTATAAAATAAAAACTTCGTAAGAGTATCGAATAACTTTTTTGTATCTTTAAAACTCTCAAATAAGCCTATGATAGGTGTTAGATGTGTTGAATTTATCAACACTTTACAGACTTCAGTATTGGCTCGACTAAACGTGTTATCTTTCTTCAAATTTGGATTTAGGCTTTGGGTCGGACCTCACGCATCCATGATAGTACAATTAATGAGGAACATTTTTAATCAATTAAATTTTCTAATAATGTTTGACAAATATTTACAACTAGATTATTATCGACAAATGTTTTATCATCAGTAATTAGTGATAAATAATTTTAATCCGTTGCTAAAATTTATCATCAAACATTTTATCAATAAATTGTTTGTCATCGATGTTGACTTTGTTGCTTCCAATATTAACCTTTGATTGAGTTAGGGTCGTTGCATATCTTAGTCTTGCTAAGATGAACCTCCAATTTAGCTGAGGTTGATATGTTGACCTTGGCTTTCCAAGATTATCTTTGGTTGAGTCTTGTTAATGCTAATCTCAGTTTTTGTAAGATCAAGTTGTGGTTAATGCTAACTTTGGTCTTGTAAAGACCAGCTTCCAACATAGCCGAAGTTGATGCTGACCTTGATCTTTGCAAGATTAGCTTTCAACCGAGTTGAGGTTGATGCTGAATTTGGTTTTTCAAAATAAGTTTCCGTTTCAACGGGAGTGGATGTTAAATTAAGTTTGTTGTAATTTTCTTTGTTGACCTTAAATATATGATTAAGTGCATTGTATTTTTTATATTTTTCACTACAAAAAATCTCTTTCAAAATAACAATTTACTTTTGAAATTTCGATCAATAATTGTTAAACAAAACTAAATTCTATAAATCTTAACAAAATAAAAAATATATATGACAATCCTTAAATATTACTATAAGGAAAAGTTAGAAATATACCGTAAATATATATACACATAACTTAAAAAAATATACATATTAATTAATTTTAAGAAAATGTAAACGGAGACTGCCCATATTTAAATAGCTACATTTTAGTCCTCAAGTATAAGACAATTAAATTCATGGTTTTATATTATAGTTTTGCAATTTCAAAATAAAAAACAAAAAACAGCGTCATATTCAATATATAAATATTTCAATATAATAAGTGTATTAGTATGTATGTGTATGAAATAATTAATATTAAACTCCAAAAATAAAATTGACAGAAATAAAAGAAAAGATAAAACCTTAAATAGGGTTGTCAAATGAAATGTTTTTCAATAAAGCTTATAAAACTATACTAATTTTTTTTATTAAAGATTATTCTTCGATAAAATTAATTGAAACAGACAATTTAGCTTCGTCAATCTTCTCAACTCGTCACTTAGCTTGGTCTTTTATTCTCTAAAAATATACCGCGGGTAGACCGAAGAAGGTTAGAGAAATGAATATTGTGGATTGATCGACTAATTGGAGATGAAAAATGAAAAGAACAGTTACATAATTTAAGAATTTTTAATAAAAAAGTTACTTAAAATTTTTAAAAATTGACTAGATATTTAAAATTTAATTAAAACTTGAAAATGATCCGTTAAAACTAATGAACTTTACATCAGAAGGAGATCTTAATTGACATGACAAAAAAATAATAATGGAATAAATGTTGAAAGAGGGAATCCTGAGCTTAAAGAGTACAAACAAGAATATCATTACTATTAAGAGAGAATTTATAGTTACAATCTTGAATGAATTGAAAGCCGAAAAGCATACACATATATAATTGTTCACATACAATCGGGAGATGGAGTTATTCTAGATATATATAACGAAAACATATGGCCAAATAAAAATAAGACGTAGCATAGCAACAGTGGAGGGAGGAAGAAAAGCATTCGAACATAAATAGTTTCATCCCCCTCATTAACATGACTTTTCCCTGCTGTAGGGGTCACAATTTAGTTTATTAGGTTTAGGATTTGACAGACATGATATATACTTATTAACACGAGGACAGTTTATGGCGGGTTTATCAGGATTTCTTGTACCTTTCGTCGGGCTATTGGCTCCGGCAAGTATTCTGCGGAAGTGGGAGCTGGAGACGGTGGGAAGCTGTGAGTCCAAGTGGAGGACGCGGAGGCAGTCCTCTACAGAGCCATTGCACACAGAAGTGGAGTCATTGGACTCCGACAATGACACAGCTGCAATTATCAGATAAGCGTGAACACAAATCATAACCCACATCAGCAAACGGGTTGATGCTTTCTTCTTCATTTCTGCTTCTCACTCCTACACAATCTTATCTCACAAAAATCCACACTAAATACAGACTCCTCTCCCTTTCCATTCTCTTCTACCAACGTCGGCAGCGGCTATTTATTATTTTATCACTACCAAAACCACCTCTATCTTCATTTTTTTAAGTGGGGTTGTGAATTTGATCCATGCTTTATGGGTCCGTGGTAGTCCACTTTTGAAAAAGTTCATTTTATGAGTCTTTTCTATGACATCTATTAAGAAATAAGTTTAAACCCTCCGTTGGTCCTCATATTTGTGTGCAAATCTCAATTTGGTCCTCAAGTTTTCAACTGTCTCAATTGGGTCATAATTTTTGTAAAAATACACACATTTTACCCTGACCGTTAAGTTGTCTCAAACGGCGTTAATTGATGCTGGGATGAATTTTTTATTTTAGGCTTAATCCTTCTCTTGGTCATTATGTTTGTATGAAAATCTCAGTTCGGTCCTCAAGTTTTTCCTCAAGTCCTTATGAAATGCAAACATTTTACAACATTTTACCCCAACCGTTAAGTGTATTGAGACGGCGTTAACTTTGAACTGAGCTGTAATTTTTTTTTATGTTTAAAAATCATTAAATCCACGTGGCTATGGTCTTTCTTTTTCCTTCCAATAACTGATCACAGTTCACTCATTCCTCCACCCTCAAACCCTCAAACCCCCCGACTTACACCTTTTCTCCCTCTCAAACTAAAAAATGTCGCCGTTGTCGACAGTTCAAAAATTATGACCCAATTGAGACAGTTCAAAACTTGAGGACCGAACTGAGATTTTCATACAAACATAAGGACCAAGGGAGGGATTAAGCCTAAAATAAAAAATTCATCCCAGCATCAATTAACGCCGTTTGAGACAACTTAACGGTCAGGGTAAAATGTGTGCATTTTTACAAAAATTATGACCCAATTGAGACAGTTGAAAACTTGAGGACCAAACTGAGATTTGCACACAAATATGAGGACCAATGGAGGGTTTAAACCTAAGAAATAAGTTCATTCAAAATACAACCTCAATGAAATCTAATTTTAACAATTGACATTACATTTTATCTAAAATATTAAAACAACAAATTAATGAATTTTTAACGTAGTGTTTCATTTTACTTAAAATTCTAATATTCAATGCGTGCGTGCGTGCACTTTTCTATCCTTCTGGCATTGAAAGAAGATGATGAAAGCTTAATGATCAGTGAGAGAATGTTGAAGTTGAAAGAAAATAAGTAAGGAAGCATCCCATTACGTGCAAATAAATGTTTCTAATAATTTTAAGGAGTCTTCTTACAAGTCTTCCCCTTTGTTCTTTGGGTAGTTCAATATTTATTGTACTTTCTTTTTCTCATTAAAGAATTTAGTGTTTGTGATTTAAGTTTCTAGAACTACTTAATTTAAGTGTTCCCACTTGGAATTCAACTTTTTTTAACAGAATATTTAATGATCTAAAATCTTTGATTTATTAATATATAAGATGAGGTGTGGAAAATAAGCAACAAAATAACGTTTTAATAACTACAAATGAGTTGTTAAGTTTGTTGAGTGTTTTTAATATGAAACTGTAATAACGGTCACAATAGTTTGACCAAGTCTTTTTCTGTTTTTCCTATATATGCTACCTTGTATCACTCTCTAATACAATGTTAATAAAATACAACTTTTCCTTTTCAATCCAAAAGACTTAATCTCTCTGCCATAACTCTGTTTTACATAAGCCTATCAGTGGTATTCAGAGCACTTGTTTTCGATTCTGAAAAAAGTTGAAGAACCTTGGGGACGACCAAGAGTGGTGCGATGGCAAGCATGATACACAACAACCTCCCAGTCTTCGATGGAAAAGACTATGATGACTGGTGTGTTAAAATGGAGGCAATTATGGGGTATTAAGAAGTTGATGAAGTCGTGAAACTTGGAATTAAAGAAGTCAAGGAAAATGATATAGCAGCAGCGAAGAAACTTCACAAAGAAGAACGACGTCTAGATTGCAAAGCAAGAATGCTTCTGCATCAATGCATTTCTCCAACCATTTTTCAGAAGGTTTCTAAAGCATCTACAACCAAGGAAGTTTGGGACATTCTTCAAGAAGGATATGGAAATACTGGCAAAGTCAAGAAGGTACGTTTACAAGCATTACAGCGTCAGTATGAACTTCTGGGGATGGGTGCAGAAGAAACTGTAATAGAATATATGGGAAGAATCCAAACATTGGTCAATGATATGAGGGCATGTGGAAAAAATGTCAAAGAAAGAAAGCTGATTGAGAAGGTCTTAAGCACTTTGACACCTCAGTATGATCACATTGTGATCACTATTGAGGAATGTAAAGATATTGATACGTTAAAGATAGAGGAATTACAGAATTCACTCGTCGCACATGAACAAAGACTGCTGGAAAGGAAGAATGCTGAGAAAGCAGCAGTGACACAAGCAACGAATCAAGCGTTCCAAGCAAGAACGAAGCAAGGTTACAAGAACCGTGGCAGAGGCAGAGGGAGATCACGTGGTGGTGGCCGCAACAGAGGAAGAAATTGGAGATCGACTGATCAAAATAAAGAAGAAATTACTGATGATCAACAAGAAGGAGGCAATCGTGGAGGCAAAAGCACGAGAGGAAGAGGCAGAAAAGGGGTTGACAAACGAAATATTTAGTGCTACACATGCAAAAAATATGGGCACTACTCTTCGGAATGTTGGCACAATGACTCTGCCAAGAACAACAAGAATGATGGTGAAGCGAATTTGGCACAAGAAAATGGTGATTCAGACTCAGAATATGTAGTATTGATGAATGTTGCAGATGAAATTCAAAGTGATGACAACAATAAAATGATGATGAAGACACATGAAAAATGTTGTGGGTTTGGTAATGACGTGTGGACATCAGATGCAACACGTGACAGAGACAAAAATAATGAGAGTTCAGTTGTTAAAGAAAAATGTTGTGCAGATGATGTTTGCGTGTCGTCTCCAGTTGCTTCGTACCAAACTGACACGAAGCAAGATTTTACTAACGTGTCACATGCAGATCAATCACGACATGCAGAAGCAAAAGTGATAAATGATCAAGCAATGCTATATGAAAATCATCAAGAAAACACCGAGAATGATCAATGTTGGTATCTTGATACCGGATGCTCCAACCACATGACCGGTAGAAAAGAATGGCTTGTCGATCTGGATTCAAGAAAGAAGAGCAAAATACGATTTGCAGATGACAGTGTTGTGATGGAAGAAGGAGTCAGAAGAGTTGTTCTCACGTGCAAGAATGGTGAGACGACATATATGGATAGAGTTCTATTTGTCCCAACAATGAAAAGCAACTTGTTGAGTCTCGGGCCGCTAATGGAAAAAGGTTATACCATGAGCACGAGAGGAAATTCGATAGAAGTGTTTGATAGGAGGAAACGCCTGATTATTAAGGCTCCCATTTCAAAGAACAGAACATTCAAAGTTAATCTCAATGCAACATCCATACAATGCTTATCAGCTATGAGTATAGAAGAAGAAAGTTGGAGGTGGCATTATAGATTCGGTCACTTAAACTTTAAGAGTTAAGTTTGTTAAACAGCAAGGAGCTTGTAAAAGGAGTACCTGTGATCGCTACTCCTACTAAGATCTGTGAAGGTTGTATACTGGGAAAACAAACCAGATCAAAGTTTGGAAATTCAGCTCCTAAATGCGCAAAGCAGCCACTTGAAGTTGTACATGCAGATGTTTGTGGACCATTCGAAATAGTCACATATGGAGGTAACAAATATTTTCTTCTCTTTGTTGATGAGTGGACAAGAAAATTGTGGGTTTATTTGTTGAAAGAAAAGGAGAAGTTTTCTTAACCTTTGTTAAATTTTGTGCATTGGTTGAGCACCAATCTGGGCTGAAGATGAAGTTGTTACGAACCGATGGTGGAGGAGAATTCAACTCCAAAGAGATGAACAAATTTTGTGAAGAAAGAGGAATAATCCGTGAAGTCATCGCACCCTATACTCCACAGCACAATGGATTGGCTGAACGAAGAAACAAGACTTTGGTTGAGATGACAAGATGTCTTCTGAAAGGAAAGAAGCTTCCACATAGTCTCTGGGGAGAAGCTGTTGTCACAGCTGCTTATTTTCTAAATAGATGTCCAACAAGAGCGCTGAAGAAAACTACTCCAGAAGAAGCTTGGTCAGGAATCAAGCCATCTGCAAAGCACTTGAAGATGTTCGGAGCTGTATGTCACAAACATATCCCAGACGAAAGAAGGAAAAAGCTAGAAGATAAAAGTGAGAAATTAATACTGGTTGGATATCACAATTCAGGTGCATACAGATTGTTCAATCCAAGAAAGAAAGAAATAGTGATAAGCAGAGATGTTCTTGTAAATGAGTCTACAACTTATGATTGGCAAGAGGCTGAATCAGCTGAATCAAATTCAAATAAATTGGTGTCCAACTGGTTAAGAGAAAAGGAAGGAGAAGATAATGGCCAAACGAATATAGGTGATGAGATCAGGGCTACAAGTAGTGATGATAACACTAGAAGGTCACAGAGAACTAGAATTCCATCAACAAGACTTGCAGATCATGAAGTATTTAATGATAATCAAGTTACAGAAACAGGAGAAATCGCTTATTATGCTTTTGTTGCTGATACTGAAGTGTTGTCATGGGAACAAGCAATTGAAAAACAAGAATGGAAGGAAGCAATGATAGAGGAGCTAGCTGCAATTGAAAAGAATGGAACATGGACCATGACTGAATTACCCGAGAACAAGCATGCAATTGAGGTAAAATGGGTGTTTAAAACCAAGCTTAAACCGAATGGCAGAGTTGCTAAACTAAAAGCGAGACTTGTGGCTAAAGTCTTCCTTCAAAGACCAGGAGTAGACTTCACTGAGGTATTTGCCCCAATAGTTATGCTGGAAACCATAAGACTTATTGTTGCCATTGCAAATGCAAAAGATTGGATGATTTGTCAGATGGATGTGAAATCAGCTTTCCTGAATGGACCCCTAGAAGAAGAGGTATATGTGAAACAGCCTCCCGGTTTTGAAAAGAAAGGTGAAGAGTGGAAAGTACTCAAGATAAACAAGGCCTTGTATGGACTTAGGCAAGCACCAAGGGCGTGGAATGTTCACATTAACTCCTGGCTGATAAAGAATGGATTCAAGAAATGCATGGTTGAGTTTGGAGTCTACTCAAAACATGTTAGTAACAGTGGTATTGTATTAATTTGTTTGTATGTAGATGATTTATTGATAACAGGTAATATTGAAGAAGCCATCAGTGAATTCAAAGCAAAAATGAAAGGAGACTTTGAGATGACTGATCTCGGAAGTCTAGGTTATTTTCTTGGGCTGGAATTCTCACGTGTAGATGGTGGAATCCTGGTGCATCAAAAGAAGTATGTAAGTGATATTCTGAAGCAGTTTGGCATGGAGAATTGCAACAATACCTGTATACCTATAATGGCCAACACAAAGCTGTCTTTGCAAGCAGAGGATGAAAGGGTGGACACAACCTTGTATAAACAGATCGTGGGTTCACTCAGGTATGTATGCAATAGTAGACCTGATATCAATTATGGTGTTGGACTAATTAGCAGGTATATGGGAGATCCTAGACAATCACATCTTGGTGCTGCCAAACACATATTAAGATACCTAAAGGGAACAACAGATTATGGACTCTTTTACCCGAAGAAGCACAATGAAATGATTGGAATACTGGAAGCATGGAGCGATTCTGATTGGTCTGGAGATCAGCTGGACAGAAAGAGCACATTTGGATACGTACTCAAGTTCATGGGAGCTGCATTCAGCTGGTGCTCGAAGAAGCAAAACATTGTTGCGTTGTCTTCATGCGAGGCTGAATATGTAGCTGCGTCAGAAACCGCATGTCAGTGTGCTTGGATTGAGGCGATGCTTGATGAGCTGATGATCAACTACTGCAAACCAGTTAAGCTCATGATAGACAACAAATTTGCAATCAGCCTTGATAGAAATCCCGTGGCACATGGACAAAGTAAACACATCGAAACCCGTTATCACTATCTGAGAGAACAAGTTGATAAGAAGAAGCTTGATCTTCTGCATTGCTCAACGGAGGATCAAGTTGCTGATGTTTTTACCAAAGCACTTCGCCAAAGCAGATTCAAGAAACTGAGAGAACACCTTGGAGTTAGATCTCTCAACAGTTTCACTTTAGGAGGGGTATGTTTAGTGTTTTTAATCTGAAACTGTAATAACGGTCACAATAGTTTGACCAAGTCTTTTTTTGTTTTTCCTATATATACTACCTTGTATCACTCTCTAATACAATGTTAATAAAATATAACTTTTCCTTTTCAATCCAAAAGACTTAATCTCTCTGCCAAGTCTATCAAAGTTTAATATTTTTAGAACTAAAATAGTCTTTTAAGTAATTATTTAAAGAAAAGTAAATACCAGAGAAAAATCACTTTTTATATATTTCAATCAAATTTAATAAATGAAAATTTATTTCTCTTCAATTTAAATAAACGTGATCAATTATTTACGTAAAGCAAATAAAGAGTATAAATTTTATATAATTAACTAAAAATAGTCATTAAGATTTCAATACTTTTTGTAATCTATCATATACAATTATCTATTTTATTATTTTTAAGCTTATAACTTTTATTTCACATGCATACCTTTATTTTTTTTAGAAAATACAAAAGTATGGGTGTAATAATCAAACTATTAGCTTAGTTGATAGTTTCAGGGATATAGAAATAGAAAAAAGAAGTTGTATAAAGTCTTGCTCCATTCAATAAAACACAGGGCAACATAATTTAACTCAATTACAATATAGAACAATGTATACGATTGTAGAAGAAACGCACGGTCGAGATGAGATGCATATGTCGTTGAGATCTACAGTGATGGATGCACATGAATGGATGGGACTGTTATTGAGAGATAGATGCAAAGTTTAGAATTTTATGTGAAGACTACAAAGGAGATATGTGATGGTTAAAAGTAAAACGTGTTTTTGATAAATACAAAACACATATATTTTTTATTTTTAAAATAATAATAAATCATAGACAATGTTTTTTTAAAAAATAACACTGTCTATTGATATCACAGTAAATAACACTTATAAAAGTGTTCTCTACGGGTCTATCTCAAATTTAATTTAAAAAATAATATAAATCAAATATAGATAATATGTTTTTAATGATGCGTTGCCTATATATAATAATTTTTATAGCACTTATTTAATAAAACGTTGTCTTTGCGTTTTGATTTATAAAGTTTAATTAAATAAACACTATCTAAAGAGTATGGTATATTTATAATTTTGTTTTTAGTCGTTTTCTCAAAATTTGTTTTTATATTTTTAAATTGATTTATTCAATCCTCTAATTTTTTTTAATATATTATTTTAGTTGTTCTGTATATTTAAATTTAACATCTAATGAAATTTTTTGACTGTGACAAGATTTACAGAAGGACTGTCGAATGAAGTAAGAGTTTTATAGCTTATAAGCCAAAAGATATTTTTATACTTAAAAGTGAAACCAAATTGAAATCCTTAACTGAAGAAAGCGATCCACCGTAGGCACAGTTTTAGCGTTGTTTTCAAATATTTATCTTCAGTGGGAGATGCTCCGGAGAACTAATGCTCCATTGTTTCATTAGCCTTTCATTGTCATCATTACTACCCTAATCAATTGCATGTGGACTTAATCTTATGTGGGACATATCATATGCAATAATATCCAATATTCTCTCTTTATTAGAAAAAAAAAATATTTGAGAAAATTAATAATAAGAAAAGTGAGTCTTAATTCTCTATGATGTATGAAGATAAAAAAGATCTTAAATTCTCAACATTCGTTTTCTGATATAGTATAAAAGTAGTTGTATATAAACAGTGTATTTAATTTTGTTAATTGTTTTATGGTTGAGCTCGTGTTTATCTAATAGGAGACTTTTTTTTTTCTGTACAGATATTTTTTAAGTTTATTGATTTTTAGGATTTTTTTTTTTTTAACTAGACACTTTTAGGTATAATTCTTTTTGTGAAAACTTGAATTTTCATTATGTTTCTTCTAATTTTATAAGTTATTTATTGATGAAATTATGTTTTTTAACGAATTCTCAGCAACAGTTTTTCTAATTTTATAGATTTGTATATTTATTTATAATAAATTACTTTATTTAAAATTTATAATTTTTTATAAACTTATTTGAACAAATTTTAAAAATACATTTAATTTAATATTTATAATTTAATTAAAATAAAAAATTGAAGAGTGTATAATATAACACCTTTTTTAGAATGTAGCTTGTAAATTATAAAACTTCTAATAACATAAAAAAAAAATCTGATATGATCACAAAATAACTTTCTTTAATCATTATAAAAGAAGATAAAATCATTAATAACAAAACTTTAATCAGATTTTAAAATTTAAGATACTGTTCAAAAATTACAACAATTAAAAAAAGTAACAATTGTTTCAAATACAGTTTTCAAAATTTTCCAAAAAATTTCTTATAACATGGATCTTTACTTTAAGTATCATCAGCATAATTTATAAACACATTTGTTCCAATATAACAATACAAATTAATGATCATTATACAAACACAAACAAATTAAACGAGTTAACCAGAAAAACAATAAAAGATACATACTCACATGCACTACTAAAATCAACCAATTTTATCTCAGAAAAATAAAATCATTTTCATGAAATTTATCAAGTCTTATTACCACCAAGTAATATGAAAACAATATGTCTCTTCCTCTCTGTAACTTATCGTTGCTCTGTTTGTTCATTAAAGTCTTACAGTTAGAATCATTTTGTCTATTTCAACAAGTCTTACGAGTAACACTTTGTTTAAGCCGCAGCTTCCATAAACCTTACAAATAAACTCTACTTAAGCTCAAAACCTTTCGATTAGGACATTTCTCTACTTTCATAAATCTTACGAATAACAACTCTACTTAAGCCCATAACCTTAGAGGCAGAACAACCACTTTTTTTTTTTCTGACTTACCAAAGCCTCAAGTAAAAAGAAACCAAACTCGCTTTCACAATTATGGCAACCAAAAGACATAACACACAACTTCGTTTTCCATAGCTAATTGAACCGACAAGTCATATCAAATTAATTCAAGAGATCACTGCAAAGTGGTTAGAGCACATTTGTTAGTGTTGAAATAAGATATTTTTATTTCAGGTCAACTGAACTTTTGGTGTATAACTTTTGTACTTACCAGCAGCATTTAAACTCTTGATGTAATTCGACATACAACTTTTAGTGTAAATCGAGAATATTCATTTATGTTGCAAGAAAAACTCTCTAAGAGTCATTATTGAAGTTTCTACACTAAACTAATCCTAATGATAGTTGCGTAAAAGGCTAAATATAAATTATCAAATAGATTGCAAGAAAATTGCTAAATGCAAGAATTAATAATTGAAAGAAATAAATATGCTAATTGATCGAGGATCCTTTTACATTGAAAATTCAAATATTTCAAAGGCTTCATCTGATAATTGTTTCTCGTTGTGTCTGGTTCTAAAAGATCTCTGTCGTTGGACTCCTCTGTTGGGCCTAATACCGATCCAATTAAATTTAGTTCACTTTCTAAACCTAAATATTTGAACTGGATTTGAAACTATTCATATTAGAAAACTCAAATTGTTTACAAACAAAAATAGTCTCTCAAATATATAAAAACAAAGCCCACCTTCTGATACTTAAAAGAAAACTTATTTTTGTTTGTTGTTAAGTAAACTTCTAAACTAAATCACACATCCTAATAAAAAATAGCTAACTCAATTAACTTTTTTAAAATAATTAAGGACTCTTAAAGTTCTCTTGTACATATTATTAATATAAAACAGACATATTCATGATATTTAATAAAAACAAATAAAGAAAAAAAATATTTATTTTTAACATTTAAAAATAAATAAAACATTATGTTAAAAGTAGCATTTTTTTTTATTAAAACATACATTCACATACATTTTTTTTATCAGCACACACATACATACATACGCTTCGAACAAACTATTTCACTGATTGGATACATAAGTTAGATTGATCGACATAGATTTATTTGGTATTCTATCACATCACCTATTTTCTTATGTCTACTTAGAACAACGAACTGCTAAGGCCCACACAGACTGTTTTTCGTCACTTCCATAAAATGCATAAACATCAAATTACCCCTTCTTCAAATCTCAACATATTTCAAAATATATCACAAAATACATTAAAAAATAAATTTTAAAACTATGCATTTCAGTATTTTCAAATCCAAAAATATTTTTCAAGATTGTGTTTATATATATATATATATATTGTTATTTTTCTAGAATTAAAAAATGGGCAACTTTGGAAAAAACCAACTTTATCAGTACGAAGTAGTAGAATGTTATTTTTCTAAAATAACAATAAGTGCCAGTAATCTTCTAAATAAATTCATATTTTAGTTGAAATTTTGTTAAAATTATAACAAGACAAATGTATTTCAATAAATAAGAAAGAAAATTTATAAGTTTTATATCTTTCTAAAAAACATATTAGAAAATATGAAGAATTGGTATAAATTGAAGATTCTAAATTAAGTAAATTGAATAATATATGAGAAAAAAAAATACATCAAATCCAACAAAATACATGGTTACAAGTGTTTCTCATAAATTTGTAGCTGAAATTAGAGAATCCTATACTTAATTTTAATATTTTTCTCGTTAAAACCTACTCTTATGCATGCATGTTTAAGTTTACAAGTTAAAACCTTCTTTAATATTTTACATAGTTATTGACCTTCTGATATTTTTAAAGTTTAAAATAAAATTTAAATTTTCTTAAAAAAGTAATCTAATTTTTCATTAATTTATTTATGTCTATTTATTGTGATGTAAAAGTAAGAAAAAACAACAAAATAAAAATCTTATAATTATTTTATCAGGATAACTTTTTTAGTATCGATTTGCAAGTTTTGAAAAAAGAAAGAAAAGTAGTGCATTGAATAAGTCACTAATTGCATAAAGTAAGGACTTCCATTAACGTTATGATCATCTTTGCGTTTAAACAGTTTGGACAAAATCAAGATTGCAGTCAACATAGGTTTGGGATTTCTGCTGCAATTGAAGCGCAAGCTCGAGCTGTATCTCCACTTCGCCCATGTTTGGTCGTTCCGTTCCTTGTTTATGCAAGCACCTCTCGGTTAAATTAAATATTTCTTTAAAAAAAATTTAATCGATTCCACTAAATAAATTATAAATCAGTACAAGTGTACTACGTAACTTATAATTGTTTCTTTTTTATCTGTTACTAAAATTAGATTACAAGTAGTTTGTTGTCACTTAGTAAAAAAAAAAAGAACCTAGAAAATTATTATCGTGGAAAGAATATACAATGAAAGCAATTTACCAAGAAGTGTAACTCTAGAGAGAAAATAATATATAAGGGATTTTTCAGGATAATCGAATAATAACATTAAGTTTATTAAGTGTTTATCACCATTAAACCAACTACTCTTCATTTATACATAACAAATAATGGCATATAAATATACAATATGAAGATCTCATCGAATACAAAATAATAGTTACAATACTTATTACATTTATTACAATAAAAATTTCATAAGCTACTGGTGGTTTAGTAACGTTTTATATCTTAAATACAAATTTTACATGTAGCTCTGATCCTTATCAAACTCATCGAACTTGTGTACTGGTTCTACCTTATCGTCCCTTTGGATCACTAATCTCAGAGAAAACATTCTCAGAGAGCAACCTGTCATATTGCTTACTCCCATAGCTATCATCTGTATTGCTTGAGGTATTACATCTAGTGCTATTACTATAATCTGTAAGTTCTACACTGTAATGACTACTGCTAAACATGTCCTCACTATCTTCTTCGTAACCCCCACCAGTGTCTGTCATCCCTATATTTTTAGCACTATCCTCCGGAAGCTGCAGAACAAGTTCCAGCATTCCAACGATGTCGTTCATGGAAGGCCTTTGAGTACCATCCTCCAGCAAACATGTCAACGCCACCTCTCCAAATTTTTGCAAACACTGGGATGTTATCTGACCCTTCAGTGCTGGATCCACAATCTCACCCAAACACCCCTCCTTATATCTATGTTTTGCCCAATCAACGAGAGACACCTGTTGCTTCTCCGCCATACGGAGCAAAGGCGGCCTCCCACATAATACCTCCAACAGCACAACCCCAAACGAGTACACGTCAGATTTCTCCGACAAACGCTGTCGTTTGTAATACTCCGGGTCTAAATACCCAACACTGCCCTTCACCTGGGTGCTCACATGGGTCATTGAAGAACTCGTGGGCCCGATTCTGGATAACCCGAAGTCTGAAACTTTGGCTACCCATTTTTCATCCAATAAAATATTGGTACTCTTCACATCACGGTGAATGATGACGTGCTTTGCACCTGTATGCAGATAGTGGAGCCCTCCTGCAGCACCTATGCAAATCTGGACCCTTTGCTTCCACGACAAGGACTGATTATCAGAACCGTAGAGATGGTCTCCGAGGGTTCCTCGTTCCATGAAATCATAAATGAGTATCATCTCCGTGTTCTCGTAACAGTAACCGATGAGGGAAACAAGATGAACATGACGAAGTTGAGAGAGCATTTCGATTTCGTTCATGAACTCCTGCATACCTTGCTTAGAACCGGGTTTGAGCCTTTTGATTGCAACAGGTACTGAACCCTCATCTACGTAGCCTTTGTACACGTTGCCAAAGCCTCCCACGCCAACCACCATTTGTTCGTCGAAGTTATTGGTAGCGGCTCTGATTTCTGCTATGGAGAAGTAGCGGCAGAGGTTGGTTGGCAGTGACGACGAGCCACCCCCGCGAGAAGTTCCGCCCTTTTTGCTGGAACCACTTTCAACGGCAATATTCCTTTTGCATTTGATGAGGAAGAAAACAACAATAGAAGAGAGTAGAAGGACACCTGCAACTGCTCCTAGTATGGCTTCTCGGCTTTTCGTGAAGACGCTACTTTTCTTGTTTGAGCTAAGGGGAACCTTGGGCTTTTGAGGAGGGGGGTTTGGGTTTTGTCCAGCCAGACTACCAGTTGAGCTGCTGATTTTGAAGACTTCAATTGCGTTGATAACCGCGTCTCTGATCCGGCTTGTAGGGCGAGGATGCAGTTTCACTGATAGATTTGTTTTGTTGAGATTACCTTGTATGGAAACTACGTAGTCTTTAACCACCGGTACGCCCTTCTGATTATCAGTCCACAGGAGAACGTCTGCCCGATCGGTAGCCAACTGATCCCCTATGATGATGTTGAAAAACAGGTCACCAATGTTGTTAACCCACGGATCAAGCTGGCAAAAGTGTAACCGTAGCATGTAGAAGAAGCCTGAATCAACTGGAAGCAGCCATGTGAGATTGAAACCCATGTTGATGGAGCCATCAAGTCCCATACTCCGAACGGTTCTGTACACTTGATCTGGTGCCGTGTAGTTATAGGTTTTAATGAACTTGAGCTTTGTATGATTCCCATAATCAACTGATAGATTATATGGAGTTTTTACGTACTTGAGGTCAGGTACCCACGTTCTGAGCATACCCGTGTCTTCTGAGGGGGGAATTTCCTTTCCAACGAGTAACCTGTACATGGTCTCGAGAGCAAATTTGTTCCCAACGACATATGGGGTCGTGGTTCCAACATTTTGCGGCTGCTCTGTGGAGTCGTCAGGATTGGTATAGTATAGATAAGGGGGCATCGAAACAATCTCGATCCCGTTGATGAAAGCGTAGGAATATGTGGTGCTGGGAAAGAAGGTTATATTCAGCTTCTCACCGTCTCCTACGTAGACGCAATACTCTCTGAACAATATATCAGGGTGGCTAGGGTCATCATCAGCATCGGCGTTGAGGGAAGCGTTGAAATTTTGAAGGAGGGTGAAGGGGCCTGCTTTGACTGAGAAAGAGGCTTGGAAGCGAGGGAAGTTTGGGTATGAGGTAGAGTAGAAGAAGAGACGAATGAACTTGGGGCCTGGTGTGACAGGGAAGGAGTAATTGAATGAGGAGTAAGAGAGACGAGCATGGGTGTAGGGACCCTGTATGGTAGATGGTGTGAGTGAAGGAGCAGCGACTGAGGGGTTTGTTGGAGAGAGGAAGTGATTGTCTGAAGTCCAATTCCGAGTGTCGAGAGTGGAGAAGTTGGTGGATGAGCCACAGCTGATGCTAAAGAGGTCAGTGGGATGATAAATAACTTCTGCCATGGAAATGAAAGAGAGGCAGCACCACAGGAGGAGGAAGAGGATGGTTTTTAAACCTGTTCTTGTGCAACTTGTGTCCATCGATAATCTGTAATCAGAGTAACAAAGATAGCTCAACTCAAACACCATAAATCAACCTATGAATATATAGTTTGAGAGGTTATAGTAGCCCGGGCATTTCGATCGTGTCTTACTTTTCCGGATTTTTTTCCGAAGTATGCAAAAATGGATTGCAACTTCTGGGCAATATATATATATATATATATATATATATATATATATATATATATATTATCAAATGAAGAAGTCGTGGTGTCTCAAGACGACTTCACATGAAAGAATAGATGAATATTTTATTTTATTTTTGTCATTTTTAATATTGCATATTAAAAGTATTTTAATGTTAGTTTTTTATTTTTGGTTTAATGTCACTTATGTCTCCCTTTTCGTCTATAATTTCAAATAGGTCTCCTTCTTTTAGTATCTCAATTGGGTTCTTATTTTTGTAAAATTGAATCAAATAGAGACTTTCAGTTAGATTTATCAAACGTCGTTAAGGAATGTGCTATGTGGAATGCTGACAGTATACATATGTAAGGGAAGTTGGCATGCTGACGTGGCATGCTGACACTCTTGTGGTCGGCCTAGTGGTCGACCACTGCGTCTGGTGGTCAGCCACTTAGTCTGGTGGTCGGCCTAGTGGTCGTCCACTCGATCTGGTGGTCAGCCACTCAGTCTGTTGGTCGGCCTAATGGTTGCCCACAAGGTCTGGTGGTCGGCCACTCTTCTGGTGGTTGGCCACTCGGTCTGGTGGTCGGCCACTCGGTCTGGTGGTCGGCTTGGTGGTCGGCCACTCAGCACCACCAGGCCGACCACCAGACCGAGTGGCCGACCACCAGGCCGAACACCAGGGTGTCAGCATGCAACTTCCCTTACACATGTATACTATCGGCATGCCACGTAACACCCTCCTTAACGGCGTTTGATCAATTTTACGCAAAGCCTCTATCTGATTCAATTTTTCAAAATTAAGGAACCAATTGAAACACTGAAAAAGAAGGTGACCTATTTGAGATTCTGAGCGAAGAAATTGACCTAAAGTGACATTAAACCTTTATCTTTTGTTCAGTTTCTTTATTTGTTAAAGATATAAAAATTATCATTTATATTATTGCATTATATAAAATCTAAATACAAGATGCGTAATCTAAATATAAAAAATATCATTTATATTATTTATTTATATAAATTTATATGTAAATTATAAAAATTACCACTTAGAGTATAACCTAAACTTTCTAATAATCAACTACATGGTTTTGATAATCAATTACAGGGTTCTGATAATCGATTACAGGGTTTGTGTAATTGCTTACTAGAGGCTTCTGGTAATCGATTTCAGAAACCCTATAATTGATTACCAGATGCATAGGGTAATTGATTACACAAACCTTGTAATCAATTACCGAAAATCTTAGTCCTTATAAATTCAACTTATTCTCTCACTTCTCGCACAATCTCAAACTCTTCTCCCTCTCCTCTGGTTGATCCTCCATTTTTGCCCACCAAAGAAGCTCCAACCCCCCACTGCTTTAACATTTATCATTTGCACCAATTAAAAGTTCCTAAAATTATCCATGGCTGATTCATCTAAAAGACAAAGGGAAAGAAGCTCCTCTTCTTTTGACGTGGGACGTCAACCCACTGAAAGCCCACCTTCACCACCATCACCAAATTCATCACGCCCCAATCTATTACTTTATATCGCTGCATAATCGGAAAGGTATTTTTCAGGCTTTTTTTACCATGAAATGATAGAACTAAAATGCCTAGACCGAGAATATTTTGACGAATTGTTTTTTTAAGTTTTACCATATGTTGACAAATATTGGTTTGGTTGATTTTGTTTGTCACAGATCACAATATTACCCTGACTTAGTCTTTTTTTTTCTATAGTAACCTGCGTATTTCTGAAAATGGCGTCATTCATAGTGAGTTCAAAAATGTGAGAATGACCATAAATTACAACCTTTTTTATTCTCTTACCAACCTCCCATCTATAGGCTTGGTTTTAAGGGTAATATACTTGAATGATCAGATGATTATCATACACTAAAGGCTAGACAAATGATTTATAACCCGAATGCAAACCTTTCGGGTAGAATACTAACAGAGTCCATGAAAGTGGAGACTCAAATACTACATTATGTTATTTGTTGTATTTTGCTTCCTCGATCATCTAACCTTGTGTTGGCTACCGAGGAAGATCTGATTTTTATTTGGGTCATCCTGACATCAAGGGAGATCAACTAGTCTCATCTCATCCGATAGAGGACGAAGAAGGCTTTGAGGGAGGGAGTCCCTTTACCGTATCTACACTTGATCATAGTTTTCATGCAATATTTTTTATATTCCTTTGGATGATGAGCCAGCTGTGCCTATGAAAAGGTCCTTCAAAATTGTTGTCGATGTCATCTTTTCCTTCAGATTTATTAAAAATGATGATGGGCAATGGATTCACAAAAGAGCTTAAGATGCTCTCACAATTCCTTGTCAACGCTAACCACCTCTCCTCAACAAGATACTTTCTCAATTACAGAAATAATGAATGAGATACGCTATATGCGAGCATTTGTTTGTGACGGCTTCAGTAGTATGGATGCTCGAGTTGGACATCTCAAGCAAAACATGGGTGACAGATTCGATAGCATTGATATTCGAGTTGGACATCTAAAGCAAGACATCGATTATCTATATCATCATTTTGGCCTACCAGGAGGATCCTCTTAGATTTTAGTTTTATTATACTCTGTTTTATTTTTATTGTTATCTTCTTGCAAGCACTTTATTATTTAATAAAATAGTTTCTATTTTGTTTATCATTTTTTTTCATGGTTTTAATTTGTTTTGACTCTAAAATAATGATAATTCTTATAATTACATACCAAATTCAAAATCTATCAATTACAAAATGTGTATCTACTTTGAACAATTTAAAAAGTATCTACTTTGAACAATTTAAAAAATGTAACTACTTTGAACAATTTCCAAAAATTATCTAAAAAATAAATAAATAAAAAAAAGGTTGATTGCACTAAAAATAAATCAACACAAAAAATGGGTCAATAATTATGTCAATATATATCAATGTAAGCAAGAAGGTGAAGAAATATGGTTCATCATAAATGGCAATCACAAAAACCTTTAGTTTTTACACTTAAAAGGCTCTAATAATCGATTATCACCTACCCATAATCGATTATCACCTACCCATAATCGATTATAGAGAGTTTTTTACCAATTACAACAATGGTAATCGATTACCTAAGAGTTTTTCTCGAATTACACTTCTTGTAATCGATTACAGCAAGGGTGTAATCAATTACAAGTGAAGTTGTGCACCCATGCACAACTTTAACACTGTGTAATCGATTACAAAAGGTCTGGTAATCAATTATCATAACTTGAAAATGTGTGGGGGTGCACGACTTCATTTTTCTAGAGTGTAAGAGGCAAAATCATGCACCTCATGCACAACTTCTTCATATGAAGTCGTCTTGGGGTACCACGACTTGCCTATTTCCGTAAAAAAAAAATTGCCCAGATACATAAATTACTATCCATTTTTGCCTACTTCGGTAAAAAAAAAAACCCTACTTAGGAAGAAGGACATTTCAAGTCTATAACTATTAAGTCTACGTTTGCATTTGGTTTTTGGTTGCTTGGACTGCCTTAAACAAGTCAATGCCCTATGTATGGAAACTTCAGCCAAGAAAAAAAAAAGTATCTTGATTGATTTTTTATCCATAAAATTGTTACATTTGCAATGTTTTTCCACCACGTTTTTCTACTTGTGATCCATTATCGAATAAAAATTCAATGTTTAAACATAGAATGTCCCTATTTTTGATGACTTTTCTTAAATAGGTCCTTCACTTCTTTTTTTTTGTGTCAATTGAGTTTCTATTTTTGAAATTTTGAAGCAATTAGGTCATTGTCATTAGTTCCGTATTAACATCTTTTAAGAAGGTGTCACGTATCAGATCATTGTTTTTTCAAATTTTTTAAATACTTTTTAATTATTTTTATTTTTAATATTTTTTTGAAAAATTAAAAAATGTGTCACGTGTCAAGCTAATGTTGTGCCACGTGAAAATAAAAGTATGACGTGACACTAACAATGTCATGTGTCATTGCATTTGTCTTAATTTGATCTCTATATTTTTATTTTGTCTCAATTTCGTTTATGTATTTTTATTTTGTCTCAATTTAGTCTTTTTTTTTTTAAATTAAACAATTTTGTTTCTCTCTAAATTCAAACAAAATTTAATTTGTATATAAACTTTACAAAAAATTTATACAAATTGATATATTTTTTTATTAGAAAAATAAAAAATTTCGAACTAATATATGACACATTTTTATTTATGTAATACTAACTAAAATAACTTAATTGCATTAAACTTTTCAAAACAAAAACTAAATTGAACAAATAAAAATAAAGAAACTCATTTAAAAATTTTCTACAAAATTAAACAACAAATAAAATCATTTAACATAAATAATATGAATGAACAAGCTATAAAAGTTAATATTTCAATAATAAATATTTTTGTGAAGGTGATCTACATAAAAATAGTCTCAGTATTTCCTTAACAATTCATAAAATTTTTCTCTGGAGTTAAACATTAAGAATTGAAATACATTATGACTAAAAATTCACATAACAAAAACATATCTAAAGACAGGAATTTGAAAAACATATATACACTTTTTTCAGTTAGTTACATCTTTTGAAATTATTTGTGTGTCAATTTTATGAAAACTCTTTCCTTATTTATAATTTTACAAATTCTACATTAATTAGGATTTTCACGTCATTAATTTGTTCATTGTTTTTTTAACTCTTATAAGTATATTTAAAAACCATAATTAACATTTATATAATTAACTATATATATATATATAAACTTAATTTTGTTAAAAATATTTAATAATAATAAAAATACTTATATATATTTAGATATAAATTAAATTTTGTTGAATTTGAGAAGAGACAAAATTGTTTAATTTTTTAAAAAAATAGGACTAAATTGAAAGAAAATAAAAATACAGGGACCAAATTGAAACAAAACAAATACATGTTCCAAATTGAGACAAATATAATGACACGTGGTTTCAAGTGACATGTGGCACGGTCAGTGCCATGTCACACTGTCAGTATCACTTCACATTGTCATTGCCACGGGTGTCATGTCACACTGTCAGTACCACGTCACATTGTCATTGTCACGGGACAACGATAAGGTCCAATAACTTCAATTTTTAAAAATAGAGACCCAATTGAAACAAAAACAAAAAGTG
Organism: Vigna reflexopilosa; assembly: GCA_027742785.1. Classification (NCBI taxonomy): domain Eukaryota; kingdom Viridiplantae; phylum Streptophyta; class Magnoliopsida; order Fabales; family Fabaceae; genus Vigna; species Vigna reflexopilosa. The sequence continues at coordinate 48,321,478 of CM050914.1, forward strand.
ACAGACCTATTTAAGAAAATTTACTCAAAATAAGAATTATCTGAATGATTAAAACAAAATTGAATCTATTATGAGTGTCATAATTTACTATAAGTTTTTCTAGGTGATTAACTTAATAATGATTTAGAGCTCTATAACATTTGAGACATACTTTTCATTTGCTTAGTGTTCCACATGCAAAGATTTCAATGCTTTAAGTCACTAAACAATATTTTGTGAATGACAATAAAAAATTAAGTTATATTATTTCATGTAATTGAGGTATTTATAGACTTTCGTAAGCATATTTGTAGCACAACAAATAAGATAAATTCAAGATATAACAACATATTAATATATATATATATATATATAATAATAATAATAATAATAATAATAATAATAATGGGATTCAGTTTATTATAACTTAGATTATGTTTATATTATCATAAATACCATATTTTTCTTATTTTAAGAGTGTTAATATTTCATATAGATCTCACACTTGAATCTCAAGTTTATTTTTTATCGTTTAAAGCCTAACAATAATAATATTTTTTGGATTGGGTATCTAGAGTTAGTTTGTTAGAAAAAAAATAGTAACAAATTGAGTATTTTTAACTTGTTGATTAGTCTTATATTAATGACGGGAAGCGATAAGCTAGATTGCATAATCACAACAAAAATTCCATTATGTTTTAATCCCTAAGTCATGTTCATATAGAAGAAAACTTTTATAGTTTCAAAAGGTAATATTTTGATAATGTTTGAAGATACTAATGAATATTCAAGTGTTTAGTATCTAGCTATCTTTGTTTTTGTTTGTTTGTTTTTTTAACATAAGGTACTTATTAGAATTCTCTAATACATCACATAATCTATTGGCGACTTTATTTCTATTTATAGTGGCCACACTGTCGACCGAATCTTTATTCTGCTCGGTCGACCAAATCTTGATAATAACATTAACGATGAAGCGACATCATTCACATATTCCCAATCGCTCCTTCTCAAAGACTCCTCATACGAAGACAACTGAATGGTCGACATTATTACCTGTATGTCCTGAACAATCGGTCTAAAGAGGAGCAGAAGAGAAAATGTGAAAATGATGAGGAAGGCCCACCCCTATTTATAGTCGCGAAAATTGTAACTACCACACGTCCTCCATCATTAGATCAAATTGAATCCAACAGCTCAAAGTGCCCCGACTTTATGTATTTTGACAAGGCACAAAATTCGAAGTGTGGTGTGCTCCCTTCAACAGTAACATTTTCAAACACTTCGAATGGTCTAGGTGCCCTTCATGTTTCCTAGATGGTTGGCTACAAGATCTCAACCACCCTCTCAAGCCATGCAGCCCTAGTTGACGCAATTATAGCAAAACCCTTCCTAGTCAGGTCAAACCTGAACTGCACAAATGGTGAGAACTAAGTGACCAACTTCAAAGTCCTTCACCAGTTACTTAAGGCTTGGGCTTTGAAGGTCCGTGTACCATACGATCGTCCGATCAGTCACAGACCAGATTGTCAACCTTAAGTAGAATCATCCAACGAGTCATCTTTGAGACTGGTCAAACTAAACGTAGACAGGTCAGTCATGAACCAATATGATTAACCTTAATGCTAATCAACTTAGAAGTAAAGTGTGATTACCCACGATTGGGTTGTGATTAGGCTGTTGTTAATCAATAATTCATTCTGAAACTTATAAATATAAGTTTGAGATAAAAAGGCAAGTAATCTTGCATTTACTACGCCATTAATCCCTAATTGTCATTTTTGAACTGATTTTGACATCGAAGTATCTTTTGCATATATCTTTCAAATAGTTTAAACAAACGATATACTTAAACTTTTGAATAACTTTTAAACATTTAGATGACATCACACTTAAACCGTTTACTTCGATTCTATGCTCCGAAACAAAATATACATGATGATCCTTATATATTACTATAAAGAAAAATTAGAAATCAACCGTCTATAACATATGACTTAAAAAATTGTACTTATTAATTAATTTAAGAAAATGTAAACCGAGACTGCCCATATTTAAATAGCCACGTTTTAGTTATAAGACAATTAAATTCACGGTTTTATATTATAGTTTTACAATTTCAAAATAAGAAATAAGAAACAGCGTAATATTCAGTATATAAATATTTCGTGTAGGAAATAATTAATATTAAACTCCAAAAATAAAATTGACAGAAATAAAAGAAAAGATAAAACCTTAAATAGGTTTGTCAAATGATACGTTTTTCAGTAAAGCTTATAAAACTATACTAACTTTTTTTTTTTAAAGACTGTTATTCGATGACATTAATTGAAACAAACAATTTAGCTTCGTCAATCTTCTCAACTCGTCACTTGGCTTGGTCTTTCATTCTCTAAAAATAAATTTACCGGTAAACTGAAGAAGGTTAGAGAAATGAATGGTGGATTGATCGACTAATCGGAGATGAAATATGAAAAGAACAATTACATAATTTAAGAATTTTTTTAAAAACAAGTTAACTAAATTTTTTCAAAATTGTCTAGATATTCAAAATTTAATTAAAACATGGAAAGGATTCGTTAAAACTAATGAACTTTACTTAATTGACCTGAGAAAACACTAATAATGGAATAAATGGTGAAAGAGGGGAAGATTATAGGAGATTTAGATTCATTCCTGCTGAGCTTGAAGAGTACAACTAGAATACAACAATCCATTATTAGATTAAGACAGGATTCATAGTTACAGTCTTTAATGAATTTGAAAACCGTAAATTAAGCATACATATACCTCCACACACACACACAGACGAAGCATAACAACACAGTAGAGGGAGGAAAGTAAAGCATTCGAACATAAATAGTTTCACCCACTCAACTGCACCTAGGTCCCCTGTTGTAGGTGCCACAATGTGCGTCCTGACCTTGATACGCCGCCAGACATGATATGTAGTCCTGGGCCGTCTTACACTTTATGGCGGGTTTATCAGGATTTCTTGTACCTTTCGTCGGGCTATTGGCTCCGGCAAGTATTCTGCGGAAGTGGGAGCTGGAGACGGTGGGAAGCTGTGAGTCCAAGTGGAGGACGCGGAGGCAGTCCTCTACAGAGCCATTGCACACAGAAGTGGAGTCATTGGACTCCGACAATGACACAGCTGCAATTATCAGATAAGCGTGAACACAAATCATAACCCACATCAGCAAACGGGTTGATGCTTTCTTCTTCATTTCTGCTTCTCACTCCTACACAATCTTATCTCACAAAAATCCACACTAAATACAGACTCCTCTCCCTTTCCATTCTCTTCTACCAACGTCGGCAGCGGCTATTTTTTATTTTTTCACTACCAAAACCACTTCTATCTTCAATTTTTTTTAAGTAGAGTTGTGACATTTTCTAATAACTTTTTTTATGTGACTTTTCTTAAATTATTATTTATTATTTAAAAAATAAATACCTAAATATTTAACATTATAATTTTTTATTACACCTACATATAACATTAACGAGATCTCTGAGTTTAATCACATAAAAGATTTACTTCATTTTTTAACTAAAATATTAAAATAATAGATTAATGAGTTTTTATTATATAATATTTTACTTTTTTATTTCTGTATTATTATTAAGGTATCATTATTAGGGATTGATTTTTCTTGTTTTGTTGGTGTTTGTTAAATATATTATCTTTATTTTATATTTATTTTTTATCTTTGGTTAGTTTGTTATTATTATTTATTTAAATTTTGGATTTAATCTAAAAAAGAGTGGGGTCGTTGTTATTTTCACGCCTACCATTTTCCTCTCTTCTATGATCAAGTGTTTGAGTAATTCAAATTCTTTACTTTCAAAGTTAATAATGGCATCAACAAAACTCTTGTCGTCTGAGGAGTCTATCAAGAGGGAAGGTCATGGGTATGCTAATGATGCGCCAGAGTCGTCATTGTCAGCAAATTCTTCTATTCTGGAATCAACTGAACAAGAAGAGTCCTCGATTGATGGCGGAGTAGCGATGCACATAAATAATAAAGCTGCTCCAACTGCAGATGATGTGGATATGTCTAAGGAAGAGACATGAGCTATGATTAAGATAAACACAGTCGGGGAATGGGATGACATCTTGCCCTCCCTCCGTACATGGCTATAATTGGGCTCCTCTTGAAGTAGGGCTTTATGTTTCCTACTTCTGTACCGGTTTATCTTTGGAGGAGCTCGTCGGTCGGGTATACTTGGTGGCAAATGAGGGCGATGCCGCTTCTTTTAAGTTGGTCGTCTACAAGAGAAACGAATGAGCTTGCCATGGAAGAGAGGATTACGCAACAAATCTTTTCTACGCATACTCTACTTTCTTTTGTGACTTAGGCGATCATCTACCTTTCTTAGACTTCTAGATTTGTGAACTGAATGTGGCTCCCATCCAACTTCATCCGAACAGGTGGACATTTATGCAGGCGTTCACTATCGTGTGTATAACCCTTGCTCTCACCCCGACGCCTGCCACTTTTCTGTATTTCTTCCCATTGGGCGAAGTAGATGAAGGAGAATCTCTACCTTGGGAACGAAGTTTACAATGAACATGTTGCTGGATTTGAAAAGGGGATAGCACAATGCAACTACTTTTTCAAAGTGTCGCTCGACCACACAGGTTATAATGTCATGAAAATGATGGTTGACGGTGGTGGATGTCCCGCTGCCACCTATTCCTGAGGAAGAGATCCTGCTGCTCCCTGCTAAAGAGCCTCAACGAATTGAGGTAGTTGTGGAAGATGTTGACGATGAGGCCGCGACGAGGGGGAGTTAAGGGTTTATGTTTTGGTGGGTCGTTCGGCTTGTGTTTTGTTTTCTTTTTCTTGTCAATCGGAAAACAAGTTTTTTGATGTTTAGGTAGTCTTGTTTTCCACTCAGCCTCTTTTGTATATGTCATTAGTTTGAATGAAAAATTTATTTCTTAGTTTCTTCATACCTGTTGTATTGTCTCTCTACGCGGTAAGTTTGAATGCTTCTTGTAGTACTTTAAGCTTTACGGTTAAGATTTCTCTTTTCAATATTTGTCAATGCATTAGATTTGACAATTCACTTAAACATTCCTCCAAAAAGAATGAAACAAGGCTTTAATAAGAGTGTTCCCCTCAATCAGACATTTGTATGAATTTACTCAAAACATTCTTTAGAAAGAAGAAAATGCGATATGGTGAGAATTCAAGGAGAACGTTCCTCACCGATTGACTAGTTCTAGGAGTGCACTTAGAATATTCCTTAGATTGAAGAAAGACATGATCTGGTGAGAGTTCACGGAGAACATTCCTCACCGATCGGCTAGCTCTAAGAAATCACTTAGAACGTTTCCTAGGTTAAAGAAAGACATGATCTGGTAAGAGTTCACGGAGAATGTTCCTCACTGATCGACTAGCTCTGGAAGTTCACTTAGAACGTCCCTAGGTTGAAGAAAGACATGATCTGGTGAGAGTTCACGAAGAACTTTCCACACCAATCGGCTAGCTCTAGGAGTTCACTTAAAATGTTTCCTTGACTGAAGAAAGACATGATCTGATGAAAGTTCACGGAGAACGTTCCTCACCCATTGGCTAACTCTAGGAGTTTACTTAATGTGTTTCCTACGGGCGAGTGATCCATACAAACTCTTGTGCCTGAAATCTCCTCATTTTATTAACTATCAAATAGTATTACATATGATACTCAACTAAAATAAAACTTAAGATGTGATACATTCCATATGTTTGGGATGGGTTTGCCTCTCGGAAGCTCAAGCCGGTATGCATCATTCTTCAAGTCTTCTAGAATTCTAAAAGGACTTTCTCAGTTAACTACTAGTTTCCCATGAGCGCGATTTTTCGAGAGCACAAGTCTTTCATGAAACCAAATCTCCTTCAAGAAATTGTCGAGGTTTTGCCTTTGTGTTGTACCAACGACCCACCACTCTTTTTTGAGCTTAATTAAGCCCGAATGATCGTTGTTTCACTCCTCTATGGCAAAATGTCTAACTCCACCCATAGCTGCTCCTCATTGAGGCTCATATCCTCCAACTTTCTCTAGATGGAGGGTTCTCCAATTTCAACCGGTAGCATTGCATTTGTTCCATACATCAGGTTAAATGGAGTTCCACTGTAGTGCTATGTGGCATGCATCAATAACCATAGAGAACTTTTGTCAATTCATCCACTGATGTGTCTTTGACATCTCCTAAGCGACGCTTCAACTAAGCAACGATCGTTTTGTTTACTGTGACCGTCCGTCTAAGGATTCTCGACGGAGCTAGTTACATGCTTGATCCCAAGCTCTGATAGAAGTAAACCAACTTTTTATTAATGAAGTGTCGACCGTTGTTTATGATTATAGTTCGTGGCAGGCCAAAATAGCAGAAAATTTTTCAAACAAAATTTTGAACCTGTTTGAGCAATAACGATGACGAAGGACTCTACTTCTGCACTTAGTAAAATAATCAACTATTACAATAATAAACTTCTTTTGTGCTCGTCCAATGGAAAAAGACCGACAATTCCTCACTGCACAAAAGACCAACGAGAGATAATATTGTGAGCTCGGCGCGGGTAGGTTAATATTGTTCATGTGCTCTTGGCAGGCACTTTTGCACGTACGTTAGGCAATCCTGCTTCATAATTGGTCAGAAAGTTGAATTTACAATTTTTTTTATTTTTATTTTTAAATTCTTTAAATCAATTTTATAATTTCTAAATGTAAGTGATATAATCATTATTATTATTATTATGATTACTTTTGTTTGAACTTTATTAATATAATTAAATATGTATTTTAATATAATTCTTATATATTTTAAACGTGGAAATTATTAAAAATTGTAATTTACTTATTTTAATAATTAATAGAATTAAAATAAAAGTAATTACTATAATTAAAATTACATTTTATTATATTAAAAATAAAATATATGAATATTTATTGTATTAAATCAATTATTTATATTTTTGGATGATTAATTATATCTTAAATATTTTATTAATATTTATGTTATTATTATAACATAATATTAATAATAAATATAAAATATATTAAAATAATAAATAAATAAATTATAAAAAAAAATAGTCCAACTCTTTAGATTTAATTTTTTTTGAATTAATTAAAATGATATCGTTTTTCACTTTTTTTTTCCAGTCTTTCTTTTTCCTTTTATGTTTAATTACACTTTTTAAAAAAAAAAAATGTTCAGATGGAAATTATTCGTGGTGTAAGTCGCAATATTCAAGGTCCTCCGAATCGAACTATATTATATAGTTAACTGTAGAAGTAAAAACAACCTTACTCCTGTTAATTAGAGCTTTCTTATTTTTCAGTGTAATAATATTTTCCTTCAACCTGTCAAAGAACAATAAATTTTTGAGCAATAAATGCATTATGATAATATAACAAAAATATTGTTATTCTAACAATTTGATAGTAAAAAATAATTTTATTTTTTCATCATAAATGTTATTGTATATTTTTTATACGTATTGTAAATAAATATTTTATATCATACATAATATTATGAGTAAATATTATTACAAAATTTTGTAGAACTCGTTTTCGTAAAATTTCACTCACTAAATTATAAAACAAATTTATAATTATAATTTTTACTTAATATTTTAAAATTTGTTGTTATCTCAAAAACCTAAAAGTTAAGAGACATTAAAAAAACATTAATTACTTGTCCTAACTTTTATTGAATGAATAGAAAAAAAATTAACCTAATTAATAGATTTAGATTAAAAATTAAACTCATTCTAACTCAACTCTTAAATGAAATTAATTAAATTAGTTTTAATCACAATAAAATAATAAGAAGGGTGACCTATATTAAAATGAGCGTTTGTCTCGACCTCTACAACTTCTTTTGGTTGGTTAATATATTCTTTCTTTTTTAAGAATATTAAGAATATTACTTGATTAATAATGAATTATGATAATCTTGTTGTCCCTTCTATTCCATCAGTGTACCTCTTTTCAAGTATATTAAAACAATTCAAGCATAATTTTTCGTAGTTATGTGCGCACGTGAATGTCAATAATGAGTTTTGTCTTCACCCTCTACAACTTCTTTTGGTTGGGCAATATTATTTTCTTTTTCTAGGTCTTGAACCCTACTAGTTGATACCCTTCAACCTCTCAACTCTCTATTTTTATTTTTATTTTTATTTTTATTTTATTTTTATCATGGTCTCAATTACATCTAAAAAATATCTAAAAATGTAGAATAAAATTATGAGTAAAAATATTACTATTTGTAAAGAAAAGGTTAAATAATTTTACATTTTTAATATATGAGTGAATTTTTGGAATTTAAATTCTCCGTTGGGTTTTTCTTTGTTATTATTCCGATGTGTCTTCAAAATATATAGGCACGAGTTTTTGATCTTTTAAAATATATCAAAAATATTTTAAAAATATCAATTTTAATGTATTTTTAATATTCAACAGAGGACAACATAAAAAAAACTCTAATTTTTGTTTTGAATAACTAGTATCACTTTTTCAAATTTAGGTATCTAATAAATTATAAAATTTGGTTTAATAAAAAAAATTATTTATAACTCATTTCAAATAAGCTCATGTTAGACTATTTACGAACTTTGACATTTCAGCTAAGCTAATATCTCAATGCCAGTAAGTTTGTCATCACTTTAATTAAAAAAATAAAATAAAATAATAAAACAAAACATTAAACTTACGCTAACCCAGTAAGAAAAACATAGACAAACTATTATTATTAAAAAAAATCTAAATAAATACATTGAAGTAAAACATTAAATCATTTATATTATTTTTTATGAATGAAAATTAAATTAATTAACTTTTCAATACAATAATTTTTTTTTCAAAAAAACAAGAAGAAATTTTAAATGTGTCTAAAAAAATGTAACCAATAATATCATCACTGTCTAAGATTCTAAGAAATCACTTATTGATCCAAAAGAAAAATATATGACAAACTAAAAAAGAATCATTTTTCAACCAAAACCTATGAAAGGTCCAAAATAAGTCCTCCTTGCAAACATGCTCAAAGCATAAATGACCCCATAAATTTCATAAATAAAAGTTTAGACTCCTAAAAAAGCTTAAAAAAAATTTCCACATATTCAACCTCACTTCATCTAAAAATACCATAACATGAAGTCGAAATCAAGACAATATCTAATTGTACCATTAGTATTTCGGTTAAGTTTAATATATAAAACTTGTCATATTACGTTCATAAATGAATATTGAAAAGTTTCAACACTAAAATGTCAGAGACAATATAATTCATATGTTTCTTAGATTTATTCTCTGTCATATTCATTAACTCCTTCCTTTGAGAAATATCATAAGAAAATACAATTTGATCATCAAATCTATTATTTTTTTCATCTTCGAAATAATTCAAATAATTGTATCAATAACAATCACTTTAATCATTTTAAGTAAAATACTATAAGGAAATTTCATATACTAAACAATCAAATTCAAAGAAGAATTACATGAAAAACTTTATTAAACTATTTTCAAATTATATAATAATTAAGTAATGAAAAAATAAATAAAAGAAAATTTTAATATTATTAATACACAAAAGAACAAATAGAATACAAAATCATTTCTTATTTTAAACCTGTGAATCAATAGATAAATTACTATATATAAACTTTTAAACAACCAAAAGTATAGTTATTATAACATATTTATTCATTATTATTATAATAATAACAATAATAATAATTATTATTATTATAACTCTTTTAATTAACTTATATTTTTTTTCTTTTATTTTTAACTTATTTATTATCATAAAAAATAATGTATTTTTAATTATACGATTATGTTTCATGTTATTATAAATAATAAACGACATGTAATTTATATTATTTTTTAATACTTCAAATTATATGACACACTTATTTGAAATTAAACACGTAGTACAACTATCAAAATGTCACATCGTAGACTTAAGCCAAAATTTGTAATTCATAAAGCAACATTGAAAAAAAATTATATTAAAACAACAAATAGTAGATATAAAGGATATATGAGAAATTTAAAACTTATTTAAATCTTGATTTTACCGGATCAGAATTATCCCACAAGATCACTACTTTTCTACTTTGGGTTCCTTTGTGCTAAAAAATGGTAGGCCCAGTTCACATTTTGGTAAGTTAAAAGTTTTGTAAACAGTTTAACCCATAAGTCGGACTTATTTATGTATATTTTATTTTTATAATTTATTTTATATATTAATTGTAGTATAATGGAAGTAGATTAACTTGTTTTTTTTTTATAATAATAGAATCAAAATATTTATTTAATTTTTCAAAATAATAGTTGAAAACTAAAGTATAATATACATAACTTGAAAAATAAATAAATTAAACATCTAATTGTAATTTGGTAAGTTTGAATGTGGGTGATTTAAAAATAACATGATTATACACAAAAAAAACAAAAAACTTAGGATAGGTTAGTGGGCTATTTATTATCATAAGAGTCTACACCAGTCTTATTCAAATTCTTAAAAATTGTAAAAACAATGAGTGTGTCGGAATACTGTCAAAGGCATATCAAATTAAAAAGCAACAATGATTAATGAGTTTTGAATATAAAGTTATCAATTGGGAGTTCACGTGCACACTGTTTCTCAGAATCCGCTATCACCTAACTCATATATCACCTAACCTAACTCAAGGTCCTTTAGTCCAACCAAACAACACAACATATCATTTTTCACATTAATATAAATTAAGTCTAGACATATATGAACTGTTATTCTACTTTTTTTTATTGTACATCTAAATTAAATATTTTATAAATTCAACTAGATAATGCGTTAGAAAAAGTATATCAAATAGAAAATGCATGTGCATGTACCGGCAATTATGAAGAAAATGGTACGTGGCTTTTTATTATTTAATATTTTCCAATTTAATGCTTTTAAAATAAAATTGAAGTTTGTCTCGGATAAGGGATGACTTACAAATTATATATCATCATCACTTGTATTTTGTAACATTGGTCAAAAATATTGATTTGTGTTATAATATTTAAAAGTCACACAGACATAATATAATAGAAAAAAAAGTATATTAAATTCATATATAAATTATTAAGAATTCAATATAAGTTGAAAGTTTCGTACTAATTAAAAATAAGTAAGAAAGACAACGTATAAATAGAATGACCATAAACTTATATTATTTTAAAATTTTGTCTTACTCTTATTTGAGTTTGTTTATAGTGTTGAAACTTCTTTAACAAAATTTATCAATAATAATTGATCTTAATAATGACTTGAACCGATGTATAATAAAATAAGTAAAATGTCTTAAAATTTTTAAATTTTTGTACGTGAAAGATCTTTTATTTTAAGAAAACGCATAATAACAACCACGTAACGACGTACCTGAGAAGAAGAGACGAAGGTACGTAGCCAGCAACGCAATGTTTGTTTAGTAATTTAAATTGGACTATTTCAAATTTTATATAAGTGAAAAAGGAGTATTGTGATGAAAGGTAAGCTTCCAATCTATTTGTAGAGTCTAAAACTAGGTTAGTACACAAATTCAAAGTGGATGTAAGAGGTCTAATTTTTGCTACAAATAACTATGAACTAGCAAATTATAAAATCTTTATACATTTATATTTACTCCATATAAATTTATAAAAATTCTTATTTGATAAACCAAGAATAAAAATATGAAAACAAGTATGAGAAAACATTAATAAGTCCTAAATCAAGTAAAAATTATTAAAATACAATTAAATCAAGACAGTGTTGGATAAATCTACATAATAATACCAAAAAATCAGGAACTATATGAATTGTCAATTCATGGAACAAAGTTGTAAGTCAAAAGGTGTGATAACTTATAAATAGAATCTCTTAAGATATATACACAATTTTGAATACTCTAATCTAACTTAAGAGATCCTCACATATTTTGATTTAGAACAAGTAAGTTGAGAAGTATTGAATGGTGGTGTGGTTGCATAGTTTAAAATATATGTTTGGATGATCAATGGATTCATTTTCCAAATTATTTTGCTCTCATTTCTCTAATTACATTATATTGTGTGGTCAAAACATCAAAATGTTGCTTGTTATAATATACACATTGCTACACTCGATATTATTAGGATCATTTTAAGGGAGATATACATGAAAAATTTAACACTAATATATAAGATATGAATCAATCAATATAAAATGTTATTTCATTTATTTTATTTTTCCTATAAGTGAAGAAATTTATTTTATTTTTTGATTGATTTTTGACATAGAGAATTTAAACTGAATAGTTCTATAAAGTCAAACTTTGAAAACCAAAAATATGTCTTTGCTGTGAATTTTGCAATTAGCTAACCATGAGAATGATTAGTCGATAACAATTAATTTCATTTTCAGGTAACCAGCTCAAGGAAGAAATTTTGAACCCCAGCTTTGTTCTTCGTCTACTGCAAAAAGAGTGAAGATTATGTTTCTAGACTAAACTATTCCTAATGATAATTGCATTAAAGGCTAAATATAAATGATTAAATAGATTACAAGAAAAATACTAAATGCAAGAATTGAATAATTGAAAAGAAATAATTTGGCTAATTGATCGAGTTTCCTTTTATATTGAAAATTCAAAGGCTTCTTCTGATAATTGTTTCTTGTTATACCTGGTACTAGAAGCTCTCTGTCGTTGAACTCCTCTGTTGGGCCTAATAACAATCCAATTACATTTAGTTCAGCCCAGTCAACGGTTTTATATGAAAAACTATTAGCTCATATTATTCAGGACAATTTTTTCAGCACTAACGTAGTTGTCATTTAGTCATTGACAATTTCTTCCTGTACCCCCATAAAATCTAATAATGAGGGAGGTGCAAGAACAAACAGCTAATAAGGCGAATTTTGACGAGTGATAATTTGGGATTCATAGAATTTTATGGAGGTACAATTTTAATGAGTGATAATTTGGAGATCTTAGATTGCATGGAGGTAAAGACAAAAGGGAGATGTAAGAAGAAACTTTCTCTTACCTTCCCTTCAAACTTTATAACTTTAAGTAATGGTGGAGAGAGTTACTCACAACCTCATATCTTACCCTTTTCCAACTTTACTACTTTACAAAATTTAACACCTATTGAATTCTTCTCATTAAATGACATAAATGTGTAATTAGCATGGTAAAAATACTTTAGATAAAATCTATAACGAATAATTTTATTATACATGAGTAGTGTGTAGTTAATATTTGTTTGTAAATGTGTCGGTATAATATTATTTGTATATATTTATTATTCATAAAAAAATAAAAATAAAATTTAATTTATATTTTATTAGGTTAAATTTAATTAAAATTAAAATTAAAATTTAATTTATATTATATTTGATATTTTTTTAACTTTATTTATATTTTATTTTAAAAATTTATAAGATATATTTTTAAAAAATTATTTGTGAGCATCCATGGATACTATAGATTTTAATGACAAGACAAGTAATGTGTGTTGAATTTTTTTTAGATAACGAGTAGATATTATATCTGACCCAACCTGTTCATTTCTATTTATAATTCAATCAAATTAATTTTTTAAACCTATATATTACAACGGGATATTATTCACGTTTGAAAGCTCAAATTGTTTACAAACAAAAATAGTCTCTCAAATATATAAAAACAAAGCCTACTAGTTAATTAGTTACCTCATGAAAAGATGTTTATATTGGGTACCTAGTTCTGATGCTTAAAGAAAACTTGTTTTTGATTGTTGTTAAGTAAACTTCTAAACTAAACCACACATCCTAATAAAAAAATAGCTAACTCAATTAACTTTTTTTTTTAATTTAAAGATAATATTTCCCATGTATCCAGTTACCTTTATTATTAATTAAGGACTCTTATCCATATTTGAACAAAATCGTGTGTGTTTTTCTTTTTTTCAAGGAAAAACCTTTTTATCGTCATAAATACAGGGTATTAAAAATAATTGCCTAACACCACAGTCCAAAATATGTGTGTGTTTATAGAAAAATAATTGCCGTAATTAACACCACAGTCATAAATATGTGCTTAAACGTTAATTCTTTTCATAGTTTTAAAAGTTATCTAAAAGAAGATTTTTCTTGTAGGAAAAATATTTTTATCATACACGACATAATTAATATAGGGTATTAAAAAATAAGTGCCCTAATACCACAGTGATAAATATACTTTATTAAAAAAGGAGATTTGTATTTTTCCTTGGCTTCCCTGTATTTAATAGCGATCCATTGAGGCCATGCTTCACCACAGTAGCAGTGCTTGACACTCACAGATTCTCTTAAAAAATGTCTGGATCATGGTCCACTGGTTTATGCGACTGCTTCTCAGACTGCGGTTCTTGTATTAACTCATTTTCCCTCTTCCATTATCTTTAACCATATCATATACTCTTACTTATTTGCTTCATAAATATCAAACAGATTAAGCTACCTTCATTTTATGATATTCAGTCTTTTATCCGCAGGTTGTCTCACTTGTTGTTGCCCCTGTGTTAGCTTTGGAAGGGTAGCTGAGATCCTGGACAAAGGAGAAATTTGTAAGTGTGTGATTGAGCTAATAAATTAGGACCTATATATTTTCTTAATTTCTGTTTCTGTTAAATGATTTTCGTTAGTGCAGCTTGTTGTCTTCATGGATCACTGTTCTATCTACTTGCTGGTTTTACTGTTGTGGGAGGGTGTATCTACGCGTGCTTGTATCGTGCAAAACTGAGAGAGATGTACGGGATTGAGGGAGACAATTGTACTGATTGTTTGGTCAGTTCTCTTTGCCTCCATTTATCCATTTGCCAGAAGTATCGGGAGCTCAAAGCCCGTGGATTTCACATCTCTGCTGGTAATTAATTAAGTGCTAAAAAGTTGTTTAAATTTCTGATAATTTTCCTTCATGAGTTGTTTGTGGTTGGGAAGGGAATGTGCAAATGCATACACGTAGCGTTACTTCAGCACCGGGAGTGCAAGATGGCATGAGCCGTTGAGTTAGAGCATGGCGTTAAATTCTCTGGGGTTTCGTCTGAAAGTGAAAATGAAATAAACAGTGTTTGTGGTTTGTGACGTTGTTGTTTGTGTTTGTTGTTGTAGCAATAGATTTATAGAGAGCAATGTTGTGCTGTTGTTGTGTCTGATGTTTATACAAGGAGTGTTTGTGTTTTTCAGTAGTTGATCATGTCCAATAATTTATTACCTTGTATATTCATTATATTATGAAATAATGAATAATTTTAAAGATAGGATATGTTTTGATGCTTCCATTGATATTACTCATGATATTAACAGACATATTCATGATATTTAATAAAAAACAAATAAAGAAAATTTTTTAATATTTCATAAAAACTAATTGTTTTTATAAAAAGACCATCGACGTTTTTATATTATTTTGATATTCTTTTAGTAAAACCGGGATCTAAATTGTAAATAAGAGTGTGTGAATAGTATTTCTTGTTGTAAAAAATTGGACCCCTGTAAATAAATAGCTCATACTTCAATATATATTCTATCTTACTCGTCCAAAATTTAAATTTACAAGGTTTTTATTTGTAATACAAAGGGAAATTATTTATGTATTCATGTACAAGAATCAGATATTTCGCTTTACACACAACCATTGAACCAGCTACATGCATCAATTGTCAACGTAAAAATACTCTTTTACTTGATATTTCACTTTGGAATTTATGAGCGTGCAGGAAGAAAAAAAGGGAGTTACATGAAAAATGTTAGCTTGTAACTAAGGACAATTTAGTCCTTTTCACTGTTGTCATACTTATATAGTTGTATATTGGTTTTGCTTTGTATCTCTATCCTCTCTGTTTAGGCTAATATTTTTAATTTTATTGGTTTTTTTTTTCCATGTCTTCATCCTCTTTTAGGTAGCAAGCTATGAATTAAAAAAAAACATGTTTACTTGTGCTGAATTGTGAGCGATGATTTGAAAGTAATTGTAAGATATGTGTACTGTTCAGTCACTCGCAAATGTGGGAAGATTTGACGGATGAATGATGCTTTGTCTGAAATGTCCCTCTTCATTTTAAATAATTCGCACTTGTGGAAGATGAAGAAAGCATGTCATTGATGAAGAGAATATGCAGAAGAAGAAGAAGACGAGCTGTATTCGGTTACACTACAAGCATATTCGATTATGCTGTTATGAAGAAGACGAACATGTAGCTGTATTCGGTTACAAGAGAAGCGTATCCGGTTACACTGTTATGAAGAAGAAGAACAACAGGCCCAGAATCGCAGCATTGTCTTGGCTGACATACTCGTACGTGCGGTGCTTGAGAGTTTCGAACATGAGCTCGGGCTGGTGCTGCATCACTCGAAGAACATCTCCACATGATGGACCTGGCACGGCCCGCGTGACTGCGAAGTTGTGAGGATCATCGCTCTGTGACACTCTCACAACGCTGGGACCGCCGAACAAGTTGTGGAATCCACCGAGCGCCTCCTCATAGGCCCCACCCAAGAACATTCCCAAATAGTAACCACCTCCATCAACTTCCTGCAACGACGGGATGGACTCTCCGTTTGATGAATTTGTCAATCTTCCCATCGCTGTCACAAGTCAAATCCGAGAGAATACCCATCACGGAAGGCTTCTCGTCCAGACGATGAATGTAGATTATGGGAAACACCTGTTCAATGCCCCACGCATCCGAAATGGAAGTGAAAACGGAAAGGTTCACGTGGTATCTTCGAACAGGTTCCCCAGCTCCAACAGCCTTCCTCACCAACTCACACAACTCATCCACCGTTGCAAGTTGTTACGTCAAGCCGTATCCGATTCAAGGCGCTGATCGAATTCGGTTACATAATATGTCTGGCTTTGCAAGAGAGATTTTTGTTAACAGGGTCTTTGCAGATTGAAGTGTTTCAGGGAATGGTTTGAACATAGGTGAGATCCATTGGACATGAAGAAGATGCAGCAGCTATAAGAATGGTGAAGAGCAACATGAAGGTAAGGATTATCTTGCTTAAAGAAGACTTCTTTTTTTTGCTTCTTTTTTGTGTGTATTCATCGAGTCTTTGTATTATAATATAGTAGCAGCAACACACAGGATATAATAAACATTTTTAATAGGTTTAACTTAAGTAAAATTTAATAAAAAGAGTTTAGAAATTTATTTCCTTTTTCTTTTCCTTCTAAGGATATGATTAGAAAAACTTTTTCTATAAGAAAAAAAATATTTGCAAGTTAAAATTAAGTTATGTATAAATTAATTTAAAGAAAATTTTTAAACTCTTATTTTTTTTCTTTTAATTTTAACGTAAGTTGATTTTAGATTCCGAAAATTTTATGCCATTTTTATTATTTTCATGAGTATTTTATGGAATAATTTGTTCAAATATATTTTTAACAAATACTACATTTTAACAAAAATTCATTTTACTAAATTATAATTAAATTAAATTTTTAAATTTATTTTTAATAATTATTCTAAATTTTTTACTCTTAATAAATATTTTTACAATTAAATATAACATTAACAAATATCATTTTATATTACTTTAATATCTAGGGACATTTTTGGTAATCTTCATTTTTTAACAATTAAACAATTTTTTTTACCTGTCACATCAATCAAATCCTACACTAATTCTCACAAACTTTACCTCTAAATTCACTCTCAATTACCTTCAAATCTACTCAAATAAACACACAAAAAAACACCCTCAAATTTCCTCAAATCCACTCAACCACTCTCTTCCAATTCATCTCTCCCAATCACCACAAATAAACACACCCTTATTGTTATCATTATCTATATAAAGGACACTGTGTTTTTATTTTACTTATGAAAAAAATTGTATTAATATGCCAATGTATTAGACATTAGTTTTTCTAAAATCTTCTCAATTAATTATACACATTTAAAACATTTATTTTAAATTTAAACCTAAATAACATACAATGAACTTGTAAAGTGTTTATAGAAATAAGAAGGATACAAAATGTTTAAAATGTTTATATTATTCACCTTAACTCTTGGATTAAATTAAATATTTCTTTAAAAAATTTAATCAATTCCATTAATTAAATTATAAATCAGTACACTAGAAAACTGGTGTAGTACGTAACTTACAATTTTTTTAATCTCTTCCTAAAATTAGACTACAAGTACTTTGTTGCCACTTTTAATAAAAAAAAACTAAAAATTATTCTCGAGGAAAGAATATACAATATCAAGAAGTGTAATCCTAAATAATATATAATATATAATTTTTTTTAGGACTCGCTCAAAATCTAAACAGGTAAAATCATCATTTTAATTTTTTTTTAAATTCAAAAGATTCTTTTAATACTAATATTTCTCTATTAAATTAATTATTAAATTTTATTAGAAAAATATCATTTTATTTAATAATATACCTCTATTAGATTAATTATAACATTAACATACATTTTTTTATTAATAAAAAAAAATCATTTTTTAAATCAACTTTTAAATCTACTTTAAACCTTCCGAATCCTTCAACATTCCTGATTTCTTTCGCAATGAAAAACTAATTAAGAGCACATAAAAGATAACGAGCTTGTAGATTTTGTTTTTTTGTTTTTATGCAAAAAGCTTCCTTGTACTCACTTTCTTCTTGCTTTTATATGCGTTCGAAAATGATTTTATTATAGAGCAATCTGCGTCTTGAATTGAAGGTCTAATACTAAAATTATGTCTTTAATCTCGACATCCATAATTATTAGATATTATTATGTGTTTTGTCTTTTTTTATAGAAAATATAATTTCCTTTTATACGTGTTGTTTCCGATAAAATAAATATGGGACAAAATATATAAATTATTATCAACATTATATGTTTCTTTTTGTTAAGAGTAATATAAAGAGATCTATTTATTAAGATATATTCTTTCTATGTGCATATGTGTAAAGATGGCGTAGTTGTAAATATGGATTTAAATATAATAAGTTTTCTTGTAAAAAAGTATGAGTGTTAAACATAAAACAAGAAATACAATCACGTTTAAAAGATAATTTTATGTATAAAAATAAGATTAATCGAATCATAACATTTATTTTATTAAATGTTTAACCATTAAACGAACTACTCTTCATTTATACATAACAAATTTATCTATAATAGTATATAGATATACAAATATAAAGATAATCGAATAAAAATAATAATTACAAACTTAAAATACTTATTACATTTATTATTTATCAAGATTTTATAAGCTATTAGAGGTCTAGTAACATTTAATATAGGCACTTCCCGCATTTTAGATTAATATCTCCGCGGAATTTAAGATTTATCTTAAGAACAAATCTTACATGTTGCTCTTATCCTAAGTATCAAACTCAGCTTGAACTTGTGTACTGCTCCTACCTCATCGTCCCTTTGGATCCTTAATCTCAGAGAATACATTCTCAGGTAGCAACCTCTCAGATTGCTTGCTCCCATAGCTATCATCTGTATTGCCTGTGGTGTTAAATCTACTGCTATTACTATAATCTGTAAGTTCTATTGCACTACTATGACTGCTGCTAAACATGTCCTCACTATCTTCGTAACCCCCACCATTCTCCATCATCACTCCATTATTACCACTTTCATGAAGCTGCAGAACAAGCTCCAGCATTCCAATGATGTCGTTCATGGAAGGCCTTTGGGTCCCATCCTCCAGCAAACAGGTCATTGCCACCTCTCCAAATTTTTGCAAACACTGGGGTGTTATCTTGCCCTTCAGTGCTGGATCCACAATTTCACCCAAACACCCCTTCTGATATCTATGTTTTGCCCAATCAACAAGAGACACCTGTTGCTTCTCCACCATACGGAGCAAAGGCTGCCTCCCACACAATACCTCCAACAACACAACCCCAAACGAGTACACGTCAGACTTCTCCGACAACCGCTGTCTTTTATAATACTCCGGGTCTAAATATCCAATACTGCCCTTCACCTGGGTGCTCACATGGGTCATTGAAGAACTCGTGGGCCCGATTCTGGATAACCCGAAGTCTGAAACTTTGGCTACCCATTTTTCATCCAATAAAATATTGGTACTCTTCACATCACGGTGAATGATGACGTGCTTTGCACCTGTATGCAGATAGTGGAGCCCTCCTGCAGCACCTATGCAAATCTGGACCCTTTGCTTCCACGACAAGGACTGATTATCAGAACCGTAGAGATGGTCTCCGAGGGTTCCTCGTTCCATGAAATCATAAATGAGTATCATCTCCGTGTTCTCGTAACAGTAACCGATGAGGGAAACAAGATGAACATGACGAAGTTGAGAGAGCATTTCGATTTCGTTCATGAACTCCTGCATACCTTGCTTAGAACCGGGTTTGAGCCTTTTGATTGCAACAGGTACTGAACCCTCATCTACGTAGCCTTTGTACACGTTGCCAAAGCCTCCCACGCCAACCACCATTTGTTCGTCGAAGTTATTGGTAGCGGCTCTGATTTCTGCTATGGAGAAGTAGCGGCAGAGGTTGGTTGGCAGTGACGACGAGCCACCCCCGCGAGAAGTTCCGCCCTTTTTGCTGGAACCACTTTCAACGGCAATATTCCTTTTGCATTTGATGAGGAAGAAAACAACAATAGAAGAGAGTAGAAGGACACCTGCAACTGCTCCTAGTATGGCTTCTCGGCTTTTCGTGAAGACGCTACTTTTCTTGTTTGAGCTAAGGGGAACCTTGGGCTTTTGAGGAGGGGGGTTTGGGTTTTGTCCAGCCAGACTACCAGTTGAGCTGCTGATTTTGAAGACTTCAATTGCGTTGATAACCGCGTCTCTGATCCGGCTTGTAGGGCGAGGATGCAGTTTCACTGATAGATTTGTTTTGTTGAGATTACCTTGTATGGAAACTACGTAGTCTTTAACCACCGGTACGCCCTTCTGATTATCAGTCCACAGGAGAACGTCTGCCCGATCGGTAGCCAACTGATCCCCTATGATGATGTTGAAAAACAGGTCACCAATGTTGTTAACCCACGGATCAAGCTGGCAAAAGTGTAACCGTAGCATGTAGAAGAAGCCTGAATCAACTGGAAGCAGCCATGTGAGATTGAAACCCATGTTGATGGAGCCATCAAGTCCCATACTCCGAACGGTTCTGTACACTTGATCTGGTGCCGTGTAGTTATAGGTTTTAATGAACTTGAGCTTTGTATGATTCCCATAATCAACTGATAGATTATATGGAGTTTTTACGTACTTGAGGTCAGGTACCCACGTTCTGAGCATACCCGTGTCTTCTGAGGGGGGAATTTCCTTTCCAACGAGTAACCTGTACATGGTCTCGAGAGCAAATTTGTTCCCAACGACATATGGGGTCGTGGTTCCAACATTTTGCGGCTGCTCTGTGGAGTCGTCAGGATTGGTATAGTATAGATAAGGGGGCATCGAAACAATCTCGATCCCGTTGATGAAAGCGTAGGAATATGTGGTGCTGGGAAAGAAGGTTATATTCAGCTTCTCACCGTCTCCTACGTAGACGCAATACTCTCTGAACAATATATCAGGGTGGCTAGGGTCATCATCAGCATCGGCGTTGAGGGAAGCGTTGAAATTTTGAAGGAGGGTGAAGGGGCCTGCTTTGACTGAGAAAGAGGCTTGGAAGCGAGGGAAGTTTGGGTATGAGGTAGAGTAGAAGAAGAGACGAATGAACTTGGGGCCTGGTGTGACAGGGAAGGAGTAATTGAATGAGGAGTAAGAGAGACGAGCATGGGTGTAGGGACCCTGTATGGTAGATGGTGTGAGTGAAGGAGCAGCGACTGAGGGGTTTGTTGGAGAGAGGAAGTGATTGTCTGAAGTCCAATTCCGAGTGTCGAGAGTGGAGAAGTTGGTGGATGAGCCACAGCTGATGCTAAAGAGGTCAGTGGGATGATAAATAACTTCTGCCATGGAAATGAAAGAGAGGCAGCACCACAGGAGGAGGAAGAGGATGGTTTTTAAACCTGTTCTTGTGCAACTTGTGTCCATCGATAATCTGTAATCAGAGTAACAAAGATAGCTCAACTCAAACACCATAAATCAACCTATGAATATATAGTTTGAGAGGTTATAGTAGCCCGGGCATTTCGATCGTGTCTTACTTTTCCGGATTTTTTTCCGAAGTATGCAAAAATGGATTGCAACTTCTGGGCAATATATATATATATATATATATATATATATATATATATATATATTATCAAATGAAGAAGTCGTGGTGTCTCAAGACGACTTCACATGAAAGAATAGATGAATATTTTATTTTATTTTTGTCATTTTTAATATTGCATATTAAAAGTATTTTAATGTTAGTTTTTTATTTTTGGTTTAATGTCACTTATGTCTCCCTTTTCGTCTATAATTTCAAATAGGTCTCCTTCTTTTAGTATCTCAATTGGGTTCTTATTTTTGTAAAATTGAATCAAATAGAGACTTTCAGTTAGATTTATCAAACGTCGTTAAGGAATGTGCTATGTGGAATGCTGACAGTATACATATGTAAGGGAAGTTGGCATGCTGACGTGGCATGCTGACACTCTTGTGGTCGGCCTAGTGGTCGACCACTGCGTCTGGTGGTCAGCCACTTAGTCTGGTGGTCGGCCTAGTGGTCGTCCACTCGATCTGGTGGTCAGCCACTCAGTCTGTTGGTCGGCCTAATGGTTGCCCACAAGGTCTGGTGGTCGGCCACTCTTCTGGTGGTTGGCCACTCGGTCTGGTGGTCGGCCACTCGGTCTGGTGGTCGGCTTGGTGGTCGGCCACTCAGCACCACCAGGCCGACCACCAGACCGAGTGGCCGACCACCAGGCCGAACACCAGGGTGTCAGCATGCAACTTCCCTTACACATGTATACTATCGGCATGCCACGTAACACCCTCCTTAACGGCGTTTGATCAATTTTACGCAAAGCCTCTATCTGATTCAATTTTTCAAAATTAAGGAACCAATTGAAACACTGAAAAAGAAGGTGACCTATTTGAGATTCTGAGCGAAGAAATTGACCTAAAGTGACATTAAACCTTTATCTTTTGTTCAGTTTCTTTATTTGTTAAAGATATAAAAATTATCATTTATATTATTGCATTATATAAAATCTAAATACAAGATGCGTAATCTAAATATAAAAAATATCATTTATATTATTTATTTATATAAATTTATATGTAAATTATAAAAATTACCACTTAGAGTATAACCTAAACTTTCTAATAATCAACTACATGGTTTTGATAATCAATTACAGGGTTCTGATAATCGATTACAGGGTTTGTGTAATTGCTTACTAGAGGCTTCTGGTAATCGATTTCAGAAACCCTATAATTGATTACCAGATGCATAGGGTAATTGATTACACAAACCTTGTAATCAATTACCGAAAATCTTAGTCCTTATAAATTCAACTTATTCTCTCACTTCTCGCACAATCTCAAACTCTTCTCCCTCTCCTCTGGTTGATCCTCCATTTTTGCCCACCAAAGAAGCTCCAACCCCCCACTGCTTTAACATTTATCATTTGCACCAATTAAAAGTTCCTAAAATTATCCATGGCTGATTCATCTAAAAGACAAAGGGAAAGAAGCTCCTCTTCTTTTGACGTGGGACGTCAACCCACTGAAAGCCCACCTTCACCACCATCACCAAATTCATCACGCCCTAAAATTGATCGTGTCTTACTTTTCCTTAGCAAGCAGGACATTTCAAGTCTATATAACTACCAAGTCTGCGTTTGGTTTTTGGTTGCTTGGACTGCCTTCAACAAGTCAATGTCCTATGTGTGTAAATTTCGGCCAAGTACAAAAGGTATCTTGATTGATTTTTTTTTTCCACAAAACTGTTACATTCGCAACGTTTTTCCACCACGTTTTTTCTACTTGTGATCCATTATTGAATAAAAATTCAATCTATTATGAGGTGTCATAATTTAGGATAAGTTTTTCTAGATTAACTTCATAATGTGATCCATTAATTATTGATTAACTTTATATTTATATTATCATAAATATTTTTTATGTTAATATTTTATATATAAATCTCATGTTTGAATCTCATTATTAAACTGGATGTTTACTGTTAATTTGTTAGAAACAAATGAGTAGCAATTTACACGCATATTAATAACAGAAAGAGACAAGTTAGACTGCATAATCACAACAAAAATTCCATTATATTTTAATCCCTAATGCCTTGTTCACTTGAGTGGATTTAGGAGAGAGTAATTGAGAGGATTTGAAGGTAATTTTTTTCGTTGTTTATTTGAATAGATTTGGAGGTAAGTGAGAGTAGATTTGGAAGTAAAATTTGTGAGAATTAGTATAGGATTTAATTTATGTGACAGATTAAAAAAAATTACTTCCAAATTCACTCTCACTTACCTCCAAATTTATTCAAATAAACAACAAAAAAATTTATCATCAAATCCTCTCAATTACTCTCCTCCAAATCCACTCAAGTGAACAAGGTCTAAGTCATTTTCATATTAAAGAAAACTTTTATAGTTTCAAAAGATAATATTTTTATCTTTGCTTTTGTTTAGTTTTTTTTTATATAAGGTATTTATTATAATTCTCACATATATATATATATATATATATATATATATATATATATATACTGAATCTTTATCCTATTCGGTTGATCTTAAAATGGGAGAAGCAACCGATAATGATATTGACAACAAAGAGGCATCATTCGCATATCCCTAAGTGTTTTTTTGTTGAAAACTCTTTAGATGAAGATAATTGAATGATCGACATTTTTATCTGTACGTGTTGAACGATCAGTCTGAAGCATAGCAGAAGAGAAAATGTGAAAAGGATGGGGAAAACTCGTTCCTATTTATAACTGTGAAAATCGTAACTACCACACGTCCTCCACCATTAGATCAAACTGAATCCAACAGTTCAGAGTGTCCCAACTCTTGCTTATTTTTACAAGGCGTGAAATCCGGAGCATGGTGCGCTCTCGCCAATAGTAACATTTTCAAACACTTCGAACAGTCTGGGTGCCCTTCGTGTTTCCTAGATTACTGGCTACAACCACCTTCCCAAGTCGTGTGCAGTGCTAGCTGAGTCAATTATATCCCTAATAAGCAAAACCCTTCCTAGGTCACACCTAAACTGCATGGATGGCGAGAACTAAGTGACCAACTTCAAAGCCCTTTGCCAATCACTTTAGGCTTGGGTTTGGAGGGTTTGTGTACCGTACAATTGTCTGGTTAGTGTTGAGACTTTAACAAGTGTACCAATTTGTATCAAGTAATAAATCGATAAGATCAGATATCGTTTTTCAAGATATTCGTGTCACCAAACAATTGTATAATTTCTAACTAAGAATGGTAAAAGTGAACTTTGGTAACTCAAACACTTAGGAATGGAAAGATTAGAAATGATATGAAATGGTGTTGTTGGGGGGTATGATTTCACCTACTTCACTCTTATGCATGGAAAATCACTTCCTCTTCATTAATATGCCAATGTCAATCTATAAACTTACTCAAACTCAATCCCTTGACAAAGAGAGCCTATACTTCCTTATTAGATTCCAATCCCTTGGAAAACCTAACAATTACTTCCGATTAAGAATTGAGATTTAACAACAACCAAAGGTCCTAGTTCTATTTCTAGATACAATTTCCTTTAGGTGTTTAATCCAGTTCCAGATTCACACAATATTTCCCAATATTAAGTAAACCCTAAAATCATGTCATGGTTGATTAACTCATAACAAGCTTTAAGTAAAGGAAATAAACACTAACAATCAATGAAAGAGAAATATAATAATTACATAAGAGATCCTTGGTTACATCAATCCCATCCAATAAATGAAACTAGCTCTCCATGAATGGAGAGTTTAAGCTTACAACAATGGTGGAAATGGAAGAAGGTATGATGGTATCCTACCTGACGTACCTTTCTTAGTGTTCTCTTTTTGTATTTTTACATTTCATTGTATACGTAGCTTAGCTTGCAAGGAGCATGGGTTACTATAAATACCCAGCTCC
This sequence comes from Vigna reflexopilosa, assembly GCA_027742785.1. Lineage (NCBI taxonomy): Eukaryota > Viridiplantae > Streptophyta > Magnoliopsida > Fabales > Fabaceae > Vigna > Vigna reflexopilosa. Next base: position 48,347,463 of record CM050914.1, read on the forward strand.
TCTCTTGTAATAGGAACTTTTGAGATGAATGAGAATTGAATTTCTGAATCATAGAAACTATTCTCTCTTGAAAGTCACAGGCTAGAGAGTCCTAGGGATCTACCTCTAGCCATCTTCCAAGAACAATCTTCCATTTCTCCATTTTCCAATTTTTTCCACTGTGCTTCCATTTTCTTTCTCATCCACGCTGATCCATCTCCATCAACAGCCACATTCTTATGCGTCAGCGCCTGTCGCATCTTCATTCACCACACGTCAGATCGTACTTCACCACATCGTCCATTACTTCGAGCATGTGAGCCTCATCCTCGCATTTCAGCCTCTCGAGTCATTTCTCATCAATTCTTCATCGCAGAAAGGCATTTCACTCTCTCTCTCTCTCTCTCGTTCTTCGAGTAAGTGTCCTTTCTCATCATAGAGTTACATTTTCTTTTCATGATTCACCTTTGAATCAGCATTGCGACCTCATATCTCTTTTCCATCGAACATCTTCCTCCAAACTTAGGGTTTTTCCCTTCCTTCACCATTTCTTCACATTTTGACCGATTAAACCTTCTTATCACCGATTAGAAACCATTTCCACCGTTCAAACACTATTTCTCACCGATTAATCGGTCCATTTAGTGATTCTTCTCCGTTCTAGGGTTTTCTACCGTTTAACTTAGGGTTTTAGGGTTTCTGTGAGTTCAGTCACTATTTCTTAGTTGTCCTTCGAGTAAGCTCTTGATCTAGAGTTTCGTCTTCATTTTCATCATTCCGCTGCGTATTACTCGTCGGAGGAAGCTTTGCAGGAGTTGCATCGTGCCTTCAGTCACTTCTCGGAGCTGCTCTTCTAATATTTTTTTGGCTTGATTACAAATGATACAACCATCCCTTATTTAGACTAGTGGCAACTCCTTAACCAATGGTGAGGATCTTGATACTACAACATTAATCTAAAGGCTATAATTCATTCTCTAGAGATTTCTAAAATATTCCTATAATTCTAAACTTATCAAGATACATCTTATGAATAAGTATTCATAGATATTTTTGTACATCATTCTAGAATCCTTCTAGATAGGATTTTCTAGAATAGAAGGATTTTCTAGAATTTTATTTGAGCCTTTTGTAATCTTGAACTTGTATCTTATTGACCCAAAACACAAAATCAATTTATATTCAACACACACACACACACACACACAAATACATTACTCCAGAAGGTCACTTATCCCTAAATTACTCCAGGCTAAGCACGCTTAACCATGGAGTTCTTATGGGTTAGGCTACCGAAAAACAAATGCATTTTGTTGATATGAGTAGCCAAATTAATTCCTTTAAGCTATCCTTCAACCGTATAGTCTCATACCTATACAGTCTCTAGATCCCTCTCATTCCGGTGTATGTTCGATTCGTCCATGTGTCCCTTCCACTGGAAGCCTGCCAGGAGCCGCTCCTTGTTCGTTCCTCTTGCACCGACGATCACTCCCCGCCCTCGTCAGTGCCCGGGTGTCACATGCCCACCAGCTTCCGCTTGGTTCGTCCTCAAACCACACCGTACTGGGAGAGGCTAGGCTCTGATACCATTTGTAAAACCCACCCCTCAGTATATTTTCAAATAAGGAAACCCCATGTAAAGCCTCTCACTCCCATCCTCTCTCTCTTCATTCAAGACTATCCTCACTTAAAACTTTCTCCTATACCCCTCTACGTAAACTATTCCCTCTGCATGAAAACACTCTACCCAAAACCTCTTATGCCACTCATGCTTTGCCCAAGAGAAGATTAAAACTTTCACTCTCAATACCGTGTCTCCAGCTCAGAGTTACGACGAAACAAGAACTTTCATCCCTAAAAACCTTTCTTAACGTAGTGCACATTGAGTGAAGTTCAGCACCAAAGTAATTCAAAACGAAAAGCAGTTTCATGCTAATGATCAACCAAAACACAACATACAAACCTTATGTAAATGAGATAAATCAAGTTACTCCCCTTACCTGGTTTTCCAATGAATTTCTAAAGATCCTTCGTTTCCCAACGAGCTCCAAACACGTTCCTCCCACAAGGTTGGTCTCCAAACTCTTTATTCCGACTTACACCACGTTCACGGTCTAACACAGGAAAGATTTGATCTCACTCTCTCTCACAGACTCTCACTCTGGTTGCTGCTAAACATTTTAGGGTTTTCTCCTTTACTCAGACGGTCTCAATGCATCTTTCAAGTCTTTATACATCTTGATCATTCTCGGATGTATACTAAGGCTACTCTTATGGCCTTCCTCCAATATCAACCTCCTCAACTGTACATTACTCAGAATACAAACTCTTCCCTAAAAACGAAGAATACCGTCACTTCCCAAAATAAAGTCCTTGTCCAGCTCAGAAAACAACGTTATAACAACACGCTGTAGCTCAAGATCTGTTTCCTGTTCAGCCTTCACTTTCTCTAAAAATTCATTCGTGATTGACAAATGACTACACCAAATAAAACCTTGCCCCAACTGTACTCCAAGGTTCATGTCTCGTAGCTTCTCAATTAGTTCCAACTCCTTGATCATCAAAGCAGACACATGCATCTGCTTCCTACTCAAAGCATCTGCCACAACGTTTGCCTTTCCTGGATGGTATTGCAGCTCAAAGTCATAGTCTTTCAGATACTCCATCCATCTTCGTTGTCGTATGTTTAACTCCTTTTGGTCAAACAGATATTTCAGAATTTTGTGATCGCTGAAAACTTGAAACCTCGCTCCATAAAGGTAATGTCGCCAAGTCTTCAAAGCAAACACCACTGCCACCAGCTCTATATCATGCGTCAAATAGTTTTTCTCATGCACCTTCAGCTGACGAGATGAATACACTACTGGTCTTCGATTCTGCATCAACACACAATCCAAACCTTGATAAAATGCATCACAGTACAGTTCAAAAGCCTTGCACACGTCTGGAATAATCAGCACTGGCACAATTGTCAACTTATTCTTCATCTCCTCCAAGCTAGCCCCACATTTATCTGTCCAAACAACAGCCGGTCCTTACGCATCAACTGAGTTAAAGGACCCACGATCTTGGAGAACCCTTCAACAAATCTCCGGTAGTAGCCTGCCAGTCCAACAAAACTCCTTACTTCAGTTACCGACGTAGGACACTCCCATTTCAACATCGCCTCCACCTTGGCTGGATCAACTGAAATTCCTTGAGCAGAAATCGCATGGCCAAGAAATTGAACTTCATCCAACCAAAAATCACACTTCGACAACTTTCCATATAGTTGATGTTCCCTCAGAATCTCCAATGTCGTTCTCAGATGCTCAACATGCTCCACTCGGTTCTTCGAATAAATAAGGATATCGACAATGAATACAACGACAAACTTATCCAAGCAAGAACGAAAAATGCGATTCATGTAATCCATGAATATTGCTGGAGCATTCGTCACACCAAAAGGCATCACAACATACTTATATTGCCCGTAGCATGAACAAAATGCTGTCTTCTGCACATCTTCAGGCTTGACAAGAAACTGGCCCTCTGATTTCTCATCACACGCACTGACTTGTCCATTCTCTCAGGTATCTGATGACGCTCGAGTCTCTCTTTGTATTCCTGTACTGACATCAACACGAGGCTTTCCAATGTGCTTTGTCCTCACTCGCACATTTTTCAGGAAAACTTCCCAGAAGGTCACCCATCCCTAAATTACTCCAGGCTAAGCACACTTAACCATGGAGTTCTTATGGGTTAGGCTACCGAAAAGCAAATGCATTTTGTTGATATGAGTAGCCTAATTAATTCCTTTAAGTTATACTTCAACCTTATAGTCCCATACCTATACAGTCTCTAGATCCCTCTCATTCCGGTGTATGTTCGATTCGTCCGATTCGTCCATGTGATGGGGACGTTCATGACTTGATTTTGGGGTTTCATTGAGTCAGGAACGTTTGGCTGCAACCTCTGTTTGGAAGCACTGTCGTAGACGAAAACCATCATTGGAGACGGAAAAACATCGTTTGTAAGTTTCCGTGTTTCGTTTTGATTTTCTTTTCTTATTGTTCGGTGATTTTCACTTATTTTAAATATTTGAGGCCGTCAGGAGCAAACGAACCCAGAAAACGCCATTGGAGGTCGTTTTTGAAGGTTGTCGGGAAATAGAAGGAAAATACGAAGAGGGGGAGGGAGGAACACAAATTCATTCGTTCTCTCTTTCTCAATTACAACCTATTAACCCATTTATTCTTCACCTTTTCCAACCCTAACAGTCAATTTCCTTCACCCTATACATTGCTTCCTTGGAGATCGAGGTGGTATCATCATCATCATCGGTCTCCAAACCCAACGACCAGCCTCTTATCCTCGACGTCTTCACCGCCTCTACTCACGGCGACTTCAACAAATTGAGAACATTCGCCGAACAACACGGGGCCTCTGTCTCGGTTCCCGATGTTAGTGACTATTACGCTCTTCAATAGGCCTCGCTTAACAACTTTCATGACATTGCGCACTATCTCATTGTGGAGAATGGTGCTTGGATTGGAGCTGCTGACATAAATGGATATCGGGTATTGTTTTTCCTTGATGGTGTACTCTTACATAGTTGTCAATATTTGTATCAATGAATAGTTTCAGTAGAATTTACCTGTTTTTAGTAATCTGGGAGGCATGGATTGGGTATTTTAACATTTTAAATTATTGCATCCAAATTCATGTTCTAATTTGAATTATTGACTTTTTTTCAACTCACGGTCTCTGTATTCTAATGTTAACTTTCCATATCCAAATCTAAAGGGTGGAATAGCAACTGTATAAAGAAGATTATACTTTATTATTTCATATTCGAATTTCTAAGTATCATTATTTCACCCAATTAATTGATTGAAGTTATAATATTTTTTTAAAACATAAGCTTTGGTGTTTTAGTTATTAAACAATGTATGTTTAGGTAAAAAACAAGAAGCTGAGTTTAGTCTATGAAACTGTGACTTTTATTTTGCCAATAAGAATAAAATCAATTATTAAAAAGTTACTTTTAATGATTGCTAAAAGCTATCTATATTTTAATTATCATCTAATAATTGGTGTCCATAAACTCTATTGGTAGACCGTTACGTAATAGGTAAGCCCATGGGTTACTGTGTGAGATTGATTGGCACCTCTTCCTGAATAAGGAAAACCCTAGACTTATTATGCCTGCTACCTGTTTAAATGTTTCTACTATTGCACTATTTTCATAATTAAATGGTTTATGCAGGCAGTTCATGTTGCTGCAAGACATCTTTCTTAAATCACATTGTAGTAAAGTACCATGCCGATTTTGATGTGCCTGATAATGATGGAAGTACTCCTCTTATCTGGTACGCCTTGAATCTTTTGATTGTTATGTACGATGAAGAAACCGTATTTTAACAATGACTTGGTTGTCAATGTCATGGTCTAAAATTTGCATCTTTCTTTTGCTTTTAATGCACTCATAAATTGGTTAAAATCCACATAATGCAGATTATGCTTTGGGCTAAACTGTATATTTTCCTGTAAACTAATTATTTTGATGGAGTATTTTGACCTATGAAATGTTTCCTTGCACTTTGAAGAGTTTTGAAGTACCTTAGGTATGTAATGTGTTGTGTCAAATTTGTTGAAGCTCACCCTAAATGATTTAATTTTTTCTAATAATTATGCTTGCATATTCAGCAAATCCATCGAATAAGTTGAGTTTTTTCCTTCATTTTTTTTACTTCTTAATTATCTTGTCCAGGGCCACATATAAGGGATTTGCTGACACTATAAGATTGCTTCTATTTAGAGATGCATGCCAAGGAAGACAAGATAAATATGGTATGGCTAGTCAACACTTAATTTCCTATACAATTTTTATAAGTTCTCCAATTATGTATTCCTTATACCATGGGGTACCTCATCTCTCTAGTTTTAAGTATGGTAAAAAATAGTTCAACATAGACTCTCATAAGCATAAACATACTTGAAGTCATTCTATAATATGCTGTGATTAGGCATCACTTAGGTGGGCACTGCCTGTTATATGTGATTATGTTTTTGGTAATGAGTACTAAACAAGTTTGCATGATTCATGAATAATACTATATTAGATTGAAAAGGCTTTAATTATTATTATTATTATTATGTATTACTATGCATACAATTTACACAATGATTTCATGGTCTTGATGTTACTGTTTCATTGGGTTTGGATACTGGACTAGTCTATTTGAAATCTAAGAGGCTTGAGATCTGCCTATAGTTTCAAGACTTTGTTTGGGGTATATATTTTAGTTTTTTTGTTGATATCTTAGACTTTGTTTGACATTTGACAGATAAGTCATAGAAGATGACTACTATTTTTCATAATTACAATAGATTAAATATTTTTGGTAATACTTTATAAACAGGTTGATTTTTTCATTTTGTTATAGTTGTATTGATATTTTTTCTTTTTCATGATTATACTCAATAAAACTGGTTTTAGGCTGTACACCATTGCACTGGGCTGCATTAAGAGGACATGCAGAGGCATGCGTTGTGCTTGTATATGCAGGCACAAAGGAAGACAACAAACTGTCTTGGTGGTCCAACACGTCTACACTCCAATCCAACCAGAGTTTTTAATTTTGTTCAGTTGGATTATAATATTTCTTAGTTTTATTTAAGTAGCATAACATCATTTGAAAATTGGACTTTGTTTGATGTAGATATGATTGTGGAGTTATTGTTTTAAAATTTATGGAGTTGTGAGATGGTGTTCAGAAATACAAAGACAAATCAATGTTCAATTACACTAGTGTAAGTTATCAAAAATTTGATGTTGTGTAAATTTGTGTCCCTTTGATTGAACATTAGCATTATATTGATATTGTATGCATTTTTTTCTTTGCAGGAGGAATTACAAGAGGTTAGGAAGAAGTATATTTGTGATTAGATTTTGGATTATGACAATGCGCAAATGGATGAAGTGTTGCAACATTTAGGGTTGTTTAAGATGTTGTACAAAATGGATTGTACGAATGTCGTTTATGGTTTTTTTTATCACTGTTACAAATTGTAATGATTAGGTTTGAATGTACACATTTTTTTGTTACAAATCATCAAAGAAATGTATTCATTATATTAATAATGAAATTTAAAGTTAAGAATGATCAATGTGTTATATTTGGTGTTCATTATGACATGGTTAAATAGAATAATGATCATTTGTAGTGTAGGATGTTTGGACTGTAGTCTTCACAAAATGTATCCTATTATGTGTGTTGAATATGGTATGTACGGAGTTGTATGTTGACTAAATGTTGAAAAATATATTTGCACTTAAGCATTAAATGGCATGGATTGAGTTGATGAACATGTGTAAAATACTTGCCTAAAGTGTCATATTAATTGGCTCAACGAGACTTGAATGTCATATTAAGTGGTAAAAAATAATTAAATTGTGCACTTGGAGATTAATGACAATTTTAAAGTTTTACAAAGAAATGGTTCGTTGAGGTTGGAGTTGGATATAAATGTCATAATCAATAATCAATGGTTGAAGATCATACGTATGTCCATTAAGTGTTAAAAGAAAATTGTTCATTGAAAAATGAATGTCATTTTGAAAGTTGGCCGCTCTGTGCAAAAACTTTGTTTGAACTCCCCACTTATTTGGTCTTTGCTCCTAGTGTTGTTTATGCACAATGAGTTTTACAAAGAATGGTTCATTGGTCATGAAGTTGGATATAAATGTAATAATAAATGTCTGAAGATCACTTGTATGTCCAATAAGTCTTAAAAAAATTTGGTTCACTCAAAAATAAATGTCATTTTAAAGATGACCCCTGTGTGCAGAAACTTTGTCTGAATTCCCCACTTATTTGGTCTTTGCTCCCAGTGATGTTTCTGCACAATGAGTTTTACAAACAATGGTTCTTTGGCCATGGAGTTGGATATAAATGTAATAATCAATGCCTGAAAATCACATGTATGTCCAATAAGTCTTAAAAATATTTGGTTCACTTAAAAATCAATGCCATTTTAACATATGACCCCTGTGTGCAGAAACTTTGCATGAACTCACCACTTATTTGTCCTTTGCTCCCACTACTTTTTCTGCACAATGAGTTTTACAAAGAATTATTTCTTGGCCATGGTGTTCGATATAAATGTGATAATCAATGCCTAGACATCACTTGTATGTGCAAAAAATCTTAAAACACTTAAAAATCAATGTCATTTTGACAGTTGACTCCTGTGTGCAGAAACTTTGTTTAAACTCCCCACTTATTTGGCCTTTGCTCCCAATGTTGTTTATGCACAATGACTTTTACAACGAATGGTTCCTTGGCCATGGAGTTGGATATAAATGTGATAATCAATGCATGAAGATCACTTTTATGTCCAATAAGTCTTAGAAAAAAATGGTTCACTTAAAAATCAATGTCATTTTAATAGATGACCCCTGTGTGCAGAAACTTTGCCTAAACTCCCCACTTATTTAGCCTTTGCTACCAATGCGATTTCTGCACCATGAGTTTTGAAAAGAATGGTTCCTTGGAGATGGAGTTCGATATAAATGTCATAATGAATGTCTGAACATCAATTGTATGTCCAATAAGTCTTAAAAAAATTGTTCACTTTAAACTCAATGGCATTGTTCAAAGTTGATCTGGCTGCGCAAAATCTTTGCCAAAAATCTCCACTTATTTAGCCTTTGCTACCAATGTAGTTTCTGCACCATGATTTTTACAAAGAATGGTTCCTTGGGGATAATGTTCGATATAAATGTCATAATGAATGTATGATTATCAATTGTATGTCTAATAAATCTTAAAAAAATTGTTCACCTCAAAATCAATGACATTTTCAAAGTTGACCTGTCTATTCAAAACTTTTGCTTATACTCTCCACTTATTTGGCCTTTGCTACAATGCAGTTTCTACAACATGAGTTTTACAAAGAATGGTTCCTTCTAGATGGAATTCGATATAAATTTCATAATCAATGCGTGAACATCAATTGTATGTCCAATAAGTCTTAAAAAAATTGTTCACCTCAAAATCAATGACATTTTCAAAGTTGATCTTAGAGGCTATTTTTAAAACAATAAGTTGAATAGAATAATTGATGTTTTTTTATAAAAGATTATTTTTTTATTATATTAAAATAAGAATAAATTTTAGGCATATAACTTCTAAAAAACACTAAAGAGGATTTTTCTCGATAGGAAAAAAAAACCTTATTCGAAAGTCCAATAATTCGTTAATAAATACTCACTTACCCTGTGATTACTATATTGAAGCAATCAGAGAAAGGGAGAGAAAAGATTAGATAAGTAAATGACCAAAAATAAAATGAAAATAAGTAAAATAATAGTTGTTTGACATTCAATAAAATTTAAAAAAAAATAAAAATAAAATATTAAATAATTTGGACAAATTAGCTTTAAACTATGAATTTCAAAAACTAAGAAATTAGCTTTAATATAATGTAGAGATCACAATTGTAGATAAAAAAATAAGAAGATAAAAACTATATTTTAAAAGGTAACTTTCTAAAAGAAAATTATGTTCACGTATCTTCTAATTTATTTTCATTAAATTTAATAAGAACTTTTTTAAAAGTAAAATAATGAAGCATTCCACAAGTAGAATGAATGGATATTAGAAGGTACTCAAAAGTCTTGGAAAATCTGATCATGTTGGCTCCTTTTTTATCACCTTGTTTATTCTCTTCTAACATTTCACCAAAAACACAAACAAGCCAATGAATGGATATCATCATCAAGTGAAAACTTTTAACAGAGATTAGAACAGTTAAATCCCATTCAACAATTGTATCAGTTTTTTCACAAAATTCTATTCCATCATTTTAACTTCAATGTTACAATGTACATCTTTTCATGATGATTATTTACAACAACTCTTTCCCTCTTCATTTGGGGATGGAAATCTGAGGTCAATTATGCATGTTATTAGTTTGGGTGAGAACTAGAAGAGAGGATCAAAGTATCAATAAACAATGTAAAAGGCAATTTCTTCTTCGTGTGCAATGAATCAATGATCCTGTCACAACTAAGACTCTTTCCATGGTAATCTATCAAGACCATCTTTTATGGCTCTTCGAAACTCATCGTGGTGGAGAATGAAGGATGACACATGCCCCTTGTGACCCAAACATTGCAAAAGTCATATAAAAGGAATATCCAAGAGATTTGAAAAGTTAAATGATCTAGACGGATATATAAACAGAAAAGAAATTTAAATGAATGATTGTTAGACGTAAATTTCTTCCAATTTTCAAAAACACATGGCATAAGATGATGATGAAATTTGGAACTTATAGTGGCGGCAACAAAAATTATAGCACTGGGGCTTTTGGGAACTGGAAAACGCTTGACATCTATGAGAGAGAACATTTCTCATTCGCTCTCTAACGTCCTCAAGAGTCATTGCAGCCTTCTAGGTTGCAAGATCCTCCCTCAGTGCTTCCTAGGCGGTGCCATGCTTTAAAATCCCCTCACAGAATGCCACAATAGCAGAATGTGGAGATAGAAAAGGGAGTGTTGCAACAGGTGTAGGGTGAAGTGATCCAATCGATGGCAGCATGTACTCCTCCTGGTGTACATTGAAACATTGAAAAAGTCATATAAAAGGAAAATCCAAGAGATTTGAAAAGTTAAAACTTGTTTGATTTCTGCACAGGTTCAGACAATCCTTACCCATGCCAAGTCCACAAATACCCATCTTGCCAAAACCTGCCTCACAGTCCAGCCAATGTAAGAGATTAAGGGCCTCTTCAATGGTTGCTCTTCCTAATAAAAGCAAGTCATTGACACACAAAAGTTTTGCACCACTGTAGCACAGTCTGTCTTTGCCCATAAAATGGACTGCAGTTACAAAACCACAAATGCAGAGCACATATTAAACGGACTGTGTATAAAAAACAAAAAAATAACCCACATAAAAACCCTAAATTGGGTGTCATAGTATCATATCCCTCAACGAACGGTGGGAAGCTTCAAAACTCACGTCAATTGTGGTTTCAATGTTGAACGGAGCTTCGAAACGGCAGAACATTCAGACAAAATGGCGGCGGACATAGCTCTAGTAAACGGCGACGGTTCGGTGAATGGTCCTTTGCCGATGAACGACTAGTTGTGATCAAGGAAGGTTTGTTAGTCGAGAGACGTCTGATGAGTTCTCTTTCAGAAATGAGATTTGCAATGTTTGAAACCCTACCCACGAAATGAAAAACTTCCGGAACTCCAAGCACTTCATTTTCACATCATTTTCAAATTTTTTAAATTTTTTCCACTTAGTCCAATTAAAAGCTGACACGTCGATGGTGTCAAATGTTGGTCAAAAACGAGTGTCAAAGTATCATTACCCATATATTAATTATACACAAATTCATATCAGATATTATTATCATTTTTAATTTAAAATCTTAATATAGGTCTATGAATCTATATTTAACTTTTATTATTTTATTCAAAATTTGACTTAAAGTTACAATTAAATTCTTATTATTAAATTATTATTACTATCCATTCTCTACAAAGGTACCAAGACTGCTAGCAAAAACTTACAATCAAACAACATTCACCTCTGACATGGTGTCAAGTAGGTATCCTTTATGTACCTGACAACGAAACAAAATGTTAAAAGTGAAAAGGGCGCCTAAAGCATATATATATATATATATATATATATATATATATATATATATATATATATCACTGATCAGGTACCAGGTAGGAGCATTATTTGTTGCATATCTAATGTTATATCATATCTACCAAATTCGCATAATTAAAACAAAGAAAAACATGGTTAGTCATAACATTCAAAGTTAAATGCAAGCAGAGAAGGAAGATGCCTAAAGCAAAAACAAAGATAAATCAGAGTATAGAAATTATACTTCTTAAGAATTTCCAAAGCATTAGAAGTCTGCAAAGCTTCTTCATGTTCCACAACTTCAATAATAGAGTTGAACATATGTACTTGCAGCAGAGAACATTAGTTACCTGAATATCCAAGCGAATGGAATGTTGGATACCTTTATCTTCATCACAGTAGAAAATATATCCATCAGTTGATTAGTCAAAAAAAGTAGGTTTTTGGAGTCGGTTGGCCAAAGCAAAAGCTAATGCTTGCTCCAAGCAATCATGAGAAAGAATAGTGGCATAGAAGAAGCTACTTAAAATTGGCCCCCTTTCTGCCTGCACCCAAATAAAGGTATATCATTAAGCTATCAAACATGTAAATGTTCTCCAACACTCACCAAATATTGAAAACGAAGCACCTAAGTTCATATTTCAACATATAATTAAACACAACTTATGATTAGAGGGAAAAAACAGTAAACAATCCATGAACTTCTCAATTATTCACGCCAATGCTCCACTTAGCACCCAAGATTCAAAAAACAACAACCAAAGAAGGTGAGGGAACATGATGGCTAAAAAAATCCAATGTAAATATTTGACAATGACAACATAAGTATGACAAGGAAGGGAAAAGGTAGCTTAATTTAAACAAAGATAAACTGGAGCAAGATTTAAAATTATACCACTGAAAAGACATACACTAATGCCGAGACACATAATCATCAAAACCTAAGTAAATTAAATTCCATTCCTTCAATAATAATGCAACACAAAGAGAAGATGGTTGCCAAGAATCAAATCCCCCAAAAGTGTAGACAGTAGAAACATCGACACAACCCTTTTTGGCTTGACTCCTCAACTAGAAGTATGCTGCAAAAGAAGGTCGAACCCGCACAAATGCTTTCACGAGAATGAATGAAAGAAAAAAGAGAGGATTAGGGTCACGCTATCCTGTTATCATATTTCCCCTGCATCCAAACTAGTTATCATATTTCCACGTTCTTCTAGTTTCTTAGGGTCACGCTTTCCTTCATAGCTGAAATTTCGTAGACTTCTTGAACCTGCACAAAAACATTTACATAAATGTCGAAGAGAAGTGAAAGAACATAAATTCCGGAATATTTTCTGATAAATAATTACAGCCTTCTCCATCGAATCCTCCGGTTCAATAGTTGAATCTTCCTTTTCCACCGAATACGCGATCTAATTCGCATTTCTCACCAAACAATCTTTCTATTTTTCACTCCTCTCCGAATCTTTCCTACCCCTGGAGTATTATCACAAACCTAGGGTGGATGAAGGTACTCTCTCAGCGTCGAACTACGGCTCCGAAACGAACGATGAAGTGATTTCTTCGTCAACGAAGGACAACGAGATTGCTGCGTTATTATGCGACGACAGTTAGAGAGAGAGAGGAAAGAAGCAAGGGTTCAAGAGAGGGACAAAGACAGTGAAGAGGCCTTGAGAGAGGAACAACGATAGCGAAGAGGGCTCGAGAAAGAGATGTGAAATTGCGAGGGTTCTGTTAGCAAAATGATGAAGATGAAGTTTTGATGATGTCCAAATCAAGTCAAGAGAAACCAAGATTCAAGAATATCTTATGAAGACTTGTATTGCATTGGAAAACTTTTGTAATAATTGTAGTTTATTGTCTAGGACTTAGATTTTCATTGGTTTTGATTTCATGTACTTTCATACTTTGTAATTGATGTTAAGAGTCGAAATCACACTGTTTTAATCGATTAAAACTAGTATTAATCGATTAAAACAAGTAAAAGCTGAAAACTCAACTTTTTCTGTTTTAATAGATTAAAATACATTTTAATATATTAGCTAATCGATTAAAATTCATTTTAATCGATTAAAGCTGACCGTTGGAGTTTTCTGCTTTTGAAAACTAGCCGTTGTACTCATTTTAATCGATTAACACTTGTATCAATCGATTAAAAGCGTTAAATGACCAGTTTCAAAGAATGGAAGAGTATTTGCTTGAGTCTATAAATAGGCTCTCTTTATCCATCATCAGCAACTCTTCCCTTGCGCTAAAATACTCAGAAATCTTTGAGAATTGTATGCTCTTGCACAGTTAAGGAAACTCTTGTCTGTGGTGCTGGTACATTGCTACTACGGTGACGGAAGAATAGCTGGTTCATCCTTGGTGCGTCTGAGGAGGTGTGTGGAAGAGGATCATCCTTCGTGAAGTATTCGGAGGAGGTGTCTCATCCTTTGTGAAGATTCAAAGGAGGTGCAGGTTCATCTCTTTGTTTCTTTATCCATTTTTAGGTCCTTCAATCATGATTTATTCCACTTTAATTTCTTTCAATTCATTACATTATTCCTTCACTATCCAGATTAGATTCATTTAGCTGAAGTCAGTTAGCATTTAGATTTTATTTAGCATTTACTTTTGTGAATATATTTTGGATTGTTCCAGTTTTAGTATATAGGTTCTTTTCTCTTCTTTTCTTTAAAAAGGTTTTGTTTTTAATTTGATTATTTTCCTTTTAAATTTCAATTTCATTTCTTTGTCCACACCTGTTTGATAGATAGTAATTAAATAAAATACAAGAACTAACCTTACATTCTTAAAACTTAATTTTGTCAAGTCTGCGGATTGATATCTTGGTCAGCCCTATATCACATTAGTGGGAATCAATTTGGTTCTGCTTTAAGCGGCTAAAAAGCATTTTAACAGTGACTGCAATTTCTGAGTCACAAAACCTCAACACAATAACTATGGCGACACTATTTGGAAAGTTGAGGGAGCATGAGCTTGATCTTGGAAGATTTGATGAAGAAGAAGCAAAATCCAAAACCAAGAAAAAGAGTCTAGCCTTAAAATCTGAGGTAGAAAGGAGCAAGAACAAAATAGAAGATGAAGATGAAGAAGATGAAGAAAATCTGAGACTCATGATAAAAAGGCTCAACAGGTTCATGAAATCAAAAGACAAAGGAAGGGTAAAATTCGAAAAGAAAGAAAGTCAAGGATCTTCTTCACACTATAAATGTTATGGTTGTGGAGAAGGGGTCACTTAAAAGTGGACTGTCCAAATCAAAAGAAGAGTGAAGAAATAAAAGAAAAGAAGTTCTTCAAGAAGAAAAAAAGCTTACATCGCATGGGACGATGACAATGAAACAATTTCTGATTTGAGCGAATCTGATGAAGAGGCAAACATTTGTTTAGTGGCAGACGATGACGTTGGAAGCGAAGTAAGTACATCTAGTGATTCTGATAAT
Source organism: Vigna reflexopilosa (assembly GCA_027742785.1). Classification (NCBI taxonomy): domain Eukaryota; kingdom Viridiplantae; phylum Streptophyta; class Magnoliopsida; order Fabales; family Fabaceae; genus Vigna; species Vigna reflexopilosa. The sequence goes on from CM050914.1 coordinate 48,362,551, forward strand.
TATAATCAATATAGTGAAAGTGAATTGCATGAAACTTATGCTGCTTTAATTTTAGAATCTGAAAAATTAGATAAACCTCATAAGAAGTTGAAAAAGGATTTTAAAAATTTAAAATTAAATTTTGAAACCATTTCTAAAGAAAATAAGGATTTAAAATTAAATGTTGAAAATCTTTCTAAAGAAAATAACAATTTAAAATCAAATTTTGAAAATATTCTTGAAGAGAATAAAAATTTGAAAAATAAAATTTTATTTTTTAAAAAAGGTAAATATATTAGTAGTGATGAATGTGCTTCTTGTGAAAATTTTAAGAAACTACAAAACAACTCAACCTTAGGAGAATGCAGTAAAAATAATAAAAATAAGGTTGTTAAAAATAAGTATGTTCATAAAATTAAAAATAAACATAATAATAGAACCCGTAGAACATGGGTAGAAAAAGGAACAACTTATAGGAACACAAACTTTGTATCATGCTTTTATTGTATGAAAAATGGTCATACTTCAAATAAATGTAAAATTAAGCATTATGGTGTTCCAAGTGGTAGATATGTTTGGGTTGTAAAATGATTCCAATTTTTTTTATATAACCCAAAGGACAATGTTTATTTTTTAAGATTTTTTAAAATATTTTAAATTTTTTGAAAAAAAAAATTGAGAAAATTTTATTCCTAGCATGTTGTCTTTGATAAAATTGTAGACCTTGAGGCAAAACCTCTTAAGTCAGTTAAATCAGATGCAGGTAATGATGAGGACTTGAAGAAGACAACAAATGAGACAAAGAATGATGACAATCCCCAAAACGAAGATCTCAACAAAATATCATTACACAACGAATTTGGAGATATATCAAAAGGGGTAAACATTAGAAGAGATCTAGGATTTTTTTTTTTTTAAAATCTCTTAGGCTTGCACTTTTTTATTTTGTGCATTTTTGTTTTTTTTTTTTTAAATTTAACCATATTTTTGTATGCTTTAAAATTTCTATCTTATATGGTTCAATGTATGATTTTTTAAAGTTATTTATCCTAAAATTATATGTTTTAAATCTCCTTTTGTGTATGTTTGAATAAATCCTTAATTTTGAAATATATTTAGCTCATATGCATACATGCTTTTATTAAGGGGGAGAATTATCTTAGGGGGAGAACATGAAAGACAACTTTTTAATTATGATCAAAAAGGGGGAGAAAATGTTTAAAGCTTATTATTATTCTCTAATGCTCTTTTCTTTCATAAGTTGTGTTTTTATCCAGATTATTACTAAAAGCTTTAATTCAAAGGAGTTTTTGATCATCATCAAAAAGGGATAGAATGTTAGCAAAATGATGAAGATGAAGTTTTGATGATGTCCAAATCAAGTCAAGAGAAATGAAGATTCAAGAATATCCTATGAAGACTTGTATTGCGTTGGAAAGCTTTTGTAATAATTGTAGTTTATTGTCTAGGACTTAGATTTTCATTAGTTTTGATTCCATGTACTTTCATACTTTGTAATTGATGTTAAGAGTCAAAATCGCACTGTTTTAATCGATTAAAACTAATATTAATCGATTAAAACAAGTAAAAGCTAAAAACTCAACTTTTTCTGTTTTAATGGATTAAAATACATTTTAATCTATTAGCTAATCAATTAAAATTCATTTTAATCGATTAAAGCTGACCGTTGGAGTTTTCTGCTTTTGAAAACTAGCTGTTATACTCATTTTAATCGATTAACACTTGTATTAATCGATTAAAAGTGTTAAATGGCCAGTTTCGAAGAATGGAAGAGTATTTGCTTAAGTCTATAAATAGGCTCTCTTTATCCATCATCAGCAACTCTTCCCTTGCACTAAAATACTCAGAAATCTTTGAGAATTGTGTGCTCTTGCTCAGCTAAGGAAACTCTTGTCTGTGGTGCTGGTACATTGCTATTGCGGTGACGGAGGAATAGTTGGTTCATCCTTGGTGCGTCTGAGGAGGTGTGTGGAAGAGGATCATCCTTCGTGAAGTATTCAGATGAGGTGTTTCATCCTTCGTGAAGTATTCGGAGGAGGTGTCTCATCCTTTGTGAAGATTCAAAGGAGGTGCAAGTTCATCTCTTGTGGTATCAAGAGAGATGGTTTCTAAACTCTTACAAATTGTTTCTTTGTGAATGTAGTTTGTAACTGTTTTGTGCTTAGTGAACTGTTTATCTTGATTTGAGATAAGCGATTGGACGTAGGATCTTTGTGATCTGAACCAGGATGAAACTACCTGTGCAATTTTTCTCTCTTCCTTACTCTGGTCATTTTATTTCAATTATCTGCTTAGTAAGTAAAATTGGGAAAAATAATTAAAAGGCACGAAAAAGTAATCTAACCAATTCACCCCCCTCTTGGTTTGTTATTACACGCTAATCATTCCGTTGCAGCCGCTCTGAAAGGTTTGAGAGAGAAATCAAATAGGGTTCGAGGGAGAGAGAAAAGCTCGAGGGTTATGAGAAGAATAGGCTTCAAGGTTCGCTTCTCATTCTAATCAGAACCTAAATTATTTTCTCAATCTGTACGTAATATCTATGGCTAACACATGGAAATAGTTATATACGGATAATTAGAATTATATACTGATTTTATTCTTAAATAACTTTTTCGCCATCACGCACAAACTTTACATATGTATTTTATATATTAATTTTTCATATGTAAAAATCCGTATATAATATCCGTATATAATTTTTTTTTCAAATTCCATATATAATATTCGTATGTAATATGTATATTATATATGGATTATAATCCATGTAATAGTTATATTTCATAGTAAAAAAATATAGTTATATTCAGTATATAAATATTTCAATATAATAAGTGTATTAATATGTATGTGTAGGAAATAATTAATATTAAACTCCAAAAATAAAATTGACAGAAATAAAAGAACAGATAAAACCTTTAATAGGTTGTCAAATGATACGTTTTTCAATAAAGCTTATAAAACTATACTAACTTTTTTTTTTATTAAAGACTATTATTCGATGACATTAATTGAACTGATTTTGACATCGAAGTATCTTTTGCATATATCTTTCAAATAGTTTAAACAAACGATATACTTAAACTTTTGAATAACTTTTAAACATTTAGATGACATCACACTTAAACCGTTTACTTCGATTCTATGCTCCGAAACAAAATATACATGATGATCCTTATATATTACTATAAAGAAAAATTAGAAATCAACCGTCTATAACATATGACTTAAAAAATTGTACTTATTAATTAATTTAAGAAAATGTAAACCGAGACTGCCCATATTTAAATAGCCACGTTTTAGTTATAAGACAATTAAATTCACGGTTTTATATTATAGTTTTACAATTTCAAAATAAGAAATAAGAAACAGCGTAATATTCAGTATATAAATATTTCGTGTAGGAAATAATTAATATTAAACTCCAAAAATAAAATTGACAGAAATAAAAGAAAAGATAAAACCTTAAATAGGTTTGTCAAATGATACGTTTTTCAGTAAAGCTTATAAAACTATACTAACTTTTTTTTTTTAAAGACTGTTATTCGATGACATTAATTGAAACAAACAATTTAGCTTCGTCAATCTTCTCAACTCGTCACTTGGCTTGGTCTTTCATTCTCTAAAAATAAATTTACCGGTAAACTGAAGAAGGTTAGAGAAATGAATGGTGGATTGATCGACTAATCGGAGATGAAATATGAAAAGAACAATTACATAATTTAAGAATTTTTTTAAAAACAAGTTAACTAAATTTTTTCAAAATTGTCTAGATATTCAAAATTTAATTAAAACATGGAAAGGATTCGTTAAAACTAATGAACTTTACTTAATTGACCTGAGAAAACACTAATAATGGAATAAATGGTGAAAGAGGGGAAGATTATAGGAGATTTAGATTCATTCCTGCTGAGCTTGAAGAGTACAACTAGAATACAACAATCCATTATTAGATTAAGACAGGATTCATAGTTACAGTCTTTAATGAATTTGAAAACCGTAAATTAAGCATACATATACCTCCACACACACACACAGACGAAGCATAACAACACAGTAGAGGGAGGAAAGTAAAGCATTCGAACATAAATAGTTTCACCCACTCAACTGCACCTAGGTCCCCTGTTGTAGGTGCCACAATGTGCGTCCTGACCTTGATACGCCGCCAGACATGATATGTAGTCCTGGGCCGTCTTACACTTTATGGCGGGTTTATCAGGATTTCTTGTACCTTTCGTCGGGCTATTGGCTCCGGCAAGTATTCTGCGGAAGTGGGAGCTGGAGACGGTGGGAAGCTGTGAGTCCAAGTGGAGGACGCGGAGGCAGTCCTCTACAGAGCCATTGCACACAGAAGTGGAGTCATTGGACTCCGACAATGACACAGCTGCAATTATCAGATAAGCGTGAACACAAATCATAACCCACATCAGCAAACGGGTTGATGCTTTCTTCTTCATATCCTCTACTCTGCTTCTCATTGCTACACAACAATCTTATCTAACAACACTAAATGCAGACTCCTCTCCCGTTCCACTCCCACTATTTATTATTTTGTCATTTTTTAAATGATAAGATATAAAATTTAACATTTTCTAATAACCTTTTTTATGTGACTTTTCTTAAATTATTATTTATTATTTAAAAAATAAATAACTAAATATTTAACATTATAATTTATATACTTAATATAATTTATCATTTTAACATTTATTACTTTTTAAAATTATTTCTACTAAACATAAAACAACATCCCCTCCAACGTTGAAGTGTATTAATAACCTTTCTAGCAAAGATTCTAATCGTTTAGTTAATTTCCAAATATATTGCTTAAATAATAGTAATATAATAAAATATTTATACCACTTTTCTATCCTATTAGCGCACTTCTTATAAAAACACTGAACATGTGAACTGAGTTATGTGCACATGTGAATCTAAATTATGAGTTTTGTCTTCACCTCTCCGACTTCTTTTGGTTGTTAATATATCCCTTTCTTTTTCTCTGATTTGTACCCTAAAGTAAGCTACGTCCCGATTGGCAGCGCGTCTATCATATTGACATTTTTAACATTTCAGTTGCGAAGATATTAGTTAGAAATGAATGGTAAAAATATTCGGGACATTTTTAACATTTCAATTTGGGAAGATATTAATTAGAAATGGTAAAAATCTTCGTATTTTATCAATACATGTAATAAATAGTTGGTATTTATATATCTATTATTATTCGTAAATAGTAAATATTTGAATATTTATTTATAAATAAATTGATATAAATATCATATTATTCATATTTTTCGTTAATATTTGTTATTCATAAAAAAGTTAAAATTAAAATTAAAATTATATTTTATTAAGTTAAATTTAATTAAAAATAAAATAAAATTTAATTTATATTTTATATTTTTTAATAATTTTATTTTAAAAATTTAAAAAATATTTTTTTTTAAATATATGATATTCACATATATTTGTAGATATTTTTTAAACGAATATTTGGTTGATAATAAATTAAATTTTTCATTTTAAAATCAAGTAGCAGATAAAGATTAGGTTTAAATCTTTTAGTTGTCCCTATTTTTATGGGAGGTTTTTTCAATTTGATCCCCTTCTTTTAAAGTTTCTCAATTAAGTCTTTAAAAGTGTTAATTTGAAGCAATTGAGCCCCTACCGTTAAACTTAGTTAACGGTGTTAAGTTTTTGCACAGATGGAAAGTTGATGTTTCAATTTTTTAAAACGTGACATAAGTTGGGTGCTACGTGGAATTTTCTGACTTGAAAAATGTTTGATTAAAATTATAAAAAGAAAATCATCAAACACCACCAAGAAATCCTACCGAGAAATCTTCTTCCCAAATAGACAATAGAGAGAGACACACGACAGATGGAGAAGAAATAAGCAATGGGTAAAAAAAAGTGGAAATGGTGGTTGGAGTGCCAGTGGTGGATGCACGGTTCGACGTTTCTCGCGATTTGGTGAACCCGTTTTGGAAGAGGAAGGGAACGAGCCGACGACGCTTTCAACTGGCGATGCCTCTGGTTGCAGGTCGAAAGCTCATCTTTCTCAACCAAGGCAGTTTCTCCTTGCTGAACCACGGGTGAAGAAGACACATATGCAAATTCAACTAGATTCAAAGTCGTAGTTCCGACCACAAGAACCTTAGTCTTTGACCTCTGATTCAAACTCTACAACACAAAACCAACCCATTAAAATCAAATTCAAAGGAACAACAACAACAATTATTATTATAATTATATAATAATTCACAATAACAGTAAAAGGAAAAAGAAAAACGCCCCTTTTCCAATCAACCCCAAAATCACTTCTTTAAAATAAAATTAAAAATCAACATATACTTATCATTAGGCATCGCTGAAATAGTACTCCACCTGCTTAATGATCTTGAGTTTGAGATCCTCCGACGAGACAACGGGCACAACGACGGTGGTGGTCGAAGGGGGAACATGTTCGCTGCCTTCCATTGAGGAGAGAAGAAACTCTCCCCGCCTTATATTCCTGTGTTTTTTGTCTCGACAGACAATTTGTTTTTAATTACCCCTCTTAGCCATTCAATTTGAATGAAGAGGTAAGGTTTGGTGGATTCACTCTGTGTTTTTGTTTTTCAGTTTTGGTGATTGATACAAAGGCGTGAAGTAAGGAAAATGGAAGAGTGAGTGAGTGAATTATACACATCTGGATTTCTCTTTAAGAAGGTTGGGAGTGGTTGGAAGAGAGAAGAATGGAAGGAGGAAGAAGGAAGAGGAAAATGGTGTGGGAGGAAGAGAGTGACGAGGAGCAGATGGAGAAGTTCCTTGCACTAATTAAGAGCACGAAAGATGCACGTGATCAGTTATCAAAACAGAAGGAAGAAAAGAAGGCAAATGGTGTTTGGAAACCTAGTTTTGAAGCAGGAGATTTCATGCATGATCAAGAGTTGGTGAAGATTAACTTCAAAGATGCCTCAGGTCGTTCAGGGAAAGAGACAGAGCAAGATCCTCCGCACAATGAATCAGCAAAACCAACCAATTAAAATCTAATCTTTTAAGAGATGCCACGTATAAAGTTTTTAGCATGCCACATTTTAAAAAATTGACAGATTAAGTTTCCATCTGTGCAAAAATTTAACACTGTTAACTAAATTTAACAGTAGGGACTCAATTGATTCAAATTAGCACTTTTAAGGACTCAATTAGAGAACTTTAAAAGAAGGGGATCAAATTGAGAAAACTCCACAAGAATAAGGACAACTAAAGGGTTTAAACCTAAAGATTATATGTGTTTCATCCATTGTCTTTCTAATTTTAATTCTTTCAATTGATAGGTAAAATCAGCATAGGATGGATTGACCTAATTTTTTAAATTAAAAATTAAAATAACAATAATTTAAAAAATTAAATTTTTGATATTACATTTTTTTAACAATATAAATATATTATAATACTGTAACTTAAATTATTAATATTTACAAATTAAATATTAATTATTAGTTATAAAAGTAATTTAACATATAAATACTTCAAAAATATTTATTTGATTAAATATATTAAAAGCCAGTCAACTAGCCCTTTGACATGACAACTTCTTATACAGACTTCTCGTTTTCATAGTTTGAAGCATAAAAAAGGAAGGTTTAATGTCTCAATAGGTCCCTATTTTCGTTCAGAATCTCAAATAGGACCCTTTCTTTTCGGCGTCTCAATTGGGTCCTTATTTTTGTAAAATTGAATCAAATAGGGCATTTCCATCAAATTAATCAGACGACATTAAGTATTGTGTCACCTGGCATGCTGACAGTGTTGTTTTAACACACGTGTCATAAAAAACGTGGGTGAATTCTATTATTTGAAATTTTGAATTAAAAAATTAAGTTAAAAGTGTATGGAAATGAAAAGCTCGATCTGCTAAGAGAGAATAAATTGAATTATAGATTCACAGAAACGCCAAACCGTACGTGCAAGAGAAAACCCAATCACGATTGAGTGCGAGTTCGCCATTCAGAATGGGAGGACCTTTGCAAGCCAAGCTTCTTCATCCGGTAATCATGGCAGCCAAGCCGCTGTCGCACATCACCATCTTCCTCGCTCTACTAGAATCGCGAGTCGTCTTCCCATCTTCACAGAATCCGCCCCTTCTTCTTCGTCTTCATAAAAAATCCTAAACAGCAGAGAACCCAAACCTCCATTTGAGCCCAGATCAACCTGTGAATCAAAAACACACAGAAACCGAATCGCGACGCACCCTCATTCTCGCGAGTTCATCACTGTACCGCCATTGCCTTTGCTCGCTCAGGCCACCGCAGCCATCAAACCTGCATCCAAGCAAACCCAGAATCAAGGAACCCTATGAAGATTGGGGCGAAATTGCACCAAGCACCATTGCCTTTCCTCAATTTCATTTCCATATCGCAATTGCAGAGAGATTGAAGCTTTCTGTAATTGAATTTCCAACTTTGCCAACTTTGCCCTTTCTATAATTGAATTTCCACTCTTTTAACTTAATTTTTTAATTCAAAATTTCAAATAATAGAATTCACCCACGTTTTTAATGACACGTGTGTTAAAACAACACAGTTAGCATGTCAGGTGACACAATACTTAACACCATCTGATCAATTTGACGTGAAGCCTAAATGCAACAATGGTCACAACAACATGCCTATGTAAGAATACTTAAGTCTCAAAAGAGAAATAAAAGAGTTATCAAGCTTACATCAATTTGTTTGAGTGTTCTTAGTTTTGATGGAGAAAGCTAAACCTTCTTATTCTTCACTGTACGAAATTATCAATGAGAACTACATGGTTCTCTCTTTGAAAGTTTATTTACAACTTTGTTTTGTGATTTTAATATCAGGAAGAAATTGAAACAAGATTATTAAGAGTAGTTCATGTACTCACCTGTAAAAACTTAAGAAGTTAACGAATACTTTAAGAAGCTATATTAAAAGGAGACATAACATAATTTAATATAAATAATCTTGTTATAAAGATTTTTTTTTTTCGTTTTCTTTATTATATATAACAATATAAATTTTTTAAGATAAATATAATAATAAATATAAAGATTTAGAAAATAATATTTTAAAAAAGTTAATGAATTAAAAATAATGAAATTCAATTATTTTAAGTTCGAAATATTTTAATATAAATAATTTTGTTATTAATGATTTTCATTATTTTAAAATACATTATTTTTTTCAAAATCATTCTTTATAAACGTGTTTTACTAATAGATTATTATCGATGGTCTATGATCTATTGATAAATGTCAATTACCGATAAATTTATTGAAGGATTCATATGTTGTATTTACCAAAATTTTCTTCCGATAAGGAATCAGTGATTTAATTTACCTTGTCTATCGGTATGTTCTTCGATAATATTAGGTTAACATATGGTTTTTCCTCTATAAATTGAGTTATAAAGCAAATGTGCTCTTTCCTTTTACTCCAGCAACTTCTTTTCTTCCTCTTTCACTCCAGCAACCTCCTTTCTTCCTCTTTCACTCCATCAACCTCCATTGGTTTTTTCATCTCCGTTGCTTGTTCACTCGTGGTCGTGATGTTCGAGTGGGTGGTGCGTTAACGTTGTCATGGTTGTTCTGTTGTTCCTCTTTCACTTTGCTGCATTGAAGGATCGTGATCGAGGGTTATTTGAGGGATCCTTGAGAAACTTTGGTCAAAGGTCGTCCACTGTTGTCATCGAGGGAGATTGTTTCAAGACTCTGCCATCCATATAAGTTCTGAATGAAGTGTAAAAATTAAGCTCAAATTTTCCGTAATAGGGTGTTAACCGCATGCATTCACATTTACATTTGTGAGTAATGTCATAATTATTATCAAGTTTATGAACTATTATTTGGTTATAATGGAGAAAATAGTCCTCAATGAATTTACTATCTGTTCATTAATTTCTTAAGTTTGTGTTTTGATTTAAAGATAAATCTACTAAAATGGAAATAAGTGAATTTAATAAAATGAAAATATGTGAATATAAGAAAAAGACTACGTAAAAATAATGTTGTTATGAAAATAAATTAATTAAAATTATGTACATCTTCCAAATTAAGCCAAAGCCACAAATGATCAAACATGAAGATGTCAAACGGTGCATGAAAACTTTAAAAGAAAGTATATATAACCATACATAACTATAACAATTTAATATAATTATGTAAATAAATTCTGTATTTAAATATAATAATAATCATATTATTTTCCTAATAAAAATTAGAAAAAAAGTGTATGCATGGGTCTCAAACTAATTGGACTAAAATATTTTACAATTAAAAAGATAAAGGCAAAGAAAGAAGTGTTTGTGAACATGTGATGGGTGGTGTTTGGCAATATAAATAGGTGCAATGAGTGGGGTTAAATGATTGTTATTTATTACTTATCTTCAAGGTAAAAGAATGCTTTATAGAGTTCGTAATGGTATGTTCTCTTCTACGTATAGGCTATATATGAATGAAGGAGCTGATTATAGCATGAATGGTAATGATGATGATATGTGTCTGATATTTAGGATCTATGAAGAAGAGGGTTATATAGAGGTAAAGAAAATGTTAGATGATATGTATCTCATATTTGGAATGTGTAAAGGAAAGAGGATTATATAGAAGTCAAGAAGACAAGGATAATAATGTGGCCGGTGTCTCCCATTTTGGCCCCCACGCATGATATGCAAAAGACAGACCGTATTGGTCCGTTTTATATGAAGAATGTGGACTATTTTTCTTTTTTTATTTGTCTACATAATGTTTGATTCTTATGTTTGCAGACTGACTTACTGTTTATATAAAAATTTTAATAACTTTATTTTTATTTAATTCAATTAGTAAAAATAATAATTTTTGCAAAAGTTTATTTTTTAAAATAAATAATATTTATAATTTATAAGTACAAAACATTTTTAAATGAATTGAAATAAGAGAAAAATTGTGAGGAAGATACTTTTGATGAATTAAACACGAATGAGCGAGTTATGTTTGAATGGACGTGAATGAATAAGTTGTTTAAAAAAAATCCACATTGCGTCAAATGCGGGTCAATCTTGTGTTAACCCGCACGAACTCAAAATTATAGGGTTAAATATGTTTTTAGTTCCTATACTTTTGGGCGATTTTGGTTTTAGTCCATTTTCAAACTAAGGTATAATTTAGTCCTCCAATTTTAGAAAACTTTGGTTTTAGTTCTTTTTACCAAATTTTTTTAAACTTTACTTGTTGTTTCACTGTTTGACACATTTTTGCTTCAATGTTAACTGAGAAACGCATTTGAAACAGCAAATAAAGTTTAAAAAAATTTGGTAAAAATAACTAAAACCAAAGTTTTCTAAAATTGGAAGACTAAATTGTACCTTAGTGTAAAAATGGACTAAAACCAAAATCGCCCAAAAGTATAGGGACTAAAAATATATTTAACCCAAAATTATACTAAATAAACCTAAGTGGATCAATAAGTTAAAATACTCAATTCATTACATACTTTTTCATAGAGTGTAAACTAGTCTTGGTTGATCTTATATTATCATCCCAGTAACAAAGAACAAGAATCATTTATTTAATTATTGTTTGTTGTCATGTTTGCCAAACATAGGCTTTAGGTAAAATATATTGGGTAAGTTTGGATATGGTGAGCTGAGAATAAATAGGTTGATTTCAATCACGATGGATTTTATAATTAGTTGTGTTACAAATAGAGTCAGAAAAGAGAAATACAAAGAGGCGAATTTCTCGCCAGAACAATCACTTACAAGGAAAGCCTTTTTTACTTCCTTTATTTAACAGATTACGAACTTTGTAATAATTTGTTAACATGATTAAAATTATTACTATTCTAAGTAATTAGTTTTCTACAAAAATGTTTCGCTCCAAATATTAAACTTTTAAAGTATTCACTTTCAACGTTTTTACTAGAAATTACTGTTCATTATCAATATCAGGTGCTTATATTTTTACATAAATTCCTGTCAACTTTTTTCTGTAGAAATATTTTTCATTTAAAGTCATAACTACCTATTTCTCTTTATTTATTTAAATTATTTATTAATCTTTTTAAATGTTTCTAATTTATATATAACAAATTTACTTAAATTAAAAAATATTTATTGATAATGGATCAAATACTTGATAATTTACATTTCAAGGTTAGTGAACAAGTCAACGAGAAAGTCATGAAGTCATGCAATAATATCTATCTATTTATCAAGGAGACGAAACATGTGTGGCTAGAAACTACTAACCCGACCCTATTTGCTCAAAATATATAATTTTATATTTCCTATCCTTCTGGAATTGATAGAAGATGATAAGGCTGAATAATAGATGATTGTAAGTGACAAAATGTTGAAGTAGAAAGAAAGACCTAAGATTAGAAGTGGGGATGCATTCTTTTGAGGCCAAACAAAAAGTGCTCCTAATAGTTTATCCAATCCAAAGTCTTCTTAGAAATACTACGTCTTTTTATTTTTTATTTATATGTTGACATATTATATATATAATGTTTGGGTTGAATTGGTCTGATAGTCGGTCGTCCTTCCTTGTTCTGTTCTTTTTTTATTTTTCAATCCTCTTCGAGAACGCGATCCACTCCAATGGATTGTTGACCTGCAGAAAACACTCTGACGCGTTCAAGTCAGATATGTTTCACAAAAAGGTCTATATATTTTATTAGGATAGAAAAATATTTATGTACTTGGATACCAATTGTATATTTATAGGACTTGTGGCAGCCAAGTCTATTCACTGAACATTAGTGCAATATATTTTTAGGTAATCAAACCCAATAATTAATAATCAATATAGTATATTTGTAAAGCGTAAGGCAATTTGACCTATTAATACCTGATAATTGTCCATAAATGACAGTTAATTTCGATCGGTATATTTCATACAGTACATAAACCCCAAGCCCAAGCAAGCTCTTTTATTTAAAGAGGTGCGCGTGGATTATTATGAGCTTTAAAAGAGGTTGCTCACGTTGTATTTAGGGAGTCTATCTTTGATGCACTTTAAGTCTTCATTGCTCCTTGTACCGAGCGGTGAACTCTAAGAGCTCTCTTTGGAACTGTTCCCTAGACTGAATAGAAAATGCTAAGAGTTTTCTTTGAAACTTTTTCGTGTGCAAGAGATTTTCACTCCAAAAAATAAGCATTTAAATAAAATAAAGTAAACGCTTCAATATTTTATAATGAAAAGGCATTGGAACCTGACAAAGCTGAACCTATTGAGTAGTCGACTGATAGTTCATTTTTCTGACTTCCTGCGTTGAGCGGGGATTTCTGAAGCCATTTTTCTGACTTACCCCCGAGCGGCTTGAGACAGGAGTCATTTTTCTGACTTTCTGCATTGAGCGGGAATTTCTGAAGCCATTTTTCTTACTTCCCCCGAGCGGCTTGAGGCAGGAGTCATTTTTCTGACTTCCTGCGTTGAGCGGAGATTTCTGAAGCCATTTTTCTGACTTCCCCCCAAGCGGCTTGAGGCATGAGTCATTTTTCTGACTTCCTGCGTTAACTGGAGATTTTTGAAGCCATTTTTCTGACTTCCCCTGAACGGCTTTAGGTAGGGCAGAAGTCATTTTTCTGACTTCCTACGTTGAGCAGGGATTTCTGAAGCCATTTTTTTTACTTCTCCCGAGCGGCTTGAGGCATGAGTCATTTTTTTGACTTCCTACGTTGAACAGAGATTTCTGAAGCCATTTTTCTGACTTCCTACGTTGAACAGGGATTTCTGAAGCCATTTTTCTGACTTCCTCCCGAGCGGCTTGAGGCAGGAGTCATTTTTCTGATTTCTTGCGTTGAGCGAGGATTTCTGAAGCCATTTTTCTGACTTCCCCCGAGCGACTTGAGGCAGGAGTCATTTTTCTGACTTCCTTGATTAATCAGAGGCATCTGAAGTTCTTTTTTTGAATTTTCCCTGTGCGAGATATTTTTACTCTCAAAAATATGAGTTAAATAAAATATTTATTTTTACAATGAGATAACATTAGAACCTGATAAGGTTGAGCATTGGTCTGAACCTTCTTGTGCGGATATTTTTACTCACAAAAATATGAGTTAAACAAAATAAAAATTATAATTTATAAATTATAATAAAAAGTATTAAACCTGATAAGGTTGAGCATTAGTCTGAACCTTATAATAAATATTTTTGCTCTTGTTGCAAAATCTGGTATTGATCAGAAGTAGCGATGTCGAGACTAAGAACGCGATCCACTTTGTAGGGAGGTTCAACACTCACACAAGTCTCCACATTTGATAAGATATTGTACGCTTTGGGCCAAGCCCTCACGGATTTGCTTTTGGTACCACTCCAAAAGGCCTCTCTTATGTGTATATAAACCCATGTCCATCTCTTATTTTTTCTGATGAGGGACTTTGTTTGTACCCAACATCCTCCCCTCAAACAAAGGACCATCTCTACCTCCCCTACAGCGAAAGCATCTCTTGATCTACACCTTTCATGATTCACTTCCAGGCTATTTGCCACTGGCCCACTTTCCAGGGCTTCACCCGATCATGGAGGGACATACTCGTTTGAGCCCGGTCACCAGACCTGAACCATGGGCTCTGATACCATTTGTAGGGAGGTTCAACACTCAGACATACACATATATAAGTCTCCACATTTGATAAGATATTGTCCGCTTTGGGCCAAGCCCTAACGGATTTATTTTTGGTACCACTCCAAAAGGCCTCTTATCAATGAAGGTATTTTATGTGTATATAAACTCATGTCCATCTCTTATTTTTTCTGATGTGGGACTTTGTTTGTATCCAACATACCAATAGGTTGTTGACCTGCATAAGACACTCTCACGTTCAAGTCAAATATGTTTCACAAATAGATCTATATATTTTATTAGGATAGAAAAATATCTATGTACCTGGATACCAATTGTATATTTATAGGACTTGTGGCAGTCAAGTCCATTCACTAAACATTAGTGCAATATATTTTTAAGTAATCAAACCCAATAATTAATAATCAATATAGTATATTTGTAAAGCATAAGACAATCTAACCTATTAATACCTGATAATTGTCCATAAATGACAATTAACTCCTATCAGTATATTTTATATAGTACAATATATATATATATATATATATATATATATATATATATATATATATATATATATATATATATAGGGGTTTTGTTAACGCGCGTACGCCTGTTTTTCAGTTGGTACATTTTAACAATGTGTACCGGGTTATAGTAGACAAAAATATCCTCATATATTATAGATTCTAAGTTTTAAAGTCAAGGATATTTAAATAATTTTCATTCTCAAAACTAAAAAAAAAAACAAGAAACCCCCAAACCCTTACTCACCTCTCTCATTCCTCTCAATCTTTTCTCTTTCATCTTTCTCACTCCAACCTTTTCTCTGTCATCCCTACTGTAGCCCCAATTAAAAAAAATCAGAAACACTGGCTGTTAACTCGCGTACGCCTGTTTTTCAGTTGGTACATTTTAACAATGTGTACCGGGTTATAGTAGACAAAAATACCCTCATATATTATAGATTCTAAGTTTTAAAGTCAAGGATATTTAAATAATTTTCATTCTCAAAACTAAAAAAAAAAAAACAAGAAACCCCCAAACCCTTACTCACCTCTCTCATTCCTCTCAATCTTTTCTCTTTCATCTTTCTCACTCCAACCTTTTCTCTGTCATCCCTACTGTAGCCCCAATTAAAAAAAATCAGAAACACTGGCTGTTAAGCAATTTCTTACAAAAAAATGATTTTATAATGCGTTTTCATTTTATAATTTTTGTCTTATCTAATTTTATCTAATTTTCACAAGCACAATGACATATAAAGGAATTGGTAATTCGCTTGGAAAAAATCAGAAACACTTGCTATTAAACAATTTTTTACAAAAAATGATTTTATAATGAGTTTTCATTTTATAATTTTTGTCTTATCCAATTTTATCTAATTTTCACAAGCATAATGACATCAAAAGGAATTGGTAATTGGCCTGAAGGTTTTTTAAGAGATGATGATTCAACATCTGCAGACGATGAAATTAGAGAGGTTAGTGAAGATGATGAAATTGAAGAGATCTTGAATGAACCTTTGCATGAAGGCGAATATGTCAATGATTCAACTTTTTACAAAGGTAAATTGTTTAAGGACGAGTATTTCTAATTTTTTTTTTCAGTTGGATCTACCATAGGATGATAGAGAAAATGTTGGTGTGGGAGAGATGAAAGAGAAAGGGTTTAGAGGAATGAGGGAGGTGAGTAAGGGTTTGGGGTTTCTCTTTTTTAGTTTTGAGAATAAAAATTATTTAAATATCCTTGACTTTAAAACTTAGAATCCATAATATATGAGGGTATTTTTGTCTATTATAATCTCATACACATTGTTAAAATGTACCAACTGAAAAACAGACATACGCGCGTTAACAAACCCCATATATATATATATATATATATATATATATATATATATATATATTTCAAACGTGTTTTTCAGTTAACATTGAAGCAAAAATGTGTCAAACAGTGTAAACAATCCAAATGCTATAATGAAACGTCCTTGAAACAGCAAATAAAGTTAAAAAAAATTGGTAAAAAAGACTAAAACCAGAGTTTTCTAAAGTTGAAGGACTAAATTGTACCTTAGTTTCAAAGAGAGACTAAATCCAAAATCGCCCCAAAATATAGGAACTAAAAACATATTTAATCATATATCTATAGTACCTTTTAGACGTCTGTCAGTGTCATTTTCGAAGTCTTTAGTGCCTCTTCGACGTCGGTTATTGCTCAGAACGACGTCTATATAATGTCTTTAGACGTCCAGTTCCCGACGTTTAGTGACGTCGGACATGGCACTGACCAACGTCATTATAGACGTCGATTATATTCATGTCCGACGTCCCATTGACGTTACCGACAATGACGTCAGTTGTTTAGTAGACGTTAAAAACCCAAAATAATCGACGTTAAACAGTATTTTTTCACTAGTGGATATGTAAAAAATAAGAAGGGTTGATATGTCCTTAAGTAAAAATGTGGGTTAATTTTTCGATCCATCTCATATAAAGTTTGTTCTATATAATAATTTATCAACATGATTCAAATTATTAACTATTCTAAGTAATTAGTTTTCTACAAAAATGTTTCGCTCCAAATATTAAACTTTTAAAATATTCACTTTCAACGTTTTTACTAGAAATTACTGTTCATTATTAATATCAGGTGCTTATACTTTTACATAAATTGCTGTCAACTTTTTTCTATAGAAATATTTTTCATTTAAATCATAGCTACCTATTTCTCTTTATTTATTTAAATTACTTATTAATCTTTTTAAATGTTTCTAATTCATATATAACAAATTTACTTAAATTAAAAAATATTTATTAATAATAGATCAAATACTTAATAATTTACATTTCAAGGTTAGTGAACAAGTCAACGAGAAAGTCATGAAGTCATGCAATAATATCTACTTATCAAGAAGACGAAACATGTGGCTAAAAACTACGAACAAGACACTATTTGCTCAAAATATATAATTTTATATTTCCTATCCTTCTGGAATTGATAGAAGATGATAAGGCTGAATAATAGGTGATTGTAAGTGACAAAATGTTGAAGTAGAAAGAAAGACATAAGATTAGAAGTGGGGATGCATTCTTTTGAGGCCAAACAAAAAGTTCCTCATAGTTTATCCAATCCAAGTCTTCTTAGCATTACTACGTCTTTTTATTTTTTATTTTTGTGACATATTATATATATATATATTTATATAATTGAATAAATCTCAAGAAAGACTGTTCAAACTAATAGTTAAGATCCAGTAATATAATTTTTCCCTAATTTCTCTCAGCTAAATCGCGCTTTGTAATTAGAAAATAAAATACCCAAAACTTGAATAATTCCTTGACTTATATTATGTGTATGTGTGTATTTCGTTAAAATTTGACAATATGAGTTTCTAATTAACAGTCATATTAAATTTTATCTCCTAAAATTACATCCAAAAAGCTAAGTTGTTAAAGGTCGATAAAATTCAAATAAACAAGACAAGCGGATTAGTATGATAAGGACAGAGAAGAGATGTATGTCAAAGTAAACAAAATTAAAAGTAAAAGTTATGCAAGATTAAGGCATGGAAAGAAGTCCGATTGAGATACAAAACATCGAAAAAAATCTGATCAAGGTGGGAAAACGTTTAGAGAAAGATAACTGAGACAGGAGTTAAATTAAAAAGAGTAGTTATTTAATAAAGGTTATAGAACAAATTTATATTTTAGTTGAAATTTTGTTAAAATTATAAGAAACCAAATTTATTTCAATAAATAAGGAATAAAAATTTATAAGTTTTATATTTTTCTAAAAATTATATTAAAAAATATTAAGAATTGAAGTATAAATTGAAGATTCTAAATTAAGTAAATTGAATGATAATATATAAGAAAAAAAACATACATAAATTAAATCCAACAAAATACATGGTTACTAGTGTTTCTGATAAATTTGTGGATGAAATTAGAATTCTATAATTAATTTTAATATCTTTCACGATAAAACCTACTCTTATGCATGCATGCTTAAATTTAAAAGTCAAAACCTCATTTAATATTTTACATAGTTATTGACCTTTCTAAGATTTTTAAAGTTTAAAACAACATTTAAATTTTCTTAATCTAATTTTTCATTAATTTATTCATCTATATTTATTATGATGTAAAAGTAAGGAAAAACAACAAAATAAAAATCTTATGATTATTTTATTAGGATAACTTTTATAGTATTGATTTCTAACTTTTAAAAAAAAAAAAAAAGAAAGAAAAGTTGTGCATAGGTTATTATGACCATCTTTGCGTTTAAACAGTTTGGACAAAATCAAGATTGCAGTCAACATAGGTTTGTGATTTCTGCTGCAATTGAAGCGCAAGCTCAAGTTGTATCTCCACTTCGCCCATGTTTGGTCGTTCCGTTCCTTGTTTATGCAAGCACCTTCAGTGATATCAATGAACGTTTTCCAACAATCTGGAGTAATTTTGGACTTTATAAACGGGTCAACTATTTTCTCTGCATGTAACTCCACTGAATAATTAGGGTTCTTCGCACGTTCCAAATACAAATCTCTTGCTTGCTTTGCACTCACAACTTCCAATAGAACCACACCAAACGAAAACACATTTGATTTCGCAGTAAAGACGCCAGAGGCTGCATACTCAGGATCACAATATGCGAAAGTATCATGGTTTCTCGCTACAAGAGATGAACTTGCAACATCAACGGCTCCCCTTTTGGACAACAGTAAACCAGAAATTTTAGGCTCCCAGTTTTTCGTCCAAAAGGATGTACTGTGTTTTGAAAAAATTGTGTATCACAGAACACCTGCCTCCTGTGTGTAGATAGTGCAATCCACGAGCCACACCTATGCAAATTCGAAGCCTCCTTTCCCACGAAAGTGGAACAAATTTGTGATTGTTTGTATGATGAAGGTGATCATTGAGAGACCCCTTAAACATGTATTTATGTACAAGAATCAGATGGGGGTATCTTTCAATGCAAAATCCAATTACAGGCATGATATTGGGGTGGTGGAGTTGACAAAGGAAGAGAACCTCGTTCTTCAACTGTGATTCTGAGAGACCAGAAAGAGAACCTTTGTTGAAGCACTTTATTGCAACAGCGGTGGCACCTTTGTTCAGATAACCCTTGTACGCTACCCCGAATGAATCTTCTCCAATCAGCAAAGATTCATTAACATTCGTTAATGATGACTGTATCTCTGCAAGTGAAAAGTGGTGGCAATGTTCTCCCATGATGTTGAAGGTTGTTGTCATGAGTAATCTGTTTACCCCTGCCTCAGGTTTAGAGAAACATGACAAAAGTGAAAGAAGATCCATTCGTGCAGTGTTGAAGAAGTCTAGGGCATAAATAAACCATCTATATCAAGGACTGTTACTGATGGTTGTCCATAAATAGCTAAATTAATTAAGACTTGTTTTTGGAGTTCGTCACACGTTATTAGAAAATGAAATTCTTAATTGTGTACATAGAAAAATAAATTTTCCATGTTGCTGAGTCTTGCTTTGACCCAGTAAGAGTAGAAGACTAAGCAGAAAAAGCCAATTACATGAGGTCTTGGACGTGGACGTTAAGGTTCCTGGTCTTTCAGCCCTTGGCACCATGCTAATTAACGTTTTGTCGAATAATAACATATTTAGGTTTACACGTTGAACGAACAACATTGCATCAATTGTCAACGTAGAAAAAAAATACCCTTTTACTTGCTACTTGCGGTGCATGCCAAGTTGTACTTCGAAAAGGTTAATGTGCCAAGTCTTAGGTTAATAATTAATACGTAAAAAAAGAAACAGCATATGTACATATTTTTATTTCAGAATTGCCAAGCCTTAGCACTACAAGTGCGTATTAAAAATTTCATAATATTCTAAGCTTTATTTTTTTTCAACAATGATATTCAAACATCTACGTAATGTTTTTATTGACTTTTTAGTTTGATGTAGCTATAGACAGAATTTTTAGAAAAATAAATTATTTCCTTTTATAATAAATTAGTCCTTATTTAATATTTCTATACCAAAAGCATTGATTTTTTATTCAAAATATTTTTTTTTAATATTTGTAATTCTAAACTAAAGTTAAAGCCTTGTTTAGATTAAGTAAGGGATCCATTACTCTTGTAGAAGGGGGTCAGTGTGGATTTACATGCATCTGTTGGGTTTGACTTGGTATTTATGGAAGAAAAAATGATGGAAAGATGCTAAGCTGCACTTGTCTCTCCATCCACGCTGATGCTGTTAGATTTGGCTGGAAAACATTATCTCTCATTTGTCCAATTTCTCTCTTGCACTTCCCGTAGTTTTTTTTTTTTGGGCATTGTTATTAACATTATATTTCAACGTTATTCATATGTGATAATGTAATGAGATATATGAAATAAACATTCTCCAACATTCATTTAAATGACCACTCAATGCCAAAAATAATGGATTATATTGATGGCACATATATGCGAAACATATATGTGTTGCGAAAGCTAAAA
Organism: Vigna reflexopilosa; assembly: GCA_027742785.1. Taxonomy (NCBI): domain Eukaryota; kingdom Viridiplantae; phylum Streptophyta; class Magnoliopsida; order Fabales; family Fabaceae; genus Vigna; species Vigna reflexopilosa. The sequence goes on from CM050914.1 coordinate 48,383,593, forward strand.
TTACAAATATAAGTAGATAAATTATGTTCTGTAATTACAATTTTGGCGAATGTTGAGTGGATAAGCAAATTAACAAAATAAAATTATGTGGGATTATGATGGGTATAAAATAATTTGTGATTATTTTTTAAGCGGATAATCAGATAATTGTTTTTAGCAAGTATTTAAACATTAACTTCATATTTAATGTTTGATTAAAGGAACATTTTGATAATTATTTAACGAATAAAATAATATATATATTATTTTTATTATATCAATTAAATTATTTACAAAATTCTTAATTTTCCTTTTTTATATTTTTTTCTCCAATAAAAAACCACATTTTCTATTATATTTCTCTTCTTCTCTTTTGACACATAAGTTCTTAGTCTTTAATATAAGAAAAAAAGTTATTTTGACATTTCATCATTTTATTTACAACCTTTTAACAATTCTAAATAATAATAAAATATTGAATTAAGTTATTTAATTAAAATATAAATTAAATTATTAATTACAAAATTAATTGTAAAATAACGGTAAAAAAATTAAACGGTTTCGAATCAATCATTCCTCTTAATATAAAGGTTAAGCAAGTTAATCTTCATCAAATATATCCGGAAAATCATGTTTTGCAAGGTCAATTCAGATGCAGTGAACTTCCATACTTTTGATATTTTCAATTTGGATTAGAAATTCACCTCCGTAAGTTATGTGTTTACGTTCAATACTATATTTTTCTTACATAAAACATTTAATGTTATCCTAAAAGCTTTATACATTGTCAACCTTCCCCCATGATAAATATTAATTAAATCTTTAACTTTCGTTGTAATTAAATATTCGATGCTGTATTAATAAGCGTAACCGAAAATATTAATTTAAAGTTCAGGGACCACAATGGTTCGCTCCTATGATTTCCTTAGTTTTCTCAGCCGAGACAGAATAAAACCCATTATTCATATCGTGATTGTATTCTGTGCGGTTGTTCTTTTCTTGGATCATTGTCCCAATGAATTCTCTTCTGTTCTTGCTTGTGGCTATTCTTCCGCTTCTTTACAATATTGCTGCTGCTTGTTCCAATGGAACGTGCAAGGTTTGTATTCTACTACCTGGTCAATTTATTACGTTGTACATGTTTTCTTGTTTTCATCTCTTGTTGGTTTCAAACTAATCTTTGAGCATTGTAGCTTCTTGATGAGTGTTCGTCAGATGGAGATTGTGGCGCTGGGCTCTACTGTTTTTCCTGTCCATTGGGGTTTTCAGGCTCTAGGTGTGTTAGATCAACTGTAACAAATCAATTCAAGCTCATAGTAAGATATCTATCTCTCTATACCTTTTCCCTAACTTTCACGAATGCGTTGACTTCGATTATGCAAACGTATAACTGACAAAGACTTAAACCTAATTTTCAAAATATTTTTCACAGCAAGAGGGATGGAAAGAGGGGTGTAGGAGAAAACCAATAATTTGATTATAAGAGAGATAATTATAGGTATGACAAACTTGGATTACATGGTTCTTGTTTGGGTGAAATTGGTCTCATAGCCACTATATTATATCACCACTGTTATATTTCGTCACAATCATTAACAATAGGCACGATCATAGTGAACCAATTAATGTAGTGATACAAATGATCATGTGGAAATGATCGTACTGACTATTTGTTAAAATTTGCTGCTTATTCAGCAACTGAAAAATAAAACGAGATCAGTAAATTTATAAGTCATGTAAGTTTGAAAGATAGATAAAAAAATGTTTGATTTATTTTTTTCATCTGGTCAAAGAAAAAAAAAAGATGTTTGATCATAATCTCTCGTTAAGTGCTTTTTTTTTTCTTCTGATAGAATAATTCTCTGCCATTCAACAAATATGCATTTTTGACAACGCACAACGCTTATGCGATTGATGGGGAGCCATCTCACACAGGCGTGCCTCGAATAACTATCACAAACCAGGAAGACACAGTCACCCAACAGCTAAATGTATTCTATTCACTACAGTTAATTATAGCTTAAAATATAATTACTTTTCTAATGCCAGGATTCTCATAAGAAATGTTTGACTTACAATGGTTAATTTGTAGAATGGAGTGCGGGCACTAATGCTAGATACGTATGATTTTGACGGAGATGTGTGGTTATGCCATTCATTTGAAGGCCAATGTCATGACATCACAGCTTTTGTATGTAAAATCATCCACACAATTTTGTTTGTTTTGTTATTTGTTTTCCCAGCTTATTTATGGTGGAAACAAGTTTGAAAAATCATTGGTTACTACAAGATCCTAACTTGTGATGCACTAGCAGGAACCCGCCATAGACACACTGAAGGAAATTGAAGCTTTTCTATCAGGAAATCCAACTGAAATTGTAACAGTTATTTTGGAAGATTATGTTCATGCCACAAATGGCTTGACAAAGGTCTTCACTGAAGCGGGTCTGATGAAGTATTGGTTTCCACTGGCAAACATGCCAAGAAATGGTCAAGATTGGCCTCTAGCGAGTGATATGGTTTCCAAAAACCAAAGATTACTAGTCTTCACTTCTATCAAGTCTAAGGAACAAAGTGAAGGCATTGCTTATCAGTGGAATTTCATGGTTGAAAATCAGTGTGAGAAGATACCACCCATTAAACCAATTTCGTTCTTAGGCTTTTGCTTTTGCTCTTGTTGGCAACTTTCTTTTCGATCATGTTCTTATCTTGAATTGTGCAGATGGAGATGGTGGTAGGAAAGCAGGAAGCTGTCCAAACAGGGCAGAATCATCCCCTCTTAACGATAAAAGCAAATCGTTGGTGTTGGTAAACTACTTTCGATCCGTTCCAATTAAACCAATCACATGTGAAGATAACTCAGGAGAATTAATTAACATGATACACACTTGTTATGGTGCTGCTGGTAACCGGTGGGCTAATTTTGTTGCTGTTGATTATTACAAGGTTGGTTTTAGGCTAGTTTTGTTCTCTTCTTCTATATTCTGTTGCTAAGGCATAAACTTTTTTTAGCCCATATAATCATTATTCTTATAATATGGAGGACTCATTATGCAGAGGAGTGAGGGAGGAGGATCATTTCAGGCTGTAGACACTCTCAATGGAAAGCTGTTGTGTGGATGTGATGATGTTCATACCTGTGTGGTAAATCAATTAACTTATTTTTTCCGGAAAGCATAAATAAACATTTTAGTACACAGTTCTCTCTATTAACACTTATGTTGATTTTTATCTTTCAGCCTGGATCAACATCACAGGCTTGCTCATCATCGTAGGAAATCCGTAGGAACCATCTGCAGATAATTCAGGCAATAGATTGTTGTCAATTTTCAGTCACTAAAACTATTATTGCGTGTGATGAACTCACCGGCAAAGATAGCATATCAAAAGGCATGATCGAGAACCTCCATTATTAATAAAATGAACTGGGTGGTAAATTCAAACGTCCTTTATATATTTTAAAGAAGAATCCATCAATATCCCAAGTGAAAAGAGAGGGGACATATGTTTGCTTGTAAAACATTTGAAAGAACAAATCCCTTAATGCCCTTTAATGCGAATAGCTAGAACCTAATTTTGGAGATTCAAATAAAAAATTTAAATTTATATGTTAAGTTAATTAAGAAAATCTAACAAGTGGTCAAATATTATAAATTTAAAATTATATAAATTAACTAAAAATAATAACAGGAGACATTATATTTTTGAAAAATAGTGTTTTGACAGACAATGCTCTTTAATAATATAATACTTTTAGAATTTTAAGTTAAGAAATAAAATAAATATAATTAAAATAATATTATTTTAAGTTGTTAAATGGTTGTTTTTTTATTTGTTGATATCAATGTATAACCATTCTATATTTTCTTTGTGAAAAATGTATGGTTGCAATATAGAAAATATTTATTATATATTTATGTTTAAAGTTTGAAGGATTTATGGTTTAGTGGTTAAACATCAGATAAAAAAAAGGAAGAAGATAAAATTATGACAAGACAAAAACAAAATAAGTATTATGTAAAAGAATAAATACTGATAAACACAAGAATGAAAAAGCTTAGGTTTCCTACTAATGAAATGACTTCTTCAGCAATTTAAATAATAATTCTAATTTATGGTTTATTTTGATAGTGATTTATAATTCAATTTTATGTTTTTGGATGAAGCATAAATGCATTATGTTATTTATGATAATTTCATGTCTAAGACAATAAAAAATTATTTTTCTTAGTCTGTTAATGGAAGAATTAAAATTATTAAGGTCTAAAGAGGTTGAAGTGATTGACTATTTTTTTATTAGTATTTTCATATACATGTCATGTTATTTTATATAACTAATGAATTTCTTACATATGTGAACTTGTCGATTTCAATGTGAAGGGTCATAGACGATGTCTTCTGAGTGAAGAAAAAATATCAAATAGAAACATAAAAAAGAAGGAAATATATTTTTTATTCGAGATTTTCAAAATGGTTTCAACATGAACAATTTATGAAACCTCACATAGATATTACTCCTCTTAGTTTTGAAAAACCATATGTAAAGGCTTTTGTGAGAAAAATGAGTATGAATAACATGAAAAAAAAATTAAAATCAAACATTACATTTCTTGAAGCAGGTAAATTAATTAGATTAACATTGTATGTTGGTGATATGATCATCATTAAAGATAACTAAAAAAGATAACAATACATAATTGAGAATTAAATTTGAGATAAAAAATGTTTGAAGAACTCCAAATATTTTCTATGGATTTAAATGGTTAGATAAAAAAATTAAGGTATCTTCTTGTCTTAAAATATATATATATATATATATATATATATATATATATATATATATATATAAGATCCCATATCAAAAGTTGGTCTTTTTTTCATCCATAATGTCATGTTCACTTGTAAGAAATTTTCTATTCACGGTTATTTACGAAAAATGATTTGCAGAATTATGGTGTTCCCTTTCAATGATTTGCAAGTGAATAATGGAAAGGATTTGAAAGATTATAGGTATTTTGAATCTTCTCATAGTAACGAAGATTTACACTTATTGATAATAAAATGACTAATTGTCCCTCTCATTCCCATTTTATATGTTATCTATTCTCACGTGTTTAATAATAATAATAATAAAATTTTAAAAATTATTTTTATATTTATTTTATAATAACTTTTATAATTTTACATATAATATTAATCATTATCATTTTACATTAGTTTTATTATTAAGAGTATTTTGGTAATATTTAATTTTTACCAATTAAATAAATTTTTTTATCTATCACATCAATTCAATCTTACACTAATCTTTATAAACTTTACTTCCAAATACATTCTCACTTACTTCTAAATTTACTCAAATAAACAACAAAAAATTTACCTTCAAATTCCTTTAAATCCATCCACTCACTCTCTTCCAAATCATTTCCTCCAAGTAAACAGAGCCTAAGTGTTCTTGTAAGATCGAAAACACACAGCAAAGGCTTCACAATAAGTTCTTCATTTGCCTTCACTCTTCAATCTTCTAGTTCAAATATCTTCAAACTCTGGTTTCGTCCTAAGTTGAAAGGAAGTTTATCTACCTAATACATTTTGACGTTTAAGTTAAGATTTGTGTCATATGTTAATAAATGATATAAATAATAAGTACATGATTAATTACCTCAAACAATATTATTTATATTAGATTTATGGATGTTTACTTGGATGGATATGAACTAGATAAATAATTATCATAATTAATATGCTTAAGTATATTGGTAATATACTCTTAACTCTTTTCTGGTGTAATGCAATGACGTCGAAATGTTCTTAATCATTATAGGACAGAATGATGTCAACAAGTGATTATTTGAAATGCTCCAATGTAGTATGGATTGAGATCGTTTAGAAGAATCTTGATCATTATGAGTCATAATAACTAGGGGTGGGCAAAGTACATTCTACTGCACTGCATTATAAAAATTTACAGTTAACTATAAACCAGTTCAAGAAAATTGCACTAAACTAAAAAACAATTAAAAGTAACTGAACTGAACTAATTTACAGTACATTACAATTCAGTTAACTGGTTTTCTATAGCTTCCATTCAGAACGTTGCATTTCGTTACAATTCAGTCCATCTTCCATTGGTCCTGCACTGCACTGCACTGCACTGTTCATAAATATACAGTTAAGCCGAAAGAAGACTCTTCTCCGATGCCCATCTCGCCTTCGAAGACTACACTGTTCATGATCATCTTCTCTTTCCATACTCTTGTTTCGGCTTCTCCCTCAACCACCATGAATATCCAATCCTTCTCTGAACCGTATCTCTCTCTCTTCTCCACCTTACTTCAATCTCTATCTTCATACACTCTTCTTTTTCTCACTTTCACCTTTCATTACTTCTACAATTTGTCTGGTGAGAAGAGAGATACAGAGACAAAAAATCGATGAATTTAGGAATGAAATTCTAGCTTAGGGTTTTCAATTTGGGAATGAAATTCTCAGTTAGAAAAAAAATATGTGGTTCACAGTTAACTGTACTGAACTGGTGTAAAGTTCAATTTTTTTTAACTGAACTATAAAATAGTTTAACTAGTTTTTAGTTAAAACAAGTTTAATTTTTTTAAGTATAATATAGTACAGTTAATTGTATTTTAGTACAGTTTAATGAATTATGCTCAATCCTAATAATAACATCAGACTTTAAATATCTTATAGGTCGAGATACTTCGGATACATATATTACAATAATTATAAATTTAGAGAATTCTCAAACAAAGTGGCAATAGAAAAAAGCAGATAAGAATCGCTTAGCTAACTAACTTATGTTAACATAGCATAGGTAGTAAAACTAGTTTATACGCATGAAGTTTGTAGCACAATTAATACCTTTGTTATAATGAAAAAATATATCTATTTTCTTACATAAATATATCGTGTATTTATTACTGTAATAAAGGTTATTTATCGTTACAACAAAGGTGTAGAAATGTCCCATCTGGAAATGCTCTCACAAAAAGTATCACCAACGTGTGGAAGGTTATATGGATGTTGATTGGGCTGGAAAGAATACTAACAAAAAGGTAACCTTAGACTACTTTAGTTTCATTGGAGGGACTTCGATCACATGGAAAAAGTAAGAAAAAAAAAAGGTTGAGTCACCATCAAATACTCTCAAGAAAAAGTGTATATGCAAAAATAGAATAAACTAACTAAAAATTGCAACTTTCTTAAGAAGGTAGGTATTTGGAGTGTTCATTTATGTTGTGGTAAATTAACACAGTATGTATTACTTAGAAATAATTATTTTCTTTATATCTTTAAACAAAATAAAAATGAGAAAATTTCTAATCTCTTCGTACTTTTTATAAGCTAAAATGATACCTGATGCATATTTTTGTTTTTTCTTATAGACAAAGACTAATTGGAACTATACTAACAAAAAGAATTATTAATAATAATTTTAAATTTTATTTTACTAATACTTGTAGGGAGGTTGGCACTAGCCACCTACCAGATCTCCACACTAATAAGATATTATCCACTTTGAATCAATTCCTCACGGATTTGTTTTTGGTACCACTCTAAAAGGCCTCTTATCAATGAAGGTATCTTATGTGTATATAAACTCATGTCCATCTCTTACTTTTTTTTTATGTGGGACTTTATTTATACCCAACAATACTAAGAGGACTCAAGTCACATTTATAATATTATGAGAAAAAAAGAGAAATATGTGAAAAAAAATATTATGTCAATTAAAAAAAATTATGATGATTTAGAACTGGTATAGAAATAGGAGTATAGAAAAATTTCAAACTTTTTATACTAGTTAAATAACAATCGATATAGAAATCGAAATCAGCATCTTCCACTTTATTCCTCCCCTTCCTTGATTTTTGTGTCAAACATTGATTGAACTCTTCTATCTCCAAATTGAAATCTACTTTCTCACATTTAACGTTTTTCTTCTTCTTCTTCTTCCTTTCTGATCAAAGAATAATTTGTCAAGTTCTGTTTGGAAGTGACATTTTTTTTTTTTTCGAAAGAGAAGGCTTCGTTCTTGTCATATTCTTTTAACACTAACAACCAGAGCAAAAACGAGCTTCACCAAAGCAAAATCGTTGCATTGTGTATAGATTTGCATAGCGAGGGTCACCTGAAAATGTTTCATTGTCCTTCTAGCGCAGCCACGTAGAACGCGAGCTCCACTACGTCTAAGTAGATCTACCACTACGAACAACATACGAAACCAGGTACCACCATGCTTACTTGCACTATACTTCACCAAAACCCTAAAGAAGGAGAACGATCTACACCAACGAGGAACGAGCCATCATGAGAGCGAGAACGCGAGATGAATCAGAGCACAAGAACCACTAAACCAAACTAGAGCACGAGAGCCATCAAACTAAAGCATGAGCAACGCTACTAGAAGCGAATGTGAATGCAAATGAATGGAGAATGAAAGCGATAGAGAACAAGGATGAATGTCAAGTTTTATATCAACCTCTAAATCATAAAATCATAAAACTATTTAAATTAGAATTTTTAGTTTTCTTCTTATTCCTCGTGATTTCCATGTTATTTTTTCCTTTCTTCTCATTTTCTTTCTTTGACAATTGTTGCATGAATGTTAGTACATGTTTTGGAAATCGTTTTTGTGGTGTGAATTAATGTTTGTGGGTGTTTCATAGTGATGGATCATTTTCTTTTATTTAATTAAAGTGTTTTATATCTTCAGTGTAGTACTGAAATTTAAAGTATGATTATTTTTTGGGATCTCAATTACAAAAAAATGCATGAGAATATTATTGTTGACGTAATTTTTATTTTCACGAACATAAATACCCTTAAAAACTAATTATTTTAGTATATTTTTGTGTTTTTATTATTCACCCGATTTTGTAAAATTCATAAAAAATGGTTAAAAATTGATTTTTGACTTAAATTTTTTATGGTAACTTACTTTTGTATATATTTGGTAGTAGAGTCCTTACATGTGATAACATAGTCATAAATTTTGAGATACAAAATTTTGATGGAGAAAAATCAAAATGTTAAACTTTTGATAGATACTTCGATTTAAGATACATTCTAAATGAAAGTTGTTTGAAATGAAATTAAGAATCTGATGACCAATTCCAAAAGGAGATTAGGAGTGGCCAAAATATCCAAATTTTGTCCATTTACTAAACGGTTTTTGTTTTATTTTTTTAGTATTTTTTAGGCATTTTTCTAGATTTTAAACTTTTTGTTCGCATACTTATACTCATAAAAAAATTGAAATTTTTTATGTATTTTCTTATATCATAAAAAAAATTATCAAACCTTTACATCTTACATATTTCATACTTTTCATTGTGCCATTTTGCATGTTGTCATTGTTTTTAATTGATGTATGACCAGGTTGAGTTCACATATGATTATGAGATTGATAGGACATTTTATAGGTTTCATGGAAATCAATTTTTATATGTTCATTTTCATAGCATAGATAATAATATACCAGTTAGTGAGTTATATAGTAGTATTGTTTCAAATTCAAATTGTGGAAACGTGGTCCATAATAATAATGAGAGAACTTTGAAAGATCTGGGTTTACCAACCATTATACATTCATGTTTCTCCATTGAAATTATAATGGATTTATGAATTATACTCTAAATTTGTTTAGATACTAACCATCAAAATATTAGTATGTAAATTTGTCTCTATATGATTGATTATTTAAAATTAAAGAATAATTTATATATTAAAACATTGATATATAATGTTAGAGACTAATTTAGACTCTAATTTATAATATAATTATAATTATGTATTTATAATATAATAATTTTTAATTTATAAATTAGTATTTAAATTAGTCAATGATTATTTACTTTTTGTTTCTAAAATTGATTTTTTTAATATAGTTCACAAACTATTTAATCATGTTGTACTGCCAAATTATATAAAACACCTTTCCTTTTTTTTCATTTTTTTTATAAATTTAAAAAATATTTTAATCTAGCTATATTATTTTTCAAATTAAAAATAGTATGATTATTTTTTTATTTCAACATATATTTTTCATGAATTTATATATGCATATTTATCGTGTTGCAAAAATAAGAATAAATAAAAATCTTACGATTCTTGTGTCGGGATAATTTTTTAAGTACATTAATTTCTTAATTTGTAAAGGAACAAAAATAATAAAAAGTAACAGTCCATGAAATAAGCCACCACTGTTTACATAAAGTTAGAACTTTCATTATGGTGTCCGAGGAATGAATATGAACTTTGAAGTGCTGGTTTACTAAAAACATGTAAACAAATCATACTATCGTTCAAGGAATGAAGACAAACTTTCAACATCAGCCGCCGCTGTCGTCCCTTATGGAGCAAGACAATATATAACTAGAAACTTCATTAAATGATAGTTGAAATAAGAAAAGCAGACATCTGTGACAGTTATTCTTACAGTAATGAAAGTGATACATGCCCAGTAACTCTAGATACATAGAACAACCACGGAAATGGAGGAGGCAGCGAAACACAAGACAGGTTGATACCCCAATCATGGAAGCTATTTACAATTTCTTTTGTAGGGATCACGACAAGGTTCTTTAGGTATTTTGCTCTCATCAGCAAAACAATCTCTATAACTGTTAACGCGGATGGGACAGGGGGGTTTACGATTTGTTGTCATAAGGGTCTTACTGTTGATTTCAACAAGCATTCTGGCGAGGTGAAAGCCGGCGATGGTGGGGAACTCTGAGTCCAAGTGGCGGTGGTTGAGGCACTCCTGTAGGGAGCCATCGCAAAAAGAAGTGGTGTCGTTGGTCTTCGCCGGATCAGAAATGCTGAGGTATGCGTTGACAAAAATTATCACCACCCACATCACACCAGAAATGTGTGCTCTTTTCATTCCGGCTCCTCTGCAACTACAACAAAATATAGAGATATATCTCAACATGAAGCACACCATTATATCATAAATCCTACCACTGCATCCGCTTCGGTGCTCATTTTTCAAATGCTTAATCATCTTCCTTTTTCACATGTGTAGTTTATGGGGCTACATGTAATTGCAATATAGCTGAGTGATAACGACACCTTCGGTCTAGTTTCCTCTTCCAAAGTCACACTAACCTACTTATGGACCATTTATTTCTGCTTTCTTTTATAAAAAGTCTTCCTTTAACATAGTGGAATAGATAGTGCTTGTATTGGATGCAGTGGGTAAAAGAAACTCGATCCATAGTCTTTTTCTCACACTGCCACTGTAATATATTCTTTCTAAAACTTCGTATTATTCCTCTCTCAAATTCATGTCCGATCACTGATCATCGTCCAACTGTTTTCTTACACTTCGTAGCTCTAAAATTAGTGTTCGGTGATCTATATAATTATATATATATTATTCAACATTTGATAAAGAATCTCTTTCTTTATGTTATCCTATTCTTATATCTTTATCTATTTTTGTACTTTAAGACATGTTACATTTATTTTACACATATTATAGAAATAAAATTGTTGTAAAATAAGAGAATATTTGTATTTATAAAAAAATATTTAATAATAATGATAAATAGTATCGAATAAATATTCAAAAATTTTAAGCATGAACATCTATGGAAAACATATAAAATATTTCAATACATTGACTATACATCCTGACAAAAAATAATTCTAAAAATATATGACAATTAGGTTGTGAGGGGGAGAAAAAGTATCACAATATTTCTTTAATTAAAAAAATTAAAGTTAAATAAATTGTTGTGGTGTTAATATATCAGTGTCATACTACCTACAAAAAGAGTTAGAAAGAGATTTTCCTTATCTTCAATACACAAAACAAGAGTAATCCTGGTTTAGACACAGGATGTGAGGGATAAACTATCACATATTCCTAGGGCTGGGCATAATTAGTATAATTGTACTAAACTATATCTATACTATATAAACTAAACTATTTTTATAAAAAACTGAACTATACTGTTATGCGGTACAATTTAAAAAAATTGAACTTTCCTAATTAGCAGTTAACTTCAGTTAACTATTCCAAATAGTAAACCGTATAATAGTAATAAAAAAAAACTTCAATTCAATTTGGCATAGCAAACATACGAAAACTGCATGTTTTTCTTTTCTTTTTTTTTTATCTTAAAATTATTTCAAAATAAGTTTAAAAAATTTATTTAAATTCTTAACTTAAATAAAATTTAATTGCATTAATTACATTAAAAAAAATTGATAAGAAAAACCTTAATCAAAATCTATCCCTTATAAATTTTAGCAGTATAATAATTTTTAGTGAAAATAAAAATAATAATAAACGAATATGATATATAATTATGAAAAATAGGATATACAAATAACTAAGTTACATGTCTTATGAGAAAAAAAATTATAGCAATTTGTAAATATTATTAAATGTGTCTTTTTTTTTAATTTTAAAACTATTTCAGAATAAGTTTGAAAAATTTATTTATATTCTTAAATAAAATTTAATTGCATAGATTACATTAAAAAATTGATAAGAAAAACCTTAGTCAAAATCTATCTATTTATAAATTTCAATAATTTTTAGTAAAAAAAATAATAATAAACGAGTATGATATATAATTATGAAAAATAGGATATACAGATATAAATTAACACAAATAACTAAGTTACATGTTTTATCAGAAAAAAATAATTCATACCAATTTGTAAAAGTTATTAAATATGGCTTTTCTTTTCTTTTTTTTATCTTAAAACTATTTCAAAATAAGTTTAAAAAATTTATTTAAATTCTTAACTTAAATAAAATTTAATTGCATAGATTATATTAAAAAAATTGATAAGAAAAACTTTAGTCAACATCTATCCATTTATAATTTTTAATAATATAATAATTTTTAGTAAAAAAAAAGTTAAACGAACATGATATATAATTTTGAAAAGGTAGATATACAAATATAAATTAATATAAATAATTAAGTTACATTTATGAAAAAAAAATAATTCATATCAATTTGTAAATAGTATTTAATGTGCTTTTTTTTTGTCTTAAAAATATTTCAGAAGTTTGAAAAGTTTATTTAAATTTTTAGAATATTTTTTAAAATTGTTCTTTTAGAAATTTAATTTAGGATATTTGTTTATTTAAAATCAGTTTTCAATAAGTTATTTGATAAAAATATAAATAGTAGTGGAACTGCAATTTGTTTTAACCAAGTTGGATTTTTTTATAGTTTGAAAACAATTAACTAAGTTAACTAAACTACTAATATAAAAGTTCAATTTTCTTAAATTGAACTACAAAATAGTATAATTCAGTTTTTGATAAAAATAGTTCAGTTTTTATAGTATAATAAAGTATGGATAATTTATAGTTTAGTATAGTTAAGTTAATTATGTCCAGCCCTACATATTCCACACAATAACCACTAAAAACATTTCCACCAAGCTGATCAATGTAAACCTAAGACAATGACCAGCTACAACATGTGAGAAAGTATTATGTATGTATATATATTGAAGTTCTTACAATAAAGAGATACAAATTGAGTGAGGACCTTTGTATCTTTTTTCTGCAACTGTATACATTTTCCTTAAATGAAAGACTTTCAATTCATTTGCATAAGTATTTATCACCAAATGAACCTAACTTTCATACTACTACGTACTGGGTACCAGAACATTAATAACCCACAACAAAAAAAAAAAAAAAGAAGGAAAAAGAAAGGAAGAAATTTTGGTTTAATTTCCTAAAGAACATTATGCTCTTTTTATAACATTAAGAATAAACAAGAAAGTAAATTCTTCCAATTCCGTTCTTTTAATAAAATTTTCACCAACAACAACCCCTTTGCAAGAACTAGTTGTGAACCTTAGTGGGATGGCTAGTTCCACACAGATCAAACTTTAATGCCCTTTGCTATAACAATTGGAACCATTTTTCTTGTCAACAAACTCTACTTGAAAATTGATTGAGCACACTAACCTCGATCAGCGTCCCTTTGGAACCTTAAGCTCAGAAAAAACATTCTCAGCGATTAACCTATCAGATTCCTTATTCCCGAAGCTTGTAGTGTTCAATACATTGCTATTACTATGGGAGCTGCTAAACATGTCCTCAGTTGTACTGCCTTCATAGTCCTCGCCACTCTCCCACACTACATCACCATGAGCACTATCCTCCTGAAGCTGAAGCTGCAGAACAAACTCTAACACCCCAACGACGTCGTTCATGGAAGGTCGCTGAGTTCCATTCTCAAGTAAACAGCTCATCGCAACCTCACTAAATTTGCGCAAACAGAGAGGTGCTATCTGACCCTTCAGTGCTGGATCCACAATCTCACACAGAGATCCCTTCTCATACCGATGCTTCGCCCAATCCACGAGGGACACCTGTTGCTTCTCCACCGTTCGGAGCAAAGGCTGCCTCCCACATAATACCTCTAAGAGCACCACTCCGTACGAGTACACGTCCGACTTCTCCGTCAAACGCTGTCGTCTGTAATACTCCGGATCTAAATACCCAACACTGCCCTTCACCTGAGTGCTCACATGGGTCATTGAAGAACCTGTGGGCCCAACTCGAGACAATCCGAAGTCTGAAACTTTCGCCACCCATTTTTCATCCAACAAGATGTTTGTGCTCTTCACGTCACGGTGAATGATCATCTGCTTCGCACCTGTATGCAGATAATGCAATCCTCGTGCCGCCCCGATGCATATCTGAAGCCTTTGCTTCCATGAAAGCAAAGGGTTATCGGTGTCGTAGAGATGATCACGGAGGGCTCCACGATCTATGAAATCGTAAACGAGGATCATCTCGTTGCTCTCGTAGCAGTAACCGATGAGGGAAACAAGATGGAGATGTCGAAGTTGAGAGAGCATTTCGATCTCGTTCATGAACTCGTTCAGACCTTGCTGAGAACCCGGTTTGAGCCTTTTGATTGCCACAGGTGTTGAATCGTCGATGTAGCCTTTGTACACGTTGCCAAAGCCTCCCACACCAACGACGAAGAGTTCGTCGAAGTTATTGGTTGCGGCAATGATTTCTGAGATTGAGAAGTGACGACAGAGGTTGGTTGGTAGTGGTGATGACCCATCCCGGCGAGAAGTTCCCTCTTTCTTACTTTCAACGGAGATGTTTTTCTTGCGTTTGACGAAGAAGAAGGCGACAATAAAAGAGAGCAAAAGGACACCGAAAACTGTCCCTGTCACGGCGGCGAGGGTTTTCTTGGAGGCTCCGTTTTTATTGTTTGAGCCTTGACGGGATACCACTGTGGTTTGTAGAAGAGGGTCTTGATTTGGTCCAGCGAGACTACCTCTATAATTGCTGATTTTGAAGATTTCAATTGCACTTATTTGTGCGTCCTGGATAATGCTTTTAGGGTGAGGATGCATTTTTAGCGAAAGGTTAACCTTTTTCGGATTCTCTGAGATGATAACCACATACTCTTTAACCACGGGAACACCCCACTGTTTCGTCCACATGAAAACGTCTGCCCAATCGGTAGCCAACTGATCATGTATGAAGATGAAGAATCTCAGGACACCAGCCTCGTGAACTCTCGGGTTAAGCTCACAAAAGTATAACCTTAGCAAGTAGGTGAAGCCGGAATCAACGGTAAGTTGCCAAGTGATGTTGTTCCTCATATTGATAGAGGCATCTCTTCCCATATTCCTTACAGATCGGAATACTTGGTCTGGTGCCGTGTAGTTAGGAATCTTCTTAGTGAAGCTCAGCTTAGTTGTACTCGTAAACTCAATAGATTCTTCACTTTGAGTATCTAGGTACTTGCTATCGGAATCCCAAGTCCTGAGCATACCCGTGTCCTCAGAGGAGGAGATTGTATGTTCACCAGCTTTTAACCTGTACATGGTCTCGAGAGCAACCTTGTTTTCAACGACGTATGGGGTCATGGTGCCAACAAATTGCGGCTGCTCTGTGGAGTCGTCAGGATCGGTGTAGTAGAGATAAGGGGGCATCGAAACAATCTCGATCCCGTTGATGAAAGCGTAGGAATCTGTGGTGCTAGGAAGGAAGGTTATGTTGAGCTTGTCAGCATCTTGGAGGTTGATGCAATACTCTTTGAACAAGATGTCAGGGTGGCTAGGGTCATCATCGGCATCGGCGTTGAGTGAAGCATTGAAATCTTGTAGAAGGGTGTAGGGGCCTGCTCTGACTGAGAAAGAGGCTAGGGAGCGAGGGAAGTTTTGGTATGAAGTAGAGTAGAAGAAGAGACGAATGAAGTTGGGGCCTGGTGTGAGAGGGAATGAGTAAGTGAATGGTGAGTGAGAAAGACGAGCATGGGTGTAGGGACCCTGTATGGTAGATGGTGTGAGTGAAGGAGCAGCGACTGAGGGGTTTGTTGGAGAGAGGAAGTGATTGTCTGAAGTCCAATTCCGAGTGTCGAGAGTGGAGAAGTTGGTGGATGAGCCACAGCTGATGCTAAAGAGGTCAGTCGGACGATAAATAACGTCTGCCATGGAAATGAAAGGGAGGCAGCAGCACAGGAGAAGGAAGATGATGGTTCTTAAAGCTGTTCTCGTGCAACTTGTGTCCATCAATAATCTGTCATCAAAGTAACAAAGAGAGTTCAACTCCAACACCATAAATCTACCAATGAATATATAAGGATTTCTGATCAATTTTCTGAATGCTCTGTAGTTTTTCTAAGAAAGTGGGACATTTCAAGTCTAAGCATATGTTCCGTCTGTCAAATCTAAAATCCTATGCTGGGTTGGTTTGCTAGAAAGGATTTTATTAGAAAAATAATAATAATAATATATATATATATATATATATATATATATAAAAGTTTATTTATTTTAACAATTTTATTTAGGATAATAATTCTTAGATAATATTTTTTTTATAACATTTGTCATTTTGTGATTGATCCAAAACAATCAATAATAATAATCATAAATACTACTATGGATCAATCATAGAATGACACGTAAATAATGTTCAAATATTGTAAAAAGAAATATTATCTAATTATTCTTTTATTTATTAACATTTAATAACATTAAATTATTTTTAATAATTTATTATTGTAATTAAACGAGAATAAAATAAAAAAGAAAAAGCATGCTTATAATCAATTGTGTCTACATTATAATAAGTTATGTATAATTAAATGAATAAAAATACTTATTTTTTAGTAACATAGTCAATTATTATATTTATAAGATTTTTTATTTTGTTTGTAATTCTCAAAAGATTTTCTTCTCTTTTATTCTTTTTTTTTTCTTTCGTTTCTTCTTACACAGACGACTTGTCAAAATCACCCCTCTCGTCCCTTTTCCTAAGCAAATGTGTTCCCTTCCCTTACCTAGGTATGGCTATGCTTTTATTTAACAAACTTTTCAAGTTTAAATATTAATGATGTTTCTATGTAGTATTTTATTTAAAAATCTGAACAACTTATTTGTCTTGATTTATTTAAATGTAAATATTTATTATTTTTAAATACTTTTTAATTCAGAATATAAATTTATGATCCTTTCCATTTGCCTTTTTTTTTCATTAAAAAAACAAGTTTAGCTGAGTTAAAATTTAAAATTAAGGTAGACTTCTTAGTTTAAAGAGTATTTACAAAAACATTTATATTTTATCGACTAAAAATATTAAAGTGTTGAAGTACTTTATTTTAAAATATGAACATACTACTTAGTTTTTCACATTTTGTACATTTAAATTAGTTATATATTGACAATTTTAATTAATGGTTTAAATTTGCCTAAATTTAAAAAATGTACAATGTCTAAATTAAAAGATAACAGTAAACAATAGATAAAATAACTGCCTTTTTATAGGCCTTTGGTCAATGAACAAGCCAATAAGCAAGTCATATTGTTAACTATTAGTTTTTGGGTAGAAAGTAAACAAAAGAAATTCCAAATTTCCACAGCCACCCACACTTGATTGGTTAGATAGACTATAAATACATTATGGTGCGTTGTTTACGGGCACAAAGAGGAAGGTTGGTGTGCACTAATAAGCAATAGATATTTCCCACTCATCAAGTTACTTTTGGCTTCCATTATCTTTCATTCCCACTTTAGTCTCCCTCATACAAGGATAATTCCAAAACTAAATTTGATTTAACTAAACTTGGATTTAGTTTTGATTTACCTAGTAACAAATATAAATTTTAGATTTTATTTTATTTATTTAGACAAACAA
This sequence comes from Vigna reflexopilosa, assembly GCA_027742785.1. Taxonomy (NCBI): domain Eukaryota; kingdom Viridiplantae; phylum Streptophyta; class Magnoliopsida; order Fabales; family Fabaceae; genus Vigna; species Vigna reflexopilosa. The sequence goes on from CM050914.1 coordinate 48,401,744, forward strand.
TCACTACTAAAAATTAATTTACTTAATCATTGATTTTAGCGACCGAAATATGGTGATAATAAATAGTGACAGCATTAGTCACCGGTTTCTGTAACTGACAAATTAAAAATAGTGACAAAATGAAAAGTTAATCATTTAAGAATATTTAGCAATTGAATTAGTGATTGAAATTATGTATTGCAACACTTCGATCGCTAGATCAATAACTGTTTAAAAGTAAATTAAAGAAAGATCGTTAATAACTGAATTTGAGATTGAAAAATTCATCTACTCAACTATGCATTTGGTTTTGGTCACAAAAATAAAACCAATTGGTGAATTAGTGATTATTTTTTTTTGGTGGCTAAATTAAATTCTTCCCCAGAAACATTACAGCTTGCCTCCATCTTACTAAAACAATGTAACCTCCACAATTGCGCATTTGTGTTTCGCTGGCAAAAATAAAATCAACTGATGAATTAATGACTCATTTTTTTTTGTTGCTAAAGTAAATTTTCCCTCTAAAACATTTCAACTTGCATCCATCTTATAGGAAAAGAAATGTCTTATATCTCAAGTCAAAAGGAAGTGAATTGGATAAAAATTAGTCATTTCAAAATCTTTGTAAAATTTTTGTTTTTCTTGAAATCAATAAACAAGAAATGATGAATCAACAATAAAAGAGAAAGAGTAAAAAAAGATCAACATAAATAATCTATATTGGTTTGGCTAATCCTAAGCCTACATCCGGTCATCCTTCAATAACCTTAGTTGAAAGGAATCCACTAAAAATTAATTGAGTTTACAAAAATACAAAGAACCCCTTTCAATGCACTTCTCACCACAATCAAAATCAACATAGTAATACAAAAGATGAATAACCTCACTCTCTTACAATAATTAAGAACACTCACAACTCTCAAACCCCTGGCAAACCCACACAAGTACAAAACACAAATTGTTTATGATAAATCTGATCTCTAATGCCTTGTTCACTTGAAGAGATTTGAGGAAGAGTGATTGAATGGATTTGAGAGGATTTAAAGATAAAATTTTTGTTGTTGTTTATTTGAGTGGATTTGGAGGTAAGTGAAAGTGGATTTAGAAGTAAAGTTTATAAGAATCAGTGCATTATTTAATTTATGTGACAGATTAAAAAAATTTACTTCAAAATCCACTCTCACTTACCTCCTTTAGTGTAGATCAAATCAGAACAACTTTAGCCCAATTTTCTTGAAAGAATCTTAATGTATAAGCAATCAATGTAGCCTTGATTCTCCAAGATCACTTCTTAAACGCTCCAGTAATCAAAACTCATTGCAACAATCCTGAGCATATAATTAATTATATAAACACTTAAGCTACTTATTGATTTAATTGACAGTTATAACAAATCAAGCTATTAAATGAAATGGATTTAAACAAAGTAAACTTATTTAACCAATTAGACAGCTTATGTAATCTATTACTATACTTAAGCAAATTTTCAATCCAATTTCATTTTAAGCAGATTTACCCACTTATGAAATAGATAATGACATTGCTTTCTATTTTAATAATTAGACAACTTATGTAATCGATTACTATAGAGTAGTTTGCCCCTGTTAAGCATACCAAGTGATCTGGTGAAATCTAACAGATTATATACTATGTTAAATTGATTATTTCAACCACAAAAGAGATTATTAATTTGTTTAATACATGATTCATTTAATACAAATGAATACTTATATCAAGCACAAACAAGATGTAGATAAAACAATTGTTATGTTATAAAAAAGGAAGATGAAGGAAGAAGGAGGTGCGATTACGATCATTTAAGTCATAAAAAATGAGTAAAAGTGGATAGGTAGGGTAATTGTAGGAGAAAAGAAATTTTTTTATCTTTGTTCAAAAGGATAGTTTAGATATTTAAAATATTTTGAAAATCCAGGAAGAAGCTGGCTTAGGTTAATTATGGCTGGTTTTTGCAGCTTATTTTACGTTGAATGGGCCGATTTGATATTTGTTCTTTGAGTGATGCTCCCTCCATCACCCCATCTTCTCCCTACACCTCTTCAATTTTTTTAAAATTCCAAATTTATCTTTTTACTTTTTACTTTTATTAATTTTACTTTTTATTTTTTAACTAATCCCAATCCCCTCTCACTTTCACTTTCCCTTTCACTTCAGCAGCAAGCCCCCACTCCCACCCATTGTCACTTTCTCTCCTTTTCTTAATTCCACGTCCATTAACACAACATTTTCCATTTCCGTTTCTTCAGCCATCATCAAAGCCAGAGACATTGAAACAATGCTCGTGTAGTTACAATCATTTATAACAAGGAGCTTTCAGGTAGTGCAACAATTGGTATAATCAAAACTTGTTATAATAATAATATTAACGTAAGTGATTACAAGAAACTAGGTAGTAACAACATTGTTGTGTTCCTCATTTTAAGGGATCACATGGAGGCCCATGTGGAGGAGGAATTTAGACTTTAGTAAACATAACCAGTGAAAACTCAACTAAGAGAATATTTATTTTATAGCTTAATTAAGTGCAGATTGTTGATTATTGAGATGATTTGAAAAAGAAATAATAAATTATGTGGGGATAAGAAAGAAAGAAGAAACAGAAAAAAATGTTCTGTTAATAGAAGTGGAAGAGAAAAAGTGACAGTGGAGGATGGGGGCTTGCTCTTGAGAGTGAAAGGGAGAGTGAGAGGGGATTGAGATTAGGGTTTTAAAAAATTGAAAGTAAAATTGGTAAAAATAAAAAGTAAAAAGAATAAATTTAAAATTAAAAAAATTGGAGAGATATAGGGAGTTGATGGGATGATTGAGGGAGCATCACTCCTGTTTTTTTTTTCTCTTTTGTGGAGAAAGTTTGCACCTTATCTGACCACATTTGCTTCCTGTAACCCACGTGTGAAATGAACATTTTAATCATAATGAAAAATAATAAAAACTTAAATTATTTTCAGATTCGAAAATATGCACAATTAAACATCCATTTTTCGAATTCAAAATGCATTTAAAAAATAGTACTTTTGGAATTGTACAATTTTCAAATTTAGAAATACGTATTATTTTTTAAAATTGATTTTGGAACGTGCAATCCAATTTAGAATGTACATTATTTCGTCTTCTTCTTCCTTCTTTTTCTTCGTTCATTCGCCGGTCTCACCCAAAAAACACACTCAAACCCTCTTCCTCCACAATCTTCCCTCAAACCCTAAAATCCCCTTCCTCCATTGCCTACGTCTCTCAATATCTTCTCCTCCATAGCCGCAAATCCTTAACAACAACCATGGCTTCCCATCTTCCCTTGCCTCACCACCTGCATAGAGTGAACAATGAATTAAACTAATTCCAACTCTTTCATAAGTTTATATTCGATTTCGTTTAAGCTCATTTATCAATAAAATTAAATGAGTTTATCTTCAATTCAAAATTTAATTCGTAAATGAATTAATTGAATTTGATTTATACATGTTGAATCAGATTGGATTATTAACTAGTTCAATATATATTAGGTTTAATTTGTAAATTTTAGGAAGAATCCGATTTTAATCATTTAAATTGAAAAAATACTTTCGTCTCTTAAATTAAAAAAAATGTTTTTAGTTTATAATGTTACATTTGAGAGATTAATTGATATTTAACAAGTAATCAAATGATAAATTTAAGAGACTATAAATGGGGCATTTTTTTTATTAATTTGATAGCCAAAATGAAATTTATCTTGAACTTTAGAATTAAAAATATAATTAAACTATGCATATAATGTCAAATAAATTTTTTATTTTAAAATATTTCTGAATTTTTTTTATAATCCATGGAAACAAGTAACAAACCAATAACCATCCTTCTCCTACTGTTGAGTTTCTTTCATCTTTCTAAAGAAGATGACATTTTAATTAATGATTAATTAAAATTATCTAAAAATATATTGTATTAATGGTAATTAATAAGATTACTTGTTAAGAAACATATAAATACGAAATTAATGTTTAAATAAAGACAACTTTTTTTATAATCATATTAACACCTTCTTAATAAGTATATAATTATATGATACCTGTATCCGGATTAACTAGTATAATTATAATGTTGGCAATGCTCTCCTTAATTTTTTTAGGATACAGGTTTAATAATAGTTTTATCGAAATTATATATGAGAATACATTTACTATGCAAGTATTTGAATAAATACCAATAAAATTATTTAAAAAATACAATTATTGAAAACATAAAGCTGGTAGTTTTAAAATGTATTTAAAACTGGGAATTTAATGAGTGTAATGAAATAGAAATTTATGGAAAAAATTATAGAGTAATATATATATATATATATATATATATATATATATATATATATATTATATACAGTATACATGGCAGCTCATTTTCTTTTCTTAAAGTGAGTTACTTTAATTCATATAAGGTTAGGTTTTTCACATATATTTTACAGAATTTTGAGGCTCTGATCATATAATGGAAACATGTTGGAAAAGGAAGTAGTACGAGAGAGAAAGAAAAGAAATGTTAGTTGTGTTTTTTTTTTTTCCAATCTCCAAATATTTATTTTATAATTATAATTTTTTTCAATAAATTTAATTTTTTATTTGAGAAAACATAGTCTATTTTCATTTTTGAAGATAAATTTCATTTAAAGGTTTTTAATTTTAAACATTATGTTTTGTTTGGATTATTATATCCTGTTTTTAGAAAATAAAAAATACTGAAATTATGTTCAATTTAATGATTTTCAATAAAAATTCCGGAAGCAATATTATATAAAAATTTCAAATAAACTTTTGAATAAGTTTTCTTTTGTTCACAAATAAGATGTGAACAGTGTTTGGTTTAGCTCCTATTTTTTTGTTTTCAAATTGTCAAATTTCAAATAAATATAGATTTCTATGATTTTTAAAATCCAGAACAACACATAAAAAGAAAATAAAAATAAAATGAGTGAAATTTTTGAAAGTTAAATTATATATATAGATGTAGACATATACACACATAAAGAACGAGTTCAAAAAACACAAACAAGGAGTTAAAGAAATTGATTGCAGAAAAAAACAATAGATATGTTCACAATCTGTATCTTCTCTGAAATTTGCCCCATGGACTTATTCTTGCAATAAAAAGAAACAAGGGAAACTGATAAGACATTTTTAGAAGAGTGGAAGGAAGGAAGCAAAGCATCAAGAGTACATAAATTGCATTACCAACAAAATCAGAATCTTAGATCTTCATGAAGGAGGGCAATTCCTTTTGTAGTCCGACTGACAATTTTCATGAATCTTGTTGCCCAGTTTTGGATGTAAGGGCGGACAGTAACGATAACCTTGATCCTTCTTACAAGGGATGGCTTTCTTATATTTATCATAAATATTACCGGTGACAGGATTGCCCTCAGCAAGCATTCTGGCGGTGATGGTGGGAAATTGTGAGTCCAATTGATGGAGAATGGGGCAGTCTTGTAGGGAGCCACCACACAGAGTGTTGGGAAACAACGGTATTTGTTCCTTCCTCTGCTAACCAAAAATAGGCACTATGCGGAAGCGTAGAAATAGAAGTGTATGCATAAGAAAAATAACACCGGAAATTTTAACGTGGAAAATCCTCTCGAAAAAAACCACGGGACCTAGTCCAGAAAAATATCTCCACTATGAAAGTAGGATTACAGTGTTTCTCTCACTCTCTGAGGATCTCTCTGTGTAAATCTCACAATCTCGGATGGTATACAAAATACTCTCAGTTCCACACACTCACAAAAAACACTCTCTCTATTTTTCTTCCCCTTCACCGTGGCTCTCTTTCTCTCACGATGGATTTCTTCTTCTCTGTTGGTATATATCTCACTCCACGGTTTGTCTTCATTTTATAGCCAAATGAAGGACAAACAATTGTGGTTTTCGTAGTTGGTAAGTTTGTGGTGTGGTAGCTGGCAGATTCCTTTCTGTTGGGAATGAGTTGTAGCTGCAAGGTGGAAAGCAAATAACTTTCGGTGCACACATACTACAACTTTGCTTCATGCTTTTTGGTGGATGCACATGTGTGTGGGTCCATTGTTAATGTTTTTCCAACAAATCTCCCCCATAAACATTAAATGGACCTTTTTCATCTTTCTGACTTAGTCAGAAGGTACTACGATACCAGCACCTTGGCAACAGTCTTCAACCTTTTTGGTTGGTATTGACTTAGTCATCATGTCAGACCAATTCAAGTCTGTATGGATTTTCTCTATCTTCAATTTCTTCTCATCCAGCGCTTCTCGTATCCAGTGATACCGCACGTCGATATGTTTCGAGCGTGAATGGAACATGGGGTTCTTGGTTAGATGGATGGTACTTTGATTATCACAGTTCACCACATAATCGTCTTGATTATGTCCTAATTCACTTAGGAAATTCTTCATCCATAACATCTCTTTAGAGGCTTCAGTCACTGCTACATATTCTGCTTCAGCAGTAGACAATGTCACACATTTTTGTAGCTTTGACTGCCAAGAAACAGCTCCCCCTGCAAAAGTAATCAGATAACCTGATGTTGACTTCCTTGAATCGACATCTCCAGCCATGTCTGAGTCTGAATATCCAATTAGCTTTAGGTCTCCATTGCCAAAACACAAGCTTCTTTTGGCAGATCCTCTGAGATACCTTAGTATCCACTTAACAGCTTCCCAATGCTCCTTTCCTGGATTTGACAGGAATCTGCTCACAACTCCTACAGCATAGCCAATATCTGGCCTTGTACAAACCATTGCATACATAAGGCTACCCACGGCAGAAGGGTAGGGTACCTTGCTCATTTCTTCTTTTTCTTCTTCATTCTTTGGACATTGCGACTTGCTGAGTTTGAAATGTCCAGCAATTGGAACACGAGCAGATTTGGCATTGTGCATGTTGAACCTTTTGAGAATCTTCTCAATGTAATCTTCTTGAGATACCCATAGCATTCTTCTAGAACGGTCTCTGGAGATTTTCATTCCAAGTATCTTCTTCACTGCACCCAGGTCTTTCATGGCAAAAGACTTACTCAATGCCTTCTTGAGAGCAGCTATTTTAATTTTGTCCTTCCCTACAATCAACATATCATCAACATACAAGAGAAGTATGATGGACTCACCATTTTCATAATGCTTCACAAACACACAATGGTCTGCGGAGGTCTTCTTGAAATTATGTTGGATCATGAAGGAATCAAATTTCTTGTACCATTGTCTTGGAGCTTGCTTCAGACCATAGAGGCTTTTCTTCAGACGACACACTAAGTGTTCTTTGCCTGGTTCTTCAAAACCCTCTGGTTGCTTCATGTAAATTTCTTCCTCTAGGTCTCCATGTAAGAATGTTGTTTTGACGTCCAGTTGTTCAATCTCCAGGTCTAATTTTGCTGCTAGACCGAGAATTGCTCTAATGGATGTCATCTTCACCACTGGTGAGAATATTTCATCAAAGTCTATTCCTTTCTTCTGGTTGCACCCCTTCACGACAATTCGTGCTTTGTACCTTGGGCTTGGGTTGTTCTCTTCATTCTTGAGCTTGAACACCCATTTGTTCTGCAATGCTCTTCTTTCTTTTGGTAATTCTACCAAATCATATGTCTGATTTTCTTTTAAGGATTGCATCTCCTCTTCCATGGCTTGCAACCATTTGTCTTTGTCTTTCATCTCCATTGCTTCTACAAAGCTTTGAGGTTCGCCTTCATCAGTAAAATTAACATATTCATCTGAAAAATACCTTCTTGACGGTTGCTTCTGCCTTGTTGATCGTCTCAATTGGGGTTCTTGCGGAGCATCCTCAATTGGTTGATCTTCTTCCGTCAGATTAGGTTGATTTGCTTCTTCAGCCATTTCATCAAGTTGTAACTCTGGTTCGGCTTGATGAGTCTCTCCCCCTGAGTTGTTTATCACAATAGGGCTTTGATCACTTATCAGCTTAAGTGTTGGTTTCTCCACTTTCTTGATGTCTTGGATTGTCTGATCTTCAAAGAACACCACATCTCTGCTTCGAACAATCTTTCTGTTTGCAGGATCCCATAATCTGAAACCAAATTCATCTCTCGGAGAACCAAGGTATACACATTCTTTCGCCTTAGCATCGAGCTTTGCTCTTTCATCTTTCGGAATGTGAACTGATGCCTTACATCCGAAGACTCTCAAGTTGCGATATGAGGCCTTTTTACCGGACCATACTTCTTCTGGAATCTTTCCATTTAATGGTCTTGAGGGTGATAAGTTGATTAAATCAGCTGCTGTCACCACTGCCTCCCCCCAGAATGACTTGGGAAGTTTTGCGTGAGACAACATGCTCCTGACCTTCTCGGCAATCGTTCTGTTGAATCTTTCAGCTACACCATTCATCTGAGGTGTCTTGGGAGGTACTTTCTCATGTTTGATCCCATGAGTCTTGCAATAGTGCTCGAACGGACCTCTATACTCTCCACCATTATCACTTCTCAGACATTTCAACTTTCTACCAGTTTCACGTTCAACTGAGGCGTGAAACTCCTTGAAGATTCGTAGAACTTCATCTTTTCTCTTCAATGGATAGACCCACAGCTTTCTGGAGTGGTCATCAATGAAGGTAACAAAATATTGAGCTCCACCAAGGGACTTTTCAGATGTTGAACAAACATCTGAGTGTACAAGATCCAAAATATGCTCTTTTCTTCTTCCACTTTCAGATCTACGGAAGGACACTCTACGCTGCTTACCTGCTAAGCAATCTTCACACAGTTCAAGTGGTTGCCCTTTTATACTTTGGAGATGATCTTTTGCGAGGATCTCTAATCCCTTCTCGCTCATGTGGCCTAGTCTTTTATGCCACAACTCCTTACTTTCTTCTTGAGCAACATTCGTCTCTCCTTTGTATATCTTTCCTTGCATGCAGTACAAGGAGCCTTCCTTCTTGCCTCGAGCAACAATCATGCTTCCTCGACAAAGTTTCCATCTTCCGTCGCTGAATTGGTTGTTCATTCCAGCATCATCTAGCTTGCCAACTGAGATAAGGTTTAGACGCATCTCTGGTACATGTCTTACCTCCTTCAGTACAAGTTTGTTTCCATTTTCTGTCGTCAAAGTCACTTCTCCTATGCCCACAATTTTGCTTGTGACATGATTTCCCATCTTCACTGTTCCAAAATCTCCTTTTTGATAGGATGAGAAGAATCCCTCATGAGGAGTAACATGGAAAGATGCTCCGGTATCAACTATCCAAGTGCAATCATCAAAAGCAATATTTAGATAGTTTACCTCACTAATAAGGAACACATTCGCATCATCTGATACCACCGCCGTTGTGGTCTTTTCTTCCACCTTCTTTTTGGGATCTACCACATCAGGGTGTACAGTTCCATTCTTCTGATCTCTCTTCAGGAATCTACATTCTGGCTTCTTGTGACCATCTTTTCCACAATAAAAGCATGTCAAACCTTTGGAACGAGACTTGAATCTTCCTCGTGACTTTTCACGTTTTCCTTTGCTTCTGTGATCACTCCTTCCTCTATTCTCAACAACATTGGCTTCTGAGTAACTACTCGATCCCCTTTCTTTCCTTCTGGATTCTTCATTCAGTAAACTGTCTGTGATGTTATCCAGACTGAGCTTTCCATCTGGTGCTGAGTTACTGAGAGTGACCACCAACGTGTCCCAACTCTCCGGTAGAGAACTAAGGAGTAGAAGAGCTTGTAACTCGTCATCTATCTTCATATCTGCCTTCATTAATTGGTTCACAATACCTTTGAAGGTGTTGAGATGCTCGATCATATTCTGGTCGTCAGAATACTCCAACTTTACGAGTCGCCTGACGAGGTGAGCTTTATTTCTCGGAGTCTTCTTTTGAATCATAGATTCAAGCTTTGTCCATAACTCATACGCATCGGTATAAGTCGATACATGCTCAAACAAGCTTTTGTCGATGTATTTCCGAATCATAACCACTGTTTTACGATTCAGAATCTCCCAATCTTTTTCGGTCTTCCCTTCTGGAATTTCCGGATTTGTGATCGGCTCATACAAATCCTTGCAGTATAGATGATCTTCCATCATCGGCTTCCAGTAGGAGTAATTATCCGCAGTTAGCTTGAACATGTCTCCTTCCATCTTGAGTTTCACAGGATTCTGACTTTTTCGAACCGGTAGTTCTGATACCACTGTTGGGAAACAACGGTATTTGTTCCCTCCTCTGCTAACCAAAAATAGGCACTATGCGGAAGCGTAGAAATAGAAGTGTATGCGTAAGAAAAATAATACCGGAAATTTTAACGTGGAAAATCCTCTCGAAAAAACCACGGGACCTAGTCCAGAAAAATATCTCCACTATGAAAGTAGGATTACAGTGTTTCTCTCACTCTCTGAAGATCTCTCTGTGTAAATCTCACCCTCTCGGATGGTATACAAAATACTCTCAGTTCCACACACTCACAAAAAACACTCTCTCTATTTTTCTTCCCCTTCACCGTGGCTCTCTTTCTCTCACGATGGATTTCTTCTTCTCTGTTGGTATATATCTCACTCCACGGTTTGTCTTCATTTTATAGCCAAATGAAGGACAAACAATTGTGGTTTTCGTAGTTGGTAAGTTTGTGGTGTGGTAGCTGGCAGATTCCTTTCTGTTGGGAATGAGTTGTAGCTGCAAGGTGGAAAGCAAATAACTTTCGGTGCACACATACTACAACTTTGCTTCATGCTTTTTGGTGGATGCACATGTGTGTGGGTCCATTGTTAATGTTTTTCCAACACAGAGACATGGTCTCATTGGAGTTGGACAGAGCTGCAATGCTAAGATGTGCATGCAGCGTAATCACCACAGCCCATATCAAGAAACCGGTTGCTGATCGCTTCTTCATGCCTCTCATCACTTCTACACTGTAATGGACATCCAATATCTACCCCTTAATATATATATATATATATATATATATATATATATATATATATATACACATGGTAGTCCCACTATTACAGCTGCACTTCATTATGGTGGCAGTTGCAAGTAATAAACCTAACCTTCTCCCTCATTATAATTCTTCTTTCCATGTGCAGTGGGGCATAAATAAGAACATTCTTAGCACAGTCTTTTTGGAATCGGGATCAGCAGTTCAGTTCGGTTTTCAATAGCGCCAATCTTGATAATTCAGAGATCAAGCTATTCATCCATCTTTTCTTAATACACTACACCATGATTTCTAATTCAATTCAATTCATGCTGCACACAAAAAATATTCCTAATTCTTTTAAACAATTATCAATTGAAAAACATTAACAACAATGTTCTGTAAATTATCGTTGGGATAGTTTTTTCCATATATTAGATTATTATATATTTTAGATGAATTCTTACTGAACACTCTTAATCACAATTAAAATGATTTATAATTTTATACATTAGAGATATTTACTTATTATAAATTCAATCAGAGCAAAATTCTCTTTATATATAAAAGAGTAATCCGATTTTGATAAATTTATATAAATATTTTAAAAATTTGTATATATATATATATATATTCATTCATATACATACATACATATCGATTATTTTTAAGTAATACAAAATAATTTCTTATAAAGTGAAACTATAAAAGTATTTACAGAACAATATGCTTTAAAACTCCTAAGAGTATTCAAAATATTTTTGAATGTTAATACAAAAATAAAAATACTTAAAATGACTAGTAACCATATCATCTTTGATGTTAACTGTTTAAAACAAAAAGTGGTTTTCCTGTTTCAATATATCAACATTAAATACTGGTAAACTTATTTCTATGTACATAAATATGTTTTTTTGTAACATAAATATGTACATAAACAAAAAATCACTCAAAGATAATTTTGCCAAGGCTGAAATTTCCACGAATGATATAATAAATACAGGGAGAGCGGTGGCACCCAGTGCATTAAAGCCTCCCATGTTTTCGTAAAACATATACAGAAATCTGATTAATAAAAGTTTATCAATAATCTGTGTATTACTAGCGTGTCCAGCTTTGCTTACAGTTTATCAATGGGCGCAACTTACAGATCAATTGCTTTGCGAAACATCCTCTTCTTCCTCCTCTCCTTGTGCCACCCTTACTTTTCCATAGCAGACTTTATTTACCGTCCTGTTGACCTTTTCACCTTAAACTGTGGCTCCGCTTTAAACTTCACTCTCGATGGTCGGAACTGGACTGGAGATAGCAATACGAAATTCCTCTCCGAAAGCAAGGACTCAGTTGCTGTTCCAGCAGACACACAATCAACAATACAGGGCCCTTACACTTATGCTCGTCTCTCTCACTCCCAATTCACCTACTCCTTCCCCGTCACCACACAAGGCCCCTTCTTTCTTCGTCTCTTCTTCTACTCAACTTCATACCAAATGTTTGACCGCCAGAAAGCCAATTTCTCAGTCCAAGCAGGCCCATACACCCTCCTTCAACATTTCAATCCTTCCCTGTATGCTGAAGCTGATGACGACCCAACCCACTCCGACATCTTGTTCAGAGAGTACTGTATCTACCTCCAACATGATCAGAGGCTCCACATAACCTTCGCTCCAAGTACCACAGAGTCCTACGCTTTCATAAATGGAATCGAGATTGTTTCAATGCCCTCTTATCTATACTACTCCAACCCTAATTACACTTTTCCTGACGACATCACTAGATTGCCACAATTTGTTGGTCACATGAACCAAGTATATATCATTACAAATAACTCTGCTCTCGAGACAAAGCACCGGTTGAAAGTTGGAGGAGCACAAATCTCCCCGTCACAGGACACTGGCATGCTCAGGACCTGGGATACGGATGACAAATACCTAATTACTGACAGTGGACCATCCGCTGATTATGCAAAAAAAACTAATCTCAGCTTCGTTCAGATTCCTAACTACACGGCACCGGACCAAGTTTACCGCACCGTAAGGAATATTGGAATGAATCCCTTTAAGAACCTCACATGGCAGCTTCCTGTTTATTCTGGCTTCTTCTACTTGCTAAGGTTACACTTTTGTCAGCTTAACCCGGAGGTTCAAGAGCGCGGTGAAGAAATGTTCTACATATTCATTCAGGATCAGTTGGCTGAAGGAGGGGCAGACATTCTCAAGTGGAGCGAAAAACAGAAGGGTGTACCGGTGGTTAAAGATTACGCAGTTTACATTCCAGGAAATATGGAAAAGGTATATCTTTCACTGGAAATGCATCCTAATAGTAAAAGCCCCATTCAGGATGCACAACTCAATGCAATTGAAGTTTTCAAAATTAACGACACAACAGGTAGTCTCGCCGAACCGAACCCAGACCCTCTTCCACAAACCACCAATAAGCAAATCTCAAAGACGAAAAATAGCGGCACCAGAAGACCCTTAATTGCCGCGGTCACAGGTGCAGTTTCTGGTGTCGTTTTACTCTCCATTATAGTGGCTTTCTTCATCAACAAACGCAAGCAGAACGTTTCCGTTTACAAATACCAGAAAGATGGAACTTCTCGCGGGGTTGGTTCATCATCGCTACCCACCAACCTCTGCCGTCACTTCTCAATCGCAGAAATCAGGACCGCCACAAACAACTTCGACAAACTCTTTGTCGTTGGAGTGGGAGGCTTCGGCGACGTGTACAAAGGCTATATCGATGACGGCCAAACACCTGTCGCTATCAAAAGGCTCAAACCGGGTTCTCAGCAAGGTCTGAACGAGTTCATGAACGAGATCCAAATGCTCTCTCAACTTCGTCACCTCCATCTTGTTTCCCTCATCGGTTACTGCTACGAGAGCAACGAGATGATACTCGTTTACGATTTCATGGATCGCGGAACCCTCCGTGACCATCTCTACGGAACCGATAACCCTCCGCTCTCATGGAATCAAAGGCTTCAGATATGCATAGGTGCCGCACAAGGACTACATTATCTGCATACAGGTGCAAAACAGATGATCATTCACCGTGACGTGAAAAGCACAAACATCTTGTTGGATGAAAAATGGGTGGCGAAGGTTTCAGATTTTGGGTTATCTCGAATTGGGCCCACGGGTTCTTCAATGACCCATGTGAGCACAAAGGTGAAAGGCAGTGTTGGGTATTTGGATCCGGAGTATTACAAACGACAGCGTTTGACGGAGAAGTCGGACGTGTACTCGTATGGGGTGGTGCTCTTGGAGGTATTGTGCGGGAGGCAGCCTTTGCTCCGAACGGCGGAGAAGCAACAGGTGTCACTTGTGGATTGGGCGAAGCATCGTTATGAGAAGGGGTTTCTGAGTGAGATTGTGGATCCAGCACTGAAGGGCCAGATAGCACCTCACTGTTTGCGCAAATTTGGTGAGGTTGCGTTGAGCTGTTTGCTTGAGGATGGGAATCAACGACCTTCCATGAACGTGGTGGTTGGAGTGTTGGAGTTTGTTATGCAACTTCAGCTTCAGGATAGTGCTAATGTCAATGTCGTGTTGGAAAGTGGTGGGGATTATGAAGACAGTACTACTGAGGACATGTTTAGCGGTAGCCATAGTAGTGTGCATGTTTCTGACTACAGTAATAGCAGTGGATTGAACTCTACAAGCTACGCGAGTCAGGAATCTGACAGGTTGATCTCAGAGCATGTTTTCTCTGAGATTAATGATCCAAAGGGACGCTAATTAATCCACTTCAATATGCTGTTACTAGTATTTAATGAAGATTATTACAAGTTTATTCAAATTTATCCTATGGTGGTTTTAGAAATTAAGGACTTGTCCATCATAATCTCAATTAAGATAGACTCATATGACTTTAAATATTAAGATAGTAAATTTAAGTAAAATATTTGTTACTGACTGTTTCACATAATGCATCATTTTAGTAGAATCCATATAAACATAAAGTTTTTTTTATTAAGTACAAAAGATCATTTGCTACATTTTTTCAGTAACAATAAATTATTAACACTAATTACTTTTATCAACGAAATTATTGACACTAGTTAGACTCAATCTTCAAAAACCTACTTAAAAAATTATCATCAACGATTTTATAGTTACGGACATGTACATGTGCAATACAAATTCATTATTGATAACTAATTGACATCGACTTTTATTTTACAATAAATATCTGTTTTAATGTACATGTTAATGTTAATGAAAAATAAAATACTTACTGGTTATAATTAAC
The DNA here is from genome assembly GCA_027742785.1 of Vigna reflexopilosa. Classification (NCBI taxonomy): domain Eukaryota; kingdom Viridiplantae; phylum Streptophyta; class Magnoliopsida; order Fabales; family Fabaceae; genus Vigna; species Vigna reflexopilosa. The sequence continues at coordinate 48,416,846 of CM050914.1, forward strand.
TTAAACCTTCCTCTCTACTACTCATAGTTTCGTCGATGCGTGTTTTGATGTCTATAAGAATTTAATACATATATCATCTAATTAATAAAAAAATAGTCAACATATTCTTGTAATAAAAATGTAAAGTTTATAATTAAATATTATTAATAATATTCTACAAAGCAAGTGATTACTTGTTTTTGACAAATGTTTTACTAAAAGATCAAAATTCTTTAATTTCAGAAAACTGAAACATGAAATGTGATATTTAATCTTTGTAAAAGAAAAAGAAAAAAAATTACAAAATTATAAATAAGAATTAGATTGAAAAATTTTATATTCTTAGTTAGTCGACAAATCATGCAATCATCTATTCATTAAGTAGACGAAATATTTGTGGCTGGAAACCATAGTTGCTAAATATATGCACTTTTCTATCCTTCTGGCATTGAAAAATGATGAAAGCTTAATGATCAGTGAGAGAATGTTGAAGTTGAAAGAAAATAAGTAAGGAAGCATTCCATTACGTGCAAATAAATGTTTCTAATAATTTAATCTAAGTCTTCTTACAAGTCTTCCTTGGGTAGTTCAATATTTATTGTCCTTTCTTTTTCTCATTAAAGAAACAAATGTTTGAGTTTAAATTTCTAGAACTAGTTAAATTTAGTGTTCCTACTTGGAATTCAACTTTTTTTAACGGATCATTTAATGATCTGAAATCTTTGCTTTATTAATATATAAGATGAGGTGTGGAAAATAAGGAAGAAAGTAACGTTTTAATAACTACAAATGAGTTATTAAGTTTAATATTTACAACTAAAATAGTCTTTAAGTAATTATTTAAAGGAAAGTAAATACCAGTTAAAAATCACTTTTTATATATTTCCATCAAATTGAATAAATGAAAAGTTATTTCTCTTTAATTTAAATAAACGTGATTACCTAAAGCAAATAAAGAGTATAAATTTTATATAATTAACTAAAAATAGTTATTAAGATTTCAATACTTTTTGTAATTTATCACATAATTATCTATTTTATTATTTTTAAGTTTATAACTTTTATTTCACATGTATAACTTATAATTTTAGAAAATACAAAAGCATGGGTGTGATAATCAAATTGTTGTAATTTTAATTTATATATATAACTTTTAGTCTACAATTGTAATAACAAAATTTAAATATTTACAAGTTTTGTATTTAGAAGGGGTGTATGATAAAGGATTTGACACCGTCATTAAACTGTGGATCACTGATTAATTCCATAGATTATATATATAAAAAGATTGAAAAATATGAAACACTATAAAAAATGGATTGATCTCTAATTTAAATGTAAATTATATTGTTGTTATAAATTAATATTACAAAAAAAATAAGGGGTTGGAAAATATAAATATTATAATAATTATATATTTACTATATTTTGCAGGTAAATATCAACGTAGCTGTTGTTTGGTGATTATCATACATAAAATATTGAAAACAAAATTGATTTTAGTCGTTTTCTCAATTTTTATATTTTTAAATTGATGTATTCAATCCTCTCTTTTTTTTAATATATTATTTTAGTTCTGTATATTTAAATTTAATATCTAATGAAATTTTTTGACTGTGACAAGATTTACAGAAGGATTGTTGAATGAAGTGGGAGTTTTATCCCTTATAAGCCAAAAAATATTTTTATAGTAAACCAAATCGAATTCATTAACTAAAGAAAGCGATCCACCGTAGGCACAGTTTTAGCGTTGTTTTCAAATATTTATCTTCAGTGGGAGATGCCCCGCAGAACTAATGCTCCATTGTTTCCCACAATTATTAGCCTTTCATTGTCATCATCACAACCCTAATCAATTGCATGTGGACTTATCTTATATGGACATTTCATATGGAATAATATCCAATATTTTCTCTTTATTAGAAAAAATGAAATATTTGAGAAAATAATAATAAGAAAAGTGAGTCGTTTATATCTGTAAAGAAGGTATTTTTGTGTGTTTGATTGAAGATATCAAAACATCTTAAATTCTTAACATTTTTTGTTTTCTGTTAAAGTATACAATATAAAAATAGTACATTTTTTGTTTTCTGTTAAAGTATACAATATAAAAATAGTTGTACATAGATTTAAAACATCATTTGGTCCATACTTTTAGGAGTTTGGTTCAAAGTGATTCTATCTTTTAAAAAAGTTCAGTAAAATTTTATGTTTCGTTAAAAAATGTTCATCCGTCCTTTTTGTTCACACCGTTAAAAACATAACGGTGCAAATGCCACCAGGACAAACCTGAGTGAGCTGTGCGTGAAAGAATTAAATACAAAGAGAGAAACGTAAATGGTTATTTGAAGAATTAAATACAGAGAGAGAAACGTAAATGGCTTTATCACCCTATATACTATTCCACCCTATGCACCAGTTTTATACACCCACCTCTAGATTCCACCCTATATCACCCTATATACTATTCCATTCAATAATAACTAAAAAATAATATAATTTTCGAAACCCATAAAATTAGATATTTCACTGTTAGGACGACATCAATATAACTAAAACAAAGAATCATTGCTTATTAACAACAAAATCGTGACCATTAGATAACCTCTGCACCTCTCTCATCAATCTTTATATCTTCAAAGAAACCTCCTTTAGCTTCCCTAGACCTATTTTATAGACCCAAAATTTAAAATCTGCACAATGGAAACCTTAGCCTGTAACCGTTCACCATTCTTATAATTCACTCATGCAACCCCAGAATATCATTTGCGTACTTTACCTATCAACAAGGGATGTAGCAGAACATGCACAACAACAATTTCATGCACTTGGTATTAACCATATTATGATTTCCCTCCCAAGGTAGGTACCACAAAAAACCATTAAATGTCAATATCAAGAACCCCTTCTAGCTCTCTGGATTCCAACGTCTACACTATATAGGAAGAAAATATAATATTTCTCTTCATCTTACCGTGGCCCCCACATGCATTGAAACTCTTCACTTGCAAAAAGAAAACATGCACTCTGTAGAAATTTTTGAACAATAAATATATGTTCTCATGGTATCAACTTGTAGTATAATATCTGGGAAATATACTCTTTGTATTTTTTTCTGGATTACTTTCTAGAACACACAAATACACAGACAACACTTTAAACTCTCAAACTTACACAACATACAACTCACAAAGTACAACCCATTTTCTCTCTTTCTCTCACGGTGATGCACAACTCAAACAAACACATGACTCAATAATACATGCAACAACTCCACTCTTTCTCTGGTTTCTCACAGTAGTGAACCTTTCTCTCTTTCTCACACAAATAACTCTCATAAAATACCATGACTTTGCTGCACACACTATTGGAGACCCTCTCCTTTCTTTCTCTCACAAAACTGTGAGGCTTCTCTTTTCTTTGCATTCTACTGCCCAATCCTACGGTGCACACACTTACAAGTGTGCCATGCTTCTTCTCTGGCCACAAGGTCCCCATTTATCATAAACAAAAGAACAAACATTGGTGACTGTTTTAGTGCTCACTTTCGGTGCTCACATAATTACATACAAACAAAATTTTTCCAAGTGCATGGGTCCAAACAAATATTTAAAGTTTACCCAACACACTCATACCATTATGTGATGACAGTACATTACTCAACATTTATACCACTTCCATACATTTAATACCCATCAAACATTCCATGCAATTACAAAATAATAATTTATTATTCCCATAAACCCATGTTGGTATCTCTATTGAGAACATAACCCATCACCATTGCACTCTATTGTCATATTTCACTCATACAACACGTTAACACTTCCTACTCTTATTTACATTCTTAACCTAGCCAACCCACCCTTCAAAGATTCACGATATGCACTTGTCCCTTATTACAAAACCACATGCACTGTAATCCTTCAACCTATGCATTCATATTATGGGAATAACATCCCAAACCATTTTTTTTCCTTAACAACCCACAACCTTCCAATTGGGTATACTATTTATCTACACTATTTCTCAAGATCAACAAGTTTCAAAGGAAACATCATGCTCAATCAATACATCAAAAAGTTAACTCCCCTTACCTAGGTTTTCGAGTGAATTCTTTAAAGGTCCCTTGGTTCCTAGAGAATCTTGTGACTGGAACAAGGGCCCCTGCACAACTCCTTGGTACTCAGTCTTCTCCCTATTACTCATTATGCTCATGGTGGAGGACACTCTCTTGCACACTCTCTCAAGTTGTTCTGGAATGTAGCTTAGGATTGCTTCTTATTTCGCACACAATTCGTTGGAGGTCGCACGTTCTTCCTCCCCCACTGCTGTAGTCGTTGAGGATACCCAGCTAGTGGCTCCCCCGGGTCTCGCTGGATTCCCTCAAGTACCCATCAGATTCTCATTTAAGATTCATGGAGCTTATAAAATGATGGCAAAGCTTCCTAGGAAGTTGTTGGAAAAAGGGAGTTATCTCCTCTATCGGTGATTGTTATGTGAAGAGGGTTACTCCAAAGGTGAGGATTATTGGGGTAGAGCCCTCTATGCAAATGCAATGACGTTGTCATTCCATTATGATCAGAGAGTGATTTTGGACCAGGTCGGAGGATTTGCAGATAGTGTGGCTGTTGGAATTTGCACCTAACTTACCTCATTTTAATTTTTTTAAAATATTTACACAATGCAACCTCTTTAAACGTGTCACGTATTCATCAAACGCCACGGTAACATTTGCACCGTTATGTTTTAACGGTGTGAGCGAAAAGGACGAAATGAAATATTTTTTAACAAAATATGAGTCTTACTAAACTTTTTTTAAAAGGTATAATCACTTTGAACCAAACCCCGGATCAAATTGTATTAAACCTTTTACATAACACAACGTATTCAATTATGTTAACTGTTTTATGTTTGAATAATGCTCTGCTGTGGTTGAAATTTTCAGACATATTAAATAACTTTGTCGGTAAGTATTCTTTTTTTGGTATGCACTTCTTTTGGATCTCTACCTTTTGTGGCTTATATTTTTAGCATTTTTATTGTATATAAAGTTTGTTATTGTAATTATCATGAACTCTAGTTTAGATTTCAAAGAGAATTAATTCTTGCTTGAGCCTAATGGAAATAAAGTCGATTAGTTCATCTATTGTTGATAGCGAGTTCCAATATTCAAGAGTATAGTGTGTAGCAGGTTGAGAGTGGAAGAAACAAACAAAAAAGATTCAAAGTATGCCTAAACGCCGTACTCATTGACCATTTAATATATACCAGATGAATGAAGAGATAGGGAAGAAAACTCATATGGACTATTCTACACTTTTGAAAATATATGATGAAGGGATTTAAAAAGCAAGCGTTGAAAATATACACTTTGGTACTCTCTTCCATCCACCAACTGTCAAGTTAGGTTGGACGGTTGACAAAGTTCTTTCTAACGAAACGCGTTGATTAAACAAACCAACGACAAGATTATAGCTACGAAAATCGAAGATGAGTAGAGGTGGACAGTGGTGGGTTAGAGGCAAGTGTTTGAAACTATGTTTCTCAAATGTCTGGGCTTCAGCTGTTCCAAGAACACATCTCAGAGAAATTATCCAACAATTATAGAAGAGTTGAGCCTTCAATTTTCTCTCTCCCATCTTACCAAATCAACCAACAACTTTGATCCAAAAAGGGTAGTTGGCCATGGACCATGTTGCGAAGTATATGAAGCTTCTCTCCAACGTGGTGACGGCTCTCCTTATACAGTCGCAATAAAGAGATTTATTAGTCTAAAAGACAGTGACATCTTCAAGAATGAAATAGAATTGCTTTGCCAGCTTCGTCACCCTAATATCGTCTCTCTTGTAGGATTCTGCAACCACAAGAAAGAGAAGATTATTGTGTACGAATACCTGTCCAATGAATCTCTTTATCAACACATACAAAGTGGGAAACTGTCATGGAAGAAAAGGTTGGAGATCTGCATAGGAGCAGCACGTGGACTGCACTATCTTCACGCTGGAGCAAAGCGCACCATCATTCATCGTAATATCAATCCTAGCAACATTCTTTTGGATGGGAACATGGAGCCAAAGCTTGCAGCTTTTGGCCTTAGCGTACAGGGACAACGTTTTATGTCAAAGCCAAAGCCAATTAAAGTAGATTCTCCTGCGGGTAATAATGTTTTATTTTATCATATTACTTACGTACTGCCATGAAATTTTGGGTTGTTTTTACCATTTTGGTAATGGGTAGGTCACAACTTTGTATAATAAAATCACTTTCAGCATCCAAGGTTATCAGATACCATACAGAGTTGGAACAGCAGAAAGCAAAACTAACTAGAAACAACATAAAACTAACTAGAAACAACATAAAACTAACAATGATATATCCTAAAAAAGATTCTGCTTTGTTTTCATGTTAAACACGGTTAATTTTTAGAAGCAAAACAGTAGCGTTATTGAAGCCAAAAAAAGGTCTGTTTTATTAATGAAAAATGTTGCAATATTTAAAACTTAAAAAAAAAAAAAAAGTAACTACTCACTATCCTAATTTTACTCGACCACTACAACACATAATAAACAAAGTAACTAAATCCTAAAAACTAGGAACAAATTTTGACGCAATTAAATTAACAATAAAACATTCCTAAAGCATTTTTTTAACATTCTTTCTTGTTTTAGGAGCTGCAAACACAAGTCTTGATCTTAAAAATTCAAATTTGCAAGTTGGCAATGGTTTAGTAAAAACATCTACAACTTGATATTTTGTTTTGCTCTCAACTATATAGCTTGATTGACGGTAGTTGTTGCAGTAACAAATTCTACTTCAGTAGTGGATTGGGATCCAGTTTCTTACTTCTTTGAGCTCCATGAAAAAACACCATAGCCAAAAGTAAAATAGTAACTTAAAGTGTTTCTCATATCATCTACGAAAACTCTCGAATCACTATCAGAAAAACTAATTAGTTTGAACTCCTTGTTCCTTGTGAACTTCACACCAAAATTACTTGTATCCTTTACATATTGAATCACTCTTTTGACAGCCTTGAGATGCAATTCACTTGCACAATGCATGAATCGAGACAAAATACTCACCGCATTCAAAATATCAGGCCTTGTTGCCATGAGATACATCAAGCAACTAATCAAGCTCCTGAAATATCCTTCATTAACTTTGTTAGCACCATCTTCTTTATGCGACTTTTCCTTTTGATTCATTGAGTGCTTACTGCCTGGCACTTCTCCATTCAGAATTTCTTTAGAATTCCCTTTGCATATTTTTTCTAGCATATGAAAATTTCACCTTGTCCTTGCTTGATCTCCATGCCAAGGAAGTAGGAGATAACTCCAAGATCTTTCATTTCAAACACCTTCATCATCTCCTGTTTGAAGTTTTGAATATGCTCTAGATTGTTTCCTGTAACTAGTGGGTCATGGACATACAATGAAATAATAAGAATGCCAGTGTCATTGTGCTTGACATACAAGGTTGTTTCTGATAGACTTTTCTCAAATCCAAAATTCAGCAAATATTCATCAATTTTGTTATACCAAGCTCTTGGACCTTGTTTTAGACCGTAAAGGGCTTTCTTGAGAAGATAGACTTTATCTCCCTCACTTCACGCTTACTCTGTGTAACATGAGCGAAACACAAACAATCAAATACTTTAAGGAATTTTAGAAATGGATTATAACTATACCATGTCTCAAATGGTGTTAATCCTTTCACTGCCTTTGTGGGAAGCCTGTTTTGAAGAGACACGACTGTATTTGTTGCCTATGCCGAAAACTTCTTTAGCAAATTCTTCTCATGCAACATGCATCTTGACATGTCCATGATGTATCTATTTCTTCGCTCATTAACTTTATTTTGTTGAGGTGTGTAAGGGGATGTAAGTTGATGCTCTAGTCCTGAATGTTCACAAAACTTGTCAAATTTTGCTAAAGTATACTCCTTCCCATTATCAAATCTTACAATCTAAATTTTATAGCTATTTTGATTCTCAATTATTGTCTTAAACTTCCAAAAAACTTGAACTACTTCTGATTCAAACTTCAAGAAAAAAATCTGACACATTCTAGTGAAGTCATCAATAAAAGTAATAAAATAGAGACTACCGTTTAAGGAATGTGTTATGTGAGGGCCTGAAACATTCGTGTGGATGAGTTGTAATTTGTGAGTGACTCTGCATGTTGACTTCGGAAATAGATTTCTTTTTTGCTTTCCCAATTGACACGCTTTGTAATTTGAGATTGTATCACTAAGCTTGGGAACATCAAGTGACAACCCGTATTATCTTAGTTGCAACAATCCTTGATGATGATAATGTCTTACTCTCTTGTGCCAAAGCTGAGTGACATCTTCTTTGAGAGAAAAAAGAGATTTCTTCTCCTCTAAAGGATTGAGTGAGAAACTTTTTCCTTTCATTTTTACTTAAAGATATCTTGATTAGTTGCATAGTTAATCAAGCAAATTCATATTCAAAAATAACTTTAAGGTCTTTTTCAATAAGTTGACCCACACTCAATAGATTTTGGTCAATGTTAGGAACAAAGAGAACATCCTATATAAGTTTTTACATGTACATCTTGTGATTGCAATAGTTCATTTTCCTTTGACAGAAATATAATCCGCATTACCAATTCTGACTTTGGTGATGTTCATTGACTTCAAATATCTAAACAACTCCTTGTCATGAGTCATATGATTTTGCATCCACTGTCAATCAACCAACTTTCATTTGATTCTCTGCTTGCAAAGTGTGCAGCCACAAATCGTTGATCATCCTCTTCTTGATCAACAATCTTAGCCTCTTCACCTTGTTGTTGATTCTTGATCCTTCAAATTACAGCCTCATGCCCCATTTGGTTACATTGGGTACACTTAACTTATGGTCTTCTCCAACATTTGAAAGGAGGATGACCCTTTTTATTACAATGTTGACATGGAGGGTAGGATCCCTTCTTGACTCTTGTTTTGTTGTTGGCTAAAGATTCTCTAATAGGATTTTGATTCTTCTTACAAAACTTCTTCTTCTTCTTTGGTGCATTCTCATGATGTTTGGTTTGTAATGTCCAATAACCTATCAGAATACTCTTTAATTGATTTTGTTTCCTTCATCTTCTGCAGCTAGAATTCTCGAATCAAGTTCAGCATAAACATTCCTTTGATTCTTGCATTTCCTTCGTACTCTGTCTTGAGATAATTCTATATCTCATACGACGACTTTAGAGTCATAATCTGAGTGAATATAGAACATGAGAGTGCAATGAACAAACATGTCTTTGCCTTAGATTTCTTGGTTTTTTCTCCTTGTGCGATTTGATTTGCACTATGGTAGGATTTTCTGGGAGGGTAGGAATTTCATAATTCTTTTCAATTACTTCCCAAATATCCACATCTTCATATATGCCTCTATACGAACTGCCCAAACTTGATAGTTTTCGCCATCAAACACCAATAGAGAAATTGAAGACAGATTGGGACTTTCTTCAACGTCCATGACAAAGACTCAGAGACTCCTTACGAATAAGGCTCTTGATACCAATTATTAATTTTTAGAAGCAAAATAATAACTATTGAAGCCAAAAAAACGTCTGACTTATAAATAGAAAACATTATAATATTTTAAACTTAAAAAGTAACTACCCACAGTCCTAATTTTAACCCACCACACATAATAAACAAAATAACTAAATCCTAAAAATTAGGAACAGTGACTCAATTAAATTAACAATAAAACACTCTTAAAGATTTTGTTTAACAAACACGACTTTCTTTATATAAAGTCGTATTTACAAAGCACATTAACATATTCCTGCAAATTGTTTTCAGTTATGGAACCTTTGAGGTGAAATTCCAGCAGTGGTAACAAATCCAAGATTTTGTCAGTTAGAATAAGACAATGCTTTCATTTATAGGTACTATTGGCTACATCGCTATGGAGCAATTTGTGAACCTGACCATCACAGATAAAACCGATGTTTATTCATTTGGTATGGTTCTATTCGAAGTTATGAGTGGAAAGAAATATATGAGTTTGATTACAGAAGAGGAATTTCCGATTGAAGAGAAAGTTGATCCGAAAATCAAAGGAAAGATTGCACCTGAGTGTTGGCAAGTCTTTATAGATATCATGCAAGAATGCTTGAAATACGAAGTAGATGAACGACCAACAATGGGTGAGGTAGAGGTGCAACTTGAGCATGCTCTGTCGTTGCAGGAACATGCAGATATCACAAACATCCATGGTCATTATGCTTTATTGTCTGAAACCATTATTATTTTCCCAAAGCCTGAGTTAGAACATGAAGATATCGGTATAACAGAAGACAGTGACTCAGAAGACATGTTTCATAGGTAATTTTGTGAGTTCAAATAAAGGCTTTTAGCTTTTCCAGACAAACAAAGCAGTTATCGTATACTTTTGCAATAGTTCAGTTCAATTATGAATCTCTAGCTTTTGTACCAATCCTTGTTCAAGCATTTTGATGAATGCTGAAGTATATAAATCTGAAGAGTGAAGAAATTCTTGTTTGTTTTTACTTCTCATGTTTATTCTGAACCCAACATCTATAAATTATTCTTCACAATTTTTTATTTTTTTTCAGAATACGTACCTGATTTCATGATTTTTTTTAAATGCAATATATTTTTTATATTTTTAAGTATTTGTATTTCAGATTTTAAATTTACATATACGCAAATACTTGTTAATAATAAGTAAAACACTTGCTAGTTATAATTAACTTAAATCTTTCTTCTACTCATAGTTTCGCCAATGAATAGTTTTGGTGTCTATAAAAAGTTAATATGGTCTCTAAGTGTTTAAATCAAACAATTTTAGTCCAATAATATAATATACTTTTGTAATAGAAATGTAAAGTTTATAATTAAATACTTACTACTAATAAATTCTAGAAAATAAGTAAATAATTTTTTGACGGTGAATGTTTTACTAAAAGATCAACATTGTTTAATTTCAGAAAACAGAAACATGAAATATGATATTCAATAATATTTGTGAAAACAACAAATTACAAAATTATAAAAAATTATATTTATAGTCAAAAAATCAATGAGCAAGTCATGCAATTATATATTTATTAAGGGTAATGATACTTTGACATCCACAATGTGACAAATTTTTGACATCGTCACGTGTCACATTCTGGGTGGTCCACGTGTTTTAAAAAATAAAATGACAGAATGACATGTATTTTCATTGTGAAGTTCAAAACAAGTGCCAGATTCAAAGATGACTTCTTGGTGCTAAAAGTTAGCCTAAACTACCCAGTTATTTGTACATTGCTACCATTTTCCTTTCTGCACCATCATTTTAAAAAAAATGTTTCCTTCGCGATGGACTTCGATATAAATGTGTTCTTAAATGATAATTGATGAATTTTATTCAATAAAATTGGTTAAAAATAAACTGTGGAGTTCAAAACAAGTGGCAGATTCAAATATGCCCTCCTCGTGCTAAAAGTTAGCCTAAACTACCCACTTATTTGTACATTGATCCCAAGTCCCAAATATGTTACTACACATTGAATCAACTTCATTCTGTCATTTTATTTTTTAAAACACATGACCCATCCAAAATGTGACACATGGCGTTGTCAAAAATTTATCACATTTTAGATGTCAAAGTATCATTACCCGTATATTAAGCAGATGAAATCTTCTGGCGAGAAACGAAAGTTGCTGACAATACGTGTAACTTTCTATCCTTCTGGCTTTGATAGAAGATGACAAAATGTTGAAGTTGAAAGAAAAGACGTATATATGGAAAAATCCCATCGCGTCCAAATAAATGTTTCTAATAGTTTTACCAACTCTTAGCCTTTGTTCTTTGGACGGTTCAATATTTATTGTCCTTTATTTTTCTCATAATAAAAAACAAATTTATGTTAGTTTAAATTTCTAGTAATTAAATTAAGTTAGTGTTGTTACTAGGAATTCAACTTTTTTTTAAAGTGGATCATTATTAATATATACGACAAGGTGTGGAAAATAAGGAAGCAAATAATTTTTTATTAACTAAAATAAGGAAGGAAAATAAGTTTAATTTTAACAACTAAAATAGTATTTAAGTAACTATTCAAATAAAAGTAAATAATATTGAAAAAAATCACTTTTTATATGTTTCTATCAAATTGAATAAATAAAAACTAATTTATTTTATTAAGTTAAATAAATGTGAACTATTTATGTAAAATAAATAGAGAGTATATATTTTATATAAATTGTAAGGACCTAAAAATTAATTTATAGTAGTAACTGATTATTTTATTAATAGAAACCAAACTATAAATAAGATTTTGTATTAATAAAATTTTATTTTATAAAATTCATCGTCTCTTAATAATTGTTTTTCTAGATATTTTATTTGTCTTTCACTTAAAAATGTGACTCTGTCCTTCACAATTTTATTGGAGAAATTTACTGATCAAAGCTCAAAATAGAATGAGTTATGTAATTTAATAGAATTATGTTTCATTATTTTATTTTATTTTATTTTATTGGTATGTTTTAATTTATTTTAAAAAAAATATTTAAAACGGATTAATCATACGTTAAATGGTTAAAAAAAATTATTATGTACAATTACTGTAAGAAACACGATATATAAGTAGTTGAAAGAGTTGAAAGACAGATGACTCCAAAAGAAATTAGAAAGAACTATGTTTCTCAAATGTTGGGGCTTCTGCCATTCGAAGCACACAAGTTCATGTCAGTATACGACAATAATAGAAGAGCTGTGCCATCGGTTCTCTCTCGCCGATATTAGGAAATCAACCGACAACTTTGAACATAAGAGGCTAATTGGGTATGGAGGATTTGATATAGAAGTATATAAAGGTTGCCTTCAGCATGATGGTTCTGATTATACAGTCACTATAAAGCGATTTAAGGCGGATGGACCTCAAAGATGGAACCTGTTCAAGAATGAAATAGAGTTGCTCTGCCAGCTTCGTCACCCTAATTGTATCACACTTATTGGATTTTGCAACCGCGAGAAAGAGGAAATTCTGGTGTACGAGTACATGTCCAATGGGTCTCTGCGTCGGCAATTACGACATGGGGATCTGTCATGGAAGAAGAGACTAGAGATTTGCATAGGAGCGGCTCGTGGATTACACTACCTTCATGCTGGAGCCAAAACTCGCAGATTTCATCTTTTGCCGATAAGGAGCACCTTCTCTGTCAAAGCCAAAACCAATTAAAGTAGATTGTATTAGAGTAATCTCTAGTAGAAGTTGTGTTTGGAACGGGATACCTTATAGAAGAACCTGGTAGGCCTGTTGAGGATATAATTGATAAAAATATCAAAAGGGATATTGCACCAGAGTGTTGGAGAGTCATTGTAGAGATCTGCCTAATATTTTCGCTGTCCATTCTTAGAAAACATTGTACAATATATTCTCATATACTCATTGGTGCAACTGTGCATTCTATGGAAATAAAGTGGATTAGTTGGTCATCTATTGTTCATAGCGGGATCCACTAGAACTTCAAGAGTGTAGTCTATTTATCTTCGTATAACTTTACTAAAGCCACGGCTCTCAACAAGGAAATTAGGGATAGGGCCATTACATCTCTCTTAATATCCACATTTAACTCACTTAGAAAACAATTTAAAAGCACATCATCACTTAAACCGTTTGCTACATTTTTCTTTACTTTTTTTGTCTCTCCTTATGGTTGGTGGTTAGGATGGTGGTCTCGATGTGAGAGTGGTGATGGTCCCGATAGTCCAATAGTGTTGATGCTGTTTCCAGTGTGTGGTGGTATGCACTACAATTCAGAAGACTTCATTGGAGGTAAATTTTAAGTTAGAAACTTTAACCGAACTTGCTAGTGATGGTGGTCTCGGTGATCCAATATTGTTGGTGTTGTCTCCAATGTGTAGTGTTGTGTGTTGTAACATAGAAAACTTCATTGGAGGTAAGTTTTAAATTACAAACCTTAATCGGACTTCAAAGTTTAATTAAGGATGGACGCACTTCAACATTCGATTGTGTTTTAATATGTATTTACACACTTCGACTTTCAGTGATGTCTTTTTATATATTTCTTTATTTGTTTAATACTTGTTAGTTTACTTTTAAACTTATTTATATATATATATATATATATATATATATATTACAATAAATCTGTTTTAAGTATTTTGTATTTAATTTATAAATCTGTTTTTAATTATTTTAAAAACTTTAAATAATTACATAATAAATAATACGTAAGTAAATAACAAATATAAAACATATTACAAATTCAAAATAAAAAAGTTCAAAAAAAATAAATTACATAATATATAATATTTAAATACATACAAATAATAGCAAAGTATTGATTTCAAATATATTCAAATTATGTTATCACCAGCTGGACCCATCTTCCTGGCATCATCCTACTCTACTCAACAAAAAGAATACGAATTCCATATTCTAGGCACCTCGGATGCCTTCACAGGTCCCTCCACCAACACCATCATGACCAAACACCGCTTCATCACCAATCTTTGTCTGGGGATGTAATTTTGAATAATAAGAAAATGAACTGCGTGTACCACCACAAAAATAAAATATTATGCAACTAGTTTCATTTCCTTTTATAAAACACAATGAGTGGATTGGCAAGGGGATTCCCATTTTGAAAAACAGAGAGAAAGGGTTTGAAATCGAAAAAGCAAGGAAGAATAGTGGTAAGCAGAAAAAAAACTGGGGGCTGGGAAAAGCTACTGGGCAAGTGACTAGACTAGTAATTAATCAAGACAGTATCACAGACTTAGAGCAATGTTTCTCAAATGTGTGGGGTTCAACCGTTCCAAGCACACAAGTTCATCTCAGAGAAAGTATGCAACGATAATAGAAGAGCTATGCTGTCAATTTTCTCTCGCCGATCTTAGAAAATCAACCAACAATTTCGACGATAGACACAAAATAGACTCTCGTGGAAGAGTATACAAAGGTATTCTAGAACATAATGGCGTCACGGATTATGCTGTTGCATTAAGGCGGATATATGAGATACAAAACCGAAGATCCCTTGAGTTCAAGAAGGAAATTGAGTTGTTATGTCAGCTTCATCATCCTAATCTGATCTCTCTTATAGGATTCTCCGAGGGAAAAGATGAGAGGATTCTTGTATATGAGTACATGTCTAATGGATCTCTAGATCGACATCTTGAAAGAGGGGAACTTTCGTGGAAGAAAAGACTGGAGATTTGCATAGGAGCAGCACGTGGACTACACTACCTTCACGCTGGAGCCAAGCGCACCATCATTCATCGCAACATCAAACCTAGCAAAATTCTTTTGGATGCAAACATGGAGCCAAAGATTTCAGGTTTTGGCCTTAGCGTACAGGGACAGCGTTTTATGTCAAAGCCAAAGCCAATTAAAGTAGAATATGTTGCGGGTAATAATGTTTTATTTGATCATATTACTTACGTACTGCCATGAAACTTTGGGTTGTTTTACCATTTTGGTAATGGGTTGGTCACGACTTTGTATAATAAAATCACTTTCAACATCCAAGGTTATCAGATACCATACAGAGTTGGAACAGCAGAAAGCAAAACTAACTAGAAACAACAGAAAACTAACAATGATATGTCGTAATAAAGGTTCTGCTTTGTTTTCATGTTAATCACGACTTTCTTTACATAAAGTCGTATTTACAAAGCACATTAACATATTCCTGCAAATTGTTTTCAGTTATGGAACCTTTGAGGTGAAATTCCAGCAGTGGTAACAAATCCAAGATTTTGTCAGTTAGAATAAGACAATGCTTTCATTTATAGGTACTATTGGCTACATCGCTATGGAGCAATTTGTGAACCTGACCATCACAGATAAAACCGATGTTTATTCATTTGGTATGGTTCTATTCGAAGTTATGAGTGGAGAGAAATTGCATATGAAATTGTTAGCAGAAGAAGGGGAAGTTTTTGAAAGGCCGGTTGAAGAGAAAGTTGATCCGAAAATCAAAGGAAAGATTGCACCTGAGTCTTGGCAAGTCTTTATAGATATCATGCAAGGATGCTTGAAATACAAAGTAGATGAGCGACCAACAATGGGTGAGGTAGAGGTGCAACTTGAGCATGCTCTGTCGTTGCAGGAACATGCAGATATCACAAACATCCATGGTCATTATGTTTTATTGTCTAAAACCATTATTAACCTAAAGCCTGAGTTAGAAGATTAAGATATCGGTATAACAGAAGACAGTGATTCAGAAGACATGTTTCATATAGGCAATTTTGTGAGATCCAATAATGGCTTTTAGCTTTTTCAGATAAACAAAGCAGTTATCGTATACTTTTGCAATAATTCAGTTCAATTATGATATCTCTAGCTTTTGTACCAATCCTTGTTCAAGAATTTTGATGGATGCTGAAGTATATAAATATGAAGAGTGAAGAAATTCTTGTTTGTTTTTACTTCTCGTGTTTATTCTGAACTCAATTTCTATAAACTATTCTTCAATTTTTTTTTTCAGAATACGTACCTGCTTTTCATGATTTTTTTTAAATGCAACATATTTTTTATATATTTAAGTATTTTTATTTCAGATTATAAATTTACATAAACTACGCAAATACTTGTTAATAATAAGTAAAACACTTACTAGTTATAATTAACTTAAATCTTTCTTCTACTTCTCATAGCTTCGTCAATTGGTAATTTTGGTGTCTATAAAAAGTTAATATGGTCTCTAAGTGTTTAAATCAAACAATTTTAGTCCAATATAATATATCATCTAATTTATAAAAAAAAAAAACTCTTATATACTTTTGTAATAAAAATGTAAAGTTTATAATTAAATACGTACTACTAATAAATTCTAGAAAACAAGTAATTACTTTTTTGGTGGTGAATGTTTTACTAAAAGATCAACATTGTTTAATTTCAGAAAACAGAAACATGAAATATGATATTCAATAATATTTGTGAAAACAACAAATTACAAAATTATAAAAAATTATATTTATAGTCAAAAAATCAATGAGCAAGTCATGCAATTATATATTTATTAAGCAGATGAAATCTTCTGGCGAGAAACGAAAGTTGCTGACAATACGTGTAACTTTCTATCCTTCTGGCTTTGATAGAAGATGACAAAATGTTGAAGTTGAAAGAAAAGACGTATATATGGAAAAATCCCATCGCGTCCAAATGAATGTTTCTAATAGTTTTACCAACTCTTAGCCTTTGTTCTTTGGACGGTTCAATATTTATTGTCCTTTATTTTTCTCTTAAAAAAACAAATTTATGTTACTTTAAATTTCTAGTCATTAAATTAAGTTAGTGTTGTTACTAGGAATTCAACTTTTTTTTTTAAAGTGGAACATTATTAATATATAAGACACGGTGTGGAAAATAAGGAAGGAAAATAAGTTTAATTTTAACAACTAAAATAATATTTAAGTAACTATACAAAGAAAAGTAGATACTATTGAAAAAAATCACTTTTTATACGTTTCACTCAAAACTTGTTTGAATAGTAGATATGAATATTAAAAAATAAATTAGGATATCGTTTAAAAAATAAAATAAGAATAAATGAAAATATATTTATCTTATATAATATAGAAGAATTTTGTCTTAATGAAACTGTGATAAATATGTCTCGAGACAAATCTGAATGATAATTTAATATATCTCACTGAAAGTAAGGTTTAATCATTTAGATCATTTTTATTTTTGTAGAGTTTTCTCAATTAGGTTTTCGTATTGTAAAATTTCTCCGTTAGATTCTTGAATATGAAAAATTAAATCAATTTAGGACTTGCCGTCAATTTGGGTAGACGGCATTACAAAATATTGTGTATCCTAGGGTGACATTAATAGATTTTATTGACGTAATAGAGTTGGATTTGTTTTATTTAAAAATTAATTTTTACTGAAACAAAATAATTGAAAACGCAATGTTACTTAATCGCAGAAAAAACATTTGGAGAAATTTAGGAAATTAAATGAGATATGAATAAAACCCTAAATTGAAAGGTCGGTTAATAGTGACAACCAAAACCAGAGGTTTCTGATCGGCATAAGATGGGAATATGCTTCTCCGGTGCTCCATCACTTCATTCCTCTATTTTTAGGTGCATCAGGCATTCACGGCAACATCGTCGATATCTCCGAAACCACAACCACCGAGATTAGAAAGTATCGGTTTTCCATGAGAGAAGACATCTACAGCGATCACTCTCCTCTTCCTTTTACCGATAGCCAAATTCTGAAATGACCTGAATTGAAGGTGTTCAGTTTTGAGGAGCTGAAATCTGCCACAAGGAATTTTAAATCCGACAGATTGCTCGGTGAAGGTGGGTTTGGCAGAGTTTACAAGGGATGGTTGGATGAGAACACCCTCACCCTCACCCCACCAAACCAGGCTTTGGAGTTGAAGTTGCCATCGAAATGTTCAAGCCTGAAAGTAAGCAAGGGTTTGCACAGTGGCAGGTCCTCAGGCACACATTTAAATTAGGGTTGAGTCTTCCAGGGTTTTATTCAAATCCCATTTAATTTCCCAAATTTTTTCAAATTATGTTGCGTTCTTCATTTAAGAATTGTGTTTTCATTTATTAATCGTATTTATTTAAACGTTGGGTTTCAATATTTTGTTTTAATAAAATTTAATTTCTAAATGAAACAAATCTAACACAATGTGATGTAATGTGCCACGTCAAATTGATTCAATTTTTTACATTCAGAGACCTAATTGAAAATTTTTACAATACGAGGATCTAATTGAGAAAACCTTGCATAAATAGAAATATCTAAATAATTAAACCTAGACATAAAAAAATTAATAATTCTAAAAAATAGTTAATATTAACTTATTAACATTAATTTTTAACAAATATACGTTATACATAATAAAGAAAATATATATTTAATTATATTAATAATTAATAAAATTAATAATATTAAAGCTGTTGTAATAAAATTGTAATATTTTTTTAGTATACTAAAAGAAAATATATAAATATTTTTTGCGTTGAATCTAATATATATCCAATCATTTCTATTTTCTAATGTTTACTTTTTAATTTCAAATTATGCTAACATAAAAATACAAATTACTGATATATTTTTTGGCTTTATGAGATTATCACAGTAGTGGCTGACACCTTTTTAACTTCCTTTACCAATATAAAAAATAATATTCTTTAATATACTTAAATTCATTTGGTACCCATACTTTCAATATTTTCATTTTTCTATACTTTTTCTACATTTTAAATAATATTATTATTATTCTATTCGTATTGGATGAGTGTTGACCTGGTTGTGTATAGTTTTGCTACGGTGTGTTGCTTTGATTACATGATATCGATGGAAACAACTTGTACGCGAACTGCTTCAGGAGCCATCCTCCTCATCTTCTTCTTGTGCCTCTCTTTCATTTCCATGGCATATGTTATTTATCGTCCCACTGATCTGTTCACCATCAGCTGTGGCTCATCCACCAACTTCTCCACTCCCGACACTCGGAATTGGACTTCAGACAATTACTTCCTCTCTCCAACCAACCACTCAGTCGCTGCTCCTTCACTCACACCATCTACCATACAGGGTCCCTACACCCATGCTCGTCTCTCTTACTCCTCATTCACTTACTTATTCACTGTCACACCAGGCCCCAAGTTCATTCGTCTCTTCTTCTACGCAACTTCATACCAAAACTTCCCTCGCTCCATGTCCTCTTTCTCAGTCCAAGCAGGCCCCTACACCCTCCTTCAAGATTTCAATGCTTCCCTCAACGCCGATGTCGATGATGATCCTAACCACCCTGACATCTTGTTCAGAGAGTATTGCGTCTACGTTGGAGACGGTGAGATTCTAAATATAACGTTCTTTCCAAGCACCAAGTATTCCTATGCTTTCATCAACGGGATCGAGATTGTTTCGATGCCCCATTATCTCTATTATACCAATCCTAACGTCGACACCGCTGGATTCCCCCAACTTGTTGGAGGGAAAACACATCCAATCGAAAACCATTTGGCTCTCGAAACAAAGTACCGTCTAAGACTTGGGGACCGAAATATTCCCGCCTCAGAGCACACGGGTATGCTCAGGACGTGGGATGTCCAAAATCAATATATAACTAGTAAAAGTGTAGAATCTCTTGATCTTGACAATAAAATCAAGCTGAACTTCATTAAGACTCCTAGCTACACTGCACCAGATCAAGTATACCGATCCTCAACGTGGGGTCCAACCTCACATGGCAGCTTCCTGTTGATCCTGGTTTCACCTACATGCTACGATTACACTTTTGCCAGCTTAACCCGGAAGTTAATGGGACTGGTGACCTGATGTTCCTCATCTTCATTCAGGATCATTTGGTTGAAGATATGGTAGACATTTTCTCTTGGAGCGATGAACAGAAGGGTGTACCACTGGTCAGAGACTACGCAGTCATCATCCCACCCCCAGATCACCAGAAAAAGGCAAATCTTTCTGTGAAATTCCACCCTCACGCTAAAAGCTTGATCAAGGACGCACAACTAAACGCAATTGAACTCTTCAAAATAAGCGACCCAACAGGTAATCTCGCTGTGCCGAACCCAGAACTGCCTCCATTATCAAAAACTAAAAAGAGCAGAACCCTTGCCGCCGTTGCAGGGGCAGTTTTGGGTGTCCTTTTGTTCTCCTTTGTTGTCGCTTTTTTCCTCATCAAACGCCAGAAGAACGTCGTTCACAAAAAGGGTCCCAATAAAAAGGACGGAACTTCTCGGTGCAGTGGCTTATTGTCGATACCGACCGCCCTCTGCCGCCAGTTCTCAATCGCTGGAATGAAATTCGCAACCAACAACTTCGACGAAGTTTTCGAGGTTGGCGTGGGAGGTAACGTGTACAAAGGCCACATCGACAATGGCTCAACTACTGTCGCAGTCAAAAGGCTTAAACCGGTTTCTCGCCAAGGTATTCGCGAGTTCAAGAACGAGATCCAAATGCTGTCTCAACTTTCTCACCCCAATATCGTTTCCCTCATTGGTTACTGTTACAAGAACAACGAGATGATCCTCGTTTACGATTTCATGAATCACGGCAACCTCCGTGACCATCTCTACGACACTGATAACCCGTCTCTGACGTGGAAACGTAGGCTCCAGATATGCATAGGTGTTGCACGAGGATTGCATTATCTGCATACAGGTGTGGAGCAGGTGATCATTCACCGTGACGTGAAGAGCAGCAATATCTTATTGGATGAAAAATGGGTGGCGAAGGTTTCAGATTTCGGATTATCCCGAATTGGGGGGCCCAGTGGTTCTTCGATGAGTATTGTGAGCGTGAAAACAGAGGTGAGAGGTAGTATTGGATATTTGGACCCAGAATATTACAAGCGATACCTTTTGACGGAGAAGTCTGACGTGTACTCACTTGGGGTGATGTTGTTGGAGGTGTTATCTGGGAGGCAGCCTTTGCTCCCTGGGGAGGAAAAGCAACGAATTTCACTTGTTAATTGGGCGAAACATTGCTATGAGAAAGGAACTCCGAATGAGATTGTGGATACAGAACTCAAGGGCCAGGTAGCACCTCAGTCTCTGCGCAAATTTGTTGAGGTTGCATTCACCTGTTTGCTTGAAGACGGGACTCGACGACCTTCCATGAACAATGTCGTTGAGCTGTTGGAGTTTGCTCTTCAGCTTCAGGATGGTGTTGTTAATGGTGCGTTGCAGAGTTCTCTTAATTATGAAGATTGTAACACCTCCAAAAACAGCATTATTTAGGCCTCCAGGCTTTACTAAATCCTACGCTTTCAACCACATCTATCTTCAGCATTCAAAGCAGAGTTTCCAGCAAACAGAGAACTTCACCATGTTCTCAGACAAAGTCCAAAACATTCAAGTCCAAAACAGAGAACTAAATATAATATTATTTTAATCATATTTGTTTTATTTTTTAATCTAAAA
This sequence comes from Vigna reflexopilosa, assembly GCA_027742785.1. Classification (NCBI taxonomy): domain Eukaryota; kingdom Viridiplantae; phylum Streptophyta; class Magnoliopsida; order Fabales; family Fabaceae; genus Vigna; species Vigna reflexopilosa. The sequence continues at coordinate 48,438,756 of CM050914.1, forward strand.
TTCTAATATACATTATTATATTACTATAATGGGTTGTAAAGTGGAAATAAGAGAAAAATATGAGTAATAATTTTGGACGAATAATTTTTCATAATCATGTTATATTGATTCTGAGACCGTAAAATTTTTTTATAATAAATTATGTTTCATTATTTTATAAAGATGTATCTTTACATGTTTCTGCGTGCTAACCGCAGGTCAACCCTGTGTCCCAGAACAGAAAAGTCAGCTGTGTTATTTTAACAAATGTGACTAATTTGTATACTCTTAACACTCGACTCTATATACCAGATTTAACAAATCACAGTGAAAACTATTATCTTTTATCCTATAGTGTCATGTTGGCCACAAGAAACAGTAGGAGTAAGACCAATATGCACTCAAACAGTTATTCCTTCACAGCTTTCAAATTATAGTAATTAAGATAATTGCAATGATGACATCTTCAGATACAGTGAGATTAAAAAAGCTACAAACAAGGATCACTACAAAAGCTAGTGATATCTCAATTTAGTTTAACTGCTGAAAAAAGTACATACACATTGAATTTTTTAATACATTTGGTAAGCGTGAGTAAGAAAATGCTTTATCAGAATGGTATCTCCCTGAATTGATTAGAGCTCATCAAATAACTAAAGAAAGATGTGTTGTAAGACCTGTGATATCTTGCAGAGACAAAGGATGTTCCAAATCCCATTCTGGTCTAATTAATAATGGTTTTGGACAATAAGGTATATTCAACATTGGTATTTGCAGCATCTGCTTGTTCCTGCAACAACAAAGCATGCTCAAGTTGCATCTCTACTTCACCCATCGTTGGTCGCTCATCTGCTTCATATTTTACGCATCCTTGAATGATTTCTACAAAGACTTGCCAACACTCAGGTGCAATCTTCCCTTCGATATTCGGATGAAGTTTCTCTTCAACAGGCCTCAGAAATTCTCTTTCTGTTACCCTTTTCACATATGACCCTCCACACACAACTTCTAATAGAACCATACCAAATGAGTAAACATCAGTTTTATCCGTGATGGTAAGGTCCACGAGATGCTCCTTAGCCAGGTAGCCAAAAGTACCTATAAATGAAAGTATCATCTTAGTCTAACTGGTTAAATTTCATTAATAAGCAACGTCATAATCATTAAAATTTGTGAGAATTAGTGTAGGATTTAATTTATGTGACAGATTAAAAAAATTTATTTCCAAATTCACTCTCACTTACCTCCAAATCTATTCAAAAAAACAACAACAAAATTTATCATCAAATCCTCTCAATTACTCTTTCCCAAATCCAGTCAAGCGAACAAAACCAAAATGAAACATTACCAACAACAGAATCTACTTTAATCGGCTTTGGCTTTGACATAAAACGCTGTCCCTGTACGCTAAGGCCAAAATCTGCAAGCCTTGGCTCCATGTTCCCATCCAAAAGAATGTTGCTAGGATTGATATTACGATGAATGATGGTGCGCTTTGCTCCAGCATGAAGATAGTGCAGTCCACGTGCTGCTCCTATGCAGATCTCCAACCTTTTCTTCCATGACAGTTTCCCACTTTGTATGTGTTGATAAAGAGATTCATTGGACAGGTATTCGTACACAATAATCTTCTCTTTCTTGTGGTTGCAGAATCCTACAAGAGAGACGATATTAGGGTGACGAAGCTGGCAGAGCAACTCTATTTCATTCTTGAAGATGTCATTGTCTTTTACATTAAATCTTTTTATTGTGACTGTATAAGGAGAGCCGTGTCTATGTTGGAGAGAAGCTTCATATACTTTGCAAAATGAATCACGTCCAACTACCCTTTTTGGATCAAAGTTGTTGGTTGATTTGGTAAGATGGGAGAGAGAAAATTGATGGCACAACTCTTCTATAATTGTTGGATAATTTCTCTGAGATGTGTTCTTGGAACAGCTGAAGCCTAGACATTTGAGAAACATAGTTTCAAACACTTGCCTCTAACCCACCACTGTCCGCCTCTACTCATCTTCAATCTTCGTAGCTAAGCTTGCCGTTGGTTTGTTTAATCAACGCGTTTCGTTAGAAAGAACTTTGTCAACCGTCCAACATAACTTGACAGTTGGTGGATGGAAGAGAATGCAAAAGTGTATATTTTCAACTAAAATTTGAATTCCAATTTTATGAAAGAAAAAAATAATCAGTCAAAAAGTTCTCCTAAAAAACAGTCATCAATAACTGGTTGTAGTTTGCAAAGTTTGAAAATTGTCGGACGGATGCTTGTGAATGCACGCATAATTTGGTTTAAGAGATAGTTCAGTGGTGATAACTTTTTATTTATATTTTGAGAGAGATTGATAAATGCTTTATATACTTAATATTTAGAGTATTTATCAAATTTTGTGTTAATTAAATTTCATGTTAATTAAATTTCATGTTAATTAGGAGTAGGTTTAATATTTTATCTTGAACATGTTATGAGAAATATAAATTCTTTTTGTAGGAAAAATAAGGAAGAATTAAAGAAACTAGCATAAAAGTTTTAAAAATATGAAGTCAAGCTTGCTGTAGAAGCAAACTTTGAGTTTAAAAGTCAAACTAGCATTCTTGATTTGGAATTTTTGAGATTGAATGTGGGAATTTTGAGGATCAGCATGAATTTTCTTAACCTTGAGGCTTTAATAAGTAAAGTAATTGGGCAGCCACTGAGAGCAATTTAAATTGAAGTTTCAGACCTAAACTTTGGAGAAAAAGCTGGCTATACAATTAAAAGGTTTTCTTTGTGCTTCCATGACTTCAATGTAGTTTCTTCATTGTTGTATAATCTTTTCTTCTTCATTCATCTATGAGTAGCTAACTCTTCTTTTTGTTAGGATTAGATGTAGTTACACGAAACTCTTATATTTTGATGATACACATATAATCCTTTTTGTACTTCAATATTAGTGTTTAATTGAAAAATAATTTCAATGTCTTTACTTGAAGTAAAAGACCTCATGAATCATTTATATCTAGGTATCAGTCATGGTTTTATTGATCATCTTCTAATAATTGAACTTAACACAAATTGTTTTGTTGAATTACACAAGGAATTGGAATTTATAAAAGGAATTTAGGTTCTTTTCATGTAAAGAATTAAGGTTTTAGACCAATTTAATGATTATGTTAATATTCAAATTCAAAGTATTTGATTGAATATAAGAGCGATGTACTGTTCAAGTTACTTCTAACCTTAAGAGTTTTACTCCTTTTTTACATAAACTCTCAATACTACAAGAATTTTCATAATATTGATAAATTTAATCTTTAGAATTTAAATTATCAATGAATATTTTCTACCGATAATAAATATATTGGTAAATGTTGTCAATAAAATTTATTTGTAAGATCTATTGATAAATTAGAAGTTACAAATTGATATAACTTTGATTTTCATAAAGTTTAGAAGAATATGAAGTCCTTCAAAAGAAGGGTTCAATATCTTAAAGACTTAGGTTAGGGAGCTTAATCAATGAAAAAGATCTTCACAAAGTAAGATTAACATAGAAAATGACTAAGAGATAAGATCATAAACTCATGGTCAACGGAAGTTAGATATAAAAACAGAGGGGCAGCAAATGATCATTTCCACCGGCAGAAGCAGCAAGAACGCAGGAAGCTTCAGACTAAACGCGCTTCAAGGAATATCCAAAACACTTGGCTAAAAGCCACGTGGGTGTGACACTTCACAAATACATCGATTTAACGTACAAAAGAAGTTTGGATTGGAGTTTATGAAGTTAGCGTCACGATTAAGGCAAAAAGACTAGAAATAGGATATGCAACTAATATTTTGCAACTGTCATCCACCACATTTATTACATTTTTTCCATTTTTTTTTTCCTTATCGCATTATGTATTTCACTATACTTTCATTATAATTACATTAAATAATATTTTTATTCTTTTGGTTATTTGTTTATGTCTTTTATCTTTAAATTACATAATAAAAAGTAATAGTTTTCAGAGTTAATTAAAAATGTGTTTTAATCTATATGTATTGATGATATAGATCTAATGATTTTTAATTTTAATTAAAAATATATTTTTATTAAAGTTATGAGTTTTTATATGATTGAATGAATTCTTACTATCAATTGATAATATATTTTAATTAGTAATAAATTTTTTAATAATAATTAATATTTTGATTATTTAATTTTTTATTTATTAAAAAGGTAAAATATTAGACATAATTCAATATAATAAAATTTAATTGAAAATATATTTTTATTGAATTTATTATGAATAATTTAAAAAGTTTTTGTTTTTAACTGATAATTAACTTTGATTAATAGTGAGATATTTTACTTTAATTAATTTGAATTAAAATATAATCAATTAAATCATATGTAATAATTTATTTTAAAAAACAGTGAAATTAGTATGTTTTGTTAAAATTGTTTAAATTTTTTTTTTAATTTGTTAAAGCTAGTTTTGGAAACATCTTGATTCTATCTTCATTTTGGAAAAAGCTAGTTTGACAAGCATTAAAAAAATTGATTTGACACTGCTTTTAATAATATAATAATATATATTATGATTTTAAATTAAAATATAATATAATTATAATCAAAATGTTATTATTTAACTGCTCATTCATTTTCTCTCTCTGTTTTTTTCTACGGAGAAAAGTAGAATGTGAGCCATTGAATTTGAAAAGTAAAACTTTTTATTGTTTCAATTTGACTGGACATGTCCATTTTTAGTGAAGGTCAATGCAAGTAGGGACAGAGCCAGCAATTAATTGTTCAATGTGATGTCTCATTCGTTAGGGATCACCATTTTATCTTTCCATTCAAATTGAAACAAATGCACATGTCTAGTCAATGCACGTAAGGTCAGAGCCAGTAATATTTAAGTTTATCCTATCACACCTTAGTTTCTGAGGAATATTTAAGAGCTTAGATGAAGATGAATGCTTTTAGCAAGTGACATGTAATTAAGCAAGCAAGCGTCACAAATTGGAACCATGTTTCCTAAATGTTTGGGTTTCTGCGGTTGGAAGCACACAAGTTCATCTCAGAAACAGTATCCAACGGTAATACAAGAGTTGTGCCATCAATTTTCTCTCACTGATATTAAGCAATCGACGAACAACTTTGCCAGTACCAGACTAATTGGATATTCAAGCTTTGGTAAAGTATACAAAGGTCGCCTCCAACACCACGACGGTACTGAATATTCAGTTGCAATAACGCGATTGTATGCAGAAGAAGGCAATGAAGGACGCGACTGGTTTAAGAAAGAAGTAGAGTTGCTCTGTCAGCTTCGTCACCCTAATTGTGTGTCTCTTGTAGGATTCTGCAACCACAAGAAAGAGAAGATTCTCTTGCACGAGTACACGTCCAATGGATCTCTAAATCAACACATACTAAGAGGTGGGAAAACAGAAGCACTGTCATGGAGGAAAAGGATAGAGATATGCATAGGAGTAGCTCGTGGACTACACTACCTTCACGCTGGACTCAAGCGCAACATCATTCACCGTGACGTTTGTCTCAGAAACATTCTTCTGGACGGCCACATGGAACCAAAACTTGCAGGTTTCTGCCGTAGCATACAGGGAGCACACTTTATGTCAAAGCCAAAAGCAATTCCAATAGATGAATTTACTTGGGGTAATATTTTATTTAATGACTTTACTCTTATGCATATTTTGTTAGTTAAACTAAGCTAATACTTTTAATTATAGGTAGTTATGGCTACCATCCTATAAACGACTTCAGAGACACTACCGTCACAGATAAATGTGATGTTTTCACATTTGGTTTGCTTCTTCTAGAAGTAGTGTGTGGAAGAAGGCATTCTGATATGAAAAGAGTGGATGGATTTCTGGAGAAGTCTGTTGAGGAGAATATTAATTTGCATATCAAAGGAAAGATTGGGCCAGATTGTTGGAAAATCTTTATAGATATCGTCCAAAGATGTGTGAATTATGAAGCAGATGAGCGACCAACTATGGGTGAGATAGAGGTGCAACTTGAGTATGCTCTGTCGTTGCAGGAACAAGCAGATATCACAAACATCGATGGTGATTACATCTTATTGTCTAAAACTATTATTAACCCAAGATGAGCATGGTTTGTCATTGCGCCAAGATGACAGTCACTTAGAAGAGTTGTTTCATAGGTAGTTTTGGGAGCTCAAATAAAGGCTTTTAGCCTTTTGAGACAAACACAGAAGTTGCAGTATACTATGTGCAGTAGTTAAGTTCAATTAAGATATTTCTAGCTTGTGTAGCAATCTTTGTTATATGCATTTTGATGAATCTGAAGGTAGTGAAGAAATTCTAGCTTTAGCCTGTATTATTTTTACTTCTCGTGTTTATTCTGATTTCCATAACTTTTCTCTACAAGAAATTTAATGAGAATGTTATTTCTAGATGCAAAAAAGATGGCTGTAGCACAGAAGTAAAACACCTGATATATTCATAAATCTTCTTTAAAAAAACTCAGTCTTTACAGTTGTGAACTATATGGGGAATTTCCAATTGGAATATTTCATCTTCCAAGCTTGAGATCTCTGGATTTGGGAAATAATTATCACCTCAGTGGTAAACTTCCAAATTTTAATTCAAGTGCACAAATTACCATGTTGCAACTCACTTCCACAAGTTTCTATGGTACACTGCCTGCTTCCATTGGGAATCTTAAGTCTTTGAAATATTTACTAATTTCACAATGCAAATTTTTAGGTTTTATCCCTTCCACTTAGGGAACCTCACTGAGCTTACGTATCTAGATGTTGGATACAACAATTTCAAGGGTCATCTTTCTTCTTTACTGGTAAACCTGACCAAGTTAAGCACCCTGAGAGTAGGTTTTAATGAATTTTCTACTGACACCATATCATGGATTTGTAAGCTGCCAGGAATAACCGATTTAGAACTAGACTTTGTAAATATTGGCTTCGATAGTCCACTCTGTTCTGCAAATCTCACCCGGCTATCTGTACTATCCCTACGTTACACCAATTTAAGTGGACAATTTCCATCTTGGATAATGAACCTAACCAGCTTAGGTTACATGGATCTTTCAGGAAATAATCTTCAGGGTGAAATTCCAAACTCTCTCTTCAAACTTGAGAACCTAGAAACTCTTTGTCTGTCCAGTAACTTGTTGGAAGGAGAATTAGAGCTTAATAAGTTTCTAATGCTCAAAATGTTGTTTTTTGTTGAATTATCTTTGAACAAATTGTCATTAATTAGTGGAAAAAATTCATTCAATGCGAGCCTTTCTCACATTCAATTGTTAGGTTTGGGTTCATGCAATTTGAAAGAGTTTCCAAAATTTCTCCAGAACTTGTCTGAGCTGTCATATCTTTACGTGTCAGACAATAATATCAATTCATTCCCAGGTTGGACCTGGGGCAAAACAAGTCTTCAGAGGTTATATGCTTCCAATAACTCATTGATAGGAAGTATATCTCCACTGATATGCAATTTGAAATCTCTCATGCATCTTGATTTATCATTCAACAACTTAAGTGGCATGGTTCCCTCGTGTTTGGGAAGTTCTATGCAATCTCTGCAGACATTGGTGCTCAAAGGAAACACATTGTCTGGCCCCATTCCTCAAAGATATATGGTGTCAAGCAGCTTGAGAATGATAGATTTAAGCAATAACAATCTGCACGGTCAACTGCCAAAAGAATTGGTAAAGTGTACAATGTTAGAGGTTATTGATTTCAGCCATAACCAAATTAATGATTCGTTTCCATGGTGGTTGGGCACTCTTCCGGAGCTGAAAGTTGGTGCTTTAGGTCATAATCATCTGTATGGATCTATAAGGTGCCCTGCAACGTTCTCATTTCCCAAACTGCACATCATTGATCTTTCTCACAATCAGTTCTCTGGAAACTTTCCTTGGGAAACAATCCAGAATTGGAAATCCATGATAGCTTCCAACGAGAGTAGATTGCAGCATGAGCTTCATTCAAACATCACGTTGTCGGGAAGGGTCAGTTGGTGGAGTGATGGTTATAGTTATTCGCTGACAATGTTTAACAAAGGGACTGTCTTGGTTTATCAAAATCTCCAAGAGCTTTACTACTTGATAGCCATTGATCTTTCAAGCAATAAATTCTCTGGGGAAATTCCTGTTGTTATGGGAGACTTAACTGGACTTGTTTCTCTCAACTTCTCCAACAACATGCTTAGTGGCAGCATTCCTTCTTCCTTAGGAAAGCTTTCATACCTTGAAGCATTGGACCTTTCTTTCAATAGATTATCAGGGAACATTCCCCTACAGTTGGAAGAACTGACTTATCTCTCATACTTGGATGTGTCCTTTAACAACCTCTCAGGACACATACCACAACATAAGCAGTTTGCTACATTCCAAAATAGTTCATTTATGGGTAACCAAGGACTGTGCGGGAGTCCATTATCCAAGAAATGTGAGAATGATGCAGGGTCACCGTTTGTTCCACATTCTGCATCTGATGATGATGATAAAGATTCAGGATTTTTTGTTGGATTTAACTGGAAAGTGGTTCTGATTGGGTATGGTGCTGGACTTCTTGCGGGATTGCCACTGGGATGGACTTTCAGTCAAGAAGTATTTGAATGGCTTAAGACTGTTCATTTGAGTTTTTATTTTTTCTTAAAGGGATGGTTCGTTTGAGCTCAGTCATAATATTGGAATTTACTGTACAACTTTTTGTTTTTAGGTACTTCTGATTGTAGACTTTATTTCCCTTCGGTTGTTGTGATTTTCTCACTCTCTCTCTCTCGTTAACAATAGTGTTTTGATTGTACTTTTACTTTTGGAATTATTAGTTAATGTAATTAGGAAAGACAACGACTACAGCAAATCAAGAGACTAACACTACCTATATGTAAATAATCTGGACCATCAAGTAAAGACACAATTTTAATTTTCCTTATATTTTCTTTGAATCAACGTATGAATAACTGCCACTAGACCAAAAGTATCTTTGATACAGACAATCATAAAAGGTGTTACAAATACATTATAGCTATGCTTGGTGCCATGTCCAATAACCTTGTCCCATTGAGAACAATAACATGACTATTGGAGAAGATTAATCTATGAACATGTGCTTGTTGTAATATAAAGAAACATAAACCTTCGGGGCTTAATTCATAAGATATGAATATGAATGAAATTTTTCAGTCAAGAACGCTAATTTCTGCGAGATGTTCTTCAAAAATGGTACTGAATTTCTTCATTTGACTCTTTTGAAGTGCTAACCCAACTTCAATTCGACCTTCTTTGTCTCTACAGTCAGAAAGGGAAATTGATCCTGAATTATCTACATGAACCACTTCACTCTTCTCGGGCTTTCCCCACCCGAAGTCAGTTTCATACACTTTAAGACTTGGAAACCCTGCAATTATTGTCATGTGCTTCCCCAACGTGGCAAATTCGGTAAAGTTAGACATCAATGTTTCAGCCCCTTCAAATGTTCCTCGTTGCAAATGTCTAACCTCACTACCAATAGCAATGACTGCCTCCAAAATACCATTTCCTCCAACAAGCTTGCTCCTCTTGACTTCAGCATTGCCACAAACCAAACAATTTCCAAAGTATTCCAATGGAATTGAAAATTCAGGACGATTACGACAATCTGCCATAAAGGCCAAGATGTAGGACTCATCATTATTGAAAAGTACAGTACCAGCTTTAATCTCTTCTGATTTGACCTTACAAAACCAAATCAAAGAACATGTCACCACAAAGGTTGTTATGTGTGGTAGTTCTAGACCATGGCTTTTGCATTTAATAGAGACCCATTTCTTGAGCTTCTCAACATGATCATGACTCAAGACAAACGTGTGACGCACCATGTCAGTAGGAACATCACGTATTTCGCCCTTGGACTCTACATTCTCCGGTAAAAAGTTCAACAGTTCCTGCAAGAAAATATGCTTAAGACCATTCGGGTCTTGAATGATATCCCTATTGTGCAATGGTAAAGCAAGGGAAGCCAAAGTCAAGTCTCCATTGGACTTACAAACAGAGGCCCAGAATTTCATGAAGTGATGAAAAGATTTTCCATCAGCAGCCACGTGTCTGAAAGTGATGCATATGGCGAAGCCAGAATGGGGCATAACAGTGACCTGAATGGACATGAGAGGGATCAAAAAGGTGCCATCTTCTAAGGTTTGTGGTGGGGGCAAGACAGGAACAAAAGGGTGCAAAGCTGTGACATCTTTTGGGGAATCAGAGACAAAGGTGGTGAAATCTGCTGAGGACTCAGCTACTGTGAAGGAGAGAGAATTAGATTGTGTGTAGAGGATGTGAGGTGGGTTTGGCTTTGGAGGGAAGAGAAGGTTGGAAGAGAAAGGGAAGAAGTGTTGGAGAGTAAGGGAAAGAGAGTTCTTGAGAGTTGGAAGGAGAGTTTGGAGGAAGTGTTGGGTGGAATAAGGGAAGTTAAAGAAGAAGATACGTTTGAGAGGTGGACAACAAAGCCATGGAAGATCGAAGAAACTAAGAGGGATAGAGGTCGAAGGAACAGAACCTGGTGGAGGACTAATTTCACACTGTTCTATCACCTTCACTGTGTCAGCCATGGATTACAGGGTTGAACTTTGATGTGAATGTGTGAATTCACAGAGACAAGAACAAAGATAAGAATGACAGCCACTGTCTAATGAAACAAAGAAGTTGAGTAATCCAATTTGCAATTGAATCTTAATTTGTTTTTATGTTTTCTTCTTCTTGCATGTTTTTATATTTTAAACAGATTCATTTGGTGTTGGTTGAATAACTCAATTTCATTTTTGACTTAATCATTTGGCTCCTTTCTAACTACAGTTTCTGACAGCTGATGTCAACTATTGTTTTTTTATTAGCATTAAATGAAATAAATTATTAACCAATTGTCTTAATTTATTATTTTTAAATAATGAATAAAATAAATGCAAGAAATCATAATACTTCTTCCTTTGTTCCTAATGGTAAGGTATTGTTTTGAATTTTTCTAGTCTTTTTTTTATGAAACTCTTCTTTATTGTTTCTTGTATTGATAATTTTTTTATTAAAATACCAGTTACTTTCTTTATTCATAAATAATAAATATTATAAATTATTTTTTCTCTTATAAAAACTTCAGAAATTAAAAATTTTATTTTAAAAATTAAATCTGTACTAGTATTATTTATTTCCATACTTACCTACTTAGAGAATTTTTTAAAACAATATAAAAATTTAGTATTATTAACTAAATTAACCAACTTTATTAAAAGTGTGAATTAGTCATCAATTTTACACATTTCCGAGTAAAAAGAGTATATGTCGATTATAATAATTGTTGCTTATTATATTATTTTAAAATTACAATACATAAAATAATAATAACAAAAATCTCAAAAAATAGTTCTTGAAAGGACGAGTCTTGATTTGTTTTTACATTCTATCTTCTTAACCACTATTCATAATTTTGTATTATTTAGTTCTCTTTTTCTAATGCATGGTATTACTTATCATAATTATAGACGTCAAACACCAATTTTTGGGATAAAGAATACAAACATTATTTAAGATCTTTTCATTAACTAGTACCCTAGTACTATAATTATAAATTTTATTTTATATCAAATTTATAAGAATAAATAAATACATATATATATATATATATATATATATATCATATTTTTAATTTAAATTATTAATAAATTAATATTTTACAGACATAAATTATATTATGAATACACATTCAACAATTTATACTATTAACAATTTCTGTGAAATATTAAAGTTTAATTTAAAAACGAAAAGAAAAGCTATGAATTAAAATGGATAAAAGTTAGTAATCATTTAAAAAAAATGCTCTTGAATAAGAATTAAAAAAACTATTCAATATAGCTATTTAATTTATGTATGAAGAAGATTTAGCATAAAATGAAACAAATGACAAATAGAAAGACTGGTGATGGAGAATTTATTTTTCTTCAGAGATGGAGGTTTGTTTAAAATAAACATATTGAAAGATGGTTCAATAAGATTCAATAGTTCAAATTTATTTCACATTTCTTTACAATACATCTAATTGCAATCTATTTCCTTCCCTTCCATAACACAGTACCCAAACCAATACTATAAAAAAATACCCCAAATCCAATATAACTAATAAAAAGAATGATACAATTCATTGTCTACTGGGAATTTTTCTATATTTATATCCAGCAGGTGTTTGATGAGTAATCGTTAGCATAGGTTTACTGCAAAAGTTTAACTCTCAAGTCAGACTGATAAATGTTGAACAGTCACTCCAATGCTGAAGAAGTAGCCCTGCAGGGTTATTAAGCTATTGTGTGCTTAGCCAACATCATCATCCTAATCTTGGTTAATCAATCAGTAAAATACAAGCTTTGAGATAAACTGCATCTATTCATCTTTTGCGCATACGCGTTCTGCACAAAGAAAAAGTTGAAATGCTTTTAGGTTAGCTATATATGGATACAGAAAACAAATACAATGATAAATGAGGATTCATAGTTTAGCATATTTGTTCCAAACTCGATAACCAATAACTTCACAATAGATGCTGCAGCAACAGAAAAAAAGTGTAACTTATTCAATAAATATGCAAATAAAATAAGCATGAAAAAGGAAATCAAAAGAAAATTGCATGCAATCGTAAGATCAAATTAGTTTGTAGACATAGATTGTGTTGTGTCACACAGCTAAACAATTTGTGAACTATTTTCTATAAGGCCAACAGGGATGACATGTTGAAGAGCTTTCACAGTGAACTTCGGGGAATATTCCAACAAACAGAATTATGTAAAGTATGATTCCCCTTTGTTTGAGAAACTTATAACAGATAGCTTCTTGTCAAGAACATGTGAACAGATCATTTATAAGAGCCAAAGTAGTTATTAATTGGCATATGTAATAAGAAACGTGATGACCAAACCTTTGGCTACATTAAAGGAATACTAAAAAAGGCTCTATACCGGAAAGTGTTTATCACAAAGAATACAGTTCAATAAAAAGAGCAAAGGAAATATCTTAATAAACATTACGTGAAACATTAAAAGAACTTTTTTAACTATATTACTTTAATAAAAGTAAGGAGTTTTAGGAGAACTCAATGATGTAAACTTATCCACATGGGTGACCACCTGGTAGGCTAAAGTTTGGTCGTTCTATGATATATGGTCATTTTGATAGAAAGGGAATGCATGTGACTCCAAATATGTCTCTCTCTCTTCCTGCCAATGTTCTTAGATAGGATTGTGTTAATGTCCTCTCTTTTTTTATTTGTTCATGTTATTCAAACTGAAGGAATTTCTATTGCTAATATGAAAAATTATTGGACAGCTTTGCAGTATGATGCATTTTTTAGCTACTCTAGCCCACTGTTTTCTTTTCTATTTTCTTCAATTCAGGGGGGATTTCTTCTGCTCTCCAAATTTACTTTCTCAAATATATTGTTCTTCCAAAACTTGAAGAATAAAGAACATTCTACTGTAACTAAATTTTATCTTTTCTACTGTAACTGCTTTTAGGTTCAGTTTCGTTTCAGTTGCTTTCTCAAGTGCAACATTGGAAGTAAAAGAACGGGGGGAGGGGATCTAAATATAATTATTAGGACGATGTCATCATATGTCATTAATTAAATCATTCATTATACCAAAACTTAAGTTGAAAAATTATTCCAATATTTGCTTGAACTAAACAAGAAAACACAAACAGATAATGCACATAAAAAATAAGTGCACATACACAAAAATAAAATGTAATAACCAGAGAGGAGTTTCTTACTCAGATACTCATAAGTCAATATCATTGAAGTGCCCCACGCTGACATGCTAAAGAATCTTGGGCCAAACCCTCTATAAAAGCCTTTCCAACCATCTTCATTGATTAAATCTTTAGCAACTTGTTTTATAGAGGTTTTATTTTCATGACCCATTACCTGGAGTGCAGAACTAGCCACTCAGAAAAATTTAAATAGGTGGTAATTGGAATAAAAAGTATTTTTGTAAGTTAAATGAAAACACTATGTTCATGATATGTTCATTTCATTATTTTATTCTCCTTTTAGTCTTCTTTGGAGAATGAGGATGCATTCTACCATTCACCAGAATAGTTCAATGAACTAATTCTGTGTATACTTTGGAGCAATAAGTATATTATTATCTCTCTTCATCTTTACAATCTAAAGAGAATATGCTATGCACATAAAGAGAATATGATGAGAGCCAAGAAAAGATTGATGAACAGAACTATACAACAGCAGAAAAACCTGCTCTGGAGATCAGTGATCATAGAAAACAATGAACTAAAAAACAGAAATAATCCAGTTCAATGAAATTATGCAAACCTGTAATCGTGTCTTGATAGTATCTAATGGGGTTGTTATGCAGGATGAAGATGCACCAGCAATAATCCCTCCCATAGCCTGAACCAACATTATTTTCTGCAGACTAGGAGTGTGTTCATCATATTTGGTATCATGACCCAGGAACCTGTTCATGCAATCAGGTGCTAACTGTTTTTAATATAGAAAGTTTTCCTGATAACAGAAATGAAAATAATATAGCAAGCACGTGTACTAAAAGTGCATTACCATATTATTTACAAAAGTCACCACGATAAACAATACTGAATCAGAAGTCTACAGCAGAGACTGCTATTCTTTTGGCAGGGTTTCTCAGCCAAGAAGAAAATCTACCTTTCCTGACTTAATATAATTTTGCTGTCAGCCTGCAGAATGGCAGATGCAATTACAGCATCATACACTTCAACTGGTGTAATTCCATGATTACAAACTGAATGTTACGTATCTGACCAAGCTCACATTGAACTTCAAAATATTTATCAGATTTAAATAGTACACAATGACAGCGCTTTTTTTCCGTTTCAACATGTCCTAGGAACACAATAGGCTTCCATAACTCTAACTTAGATGGAAGACATACCTATAAGCTATGTTTGAAACTCGTGCATCATCATAATTACCATTTGTATAGAAAACACCATGTATTTTAATAAAGACTAACCTTTTAAATGGATTAAGACTCGTGTACACTATCAACATTCATACTATAATCATAGAGATAATAAATTTTCTTATCATTTGTCAATTGATACAATATAAAAATAACTTAAAAGGTAGTGCAACTAAGATTCAGTTCTAAGACATATTATCATATCTTACCTCCAAATGACGCGTTGGCTTGAACCATAACTTGCCCACCATACTGCACTAGAAGGTGAATAAGTCATAACAGACAGACCAAACCCTCTATACAATCCCCGGATGCCATCAGATCTTAAAACCTTGCGAGCAACATCCAAACCCCCGCTGTACTGGGCATGGCCTGAGTATCCTTGCACCATCAACTTTTGGCTAACCTTAATATCATTCAATGTGAATTAGATATTAGAATTATTCAATGAGGTAAAAGAAAAAATCATCAAGAAAAGAAATGAGACCAAATTAATAAAATAAGGAACTTCTTTACCACAAAAGAAAGGGAAAAAAAACAAAAATAAAAAATAGCTTTCTGTATGTTTCAGAGAATCAGACATCAGAATGCTTTAAAAGAAGCACCAGTAGAAAACCATCACAGACAACGTATATTTACAGCACAAATAAACTAAAAAGTTTTCGATTTATAAGATGTCACATCATTATACAATGGAACACACCATCGGTATGAAGACTATCACATCACTGCAAAACATTGCTTTCCATACTTCATTCAAAAAAAAATTCTGAGCTTTAAAGAACAAATTTTGCATTTCGTGTCCTACGTGGTGAATTCAATAATATTACTTTCAAAATCTTAAACAAAAATGAGAACAAGAAACACTTATTTTGAATTGATTCAATTGAATCAGACATGATAGAAAATTAGTAAACAAAATAGTTCCCAACTTGCTAAAATGTGTGCTAAAATGTGTAATGGATTGTTGAGCCACCGAAAGAGCATGTTTAATAGCAGAAAAGATGCATTTGAATGTATCATCATCATGTGCATATTATACATATAGAATGGCTGTGAGTTAGTCCAAAACAAAGTATTTTGAGTTCAACGATATAAACACACAGTAAATCTCAAGGTTACAAAAATTGGATTATCATACCACATCAATTGGTACAAACACAGATTGAGCAAAAATCGATGATGTCATGCCTGCAACTCCATTTGCAATGGCAGCTTGGGTAGTTTCAGATAGTCGAAACGGTTCAAGCATTCTGAAAGCAGCCACCTTTGTGGTCTCTAGAGTGGAGAGGAAAATTATTCTGGCAGGAATAGCACCAGTGATAACTGTTCCAAACCCTCTATACAGACCAGGGATGCCATCTGTTTTAAGTAGTCCTTTCACAACAGAAAACACACTTCTCTCTACGGCATCCTTTGTGGCAACCTGCAGCCTAGTTTTCACAACCGAAATGGGGTAAAGTGCCACCGAAACACCTGTAAAGAGCCCAGCTCCTACGACATAGAACCTAGTTTTATCTAGCCTGTAGAATTGGGAGAAATTCATTAGGATAAGCTTGTAGATGCAAATTTCAATATAATACCATGACCTCAAAAATGTCAAAAAACATCTGCAAGATATGTTCTTGATAAATCAAAGCAAGGGCAAGAAAGAAAATGGCCACAATCTGTAAGGTACATTTTTCACTTTTCAGCGGTTCCCATCAAATATGGAACTTCAAAAGATTTTTTGCCCTTTTCCTTTGATGAAAATTAGCTTACCCTTTTATAATTTTCACTCGATTCAGAGAATACAAACACAGCAGAAATCATAACTCCCCCACCCCCGAAATAATTAGTCCAAAGGAAGAAACTTTAGCGACCATAGTCTATCAATTTATAATTTCCGAATGATGGGTATGTCGAAACACAGAAAACAAGAACAAAAATAATAAAACAACAGCATCATTCAGAATATGAAAAAGGAGAAAAAGAAGAAGAACCAGTACTTGTCCCAGTTAATCTCGGTCTGACCGAAGGACTGGGCCATTGGAAGAATGGAAAAATCCCTCTCGGAATAGAATCTAAGAACAAGATCCGAGGCTGGCTTCTTTGTCTTGTAAAATTGTAATTCAAAGAAAACTATATTTGCAAATAAGGGAAATGGTTTGTTAAAAATTTGGTGAAAAGGCTGCGGCGTACGCGGGGTTGTGTCTGTGTTGTGGGAGAAGCACGTCTTCCAATTTCAATTCCTCCATTTTTATTTTACTTTGACCATTCTCTATTTTCCTCCTCTGAACGCCAAAATGGAATAATAATTCATCGTCACTTCCTCCACACAAACCCCTCTTATTTTAATGTATAATCACTACAACTTATCTAGGTAACTCAATTTGCAGAGGAAGAAGATTTCATTCAAATTATTTTTACTAAATATAAATATTTTTGTAAGAGAATTTACAATATCCTGTATACAAATTAAACTTTTTCAACTTTATTTACTCAAATAAATTATTAAAATGTTATTTTCATTCTCATATTCTCATATTATTTGTCCTTTAAAATAATATAAATTTGTTAATGAACAATGTAAATTAACATAAAATAATATTTATTGCAATATACTTGAAGTGGGGATTAAATTTCAAAACTAATCAATGACTTCAACTAATTAATTGCATCGTGACATCATTACCCCTAACCACATTACTGGACGTTTGTATAAAAAAAAATAGAGGAAAAATACAAAAATTAAAACTCTACTTTTAATTTTTTTTTTTTGTTGGAAATGTAGCTAGTGAGTGTATTGGTCATTATGTTCGGAATTGAATGCAATCACAATCATAATATAATATAATTAAATTTAATATTTTAAAATTTATATTTGATTATTTAATTTAAGGGATTTATCAAATATTGTCTGAATTGCGATTAATTTGATCATATATTTTAAATTGTAAATTTATATTAAATTAAATATTTAATAAAATATATTTTTGTTTCAAATGATTGTTTAATTAAAAAATAACCTATATAATTCTAATAATAATTATTATAATAGACTATAGTTTTATATAATTTACTACAAATTTATTATATTAAAAATTAAATTTTAAATTTTAAATATTTATGAATTTTTAAATATTAAAATATTTAGCTAATCGAATATCTGTACTTAAATTTATTTTGAAATTCTTCTATAGATTTTCTTTCACCCTACGGCCATGGTGTTTCCCGGTAACATTTGCAGATTTAAAAATTAAGCTTTACATTGATGGAGGTATAGAACCATGATAGCAAAGAAGATGAAATTCAAAAAAACATCAAAATTTATAAAATAAATTGTTTCTAAATTAATATTTTTAAAAGATATTAAATAAAAATAATAATCACGAATTTTATATTTCAGTTTAAATTTAATGAATTCATGGTAAAAATTGAAATTTACGTCAATTAATTGTTTCCAAAGTTCTTATTATTATATTTTAAAAATAAAAAATGAATAAATTATGCTATTTATTAATTACTTTTAGGAAAACAGTAATAAACAGTGATTAAGAGATAATTAAATTCAAATAGTTGAAAAACTAAAAGAAGATATAAATGTTAATTTTTTTGATAAAGACGAGTACTCTAAAGAAAATTTTGGCATGCAATTTCTAAAATTTAGGTAGTACTCCTTTATTATTTGTATTCTTGAAAGTATAAATATGTTATAATCTTGATAAAAAAGAAAAGTATAAAAGTAATCTTCAATTTCTAAACATAATATCTAGCAAATATTAATAAGCTCATAACTACTCTTGCGTATAAATTTTGAATAAAATAACTTATTGTAAGAGATAAAAGTTAGAAAATAAATATGCCATACTGTACTATTTTATATAAAAATAAATATTTATATAATAAAAACTATAAAATGAATGACATATTTTACTATAAATAAAAATAATATTATTTATATACTTAAATTTTTAAATAAAAACAATCATCTAATACTACTACTAGAAAAAAAAAGTACTTTATGGATCCATATTGTTTTAAAAATTACAAAAATTATATATGTGTAAGTTTCTTTCCACTACGTTTTAGGTTTTTTTTTTCTACTCTATTTTCTTTTTGTTATATATATTTATTTAATTGAATTAGTATTCATTATTATAATTTTTTTTACTGACAGTTTAAAATATTATTGAAAAAATTGGAATAGAGTTTTGTAGGTAGAATAATGTATTATATTGATGACTTATTAATGGAGTTAACTAATTTAATATATTAATATATATATATATATATATATATATATATTAAAATCTAAACTAAAAATTTCAGGGCCCAATCTTTCAAGGAGCTCCGTTTCTGCATTTATAAGCTCTACCTTCGAGGAAAGTTACTCTGCAGATTTGTTGACTTTTATAAACGTTGTCTGCTTTTAAAATGTGTACGAATTTAAAAACGAGCTTGAGTTTCTTCGACTAGAAATAAGAAAATTTAAAAAATAAAAATTCATAAAATGATTATCTTTAAATTTTAGATTTAGATGGGAGGTAGTTTATTAATAATGAATCTTCCCTAAGTAATGGAACACTAAGCACTTCCGTATTTCAATATATATAGAAGCCAGCGCTTCTGCATCCTCTTATTATGCAATGATGTGTTTCTACCAAAGTTAGTCTTCAAAAGTTTGTTGACTTCGAGGTCAGCGCTTGATGTGCTTCTGGTGCGAAGGTGTTGCTAAAAAAATGGCCTTCTCTCTGTTACCAAAATTAACTCCTTGCATTGTTTTCTTGGTTCTGCTATCTTCAGCTTGCTTCACTTCAACAGGTTCACCCCATTGTCATTGTTTTCTTTCTTCCTCGTCTATTTCTTGAGATTGTAATTTCTTCGGTGTTTTTTGTATAATGGGGTGTTCAGATTTCCTTTAATACTGTATGGACATTACGTTTTGTGGATTTTGATGTGCATATTTATGCCTGAGAAAGATGCTACATTTGAACTTGAAAAGTTAAACGTGGAAACTTTGTATCATTTATTAACTTCTGGCAACTAATGTAGTTGATATCAAGTCTATTTAGTTGAAGTGAGTCGTTTAACTTGATTTGATTCCATGAAGATCTAGATATGGAACAAAAAAGTTATATAAGCTTGTGTTCTGACTATTTTGCTATAAGAATTGTTGCTTTGGCATTTGAGTTTTCGTTGAGCCATCTGAGAAGTAAATTTATGATTTGCTTTATTGTTTTCCCCTTTGGCGTTTGAAATATGTTTCAAGTTGAAGCTTACACGAGATTTGTCCCAAGAACTCCCGCAACTGGGAAAACTGCCCTTGAGTCGGTGGTTACCAGTAGAGATTCTTTTTTTTTTTTTTTTTGCTGTAAATGGAATAATTCATCATGAATCATTCTACAAGAAATAAATATCCAAAGATGAAGAACTATAACTTCACCCATAAAAAATATATGTACATGTGCTTACTTCTTGCCTTTGTTTTAAAGACTACATAAGCAAGTATAGCAATAGCCCGTAGAGTAAATTATTGGAATTTTTAGAGGTTCAACATTTACTTTGCTTACTTTCTTTTCCTTTTAATCACTTTCCACATGATGTTGGTTGTTTATCTTTCAGATGCTTATGATCCGCTTGACCCAAATGGGAATATCACAATCAAATGGGATGTTATCTCCTGGACCCCTGATGGATATGTAGTAAGTACATTCTCTTACAACATCACCCATTAATGTGAGAACATATGTTGAACATTCTGCATGCTGCTGAAATGTCTTTTTTGCTTTTCTTTCCACTGGTTGGTTCCATCTTTTGTAATTGATTTGCTTTGGCTTAATTTTGTCCGATAAGTCACTCGAAATTCTAAGAAAGAATTGAATGTACAGGCTGTTGTTACAATGAACAACTTCCAAAGATATCGTCCTATTACTTTACCTGGCTGGTATCTAGGGTGGACATGGGCAAAAAAAGAGGTAATATGGAGCATGATGGGAGGGCAGACCACTGAACAAGGAGATTGTTCAAAATTTAAGGGAGGTGTTCCACATTCTTGTATGAAAAATCCAACAGTTGTAGATTTGCTTCCTGGAACACCTTACAATCAACAAATTGCAAATTGTTGCAAAGGTGGAGTGCTTAGTTCATGGGTCCAGGATCCAAGCAGAGCAGCAGCATCTTTTCAACTTAGTGTTGGTGGAGCTGGAACCACAAACAGAACTGTTAAACTCCCAACAAACTTCACCTTGGAAGCACCTGGACCACGTTATACTTGTGGACAAGCTAAGATTGTCAGACCCACTAAATTCATTACTCCAGACAAAAGGAGAGTGACCCAAGCACTGAGTAAGTTTTAGGATTTTTAATCTCATTTTCACAAGATACTACTTCTGTTTACGAATCTCATTTCTAGTAAAGATATGCTTCAAGTGTTTCTCCTCCTAGGATTCCCAAGATACTACTTCTGTTTACCAATCTCATACTCTTGAAAACCACATCTAGGACACAAGTAGCTAATTCTCTGATTCAATTTAAAACCAATTGAAGCTTACAGTTGTTATAAAGAACTTTCAGCAAATTGCTACAAGTTATTGTATCCTTAATATCATCATTATTTATTGCAGTGACATGGCAGGTGGTATGCAGATACTCACAATTTTTAACTCATAAAACTCCCACTTGCTGCCTCTCACTTTCATCTTTCCATAATAATACTATTGTGCCTTGCCCAACATGTTCATGTGGCTGCCGAAGTAACTCATCTCAGTCAGGGAAATGTGTAAAGTAGGTTTCCAATCTCCATTTTTGCAGTATCGTGATTCATGGATACCAAGTTGTAGTAAACTCATTTTTTCTTCTGTGGTTACAGTCCAGGTACACCACATTTGTCCTCATTTGTTTCTGGCTTCGGGAAGAACGAATTTTCACCAACGGTTCAATGTACCAATCACATGTGTCCAATCAGAGTTCACTGGCATGTTAAGCTTAACTCCGAGAAGTACTGGCATGTGAAGATTACTATTACTAATTTGAATTACAGGATGAATTATTCTGACTGGAACTTGGCCATTCAACACCCAAACTTTGACCATCGGACTCAAGTGTCCGGTTTCACCTACAAGCTAATGACTCCTTATGCTTCAATAAGTACGTGTGAAATGATCCTAAATTGTTTGTTTCAAAATTCTGGAGCAAGAAATTTTCTGAAATGCTGCTAAATATTTGTCTTAGTTCTTTCTTCATCATAAAATGTTAAAATTTTGATCTTGTTTTTGGGAATGTAGAAGGTAATTAGTGATTCTAAAAGTCGGTTTTAACAGATGATGCAGCAATGTTGTGGGGAATGAAGTCCCAGCATAATGATGTTCTCATCCAAGCTGGCCCGAATGGGAAGGTTGAAGGAGATGTAGTCTTCCGAAAGGATAAAGCAACTTTAAAGTTTGATAAGGGATGGGCTTTCCCTCGAAGGATCTACTTCAATGGTGACACTTGTATTATGCCATCACCCAGTGCTTACCCCTTTTAGAGTATAATGAGATTGTCAGAAGAGTTTGCTGAAAATTCTTCTGCATTACGTACTTCTTTTAAAATTTCAATAAATAATATTTAAAAAAATTTAAATGTTTTGTTAGTATTGAAGAACAATGTTAAACATCAAGAGAAGTTATTTTCATCATGATATTAAAGATGCTTATATTAGAGATGTATTGAGTATTATAACTTTCATTATATATAAGAAAGTTTTAAACAAGTTATTCACAAGGTTTTTAATCTAACACATACTCAATCTTAAAATTAATCAATAGAAAATTGTTTAACAAGGCTAAAAACATGTGAAAAAGGTTTTATAATTATGTTAATGGACCGAGATTTTATATAATCAAATGAATTAATTTTTAGATTTTTTAAAACAAAATAATCGACTATTAAAATAGTGAGTAAAATTATATATTTTCAAATGCTTTTAAGAATTAAATGATTAAATACCAACATAATCTATCATATTTGTTTTCTAAACTAGATGCAAAACTAAAGTACATATCATGATTGTTTAAAAAAAATATATATAATTATTTTTCAAATTTTATTAAGAATATCGATTATCAATTATAATCTAATAAGTTTTTATTTAGTGTTTGCAAAACTTTATAAATAAATAAAAAGTATTCACTCTTTTAAACATCTAAAACTACTTTGAAAAGCGTCGTGTTGTGCTATGAAAACTAACTTATGATTTGCTTCTCTTGTGAAATTTCCTATATATTCTTTCTTTTACTAAGTTGTTGGAGTGTTTCCCATTGATATCTTTTTGTATGATTTTAGGTTGACATCCTCTTAGAATATCGGTCCAAAGACATATATACCACTTTGAGTGTCTTCAAGAGTTAATTTTAAATTACTTGTTGACTATTAATATCTTGCTAGTGAGTGTTTGTACAAAAGTTGAATAATTAAAATTAGATATATGATCATTTATAACTCAAACTATTATAATTTGTTTTTTTGTAATCTTTCTTTTCCTATACCATCCTTTTGTTGGTTATTTATCTTTTATCAATCTTAATTCGTAAATCAATCGTATTTAATTTTTTAATTGAAACAATGTTCATGATTTTCTGAACCAAGCTGGCTATAAAGGCCATGTTCAAGCAGAGCTACAGTCAAAAAAATAATTTTTATCATAATTCCTTGATAACATTTCTTCTCACTTGATGATATTTTACTAAAAAATGAGAAAATGCAATTTCATAGGAACACCAACCGAAATACTTTTCTTTGAAATAATGGCACATTCTTTCCCAGAATACCACCGAAAATACGCCCTAAAACCAATAAGTTTATGAAATATTGAAAATTTCTAAAAACAACATTCCTAAAAGATTGCATATATGTATGCATAATAGTTTTATTTCCATCAAAACAATTGAAAAATCAAAGCATGAAACAAAATAATTAAAAAATTAAAAGCATGTGAGAGACTTCACCATAATAACAGCTGGCAACGACATTGGTGTTTCTTATATTCTTACACTGTCAAACATAAGATGACAACTTGAAGACACAACAATTCTTACCTCACACTCTTAGTTGCCAATTTTCCAGACCTTCCCTGCCACTATTTCTTTCTTTGTTTGGTTGGTTTTAGTTGTCTCGTGCTTACCAAAACGACAACAACAATAATGTTCTTCAATATAATTATATATCATTCTACTCTCTTATTTTTTAGCTTATCAACCTACAATAATACAAACCACTGTGCAAATATTTTTAGTTCAAATTTTCAATCCCATCTTTTCTGCTCTCAATTTCCCAAAAAAGAAAGAACCACATTGAAACACCCTAATAGAAGTGGGTCTAATCTAATTATGTCGGTAAAGCATATATAAGTACACATACATTAATATATATATATATATATAACCAAGCCCCAGCGACACAAAAATCCATTCTGTTCACACAAGTATGTCCAACCACAAGACGGCACGTGTAATTGTACTTGAGAGAGGATCGATTTCTTTGATTTGGAAAGGAAATATGAAGCAGAAGAAATTACGAAAGAGCTGACCAAATGGGAAGGGTTGCTTTCGTGAATCTGCAGACTTAGTTGGTTTGATGATGATGGGGATTAAGCAATAGCTGTTTATATTATTAATTAATTTGCATTAGTCTACTTCTTTTTGTTCTATTATGCAATTAAAAGCCATTCATATGGTAGGTGCAACTAAAGTTTTTTTTATTTTTATATTTATATTTGGAAAACATTCATTTAGGTTCGCAGTAAACAAAATACTAAATAGTAAAACATGTTTTACAAAATTAAAACTGTTGCCTTTGGTGAAGCAATTGTTAAACAATAATAGTCGTATACTTTTTATATTAAATAATTTATTCGACTAACTTGGAGAAAATTTTGCATTGCTTATATACAGACGAAGCCAATTTATTGAATTTCCCTTTTGGGTTTGGAGTCCTGTGTATTAGCAAAATAAGAAGAAATTTTTTATGAAGTGACAAAAAAATAATGGTATATTTGTGCTGATTTCCTTTATTGGAGTCTTTTTGTCTTTAATTATAAGTGTTGTTTATGGATATACTAATTCAGCATTAGTCCTATTTTATTTTATGCTTTACATTATTTTTAAAATTTTAATTTTATTTAGTTATTTATTTTTTATCGGATAACGAAATTTGTAATATTTTTTTGTCATATGTCATAATACTCAACAGAATATATATATATATATATATATATATATATATATATATATATATATATATATATATATATATATATATATATATATATATATATATATATAAACTTCGCGTCTCACTTATTATATGAATAGTTTTTAAATTATTTTAAATATATATGCAGTTTAAACCTGTTTATTTTAAAAATTAAATACAGATTAAAGTAGTTTAGATTTGAAATAAAATATTTAACATATAAATTAAAATAATTGATTTAAGATTTTGAATTTCAAAATTTTAACATAAAAGAAAAATAATTGAAAAATAAAATTAAAATACTTACTAAATAATAGTAACAATAGAAAATATTAAAAGTGGTCCTTATATCAAAAAATGAATACTCAAATTTATAATGTATGTATTAATCATGATTAGTGTAGTATTAACTAAGCCCTAAAAATGCTCATTGATTAATAAAAGAAATACTCAATTAAAGCTGTTTGAACGTCATCCTACAAGTCAATATATATGTATGTTGCCATGTCAATTTGTTTTTCGACATATGCCATGCCACATTATTATATTTTAGAGACTGCTATAATTGATTGCATTATATTTTTACCATTTGACTTCAAACAAATAAAGCATATAAATTTTAATTAATTTTGCGCAAAACATGAATTTAATTTTAATACAGTATTACTTACACTGTTTGTCATCAACAAAAAGTATTTACAATTACGTATTTGAGAGAAAATCACTTCTAGATGAAGATAAGTATTAAATAAAAAAAAAATCATTAAAAATTGTAACTTTTATCAAATTTCAATTAATAAAAGAGTACACGAAAAAAGTATAGCTAACTTTTCTTTACATTATAAATACAAAAACTTTTAAATTTATTTTAAATATAATTATGAAAATAATCATTATATACTTAAATGACTTTTTTATTTTCTACCTTCTAGGTAATTGGATTGTTCTCATCATACGCAATCATATGCCTCTTTTACCATAGCTTTTGCAGAGCATAACAAGCTTCTCTCATTATTATCTTGTGCGGAAAATCAAAACCCATTTTGTTTCACATGACAATCTTTGGTTATCGTAAAAGGTGAATGAGTTTGTCATCACAAATTTGCAAGAAAAAAACATTTTTTTATGTACAAAAAGCATTAGTTCTACTTTATTTTAGAACACCGTCAATAATGAGTTTAGGTACGTGCGTAGTATTTTATAGATAACAATTTGCATATATACCTTTCTTAAACACAAGATGATGAGCCAACTGGGACAAACTAGATAGTCCGTTTCTGCCGCTTATTTTTTCCACTCTCTCTCTTGCTTTTTTCACTCTCTCTCTCTCCTCTTCTTCTTTTTCTTTATTTCTAGTCTTCTCTGTCACAGATCTTGAACTGTTCAGGCAAGAACTCAGACCACTCACCTTCTTGTGTCATCCAAAATGGGTTTTTCTCTGTTACCAAAAGCAACTCCTTGCATATTGCTCTTGGCTCTGCTGTATTGTACTTCCTTCACTTCAACAGGTTCACCCCATTACTGTTTTCTTTCTCTTTTTTCCTTATCTGTGTCTTGGAATTTTCATTGGTTCTGTGACTTTGTTCAGTTTTCATTAGATGCTTAGCATTTTTCATTTTCTGGTGGTCTTCATTTTATTCTGCGTGGACATTACGCCCTTTTCGTCCTTTAAATGAAGGCTTGTGAGTTATGAAAGATGCTGCCTTTGTTCTTTGAATTTGATAAAGAAAGTGGGTTTTGTCCTGTTGTGGAAAATTTTTATCATTTATTAGCCTTGATGGGTAATCTTGTTTCTGCTAAATGTTTTGTGCAGAAAGTATGCTGTTTAGATTGTTTTGTTACTATAAAGTTTTCATTTTTAACAGAGAACTTAGTGAAAGTTGTGTTCCGACTATCTTTTTATTAGAATTGATTTCGCATTTGAATTTTTGTTGGGTCAAGAGAGAAGTGAGTTCACGGTTTGTCTTTTTTCTCTCTTTTTTCTTTTTTTACTTCTCGGCTTTTGTAATAGTTTTAAGGTGAAATTATGATTGCTTCCACGAGATTTGTGCCTAAGAACCCTGTAATTAGGTATACTCTGCATGAGGACTTGAGTAGGCAGTCACCGATGCTAATCAGTTTTGGCTGTTTATGGAATAATTCATGTATAAAGGTCAATGCATATTTTAGATCCCAGATATCGTCCAGTTTAATTGATGGAATTATGAATCATACATGCTAAAATATGTACTGATAAAAAAACTATAACTTCACCTGCCGTTGACTTCAACAATGTATTTTCTTATTTCCTTTGTTATTTTTTGTGACTGCTTGAGCAATTATGGCAAATGCGTGTCTAATCATTTTTACTGTGTGTACTTTGTAATATACTATATGGATATTCAGAGGTTCAACATTTACTGTTTTCTTTCCTTTCCTTTTAATTGCTTTCCTCTTGCTGTTGGATGTTTATCTTTCAGATGCTTATGATCCGCTTGACCCAAATGGGAATATCACAATCAAATGGGATATTATAAGTTGGACCCCTGATGGATATGTAGTAAGTATACTCTTTTTTTACAATAACAAACATTAATGTGAGAAGCAAAACTGGTGTTATGCATTATGCATGGATTTACTCCTTTTCTTTCCACTCTTGGCTCACCGTCTTTTGTGATGCATACGCATGTTCTTGTCAGCTGCATCTCATGTAATATATCAATTCTTGGATAATATAGAGTTTTGGATAAAAAGTAATTTTATATCAGCTAGAAACCTGACATGGTCCGAATTTCATGTCACAATCATGAGCCGTGTTACAACTATTTTCTGTTAGTGTTCATTTACTATTGAAGTTTTAATGAATGAATAAGGTTGATAACTCAATTATACAGATGAATTTATTTAAATTAGTGATTATATGTATTTAAAGTGACTTTAGCTTAATTTTCTTCTGTTTGTTATTTAGATATCTAAGATACCACTGAATGTGCAGGCTGTTGTTACAATGAACAATTTCCAACAATATCGTCATATTGCTTCACCTGGCTGGTCACTAGGATGGACATGGGCAAAAAAGGAGGTAATATGGAGCATGATGGGAGGGCAGACCACTGAACAAGGAGATTGTTCAAAATTTAAGGGAGGTATTCCACATTGCTGTAAGAAGGATCCGACCGTTGTGGATTTGCTTCCTGGAACACCTTACAATCAACAAATTGCAAATTGCTGCAAAGGTGGGGTACTCAGTTCTTGGGTGCAGGATCCTACCAATGCAGTTTCATCATTTCAAGTTAGTGTTGGTCGAGCTGGTACCACAAACAAAACTGTCAAAGTCCCGAAAAACTTTACCCTGCATGCACCAGGACCAGGTTATACTTGTGGTCCAGCCAAGATTGTGAGACCCACCCAATTCATCCAAGCAGACAAAAGGAGAGTGACCCAAGCACTGAGTAAGTTGTAGGACTTTTAATGTCATTTTCACGGTTGCCAATATGATTATTTATCTTTCTGCTGCCTCCTTCCGATCTCAAACTCTTCTTCAACAGTGCCATCCGCCAGATGTAGGTTTTGTTGGTAACAAAATCCGAGACTAATGCTAAGAATTCTCTTAAAGTTAGAACTAATTGAAGTTTACAGTTGTCATATAAGTAATTATATTCTGAACATCACTCTTGTTTATTGCAGTGACATGGAATGTGACATGCACATACTCACAATTTCTAGCTCAGAAAACTCCCTCTTGCTGTGTCTCACTTTCATCTTTCTATAATGATACTATTGTGCCGTGCCCAACATGTGCATGTGGTTGCCAGGGTAACTCATCTCTGTCAGGAAGCTGTGTGAAGTAAGTTTCCACCTCTAAGTGAATTGTCATTTCCTTCTAGCCAGTAAGCTTCCACTTATATATTTCCTTTCTGTGGTTACAGTCCAAATACCCCACATTTGGCATCGGTTGTTTCTGGCTCTGGGAAGAATAACTTTTCACCTTTGGTTCAGTGTACCAGTCATATGTGTCCAGTCCGAATCCACTGGCATGTTAAGCTAAACTACAAGGAATACTGGCGTGTAAAGGTTACTATTACTAATTTTAATTACAGGATGAACTATTCTGAGTGGAACATGGTTGTTCAACATCCAAACTTTGACAATTTAACTCAACTATTCAGTTTCAACTACAAGTCATTGACCCCTTACGGTACAATAAGTAAGTGAGGCAACTTCTTTGTTTTAAATTTCTGGACTTAGGAATTTTCTTGAATGCTGTGTATTTCTTATTTCTTCGAAATAAAGCATCAAACTTTTACTCCCTTTTTTCACAAATTTGAAGGCAAGTACTGATTTTTAAGTTCCCTTCACAGATGATACAGCAATGCTATGGGGAGTTAAGTTCTATAATGATTTTCTCAACCAAGCTGGCCCTAATGGCAATGTTCAATCCGAGCTACTCTTCCGAAAGGATAAAGCAACTTTTACTTTTGATAAGGGATGGGCTTTTCCTCGAAGGATCTACTTCAACGGTGACAACTGTGTCATGCCACCACCTGATGCTTATCCGTGGTTACCTAATGCTGGTTCTCGGCAAGAGGTTTCCTTGTTTGCCTTAGTGATAGCTTCTTTGGTAGCCTTGGTATTTTATGCTCACGCATAAAGTTCCAATCTGTGGTACACTTAGCCTTGTAACAGAAAATTTTCAGTCAGATCAGTTTTGACTCATTTGTCAATTTGTCATTTGAAGCATGAGGGAGGAACGAGGATGACATCTAGTGGCAACTCAAGATAAGCTTCACGTGTCCGATGGTTTGTTACCGAGGGTTCAGCACATTGGTGGTAGAACTTGTTTTTTTGTTTGTGTTTGTTGTAATTCAATGATGTATGTATCGTTATTATGACGTAACTGTAATTATAATAAATATACGCACCAACATGTCACATGAAAATATAGACTAGAATCATATGTGGGTTTGAAATGATAGTGGTCTTTTACTTACAGTTTCCTACACAGAATAACACTATTTTGTATCATTCTCGATGCGATCTAAACAGTACCTGAATAAAAGGAAGAAGTGGGATCCAATATCCATTACAGCATTGCCTTATAAGCATTTACAAGATTCAAACAAAATCATTGCATGGAATTATATTCGCTATTCAGCACCCGATCAGCGCTCATGGATCGGCTCACAAATTCATGAGTTTAGTTTGGTGTTTTCAAACAATTCCTATAGAAGAATCTTCATACCTGATGCACGTTATGTGGGTGTAAGAAAACTTGGCTTCAAAATTTCACAGAAAACAATTGAATCTCGCTTATGTGCTAGTTCACAAAACAGCTAGCATGACAAGCATTGTGAATATGAATTTTGGGAAGTTCAATAGGTTCACAGGGGCAGAGTTAGGAAGGATCGGGTAGGTATCCGGCGGTGGCAGCATGCATTCTTCACCATTAAAGTAGACCTTGCGAGGAAATGCCCACCCCTGCTTGAGTGTGAATGTATCCTTATCTTTCTGAAGAAGAATTTCTGATTGAACGTTCCCAGTCGGTCCAGCTTCCATCAATAGATCGTTAAAGTATTTCATTCCAAAGAACATACCAGTATCATCTGCACACAAGATAATACATATTAGCACTCATTCTTAAAGGTTATTGATTTGACTTATAAAACACACTAAAAAGATTTATTTCTTGCCACTCACTTATGGACTCGTATGGAAGTAGAGGCTTGTAATCAAAGCTGAAAACTTGGGTGACATTGTTAAGATTTGGATGCTGAACAGCAAGAGTCCAGAGGGAGTAGTTCATCCTGTAGTTGAAATTTGTTACGGCAACCTTGACTCTCCAATAGTCTTTGTAGTTGAGCTTCACGTGCCAGTGTACTCTTATTGGGCACATATGATGAGTGCACTGTAGCAATGGTTCATTGTCTTTCTTTGGAGTGTGAATCCCCACCATGTTGATACGTTTAGAGTCACTCCTGCATACCATACCAGCATGTAAGAGAATGATTCTAGTTGTTGGATATTATAAGGTCATTCATTGTTTTGAAAATCAGACTTTACTTGACACAGTTCCTCCTGTTCTGGCATCCACATGCACAAGAGGGACAAGGGGTAATGGTCTCGTTGTAAAAGGATGACAAAGATACACAGCAACCTGGGTTCTTTCTTGCCAGAAATTGTGAGTATGTGCAAGTAACATTCCATGTCACTGCATGATATAAAACAAAGAAACTAAGAAAACAATTGAATGGAATATGGACAGGAAATTGATGTCACAAAGTTAAAGAACTAACTCAGTGCTTGAGTCTTGCGGCGCTTGTCAGGTGTAAGGAAAACGGTGGAAGGAACAACCTTGGCAGGACCACAAGTGTAGCCTGGTCCTGGACCCAAGAGAGTGAAGTTCTTGGGAAGTTTGACAGTCTTGTTTGAAGTGCCGGCTAACCCAATACTGACTTGGAAGGATGAAACTGCTGCTGAAGGGTCTTGGCCCCATGCTGCCACCACTCCACCCTTACAACAGTTTGAGAATTGTTGATTGTAAGGTACACCAGGGAGCAAGTCTACAACTGTGGGAGTTTTCTTGCAGCAGTGAGGTACATTGCCTTTGAACTTAGAGCAGTCTCCTTGCTCTGTTGTTTGAGCTCCTACCATGGACCATATTACTTCCTTCTTTGCCCACGTCCACGACAAGGTCCATCCCGGATTCATGATGTGCCGAAACATTTGGAAATTGCTCATCGTTACCACTGCCTGGTAAAAATATGCAATACACAGAAAGAAACAGGAGATTTCATTAAATGAAAAATTACCTTTCTATTTAGTTACATTCATTTTACTCTCTGAAATAAATTGCAATTTTAGATATCTGTACTGTGGTCTTTCTATCTAGGTGTTTTCCTGGATGAGTAATGCCAAAAAATGATTTTGATCTAAATAGACTAGGAATCAATTCGTCAATATGAAATCAAACATATGAAAAATTGACTTAAAATCATGTTAATTAGGATTTCAAGGTGATTAAGGAAAATTAAACAGTTGAACAAATAAGAATTCAGTTTGTACTACTTACTACATAGCCATCTGGTGTCCAAGACACAACATCCCATTTGATCGTTACGTTTCCATTTGGATCCAAAGGATCATACGCAGCTAAAATAAGAACATCATAAATCAGTTGAATGTGTGTGAAATGTAAATGAAAGTGAAGCAAGTTCAGCATAGAGGGTAACTTGTTATCTCACCTGCACAAGAGAATAGCACTAGAACACATGCAGCTGATATGACAAGCCTCATTCCCTGATGTTATCAAGTATATGATAAGAGTGGTGCCGAGAGTTAGCAACCTTTTTTCAGTGAGATTGGAGTATTATGAGCTGAATGGTATGGAATTGGATGTGTAATATTGTAGAAAAAGAGCTCCGAAGGGAATTTGTTCTAAGTGATGGCTCACCTAATGGTTGTTGGTTACCTTAACATTTATATTTCTATCATTGTCTGAGCCGTGAGATTTCCTTTTGAACTTCCCATTTCTTAAAGCAACGGCCACTGACTAGAATAGGCGGGAGATACAAGAGTGAACATTACACGTTAACCGTTGTGTTTGAAGGACCATTTCTTCTCTGATGGCTTAGCCTCACCATACTATCAACTTACAAGTATACCCCTTATTAATTCTTGCAGAAAAATGAATATCAGTCCAAAATGATATTAGTCCCCATGTTTATCAGAGATTAAATTGATGAATGCTAAATACTTTAAGAGCTACTTACATAATTTTATCCATTTAAAGAGTATTCAGGAAAGAAAATAACATTTCAACACCATATTGATGGTTTAATGAAAAACATGGTGGTTTACTTCTGTTGGCAATACCTACCCTCAAAAGGGCCATTTTCTTCATTTCCCTTTTACCCTCTTTTTAAAGATTGATCTAGTTAGTCTAAATATTTTCATTTAGGCATTCAATATGTAGTGTTATGGCTCAAACCCAATCTTATGTAGTGTTAAGGGCCTCCATAGAGCACAATACATTCAAATGAATATGATAGCAGTAACAGTGTGTATGATTTTCTTTTGTATCTGTGGCATCTCCCCATTCTTTTGAACCTTTTTTTTAGCAAGAATGATAGGAAGAAAAGTGTTGAACAAGTGAGGGATGAGATGAAAACGTGGTACTATGTTGTGTCCACAAGTTGATCATTGAATTAGGTAACATATGTCACTTCTCCAGACCTTGCCAACTAATTTTGTGAACTATTCTTTATGGTCTTGCTTTTGACACCACTTTGAATAAGAGACATGAGTTTGAAGCAAGCAAGCTAAGTAGGGACTAGGTAGTGAGTTCCTTTCTAGTCAAAAGGACACTCTATCCGCTGCATGCATCTCCACAAAACCTTCATTGCTTCATGCCTAGAACAGCAAAGTTTATCAGTCAGATACTAATTTCTGTACTGTTTTGTCCCTTAGGAGTTGTTCACGAAGTTTTTGATATGCAAATGATCTGTTTTTTGCCCATATCAATACAAACAAACTAATACGGGTCTTGCATTGACAACCGAAAGGGTCGTTAGCAATGTTACTCAACCCTATACATGCAACGTATTATGAATAATATAAAATTATAAGCAAATAAATATTATAAAATTCAGCATATGAATGAACTCGTTCCAATATGGATAGAGTTTGATGTGAATTTAATACGTTAAAATTCAGAGTAGGGAAATTTTATCCCACCTACAATTATAAAGAATGAAAAATAATTGTAAAAGAATCTGATTTCAAGAGTGGAAAAAGTTCCTGTGAACAGTAATAGAAAATTTGAAAAAAAAAATTGCAAATATTTCTTAGTAACTTTATCGCCAAATATTAATATAAAGTAATGCTAAGATGAACTTACATTGAATTCGTGGGTAATATTTTCTTTTTAATACATTCTGTGACTAGACGGACAGCTGGATGGTATAGTTGTGCCTCAGTTTGGTAGTGT
This sequence comes from Vigna reflexopilosa, assembly GCA_027742785.1. Classification (NCBI taxonomy): domain Eukaryota; kingdom Viridiplantae; phylum Streptophyta; class Magnoliopsida; order Fabales; family Fabaceae; genus Vigna; species Vigna reflexopilosa. The sequence goes on from CM050914.1 coordinate 48,472,862, forward strand.
CACTTTGTTACAAAAGAGAAAAAGTATTGGGTGGTTACTTCCTACACCTCCATTTATTTCTTCCTGCACTTCCCTAAATTTTGAAATTCTCCTTTTAACCCTCAGTACAAAGTACAATTCCTAGCCTACTTTCTCTTTCCCAATTTTCCCCTTTCCCCTCTCCATAGCGCCGCACATCTCCCTCCCTCTTTTCTCCTTTCTCTTATCTTCTGCTTAAAAACTCTGCCACCTCATGCAGCAAGACCCATGGTATTGTAGTCTATAGATCGTTAATGGGCTTGGACATTAAGCAATACAAGGTTTTTTGATCTTGTATTCCCATGATTACTAAATGTACCTCCATAAAGACTATAATACCTTCTCGTTATACATCTCATCATCACTGTTGCAGTTGCTACTACTATTGTCATCATCGTCATCTCGTTATAAATATCTTCACGTACCTCTTTCAAATATAATAAATCTTGTTTTGTATAATAATTAGAACTAATTAAATAAGTGTAAAACAAATATTGTACGAATGATAATGTTGGGATAAACTTAAATTTTAGAGATTTATTATTTTATTAGTTTTGAGTATGGTAATATTTGATTTGATTTGATAGAGATAAAATAGGAATGGGTGGTTATGATTTTCTACTTATCTAGGTAGAATATTATTTTATGATAGGATAAGGAGATTTTATTTTTAAGTCAGTTGATATTTTATTTTCAGATTTTATTTTTATTTCCATAATATTGTAAGTATCATGGTTATTTAAAGTCCTTCAATTATCAATGAAGAATAAGACTCAAATTTAATTTAGAAAAATATCTGAGTATTGTGAGATTTTTCCAACAGATAAATATGATGATCTTACCGTTGAATGATCTTCAGTAAAATGAGTTAACAATTGTGAGATTGATCATCAACTTCAAAAATCTGTATTTTAATTTCTAAATTCCAAAATTAATATATAAATAGATACATAAGAATAATGGAATGAATTAGCATAAAAATAATTAGTATATCTCTTGTTCATCTTATTCATGATCCTTCTAAAGATGCAATTTCTTTTAAACATTTTCAAATATTTCTTGTAAATCATATTTTAATTATAGTGCTTATTTTTCCTTGATCCAAAATCAGTATCTTCAATTCTTTTTTTTTTATTTCATTCTAAAAATTGGTACATATAATTGGTTATATATGAATACTAGACGTAAAAGATAAAATACATTTTTAGAAAAATCTTGATCTAGACTCTTGTTTATTATCATCGCAAAATATAGACATATAAAAAATGATTTCCTTGAAACTTGAGATGCAATCTAGAATTACTCTCTTTTCGTTGGATCTAATAATAGTTGATAAAATTCTCCACATAAATATTTTTCTGTACCACCATAACCTTACAAGAAAAAAAAATCCTCCAACTTCTGAAATACTATTGTCATGATCTCTTGATACACATGTAATTGCTTATTAATAAGCTATTGAAACAACTATTCATGAACTTTCTCCATGTTTTCTTTATCATTTATAACCTGTTTTTCAATATGAATGAAACTCAAAAATCAGGTTGTCATTGTGTAATCTTTTAGGAACTTAACATTTGAAATTAAGAGTTCTTATACTTCAATAAGACAAAAATTATGTTATTAAAACTCTCCAATTTGTAAATTTACATATAAATTTTGAAACAAGTAATTAATTGAAAATTTAATTAAAGTTAACACCCTTAGATTGAAGTCCTTCCGTTTTGAATGAGTATTTATTTGGAATGTAAAGTTACATTCTGCACGAGCAAAGATTTTTATAGGATGTAAAGAAAAAAAAAACACCCAGTTAACTTTAAGTTACAAACAATTGTTCTACTGAATTTGATAGTTGTTACAGTATAAACGCAAAACCGAAATAATGAATAACAAAATTTATGAATTTACCAGTTAGTAAGTACAAACATGGCCACCATAATTTCCCTGAAGCAATAATTTCCATGGCTAACTGAGTGATGAAGCAACATTTTAAGGAATTACAAAGTTGTATCCACCCAATAAAACAGCTCTGCAGCTTCTGTAACAACTTTCAAATGAAAATCATTATCTAGAAGCTTTCAAATGTATGGGGATGTCCATGTTCGTATGTCAGCCACACTACAACATGTTTACAGCCACGTGCATTCTAATATGCTACAACCAAACGAAGAGACTATCATTTTGGTCATCATTTTCACTTCGGCGTTTTTTTAATCTGCACAAAGGACTTTTGTTGTCTGATGAAATTTTGTATTAATGAGGGATTTTAACTTTTGATGTGAATATAGCTTGAAAGTTTACTTGTATAAATCATTCTGTTATCTTTTTCTTTAGCTTGTAACACAATACAAGAACAAAATCGTTTTCGACCAGATATGAATTTCAAATTTTCAAATTGATTGACATTCATTTTGCATATGGCGGTTGCTTGTGTAAGGAACTTCTAGGTTCAAGTTTCCAGCAGTTCTTCTGAGTGATTGTAAGTTTTCATTCAATTGAACTTAGTTGTTCGTCATCTATTTGGAAAGAGACTTGTATTTACATAATAACATGATGGACAAAGCCCTCGTAGATTTTGATGTTTTTCAATTTCAAATTAGTATACATGTTAGGACAGTGTTTAAGTGGCAGATAAAGTACCAAAGAAAAATCCAAAGCTCTGATCTCATCGGTTAAAAATTGATCACTATGGAATCTATACTCAGTATTAAACAAGGTATACATCAATATCTGTCCTATTATTTCAAATATAACGAAAAGCTGCCATCTGATCTCTAACCATCAAACAAGAATCAAAAGAAAACAACACCCTATAACATGAGCTTCTTATTTCTTCTAATAGAGTTACAGCTAATAGTGCTGCAAATTTCAAGAGGAGAATAACGGCTAAGTTGAAAATACACACTAGACAAAATAATACAGTATAATTAATTTGAGTTGCAAGTTTTGTGGCTGTTATGTAGTTAACCAAAGCTGATTCATTTTTTGCCATTGGCCAGTGATGCTCCAGCAGGGTTAAGTTCATCCCAAGCTTCAATCCAAGTGACCATGGCATCTGCCAACTTGTCAAAGTAAGGATCTATCTTGGAAAGCTTTTCCTTGACTTGCTTGGCAAGTACAAGGTAGCACTTCTGAACAGTGGTAGCTTCTTTTGGCAGAACAATGCTCTGGAAGAATGGGATAATGTCTTCTTGCCAGAATATGCCTTTGTACTCTTTCCTCAGGTTCACAAATGGGTTGCTGGCCTTGCTGTGATAGATATAAGGCAAACCAGTCTTGATTCCCAATCCTAAGTGATCACAGATTACCTAAACAATCATTCACCAAAATATCTCAGTTGCTTTCATGCAATGATATTCATATAAATGAAACTATCAATTGATTGCAAAGATTTGGTACCTTGCAGCACCAACCAGCCCACATGTCATCGTAGCGTCCAATAGGCTGACCATCACCCATGAGACCAAAGTACATTGCTGGTCCTATCAGATCGCGATCAAAGGCCAGGTTCATTCCACACATGGGAAACAAAGTGCCCTTTGGTATGGTCATAATAGCATCCACGTACCTAATAAGAACCACAATATTCACAATCAAACACACTCACATTTTTTTTTAATTTTTCAAAAGGACACAAGGGTAGATGGAGTACCTAGTGTTCCTTTCAAGAGGCTTCACAAGCTGAGTAGGAGCATCGTAGTCTGGGATGTTGAGCCAAAGACCGTGAGAAACTGCAGTTGGCACACCTTCCCGGAGACTGAAGGGGTAACCGCGAACAAAATCTGCACCTTCTCGGTAAGGTTCATAGAGAGTGTTGAAAAAGAAAGGTGTGGATGGACAGAGAAGATTTTTTATATGCTGCTCAAGTGCATTAATCTGTTGTCCAGATGGATTGGTGGCAACCTAAGTCACAACAAAAAAATGATAAATCCTAAAATTCCAAATGAATAATAGAAAGAAATATTCCTTGATGAAATCCAAAAATGTATTAGAATCTATGCCTAACAATATATATATATCAAACAAATGTCGTCATTAACACATATAGCTGGAGGGCACCTCAGGATTCCATCATTTTCACATGATTACATATATATCATGTTATTATTAACCAAATGCAGACAATAAAGCTAGCCATAATTTCAAATTTCACTCCAACATTGGTCAAAGATATCAAAACGGGTGACAAACCACGTTTACATCGTGGACCAATATCAAAGCTTTACAGTAAAATAATAACACAACCTTAATGTAGGCAACTCTTCCAATGACAAATCAAATTTCATCTCATCATATTGCGAGAGACTAACCATTTCCATTAGTTACATTGTAAGAAAGCCGACATTCTCTTTCAAACAGATCATAAAGAAAAAAGGAATATCCGATCCATGCAATGGCCAGAAATAGCAGAAGCAGGACCATCAAATACACTAGCAAACAACAACACTAACAACCAACATAACAACAAGATCAAAATTTTACACGGCTAAGGAAAAGACCAACCTTGCAAAGCAAACCATGTCAAGATCTAGCCAAAACCAAAGTCAGAATGCAAAAACGAAAAAGATCCCAACAAATGGGTGATGAGATTGAGAGAAAAGAAAAATAAAACTCACAAAGCAGTCATCATCAATGGTGAAGATGTATTTCTTCTTGGAGACCATGTAGCCAAAGCAACGGCATGCAGAGTCCTTGAAGGAGATACAATTGGCCTTGGGACCAAGAATCCTATTGATGTCATTGCGGTTGTAGAGCTCATAGTCAAAGCCTTGAGGGACCTTGATGGTCTTTGAAGGGTCACCATCTTGCACAATAATGAGATGGTAAGGCTGAAAGAATGGCCTCCATATCTCCAAGAAATCGAGGTTCCTGATGGTGGGGATCACGATATCGAGCTCATCTTTCAAAAGGGGTGTTGGTGCTGCCATGGCACTCAATTGGAAACTGAACACAAGGTGGTGTGCGTTTTTCACAAACAGAGAGTTATGTGTGCGTTCGTTTGAAGATGCAGAGGGAAAGGACTACGATATAGACGATTGGCACGTGCGAATCCGCTGTTTGCGGCACGAGTTGGGGAGCTTCCATAAAGACGTGTCTGAATGTTTAACCTGAGAGGACTCCTTCAACTTCTAACGTTGTTGGTGTGTGTTTGCCTTACGTTGATAACTAAATCTATAATTTTATTCAGATTACATTGTGAAGTTTAGAAATAATCCTGATTAAGAAAAGTTTAATTTTCTTTCAGTATCTGAATCTCTGATTTTGTTAATGATATTTTCTAAGTTTTTTCTCGAGTATGGAGTTTCCTCTTTTGAAGAAAATATATGATTATCTTAATTATAATTTACCAATAACTCTATTGGTGTGAAAATGAAATATACTTTTACCAATAACAATCTTATATTAAAAAAAAAACTCAAACATAATTATTAAATATATTGATAAAGATAGTTAAGTCCGTTCAAATATGATTGATTAAAGGATTAAAATTATAATAAATAAATAAATAAAGTTTTCATAATTATATTTTTGACATATAATTTTTTTCAAATTTTTTTAATTAGAATTCACCTTATCACAATTCAATTCCATTTAAATCTGTTTAAATAAATTAGATAATTAATTAATTTTAATTATAACCAATAATCCAAGACTCATATTTGGCTCTTTCTTTCATTGATCCAAATTGATATCTAGGTAACGAGAGGGATAAGAAAAATCAATGCCTTTTGAATGGATTAATAAAATGTCATTTTCTAACTAAAGAAGAAACTTATGGTGATGTATTGGTCAAATTAGTAGTTACAAAAAGACCCGATCTTTGGATACTTTGAAAGTGATTTCTCTGGCAATCTATCAGCTGCGTTTTCATTTTCTTTTCTTTTTCCATTCAATTTACACTACTGATGGTCAAAATGGTTTCTGATGATTCTGCCAAACCCCTTCTCACTGCTAAGACTATTCTCAACTGTTGAATTCTTCAATTACAAAATATAATTAATTTTCTTCAAATTCAAACAAAAAAATCTAAAAATAATCAACACAAAGTGACACTATTTTTTCTCTGTTATCTCTCATTAAAAAGAGTCATTTCTATTTTTTCACCAAAGTGACTGCAAAAAATATAAAAATATTTCAAACCAAATATGTTTTATAAGAAAGTAAATGGAATTATATTCAAAGGTTTTTATTTTGATATCAAACCTATATATTAACCGTTTATTAATATTTATTATCTTATTAATTAAGGATGATGATATTTTAACAATATTTTTTAACAATTTTTTTACCATAAAACATGTGTCATCATTTCATTCGTCTATTTGAATTTATTTTAAAAAAATATTTGAAACGAACCATTTATACCCGTATGTTCATCCGCACATCATATAATACAAAAGTCATGATTGTAATAAAAAAATAAAGAAAACTATTTAGTATATAACTTGTTAAGCTGATTTGTCTTTAACAAACTACAAAATTTTAAGTAGTTTGATGAGTTTTATACATGAAGAACATGTGAAGGTGAATATAAAAGTTTGAACAGGCTGATTATCGTGCTTAATGATTGTAATAAAGTAACTTTGTAAGATATAATATATTTTTCTTATTGTTTATGCCATAACTTGTGGGTTCAATTTTTGTGTGGTGTCTTTTGATGCGGAAAAGGGAAATTGGGATGCGTATGCGTGCAATTAGGGAAGTTTCTTTGCTTTCAAAATGAAAAAGAAAGGCACATTAATGACTGTGCTTATTTGTGGAAAATTGTGTGCATGAATAATGGTGATGGAAGAAATATATTTGCATCGATTAATATAAAAATGTTGTCATTTCTTAATTTCTCACAATATGATAAAACATTATTTCAATTTTTTTTTGTTTAGATATGCTCATATTTTTTACTAGTTTATGTTTCATTGTTATTTGATATTTTCCTTTGTTTGTTTTCTTGACAATGTTAGGTTAACATGATATTAGGCAGAATTGGTGGAAAATGCATATGCTTTTACGTGGTGAATGGGGCACAAACCACATTGATCATCATTTACTGGGTTAGGCAATTTTGAAGTCTGAATGGCACCATGATTAGGTCACTGACCAACCATTTCAGTTTTTTTGGTCAATGTTTTGCCATTTACTTATAAAATGTCACATTCACAAGCACACTGACAAATTCTCTCTTTTGGGGTCAAGAATGTAGGTTAAGTGAGAAACACAGGCTCAAGCATCAACTTCCATAACAACACACTTAAAAAAGACTGATTTTCTAAAATTGTGAATTATGAGGTCTAAAATTGTAAAAAAAAAAAAAATAGGGAGAGCCAATTGGTTGACCAAGGATTAAATGAAGACCAAATTATAGTTCAGTATAAAAATATTTGAAAATCTAATTTCGGCAATATAAAAAAGTGAGAGGAGTGAAAAGAAAGTCAAAAGGGCTACAACTTTCTTCCTTTTTTTCTCCTAGGTTTAAGTTAAAGCCCAATTTTGCAAATTTGAAAACCCAAAAGTGCAACAAGTGTAAATGAGTCAATCTATAGTTCCAGTGTGGAGAAGTAAATTGAAATGGGACAATACAAAAAAGGCTTAGAAGAACCATTATATGGTTTTTTCCTTCCTGCACCCCTATAATTTTTTAAATGTGCCATTTTACATTTTGCAAATGTGATTTCGGGAGTATCTCTGTTCTAGAGAGATTCTGAAACAAGTTTTCTAAAATCTCTGGAACAGAATTTTCATAATAAAATGTTTGAAATAAAAAATTCAAATCAAGTTTTCTAGAAACATATAAAACGCCTTTTAGATTGAATTTTTCAAAACATAATTTTCAGAAGAAAAAAAATTTAATGAAAGTTCTTCTAAAATTTTCTGATACTAATGTTAGATATTCCTCAGTTGATAAGCCGTTAACGATATTACAACAAAGCATTAAAAGTAACATAGGATGACACATATATCATTAATAACTCTTACAAGGACAAGCACTAATTTTGATTCATTTAATTTCTTTTTCATGGTTCTGTAACCATAACATAGTCAGTGAATTCACGTGATAGCAAACCGAACATGTGTGAGCTTTTTCAAGAATCACACACTTTTATACAAAAATTCCTTTCCTTTTCCATCGAACTAAACTTCTCGACATGCTTATTCACATCTCATTTCTCATTATTTCTGTTTCATTAGTATTTTGGTCGTATGAAAGCGAGGGTTGAAGTATGGCAGAATACGAATATGACTTTAGTTGGGCTGAAAGTCTGCCATTTGAAATGGACATGGGCTTTGAAAGGTGAGCCCAAGAGTTTATATAGGGCCTAGCCCATGTTGACCAAGTGTGCAACATTTGAAAGGGAAAGGAGCATCTTAGAGTGTGGCACACTAGCCTCTAGCTTTGACCAAACCATGTTATACTCTCAAAGCTTTACTTATTAAGCATGGGCTAGGCCTCAGTACTGACAACTCAGGCCTATAACAATCTCCCAGATTTGTTCATTGCCCTTAAAAATGTTCTTCAAATTAAAGGAAGAAAGAAAACAAGAATGGAAAAAGAAGCTAATTTTGATTGATTTCTCTACTTGTTAGAGCATATTATCATACAAAGGAACCCTTGGAGCCTACTATTTCCTATATCTCAGTACTGTACATGCGCAAAGCCTAGCTAGTAAAAGATGAGACCCTTATGTGCAGTCCATTTGGTGCCACAACTCTAGGAAACTTCATTAGTTTATCTCCTCCTACTTCTTCCCACCTGCAATCAACATTAAATATCACATGTCAGAAACTGCATGTGTTTATCAAAACAGACAAACCATTGTTTTATTAATGTGTAGGATCAGTAACATCAAACAAACGGATTTGGATGTGATGGATGCTGATCACGCAAAGAGATCAATTCTCTCACCTGTATCTTGTTACAAAGTAGTGCAAGAAAGTGGAAATTTCTGCTATCCCTAACTCCTTCCCTGGACATTGTCTGGTGCCCCCTCCAAAAATCAAGAAGTGGCTTTGTGACTCCAGACTGTTACCCTGCATTTTGCAGTTCCTCATTAATTATGCTGCTTTTTTACTTTGCTACCCTTTATGTTAAAACGTTAATTACAAATGGAAAATGTGTAGGTTGTGTTACAAACCAGCCATCTCCATGGATTGAAGGTCATTGGATCATGATACAGAAATGGATCATAATTGATCTCTCTCGTATATACATATATCCTCCACCCTTTAGGAATCAGATACCCTGAAAACAAACAGAAAAAACTCCCATAAGTCTCTTGATTGCAATAAGAATATACCATACCAGGTGACACATACTGCTTTTGAAATAAAGTAACATTTCTTTTTGTAATGGCATTGTTCTTCATTTCCATTTGACTCAAACATTAAAAAGTTTAAAGTGGTTAGGAAGTTTGTCTCTCAGGTAATACCATGTGTACAATTACATTATCCTAGGGATAAATTTATTTGCCGGGTGCTTTGTAAGAAGTTTTGTTGAAGCAGAAAAAGTTGCTGAAAGAAGACCCCAAAAGTCAAAAAACTGCTTCTTGAGCCCATAAACCTAACTATACAACAAAAGCTTGAGACATACTACATAACATAACCCACCGTTTAGTTCCATGTCGTGAACTATTGTTGCTAATCTCGAGGTCTCGAAAATCACCTGCAAAAAGGGCAGAGATGACAAACAACATAAATACTGTGATCAAAGATTCAACACGGTTTACTAAAAGAAAAACAGAAAAGACAGATCAAACAATGACATTAAATGAAAAGATGGCAGCATCTCACCGCACGAGTAAACCTCATTGACTTGAGATCATTACAGTCAATTGGATCCTCTGGCTTTTTCCTTTCCCTTATGGCAAAATGCTCTTTCTGCATTCAGTGTTATCACAGTGAGGACAGAATATAATAAAGCGAAAACAACATACCTAGAGAACATGAGAATTTTTGCACTCACTCTGATTTCTTCAAGAACTTTGGGATGGTCATGGAGATACTTCACTGCCATCATCGATGTGGTTGAAACAGTTTCGTAACCAGAATACATAATAGTAATAACTAAATCAATGATTTCCTCATCAGTTAGTTTGCATCGGTTTTCATCTCTATTCATCAAGCAACCCAGCATGTCCACGTGGGATTCTTGGGATGCTATCCTTTCCTTCAGCAACTGACTCAGAATGCTGATAATACTTTTCCTTGCCTACAAGACATTAAAGTGCACATATCAATGTATAATCAACCAAATAGAATGCAATATGATTACAGAATGTTGTTATATATTTGTAAAATTTGAGTGTTGAATTGTCAAAGTGATTTTGTACATAACTTCTGATTAAATTTGACTTTAAATAAAGAAATTATGTTTTATTCTAAAATGGTTTAATCATAAAATTCAGTATTTTTTTTCATTGGATGCTTTACAAAAGTTGTTTCAATTTTCAACTCAGATAAATTTGAACCATATTATCTTTCTTAACATGAGACCAAACACATAAAAACATATACCAAACCAAAAATATCATTAGATAAATTCAATGTGAAATCAAACAGGAGCAATATCAAGCACCAATGGTTAAAGATGAAGGACCATACCTGCAATCCACCGCGATAATTTGTGCCAGGAAGGTTAATAGGCAAAGAGAGTGTTCCCAAAACTAGTTTGAAGAACTCTGTCATGAAGGGTTGAGCTATTGAGCTGGATTCCATACCAGCAATCTGCTTCAGGGAAGAGAGAAAAGCCATCTGTTCCAAATATTTGAGAATCAGTACTTGAAAATATTCTGATAACTTTTCCTGTTAAACAGTGAAGTCTATTGAGTTTTGAATTGATGGTGATACAAACCTCTTTAGTTTTCTCCTGGATGTTTATGACTTTGTTATCCCAATCAATCAAGTGGGTTCTCATGAACTCATCAATTTTTGGTAAAAGCTGATCCCTGATCAAGGTGGGGCTAATAATTGAAAGCAGTGCCCCTCTCATGTACTTGTGAGTGGAGCCATGAACAGCTGCAATATTGCGTGTGCCTAAGATATCTAACATGGATTGTGGGTACCCAGGAACAAGCCCTTTTGCTTCATTCATCAGTATGAATCTGTTCAGCTCCGGATCCATGGATACAATGGTAGGACATCCCAGAATGTGAGATTTGAAAAAACTGCCATACCTGCCATTCACAAAACAGAAGAAAAAAAAAGTTGTAATCCCAACCAATTAGGTAAAAGACCAAAAGTACATGAATGAATAGTATTTACCTCACCCAGTTTAACTAGTTTGAGGAAAAATATTACTAAGATCATGTTCTGTCCAACAGGTATGCTTTTTTTCGTGCTATTCCTATTACACTTTTTTTTAACAATCTCCACAATCTTCTTTTTTTTCCATATCTCCATCACATCAATTATATATCTCTATTTGTTCTACAAAAACAACTATACCAAAAAAATTGTTGTGCATATCCAATGTCTCCTTTTTCATTTCACACGTTGATGATGTGAGTGCCATTCATCAGGGACAGTGAGAGTTTATCTTTCCCTGGATCTTCACGTCTATGCTTTATAACCCTACCCCATTTTCCTCTTCTCTTCACTCCCAGAACTACAACGCAAGTAGTAGTTCACTGATTTTACTCTGAAACAACGTTCATCGGCATCTCTTAAACCACTCCATGAATGAACAGCCACAAGCTATTCCTCATGAAAATGCAAGATGCCAGGCGCAGTACATGCCATATCCTTAATTACTGTGACAAATCACAGTGTCATGCAGGGGATGCTGATGAAACAGCTTTCAATGAAAAAAAAGGCTAAAATATGCAACAAAACATGCTCACTCAAAAAGCACAAGACATACTTGAACTTTCACCAGCGAAACTTTCTCCACTTACACAAACGAACCGAACAAGACTTATTTGAAGACATGCACATAACTACGAGGAAACAAGCACATATGAAGTTACCTTGCCCTCTTGTTCTTCATGAAGTTTGGACCTTGCTTGAGAAACTCAGTTGTCTCCCCAAAAACTGGCCAACCCATTGCGCCAGGAGGCAAGCCTTTCCTCCTGTATCTCACTCCATTCCACTTCAAGAGAACAGAGCAAAAACAGAGCACCAACACAACAACGCCAAGAATTGCCATGAACAAAGCCATTGGTGCCTTCAAGAAGAGACTTGAAGATAGCAACAGCCTGCTTCAGTTGAAGTCACGAGAAGTGCACCAACATACACACATATATATATAGGTCCTTGAGCTACCATTTGCATATAACAAGAATAGCTACATAGAAAAAAACCGCCACTCTATGGTCTAGTGGCATCCCCTATTGTAGGCCTTGAAGATTAAAAAATTGAAAAGTGAAGACCCAAAGAAAAAAGAAAATGGATTGGAGATTATGAGGGTGGAAAAAAGGAGTTGCCTTTTGGAGAGGATGTCAGGGGAGTGCACAACTCAACTCAGCAGACATTAGCAACCTACAATGATTTGTGTATAAAAAATACAGATTTTAAGCCAGAAACCTTTGCTGCCTTTATAGAAGGAAGAGAAGAAAGGAAGGGTCGGTTGGAAGGATGTTGATTGATGATTGTTCAATGAAGTATATAACAGTAAACTATTTACTGAGCCACACTTCTTTTTGTATAAGGTTTTGTTGGATTTGGGTTACATTGGATGGAAAAAGCCTTTTTTTCTTTCTTTCTTTATCTTTTGAATTATATAACCCAGAGGAATAACATTATTGCTACTTTCATTTTGACTTTATTTTCTCCAAGTTATTAGTGTTCATTCTTAATTATAACAAAGTCTGAGGATTATTTAACTTTGTCGATAGTTTTGATGTTATATAACAAACCATGTTAAAACTTAAATAATAAATTGTCATATGATAGGTTGATATATATAGTAGGTGGTGATTACGAATTTGTATATATCATGGAGATCAACAAATAATTGTAATACCCTTTTGCGAATTAGGCTTTGACAAAATAAAATCAAGAAAAAGAATAGTAACTTGTCTTTCTAAAAAAATGTTATTTCTTACAAAACTAGAATTATTCAATTTCAGTCAATCAAAAATTGCTTTTTGGACAACTTTAAACTTGTCCACGTTGAAATTTCATTTTTCTTCTCGTGCCACTGTAATTCCTAGAGAATCATTCAACTGTGTTCTTCGTCTTTTCGATTGTTCAGTCTTGTGATATTTCAGAATGAGTAAACAAGTACAATCAGATGCATCTCAATCGTGTTCATGAAAAGAATAAAGAAATACGAAGAGAAAAATAAATTCAGGATTAGAACGTATATATTGTTAAATAAATGAATTTATGTTTAATTCAAACTTATAATTACGTTCATTTATATATTATAATCTGATTTTATTCTTAATTCATGTAAGATCTTCCATAGACACATCTACCTATTACATATTTACATGTATCACATAAGTCATAATCAATGAAAGATAAACCTTGCCATTTATATCTTAACCAACATGAAGTTCATCACGAAACTTGTTACCGTCCCAAGAAAGAAACATTGTGATACATCCATGACTGATGATTTTTATCTCAATTATGTGATTTGTCCTGTAAATAGGAGCAAAAAATTAAGCATTTGTAGCTACATAGATAAGTACTTAGTTTTCTGCTAATCACGTCTGGCTGAATTAACATATAATTTTTTAAAGATGGTTACTGATTACCCTTTACTATTCGATTTTTGGCTCGTTGTAGATTACGAAATTTTGCATGGTTGAGATAATAGAATTTGATTTTTAATTTTCAGAGATGGTTATAGATTAACTATTCAGTTTTGGACTTCTTGCAAAAATTTGCATGGTTGAGACTTGATAGGATGCACAGTAAGGAATTTTTTGTTATCAGTCTTCTAGGGGCACTAATTAAAAAATGTAAAAGAAATTTTCATTTGAAATTATTAAAAAAAAAAGTTTGCATAATAATAATAATAATCGTTTTTTATGTATTTTAATAAAAATAATTCTACTTCTGATTTCGTAGTATCTTAAGAACACCACTTAGCATTTGTCTTTCGCTTTAGATAATGATATAATAACTAATGAATTAGTTTTTGTTTCATACTGTACATGACTATTGGATCAATTCTTCCGTATTTTGCCATTTTTATATATAAAAAATGGTTTGAAGAGAATTTGTAAAAAATGTTTAGAAGTTAAAATAGTTTTTATTAATAATATTACATAAAACCTGACAGTTTGTTCTTCACAAAACAAAAGGAAAAGAAACAAGAGAAAACCCATGCAAAAAGTACAGAAAACGATCGAAAAAGAACATCAAAATGACTGTTGATATTTTAGAATTAGAATAAATAATGTACGCAATAATGTTGTAAAAGATTTTTATAGTGTTATTCAATTATAAGTTGTAAAAATCATTTATAATAATTTTTTACTTTTAGATAACTATCCCAAAGCTTCACTGTCACATACACAAACTTTTAACTCGGACCAATTTTATTATTATGTCACTGTTTTTTAACAATCTTATCACTTAAGATAAAAAAAAAGTATAATAAAATATATGATACAATAAAAAAAAAACTTACCAAAATATTTTTCAAATATAGTTTAACGCTTTTTAGAATATTAAAAACATTGCAATTAAAGACAAGAAACATAAACAAAGTCCATCAAGTTAAGTCTGACAATTGGTCAAATATTTATATAAATTATAAATCAATAAATTATATGTTTGATTTTAAGAACGTCGAAGAAAGAAACTAAAGAAAAGGAAATTTTTTAATAAAATGTGGGAGAATTTTTTTAATATATTTTTATTAACATTGAAATAACAATCATATCTCTAATAACAAAAGAACTACATAATAAACAAAGGGTATTATTCTTCCTGGTATCAGAGGAAAACAAATTTGCATGGTGAGAACATGTAAACTTTTTAGGGACAAAATCCTTAAACATATGAACAGTGTTTGAAATTGATTTTGATCCTTAAAATCGTGAAAATTAGAAACCTTAAAGGAAATGAAGAACGAAGAAAGGGTTTGGTCCCTGTACACCGACTGAACATTGGACATTAACCGTACAAAAGATGGTAGCCAATCAAAGTCATTCGATGAAGATGAGATGAATAATGCCATGCCATCCTATAATAAAAACTGTCACTTTCTTCTTAGTATTGTTTTTTCTTTTATATGTTTCTCCTTAGTTTTATTTGTAAAATATGTTCAATACTATTCCCTCTTCAAAACACTTCAATCACAAATCAATAAGTATTGCTTGTTAAGGAAACCATGGTACTGGATCTCAGGCCAACCATGTATCACTAGAAAGAAACACTTCTCCTTTTATTAATTTTATTGGTTTTTTTTTTAGTTTCCATCTTCAGGTTTATGATTCTCCCATCCATATTAATGGAATTAGACACACAATCAATGCAAATCCTAGGGATAGTTTCACACAAATTCTTCATGGACAATATTTATCATATGTTTACTATCTTAGTTTTTAATTTTCTTTTTCATTTCTATTAATAAATCATGGCTTTCTAGAAAGAAATTTGATAATAGCTATATTGTTCGGTTTTACTATCAACACATGTTCGTGTTGTTCTTTTGTTTCTGTTTTCTTTCTTACTATGTAATAAATCTATGAAAATTAATTCAAGAATTATAATATCAATGAGACATAAATTCAAATTACATAAAAAAAAATTGACACTACCTTCCATCTAAAACATTAAAACTATGAATTTATGTGTTTTTATCTTTAATATTTATAGTGTTTAATTTTATCATATTTATCTAATATAAGACTTAAATTCATATTTGGATTGAGTTTTTTCTGCGTTGATATACTACCATTCGAACGAAAGTATTTTTAATCACAAATATTCTTTAATTGTACCGTCGTTCATTTTAATAGGATACACCTACTTAAATCCTTTATTAAGAAAATTTCCGATACAAGAATCATATTACTTGTATGAGTTGGTCACTAATATTAACTTTCGACCCTATGACTACTTATGGATTTTTAAAAAGAAAGTTCACTAGAGAGATACAACATCAATAAGATATGAATTTAAACCATATAAAGGATCGATACCATTTTTAACTCAAAATATTAAAATGACGAAGTTATCAATTTTTATACGTTAAATGTAATATCTAAACACGTACTTGCATTATCAACAATATCTTTACTTGTGGACAATCACTAGCTAGACACACATAATTGAAAATTTATCTTTAATAATGAACATGAAAGAAAATAAATAGTTTTAATGAAATAGCGTATATAAATCAAATTTTAAAAGGTATATATATATATATTTTTTTTTTGTCTTGTTTGCGTATCAAATTATTAGTACTAAAACCACATGTGACATATGAAGGTGAAACTGTGTAAGAAGTTATCGTTATTGAGTAGAGTTTGATGATTGATATTCTACGTAGAAGTACGAGATGATCACGGCTCTAACATGATTCCAATAAGAGGTTTGATTTTCTAGTTAACATGGATTTCTTTGCTCAATCGTGGTATTGTTTTTTTTGACTAAATTTGCACGAAGAAGAGGACATGTCTTCAAGTGGCATAAAAAGGTTAGATTGGATGGTGACCAAAGAAAAGTGTGGATCCACGTAGAAAGATTTGACACCAAACAATGAACATCTTCTTCTCTCATATCATAAATTACTATATATAATCATTTTCTTTTTTCTTTTCATCTTTCATGTGTTTCATATTCTTGGTTTCTTTTTGAAAAATTACACATTTACGTCTACCTTCAAATATATTAATGTTAAACTTGTTTGAATAAACACTAAATAAGAATTGATTGTCTGTGTAAAATTAAATTTCACTATAGCTGTGCATATGATTAAATATTTAATAGAAAGAATGTTTTAATATTGTTTACAAATTGAAATTTTATTCTGAGAAGAGCAATTTCGCTGGGAATAATTTGTTGTAGCAAATGTTACCTAACATAAAACAAGTTACAACCAAAATAAAGAAGTTCGGTGTTAGGCTAAAAATAAAAGTACTCCATTTAAAGTTTGTATTAGTGCAGTTTGCATGCACAAATTACCATGACGTATGTTGCTCAATGTTTATCATAAATTTGTTGTAATAATGTTAGATTATTGCAAACGTTGTTCAACGGTAATATTCCAACATTCAAATTTTCAATGTCAATTAATTTGTAACTTTAAAATCATTTATTGATTTTAATTTCTTCTATTTATTTTATTCTTTCCTAGCTCTATAAATAGAGAGTTCTTTCCCATTTCAACACATCAAGTTCAGTCTTTTTCATTTCTCTTTTTTTTTAGTTTCATTTTTTTCCTCTTCTAAAATGATCTTGGGTATAAACTCTATTAGAGTTCTTGCTAGTTCTATGATCATCGAATTGGTATGTTTAAAAAATATTTCCGTTTGCCAATTAAAGTTGCAGACGGAAATATTTTTTAAACATGCCAACGTTCAAATATTCAATGCAAATTAATTCTAACTTTAAAAATCTTTATTATTTTTAATTTCTTGATTCCTCTCTAACTCATTTCCCTCATTCCAACACATAGCAAAAATCTTTTAAGAGATTATTGCTACTGAGATCCTCAGAAATATTCTGAGAAGTTCCTGTTATATCCTGGGGAACTTGCGCTACACATCGCGGATAAGAAATTTTGTGGTGTATACGATGATTTAAACGAAGTGGATTAAAATAGTAAATGTTAATATTTCAAATTATATTTTAAAGATATAAATTAGATTTAATTTTTAGTTATTTGTTTATGAAAGTCACAATTATATTTATAATATATATTTTTTATATTCTTTCTAACTTTTTAAAGTGGGTTTTTTTTATCAATTAGATTTCATCATCCAGGAGGTGATTAAGTATAGACTTTTTCTAACTAAATAGAATTTGATTTTGAATTAGTCCTTCTTTTCCTCTAAAGACTTAGTTTATTATCCCTGTGCTCCTATCTTGATTATATTTGTGAGTATTTTGATATTTTACTATTTCAATCAATTAAAAAAAGTTGTTATTTTAATTGGTCCAACTTTTTATTTATGTTTTGATTTGTTAGGTGTAATTTTCAAGGTCTTTATGAAATTTTGGTATAATTTCATTTTTTCTTTGTTATTACTCGAAAAACATGAAATTATTAGTCATGAGGTTAAGTCGTACTCTTTTGTGTGTATTTTAGAATTTTTGTCAAAAGGACCTTTAATTATTTGTCAAAATTGTGAGCTATTGAATTTTGAGAATGGTTTTGGATTTCTTAGATTTAATATGGAATAAAACAAGTGTATTTGGCCTAATTTAGATGTTCCTATTAAATATATGAACTAGTTGATAAATTTGTTCATTTTATTGTAAAAACAAGTTTCATTTTAGTGTGTAATACATGTTAAATATATAGGAATAATTGAATTTGATTTTGAATCCTTTTGTTATTTGTTGTTTTTGTTTATTGTTATGCTGTTTGAAATTTGTTTGAAAAATTACTGTTCGTGGATCGCAAAAGAGATTGAGGGAAGTGAGCTACAGAGAGATAGAGAGCATGTTAAGGTGAAAGAATAGTGTCAAAATAATTGGTTGGGCGATGTGGGCCATGGAAATGGTTGCAGAGATGAAAGAGAGGAATGTCTACCCACACGCATGCATCAAATTTAGACCCTTTCTTTTTTTCATTTATATTTCTCATTTAAACCAAAGTTTCAGCTATGCATTTTTTTTTTCTGTCCCAAAAGTTTGTGATGTACATTGAGACAACTAGTTTGCACGAGGGTCTCTGTTCTGTTTTCTTGTGCTTTTTTGTGCTCCTTTTTGTTCGCCAATTTCCTTCTCCACTCACATTACTTTTATCTTAATAATCACCATTTTGGGAGAATTTATTTCACACAAAAATGCATTTTCTTCCTCAAACATAAAAGGTGAAGTCCATAATAGAAGAAGGAAATTTTTTATAGAATCAAAAGGTTGTATATTATATACACTTACACATGTGACATGTGCAGTGATGAATGAAGTTATGTAATTGAAGGAGCAATTGTGGGTGTAAGTTACAGCAGAGAAGGAGTTCAGATATTTACTATAGTCCCTCCAGCCATTTTTGGGTGGTTTATAACTTTTTTTTTTTTTCTGTTTTGGTGAATTGTGATGAGGTTGTCATGTAGTTCTTGATGATGTTTGGCTCCATATTTTGAGTGATCTGAATCTTGGATAGCTTGGTGAATATACTGGTAGTTCTACTAGATGTTATGTTATATTATATTATATATGAAAAGTTTCACCACACACCATAATGGGATTGGTGAGGAACATTTATTGATCACTTTGTCTGAATAAAGCCAATGCATACCATTTTGATCACGGCTCTGTTTTTGGCTGATTCTATCGACCAGTGGCTGTCAAGAAATTTCAATCTTTTTTCAGCTCTTCGTTTTTCCTTCGATAGGTGTACTATAATCATCAACTTTTGTTATCTTCTTTTGCTCCAAAAATGTGCACGATTGTTTGTATTTTTGTTTCGACGTGATCATTCATGAACCATCTCATTCAGTTTTTTTCTTTTCCACCGATGAATCCCTCATCACATCAATCTTTCTGATTATGTGGTGCATACCTTCTTTTCACTTTTTCACCATTAAGCTCTCTTTTTTATATCAACTCATCATATGCCCCCAATCAATCCTCACCTTGCACAAATACTTTTTTTTTATCCAATTTTAGCTTGTTTATTTTATCTTATTATTTTTTACAAAAATTCAAATTTATTTTATTTTCTGTTTTTAAATGACTATATGGAAAATATTAAATAAGTCGTTATTATTTTCACTGTTTTTAACTTAAAATACTAAAAATAGAAAAATCAAATTATATTTTGAAAGACACCATATATAGTTTCTATTGTTCCCTTCCTTTTAAACAGTTTGTTTGAGTGCAGAAAATAACAATAAAATTTTACATATATACCAAAGAAATAGTTAATAATTCATTTTTTTGCAATAATTTTTATTGTAGACTAAATTTATTACAAAAAAAAAATTAAATTTTTGTGAGTGTTCTTATTTAAGAAGTCTCTTTCATGCTTTTGTAATTTTTATTAAATTGTGAAAAGTTGTAACTGATGTAGTCTCCATTTAGTATGTGTTCATTAAAAACATGAAAAAGATGGTATATCTTCATTAATTTGCTTCCTTGTTATCTTGAAACCGTTAAATCAAGCATCTGGGACCATATCTTAAAACATAAAATGAGATATTATCCAAAGATTCCAATGAAGATATATCTGAAATGTGGCAATCTTTTTTCTCTGGTTCTCTTTTAACTACCATAATTATGTCACCAAATCTTATACGTGTCTGCACACGAGGATATTGACATGTTTTCTTCTTTTACTTACATGTATTGCCCAACTTATTCAAGAATACGAGTATTTAATGATTTCTTTAATACACTATTTATTTTAATTTGCAAATTTTATGATCTTTTAAATTTAAACATTTTTAAGAAAATCATTTTAATGTTAACACTTTTATAATGATGGATTGTATTTTCAATTATATGAGCTATATTATTGATGTTTGAGTTAAAAAAAAAGAAGTGTCAAATGCATATTTGAATAAAGTGGTGAACAATCCAAACGTAAGGCGAGTATCACGAGTCAACTTTTTGTATTCTGAACCTGTGTAATAAGGCATTACTCCCATATTTTCTCACTTTATAGCTTGCATTTCTACTCTCCATTTCTGCTCTTTTAACCTGTGCAATTAAACAAGCAACAGTGGTTGAAAGCACTCATAAGACGAGCTTCCACATTACCTTATGTCATTCTAAAAGGGTATTCGGATAAAATTGGAGAGAAAATCTCTTTAAAGTCAATACATTCCTTTAGGATATAACCCTTAGTCATAAGATGAGCCTTATACCTTTTCACATTATCTTTGGAAACTTACTCTTATATATCCATTCCCAACCAATGAGTTTCGTACTTTTTGGAAATGGAACAAGTTTCAAAACCTTGTTATCTTACATGAACTTATGCTCTTCATTTGTTATTTTAATTCATTTTCTAGAATTGGAATCTTGCATGACTTGATTGAAGTTGATGTAGTCATATTTCATAATTCCATTAATTTTCTCGTGTTCTAAGAGAAATACCACATTATAATCTAGAATAATTATTATCCTTTCTTTTGTGCATATTTGTAAAGATATGAACTTATTAAGTATAGGTCCTTAAAGATTGATATTGAGTTTATTTTTCATAATTGACCAAAATTATCTTAAATGAGAATATTTTATAAAGATTTCAAACTTGTTTTATAAAAAATAACTACATGAATCCGTTTTGGAATTACTTACAATTCTTTTAAGGACATATATAATTAATATCACTTCTTTATACATTATACTAGTTAATAAAAATTTATATAGACACATAACTTACAATAATAACACCATGTTTCAAGATACTATCACTTAATCAACCTTATCAATATAGAGAGGGCGTCAACCACTTTATTGGAGCGAAATGCTACCTAGGAGCAACACTCTCTCGAGGTTCTTCTCGTCCTAACAATTACCTTGTTACTTAAGAATTATAAGTAATACTTGAATGATCCCACATATTTATGAAACACCAACAAACAAATTTCAAAAAACTCTTCCATCGTATTTGATCACTTGACTGTTTATCCAATATAAAACCATGTGTTAAGCATTGCCTTAACCATGGTTAAGTGTTTAACAAAATGCTTGCTATAAATAATATAACTTGAACACCCTCTTAAGTAGTAGTTGAGTATATATTTTTAAATGAGAGTATTATTTCAACTTTCTCTATTTTCTCCTAAACTATAAACCAATATTTAAATCACGTCATTTGAATTGTTACCGTATCATTTTAAATAACACAAAACAACTAATATATTTAATTCACTCTGGAGGGGTGATATTCAATACATCAACAACTATAAACAACAAATTTTAAAATTTAAAATTGTAGAGCTTATTTTACTCATTTCAAACTTTATTATTAAAAAATTTTGGATCTTATAATTTGATATAAAATAAATTCAAAATATAATATATATTGTTATTTAAATATGAAATGGATCGGTGAATTAAGTAAACTTAGATTAGTGAATAAGGAAATAGTTAATTTATTATTTTATTGTGAAGAGTTTTTATGAAGAATAAATTTATGTGCAATGGGAGTAAAATGTAGTAGCATTATGATGATGGATGGTAATCTGTTTTGGCAGTGAGTGATAGGTGAGCATGCAGCTTTGTTGTCCTAGAGATTCTCCAAAAACTGAGTTTAAGAAAAAAAAGAAAAAAAGAAAAAAAAAAGAAAATAATAGAGGTTGGTTGTGCAGACCTAGAAGGATAGCACTAGCAGCTAGACTCAGTTCTCTTCAGAGGTCAGACTCAGACAACAATGTTCATTTGTTTTCTAGTTCTTTTCTTTACAACCTTTTTATTCTCATCACAATTTCACAAACACATATTTTTTATAAACAAATAAAGAAAAGAAGTGAAAAATCCGCATGATCATTGAGTACACGTGTGGCAGGTCCTATCCACGTGCACCTGTTTCTATTCTTTCAATCCATCTATTTGTCGCTTCTTTATCATATCTTTTCTACTTTTTCTCCATTCCACGCTTCCATCAAACCATATGTAATTTTCTTTACCTTTTCTATAATTTTACTATTTTTTAAATATATACACGCATTTCTTTTTCATCTTTAATTTCAAAAACCATTATTTCAGTTCCTCAGAAATTCCTACGCTCTACGTGCAAGAGAAAAGAAAATAAATAATGTAAAAATAGTGTGAAAAACGAAAGAAATGATGTGAGTAAACTTAAAGAACATATTACATATTACATATTACATTAATTAACATATACAATAATTGTGATATACATAGATTACTTGTGTAAACGATGTAATATTATTTCTTTTAGAAATTTCAATTTTATCATTCTTTTCTATTTTACACCAATTTCCTTTCAATTGATATATAATATTTTGACATAAAAAATGACTTTCGCATTAATGTAAACTTCTGATGATAACTTCCTTTTATTATCAAAGTAAAATTGGTATTTCATTTAGTAATGTATTTATTTATTTCAAATTTTTAGAATACATCATTGTTTTATTTAGTTAGCTCAATTATCTATACACAATTAGATCAAATAAAATTACTTAAAAAACTATTTTTCATTTCATTGGATATTAAATTAGAACAAGATTAATATATGATCACCATACATTACTACTAATTTTAACAGTTATTGTAATTAAAAAGTAAAAGATCTCTCCAATTTTTCCCCTTCCCTTCCCCTCCCCATTTTCCCATTTTTAAATTTTTTACTTCTTATTTTTTTAATGACACTTTTTTGGTTACAATAATTTTCATTGACATAACATTAATGATGTCACTTTTAATTACATGAAACATAATAATATCACCTTTTTTTTTTATTAATGTGATACTTGAAAGTTTCACAATCAACGTCTTTATCAATTTTGGACCTTACTTAAAAGTGCAACGAATCAGAACCTAGAGTTAAAAAAAAATCTGTATATTTTTTTTTATTTGTAAATTATTTCATATAACTTTTATAAACGGAATTGAAATTATTATTTCTTTTGATTTCTCATTTTGTTGCATGTATTATTAAATTTTTTTTCTGGTTTTTATATAGTTTTGATTTGTTGCATTTCATACTAATTCTAACTCATCGTAACTCATCACCACGTGACGAATTAATGATGATTGCTTATTTTTCTAACAACAGTTACATCAAAATTCAAATTATAAAAGAAATAATACTAAACGTTTGTTAAAAATGTATACGTGGAGTCTAAAAATAATTCAAAATGCAAGCAATAACCATTGAGTGTTAATGTAAAAGTTAATGGATTAGTGTAGTTTATATCTAACAAATTAATTGGATGAATAATTATATCCAACATATATATTTGTAATCCTTTGAATCAATTAATTCAAAATTCAGTGGTCGAGGGAGAGATCATTGTATTGAAATGTGATTAGTATTTGAATTTCTTTTTATGAAATTACTTTTAGAAAAAAAAAACTGGAATATACATGGAATGAAGGAATTTGATATTAATCTATAAAATTATAAAGAAAATGATAAATATTTATAATCCATCCTTTGTAATGAATTCAAAATCTATCAAATCTGACACCCTGCTTGTTACTGCTACACAACTGTTGAGAACTCTTGAGTATTGAGTATGAAAGATCTGCATGAAACCTATGAGAACTGACACGTGATTTGTTATCCTTTTCCTTAAACATATAAAAATATAAAGTGAATTTTATAATCGGTGAAAACGTGTTCTTATTGTTTTGACCTAAGTAACATCTTACTAGAGTTATAGTTTTCATTTTTTAATATAACACCTGATGCACACCATATTGCTGCTAACTTTTGCCATCTAAATTTCTCTCAAATACTTAATCACGACAGTTTGAAACGACTTAGAGAGATGACAGAAGTGTATTTGATTTAACATTAGAAAGTTTGAGAGTTTTTTGGGGTTAGATATACGAAGAGGCTGTTGGGTATTATATACACAATATTCATAAGTAAAATGATATAAAAGAAGAATATTTGTGACAATTTGACCTAAAGCGAATAATATTTTATCAGTGTAAAAATATATTTGTGTGTTGAACCTTTCTTTCTATAAATGATATCAGAATCCATGACTTTTGTACAAAGAAAGTCGCACATTAGATAAATATGTGAAAACTTGATATATAACTCACAATATGTTATCAATATAAAATTTAACATGTGTGTTCAACCTCCCTGTATGGCAGGCTTATTGGTATAGTGTAACTGAATGAGAAGCATGTCTGAAATGAAGATTGAAAGTTGTGGTGATTGAAAATCATTGAGTGTGATGAAGTTAAGCATGATATAATAGAGAGTTGGAGATAGAATAGTTTGGCATGAATAAGGTAGACTTAGGAAAAGATAGTTGGGTATGTGGTGGGTGGGTCCAGTTGAGAATATGAAAGAGGTGAACCCATGTGTAGAAGGTCCCCTTTGGGTTTGTTTGATAGTTGAGGAGTGCTTTTGTCTTTGCTGTTGTTTCTTTCATTCCCACTGATGCAATTTGTATTAAAATCTTTCATTCTCTTGCTTTCAGGCCACATTAGGTAACCTTATGTTAGAAAGGAGTACCAAAACCCATGTGATCTGGTGTGTGCTTGGTCACATTGAGGATGAAGCTCAAGAACTTGTGGGGCTGCCCTGGGACAACTCTTGTGCCACAAACAACAAGGGAAAATGATGCCTGATTGCATGTTACCCCCTCGTGGGAATATCGTACCTTGGTACAAAAACAAAGCTTTTGACAAGTACCAGACAGTTAACTTGTGAGCCCCGTTACCAAGCCTCTCTTCCCATTCAACAAATCAAACCTATCAAATAATTCACTCTCCATTCTTCCATTTTCTCTTTACTTTTCAACATTCTCTTCCATTTTCCTTTTACATTCACACTATGCATGTCAGCCATGCTTTAAATTAGCTATCAGGTTTTTCTCATCAATCAAATCTCTTCAAGACACTTTTCACAAATCATGCCACAAAAACCGTCCACAACCACATTCCCTTTTGTTCTTTCTTTTTTCTGCAGTGAGTTACAGTGTCCCACTACTATTATACCACCAAATGATCTCGGAAGAGAAAGCAAGCATTAGGTTAATCATCGGATCCTGTATTCTATATATAGACACAATATTTTGAGAAAAAGGTCAAGATGGATTACTTTTTTGTGGTATATTTTAATTGCTGCAATATTGTAGCATGTGTGAGGCACTTACGTAGTAATCTACCTAATCACATGCCTCGTAACACAATAAAACTACACGGGGTGAGAGTAAACGGATTAAACTTTTACTAATAGAGATTACATAAATGATTGGCAGAAGTTGAAATTGTGAAGCATTGAAATGTGTGTTGAATGATGAGTGTAGATTCAGAAGCTGAGGTTGACTTGGTGCCTCTTTTTGCTCACAATCTTATGGGCTCCCTCTGACCCTGACTCTCTGAATATGTGTCGGTGGATGCATTTACTATACTGGAATATCAATGGAATGACTCTTCCGATGTGGGAGTATCACATGTCGTCCAACTTAAAGGTTGGCCCCAAGATATGTGCTTAATCTCATTGCAAATCCTACTTTCCTAATAAATCTAACCAGTTTCCTTTGTTTTCCAAATTCAGATTTCAAAATCCTAAAAAGCGTTGTACAACAACTAAGTTTTTCTTCCAATGAAATGATCAAGCAAAATAGAAAAATGATTCCTTCAGTGAAAGTGATATATTTCACATGTTTTGACGATCATGCTTTCAAAGTGCTTTTATTTGTTTATCTGGAATTGCTTTGACACAGATGGTGTTGCTAAAGAAGTAAAAGAAAGAAAATAAAAAAAAAGGGGTAGCTGAAAAGGATTAATTAAAGTAAGGTAAACGAAAAGGATTAGATTTGCATGGTGATATACAACTAAGTTGTTATGGATTTAAGGCACAAAAAGCTTGACCATTGATGTTTGTCTAGATTTAAAAACTGATAAGGTGTGTGTGTCGGGTCATAGGGTAGCCAAATCAGTACCCAGTGCCAGCAAATGGTGTTGGGAGTTAAATGGATATGTGTAATTTTTTGGGATTATCTTTTTGTTCTTTGATTACTTTCGCTTTAAATCATTCTTAAGTTGCAACCCATTATTCATACAGCAAAACATGGGAGCAGCATAACTCTGTGTGTATCTTCTGCTATCATTGAATAGCATCCAAAGAATCATAATGCATAAACAAAGAGGATTCTGGATATTTTCAATTGGCTTCTTCACATGTACTTTCATCCCTTCTTTCTTAGTTGCTTCTCATGCACGTGGCCCTTTTATTTCATATCAACATACCCATCCATTTCATTGCTCCTTTTTTCTTTTTTAATTTCAATATGCAATTAATATTTTTTTTTAATTCGATTCTATTCAATTATCCTATTCATAGTACATTATTTTTCCTTCAAAAGAATGACCAATAAAACTCCAACGGCAGCTCAGCCCAAGTTCAAATTTCACACTGGGTTTTTTATTTGGGCTTTTTAAACAAAGATCTTTCCTTTTGCACCCCTTTTCTCTCCTTTCGTCCCCTATGTCATTTTGATAATTATTATGGTATATACTTGGTGTAAGCCCAACTTTAATTTTTCTTCTTTTAATTTTGAGAAAGTAAGAAAAATAAAAGGATTCTTTAGAATTTCCCTAAAAGAGATGGGAATGTGTCATTAATTAAACACGGTTTGTTTATAATTCTCTATGAAACTTCATGAAATTATTATTAGGGTATTTATGATTGAGTTCTATCTACAAAACATCTCAATCGTATACTATATCTAATGATCGATGAAATCTTGTCAACTTATTCATGATTGGTTACTTGAGGGCATAGAATCTGGTCAACTTATAACGACGATTATAGTTCTATAATATGGTTAATATTCTGGAGATTGTTCAATTGACCAATCTATCTAAACATAGACTAACGATTCTAAAGAAAACAATTCAATGAAGTAAAATAATTATACATCGATTATTACTAATGAAAACATCTAATACTCATCACTGGACGACAAAATAAGGAAGGATCACTAGAGATATTTAAGATAGAACAAGAGAGGTTTATATTCATAAACAAAATTCCAAAAGTTTTTATAATTAGTAGTTTATTTTGCAGAGAGAAACTGATAAACTTGATTTTTGTTTCATTTATCCTGGCTGAAGAAGTGGTTAATGGTTGGCATAATCTCTGGTGGTCGAGTACGAAGAAACTTCCTCAGACTATGCTCAGCATATTTCTCTCCCTCTTCTCTGTTATCCAACACTGCCATGCTGCGTCGAGTTTTGTTAATCCTACACCAATTTTCCAACAAAAAAATTAATCACCAAAATACTGCATTCAATCCATTATCATATCACTTCATTCAAATAATAATTTGATTAGAAAACGTTCAGTTCTTATCATTGGCAGTATGTTCGTAAAATATTTGTAGGGTTTGTAACGTATGTATTTTAAGAAACACCCACCTTAACAAAATATACGTTGACTAGGTAAAAATCCTTATACTAATTTCATGTGAAAATTAAGCTCTTAATTAAAATTAATGACTGAGTTGAATAAGCTTTACCTAACATCAGGGTTTTGGAGCACATTTCTTGTTAGTTGGAAGACACACATGCTGGTGACAAAGGTCATTGCAGCCAATAGAGGGTAGACCTAAAAGAGATACAAGAAAGTGAGAAAGGTACATAATTAAAGATTAGACTTACAAATGAAGTAAATTAAATTATGCATGGTAGTACGTACCTCTGGTTTCATCCAGCGTCCCATTAATTCGAATAATGTTCCTCTCGTGAACCTTAAAGGTGTTTTTGATACTGTCACAAAGAACAATGGTGGTTTTGATCTTGATTTTGTTACTTGGAATGTCTGTGTGCCATCTGTATAAATAGTAGTTGTTAATAGAGAATTTGGAGGGCTAGTTTGAAGAGTTGGCATGCAAGTGTGGCATACAGTGGGCTATGTGGAAACATAAAAATATTTGACTTTTGGAGAAAACTAGGGGCTGGCCTCATGTTTTTCTGGTTTTTTTAAGGTAAGAATTTGCCAGGAATGACCCAAATAATAGGCAATAGGGTAATGCAGTTATTCACGACAGCTTCAACCAGAGATAAAGAGATCACGACGTGGAAAATTAATATCACACTTTCTTGTTTGAAGGGACGAAGAATTGACCTGCTTGGTCAGACTCTTATCTTCCTTTGCTGTCTTTCTAGAATATTTTTCTGAACTATTAAATTTTTAACTATTTTTATAACTCTGCTTTAATACAAATGACGCTCAATTAATGAATTACTTATTTTAACATTTAATGGATTATTTTAAAGTTTAATTCATCATTGTGAACGTATAAATATAAATACATAAGAGTCTAGTTTAATTGGTTTGCTTTTATTCTTAGCATATTTGTATCAAAATATCTTAAATACGTTTTTAATAAAAATTTAGTCTCTCTCTCTCTCTCTCTCTCTCTCTCTCTACATATATATATATATATATATATATATATATATATATATATATTATATTCTTGAGCACTTGATGCTTCAACACTTACTAAAATTATACAATGTTTTCTAGTTTACGTATTTCATAGTTAATATTTGTACATTTGATAGCAAAACTTGTTGTCCAATACTTGTGTTAATTCAAGTATGACAATTTATTTATTTTGTTTTTTTACGAGCTAACTCTATACAAGAGTTACCTTTCTTTTTGTATTTGGTTGATTGAATCAATAATACATAAAAACATGTCGTGTGCATACCATGAGTGTGAATATCAGAGGGTGTGCTTTTTCTTTCTCTACCAAGTGGTATCAAAGCAATGTTGGGACTTGGAAATTTTTATAGAAGTAACTACAATGACTGACAATAATAATGAAAGTTTATTCTCAAATCTGTCAATTCTTGATGGAAGAAATTATAACCACTAGGTTATAAGAATGGAAGTCATTCTTTGGATATCAAGAATTGTGAGAAATTGCGATAGAAGGTGCTAAGGAAAATGATGAAGTCGTAATCAAGAAGAAGGATTGCAAGGCTCAGTGTCTCTAGCTTCAGTGTGTAGAGACAATGAATTTTAAGAAAATTTCAAAGGCTAAAGTTGCAAAGGAAGCTTAGGATATACTGTAGATGGTACATGAAGGTGTAAAGAAAATCAAGAAAGTGAGATTGCAATATTTGAAGAGGCATTATGAACTACTCTCAATGGAAGAATAAGAGAGTGTAACATAGTATTTTAATTTCAATTTTTGGTTAATTAGATAAAGGCTTATGGAGAATTAATGACAGATTTAAATATAGTGGAGAAGATCTTGGTTACTTTTTCAACAAAAAATGGAATATATTGTGGTAGTCATTGAAGAATCAAGAGACATAGAAAAACTGTCAGTGGAAAGGTTGCAAGGATCGTTAGAAGCACATGAGTTGAAACTTCTATCTCGCAACTCAGAAAAGGTCAGTGAAAAGCAAGCCTTGAAGGCTCAAAATGCAAAGAAAAGAGAGGTTCTAAATGAGGAAGATGGAAGAAGAATAAAACAGGTGGACGATTTAACAAAGAAAGCAATTCTTTAAATAAATAATCAAGTCTTGATGAGCACACAAAGCATAATAGGCCAAGCACATGTGTTTTTGGTAAAGGCAAAGGAAGGAAGAAGGTTAAAGACCTTAGAAAAATACAATGTTATAACTATGAAAAATGAGATCAAATAGTGACTGCTGGCATGGAAAAGGCAGGTAGAAGAGAAATTTTGATGATGTTGAAGCACATGATGCTCAGGATGATTCAAATGAAGAACCAATAGCGTTAATGGTGACAACCAATGAAGAAAAAATTGGTGTTGAAAGATGGTTTCTTCACATAGGATGCTCCGATCATATGACTGAACATAAGAGTGAATGTCAAATATCGATACAAGCATATCAAGCAAGGTTAGATTGGCTAATGATAATGTGATTGATGTTGTAGAAATTAGATACATTGTGATCAAGAAGAATGGAAAAGAAACTACAGTCCTTGAAAATGTGCTTTGTGCCAGGAATGGATTGAAACATATAGTTAAGTGGTTTAGTCAATTAGACGAATAAGATATTAGGAATGGTAAAATTCATCTAATTACTGAATTAGTTGTAAAATTAACAGTAGTTAAACTCGTTATAATCTTTTGAAATATAGTGAAACTCCTTAATAACACTTAATGAAGAATTATAAGTAATTTAATTTAAAACAAATTAATATAAAAGTAAACTTATTTTATTGTTTTTTTTTTCAAAAGTTTTCTTAAACACTTTTAGAAATACTTAAATGTAATAAGTAAATTGTCCTACATAAGCACTTAAAAACTTATTGTAGACTATCTTACATAAGCACTTATTTACGAAAAGTTTAAAAAAATATATTCAAATCCCCTTTTTCTAGACACATGTGTATTAAACCAAAAGCTGGGCTATATGTGTTTGGTTCATTCCCCCTTCCCTCGCGCCCTCCCTTTATGTATCTACCAACCAAGAACTGATCTTGTGTTTGTGGTCCAAAATTCTTAAAGTTTGCTATGATATAGATATAATGCAATGGATAAGACCTATGCACCAATCCAAAAAAGAGAAACTTACCTTAGTGTTCTTATGCTTCATCTAAGTCAACACTCTTAATTGAGTCATTATAAAAATTTATTCTCCATCATGTATGACATTCTTGAACACTATATTTTTGTAAGCATGATTATGATGTACCTTTAAAACTCTTACCCACCTATTACACATGTTTCACACTTTGGTGGTTACTTCACTGCCAAAATACAGATGAAATGTGCTTTCATCATGCTTTCAATGCATAACTATTCAATGAAACTCTTCTTTGTCTAAAATTGACCTTGATAAGTACATCGTTTGACATGATGTGTCATTCTAAAATTAAGCGTGTAAGTAATAGCTATAATCTTCCATAAACTATCAAAAAGTGTTCTCCATTGCAAATACCCTGCATCTTTGCATCGATTTAACTATGTATTATTTTTTAATTTGTAATAATATTTAAATTTAAAAGAAAAGTAAAAAATAATGATTTTTTTTATTATAATGTTTACTAAGTTAGTTGATTATTTCATACTTTAAAAAAGATTTAGTTTTTTGTAATTATTTTAGTCTTTCAATAATAGCGAATTTGCTTTATTGCAAACTAAAAATGAATATTGTAGTCAATTATTTTGAAAATATTATATTTAAATGATTACAAATCGGGGTGAATATAATGCGATAGAAAAATTAAATTTTAATTAAAGTAACTCTTTTTATTCTTAATAAATGAATGTCAATTAATTTTTCAACCTTTTTATATTTAAAACAAAGTTTTGTTACATAATTTGGAACAAATAAAATAGAATAAAAAATTTATTAGGACCAACATTAAATAACAATTATTAGGGATTAAAAACAAAATGAAATAATTTTATTAAAGATAAAAGCATGTTTAACTGTATCTAATATTTAGTGTGATATATATATACACACACACAACACAGACGAAGAACCTTAAATGTTGTTCACTAATATAAGAAAAGGTGTTGTTAGTGTCTTGAAGTATTTATCATTCTCTTTGTTTCACCCATCTTCTCCCCTCACTTATATTTGAATTGAACTAATATGGAGTATTATGTTAAATAAATTTTTAATAAATAAATATTGAACATATATGAGAGAGATGGTTGAAGTTATGTTTAATGAGTTTGAGGTGGGGATTTGGATTTAAGGGTGCTCGATCAGTGAGTCACGAAACCCAGAGAAACAGTCAATGTTCTTTAAAATTTTGATTTGTTATAAAGAAGAATAATGTTTGAAATTGCAAATTAGAGGTTTTGAGCGATATATATTTCCTTGAATAAGTTCACCTTCAATCGAGTGATGCAATATGGAAGATCATTTTAGGGTTTCTTTATTAAATAAGTTTTTAGATGGAAAGATGTGGAAAATCAACCAAGCAATTAAAAAAAAAAAACATTTGTTTGAATTATTTAGACACTCATTCTTTCAATTAGGTCATCAGTTTTGGAATTGTTGAAATATAAAAGTGAAAAAAAATTACATTTTTAAATATAACATCCATATATTCATTTATGATGGATGTCTACGCAAACATGATCAGACATTAACATTATACATTTCTTTCATTCATCCATCTGTGTATATATACTCTGTAGCATTGTGATTCTTTTAAGATATCAACCAATTTAATAAAAAAAGTCACGTTTTTAAATAAAGATGAAATCAAATTAATATAAGGATAAAAAACTATTTAACCTAATCATATAAGAATATAGGTTTATTATAATATATAATTCTTTATACTAATAGCAATATTTGCTTAACTAAAAATAGTAGTAATAATAAATTAAAGTTGTTTTTTATATTCTTCACCCTTCTCTCCATCCTTTGTTTTAGTGTGTCTTGATATGTTTTTGTGCGCGCGCGCACATATATATATATATATATATATATATATATATATATATATATATATATATATATATTATATTTTTCTATTAATTACTAAAAAAAAATTCTAATTTTTGATCTTTAAAATTCCTATGAAACTCATACTTTAAAATTAAGATTTTGTATATGATTGCTGCTCTTATCATTGAAAGTTACATAAATCACACTTATTTTTTAAGTAACAAGCTCCAACAAAACATATAGTAATACATATAAACCAAAATTAATAAACACAAGAATAAAAATTGATGAGTGCATACCCTTATACAATTGAGTAATACCTCTTTTTTCTTGTAGTAGTTAATGAATTACTCTAACATAGAGTATATTAGTTTGGTTGCTTACAATCATGAAAACATTTAAAACATCAAAACAGTGTCTTTTTTGCGAAAGAAAGAAAGTGTGTGGTTGCGCATGGTTCAAGGGTGAGCTTATTATCATGTCCAAATCATGTTACAATATCACCAAACATCTCAGAAACTGCTTGTCACTTGCTTTGGTTTTCACATAATTGAGTTCAGTTCAAGAGAGTGACATACCAAAACATGCTACCCATATTTATCTTACCTTAAAAAAAATAAAAAAATAGATCAAATTAAATAAATATATATAATGATTGAAGAATCACATAATTCATTGTTATAAGAGGAACCTTTCACAGTAAAATTGATTATAAATTCGACCCACATAACAACTATTTATTATTACAACTGAAATTTCATTATTAATGATAACTTCCCCTTTTACAAAAATTTAGTTATAAATTACAACCATGATAATCAAAGTAGATCATAGATCAAATTTTTAAAATAATTTTAAGAAACGAAGAAATAAGTATAAGAAAACAAAAGAAAAAAAAGGAAATATTCGAAGAGATCTTTCTTTTCGAATAATGAAAATATTTTAATTAATTATTAATTAATGCAATTTGATAAAAAATTAATTAGTATAGTTTATTTTATGTAGGAAAAAAAATGTCAAAAATGCTATTTTATACTTCTATTGTTTACCGAAACACCATTTTAATGATAAAAGTATTTCAATTAATTCAATTAAATATTGTATTGATTCGATGTAACTTCATATTTTAGGTAGAAGAAAATATTATCAAGATACTTCTTTACTTTTTATAGATTGTAAGATATAAGATGACCAAAATAGCACACAAGAAGAAAACAAAAAAAGATATATATTTTTTAACTCTATAAGCTTATGTTATATATAGTAATGTATGTTAATTTAATTATTTTATTATATGTTGTAAAGTAATATTTACACCTTATTTATTTCTAAACACGCGAAAGATATCAACGATAGAAAAATAAAGAAAATGACAATTGAGATTTAAAAAATAAAAAATAAAATACGTAAAAGGAAAAGAAAACTAATAATTAAATCTTTTATACTTAATACGATATGCGAAATTTACTTTATGTATGAAGTGAGCATTTACATGTTTTACATAATTTGTTTTAATTTATAATCATTAATATATGTTTTTTTTAATATAATCAAATAAACACAATTTTAAAAAATAATAAAATAATAAAAAAACAAATTATTTAATAATTATATTAACGTAAAAAAGATCTATTGTAGAATATTAATCTAATCTTTAAAAAAATCATTTATTTATTTTTTATTTTCATCCCATTCAAACCATTAAACTTTTTTATGCTATTCTTCTTTTCATTTCATTTCTTTTCTATTCTCTTTCCATCCAAACAAAGCTTAAAAGTTGAAATTGACGACAAAAGTTTAATTTTTCTTTCTTCCTGTAAATTCACGTGTAATCATTTAGCATTTTTCTGCTATTATATATAGTTTGTAAGAGCATCTGTGCCACTCATGCTGTCATAACATATCATGGCTGAGAAGCTGGTGTCTAGCTGGTACAATCTTCATTCTTCGGTGCCATCATCATATGTGCAACCACCAGAAAGAAGACCTGATAATGCTGTTTTCGCCTCTGGAAAGTTAGTTCCAGTTATCGATCTTGGAGGACATCATCGACCTGATATCATAAGGAATATCTTAAACTCCTCACAGGATTATGGCTTTTTCCAGGTTCATATATTCTTTATTCACTAATTTCCTTTCCTTCACTTTCTTCTTATTCATCACACGTGTTTCCCATATTTGAAATCATGGATATTGGTTGCACACACGTGCCTGTAGAGTTGGAATCTCTCATTTCTTGCAAAATGTACATACCAGTTAGAAATTACATCATGCATGTATCTGTGGTGTTGTGTGATATAACTTGGCGTGTCCTATAAACTATTTCTTATGTGAAACACTACCCATTTTGTAGTCTTACGTGATGATCTTGATGAGTTAAGTTTAAAATTCTTTCTTTTAACATATATGTATATTTGGTTAATCTGAAACTGTGAAAAACAAGGTAGGTTATCAACCATGGAGTTTCCAAGGATGTATTGGATGCTACACTGAATATTTTCAAAGACTTCCATGCCATGCCTGAGGATGTGAAGATAAAGGAAAGCTCTAAGGATCCAAATGGAAGGTGCAAGCTCTACACAAGTAGTGGAAGAGCCACCAAAGATGTTGTTAAGTATTGGAAAGACTCATTATCACACCCATGTCAACCTATGGGAGAATTCATGGAGTATTGGCCAGATAAACCACTTGGTTATCGGTAAATTAATTCATTTTTGCTTTGTTTCTTCTTCTTTTGTTTTCACTTAAACGTGCACGTTTCATCCTTGAAATTTTCAATATATCTTTTTAGTCAATGGTAGCTGATGTGCTGGCTAGCCTTATAATACTGATTTTCCTGCATAATTAATGACATAGGATGTTAAAAAGCCGGTGAGTTAATGATAGTTGCATGATCATGCTATTTTAATACATATATAATCACCTGATATGTTAAAAATAATGAATATGTTAATATGAATTGACCCTTATTTTATGTTCTATATATGCTATGTAATATCTAGTTTTAAATTTTATCCCTTATATAAATAAAAAAATTTAAAAACCTTTTGATGGATATGTCAATTCTGGTCCCACACTGTTTTTTTTGGTAAATAATGGTGTGAAAATGGATTGAACAACTCGTTTTATTACATTAGATACTGCAACAATAAGTACAATAATGTTCTAAAGAATCATATACATAAAAAAAAAAAAATTCTTAGAATAAGGGAAGTTTTTCCATCATTTTTCAAATAGTGAAAATGCAAATTATAAATTGTTATAAATTACTGATAGCATTCTGTTGCAGTTGTTTGAGGTTTGAGGAAGTAAGTCTGATATTGTGAAGTTTCAGTGAAGTTGTAGGGAAATACACAGAAGAAGTAAGGAAAGTGGGAGTTAAAATCTTGGAGCTGTTTAGTGAAGGATTAGGACTTAACAGAGAATATTTGTGTGGAGGACTTAGTGAAGATCCTGTAGTGTTGTCTCATTACTACCCTCCTTGTCCTCAACCAAGTTTAACCTTAGGAACATCCATTCACAAAGACCCTAACCTTATTACCATTCTGCTTCAACAACTAGGGATCACTGCACTTCAGGTCTTCAAAGATGGAGAATGGATTGCTGTTGACCCAATTCCCAATGCCTTTGTGGTCAACATTGGGATTGTGTTACAGGTAATTTTTTTCTTCTTTTTTAACAAAAAAACTGACAAAGATTACCCAAAAAATATTTATAGTAAAAAGAAACACAATTAATTAGAAAATTAAAAAGATAAACTAATTTATCATAGGTGTACAATGAGAGTGTTTATTTTCACATTGGATTTCTTTTAAGAGTTGTATTAGGGTTAAATTGGTTTGTAGTTTCTAAACTTAAACATGAAATTGAAATTCGTTTTTATTATAAATTTTGATATAATTTTAAGGGTTTGAACTTGAGACAAAACACATATTCTTTCCTTGCACACATAATAATTACAAGACCAGA
The DNA here is from genome assembly GCA_027742785.1 of Vigna reflexopilosa. Taxonomy (NCBI): domain Eukaryota; kingdom Viridiplantae; phylum Streptophyta; class Magnoliopsida; order Fabales; family Fabaceae; genus Vigna; species Vigna reflexopilosa. Next base: position 48,509,990 of record CM050914.1, read on the forward strand.
CTTCATCTACTAAACTAAGTTATTTTGGTTCAATGGATGGAGTCTGGCCTAGTGATTATTGTGTGTGTAAGGGAGGAATGTGTGTTTGGTTTCAAGTTTAAACCCTTCAAATTTTAAAATAAATAAATATAAACATTTTAACACAACAATTTTATTTTTATCTTAAACTACATTTCAGACTCATATTTGAAGTGAAATAATCGAGCAGTATAAATAACTCCAAAATGTCAGCTTAAAAAGGTGTTTAACACGTTAAAAAGTTATGATGATTATATATTTAAGTTTAAAGTTTGAAAAGTAAATCGGTTTTGAAGATTTTAATTTTATGTCAAAATTTAAGGATTAAAAAATATTTAAACCATTAAATTATAATCTTTTGTCTTACTCCATCCATGCATACAATATATTCTGTCGAACAATAGATGGATTATTATTAAAATCCTTACAATGATTAGTTTGATCACTGGAAGCTAATCTTGATGATAAGTTTTGCATGACAAAGTTCAAATTCTATGATTGCTATATATATATATATATATATAGATCATTAGCAATGGAAGACTCGTTGCTGCTAAACACCGGGTTATCACAAACTCAAGCAGTGGGAGACACAGCGTTGCCTACTTCGTTAACCCAACAAAAGAATCCCTTGTAGAACCTGCTACGCCTCTGATAAGTCCAACTTCTCCTCCAGTGTTCAGATCTATGACATTTGGAGAGATGACTGCAAACTTTCTGACCAAAGGCTTTCAATTTGAAGAAGAATTGCGGACAGTAAATTTCCAAAATTAATATGGAAAAGTAATGCAAGACTTTTAAAACAACTATATAAAGTTATATCTCACTTGAAAGAATAAAGTTTATGTTTGCAATGTCCAAGCTTGTGAATGTAGTGAACATATTACACTTCAATGGCTTGTGGCCTACTTGTATTTTCAATCCTTCGTACTGTTAACATTGAGGAACTTTCTGTATTGAAGTCAAACTTTTCTGTTTCCTGTTATACATGTTCTGGCTAATGACCTCATATATTGAGAATATGAAATTAACTGAGCAAGAGATTGGTTTGACATGTACGTACAAGTTGCTACTTATTACTACTTCTTATTTCTTTTGTTGGAATGTAATTTGAGAGATCCATTTTGTGAAATCAACAGAGTAAGTGTTTGGATTGTGTGGAATACAAATTCTCTGACACTCAAGAACTCCGAGGTTTCTTATTGTAAATTTTCATTTGTCATCCCTTTTGCTTCACTATTCCATTAATGTGATAACCGAGGACAAGTTAGAGAATTAAGAAGAGGAGTTCTATAGTTTTGCTATAATAAGTTTGGCCATTTTGTTTTGTAACAAATAAACAATGCAGAAACTGAAATAAAACAACAATGGGAAAATACAGATACTCATCAAAATACCAAATCTTAGAAATAAAGAATAGAGAAATGCCACTTCTCAGCATTTCTGACATTCCTCCATTTCTCGATTAATAAGATATTATTAAGATGGATTTAGTCTGTCTTAGGGAAAAAAATAACATTTGCAACTTCTATACTAAAATCAAAATGCTAGAAACAGGGGTCGCAACAAATGCTACAAATATCTCAATACTTAGTTCAGAACCATTGTCTACCACCCATCTCACTATCTCAATGTTGTTCCTTTGTAGCATCTATCTCTTAGGCCTCTCTCTGTCCCTTTTATCTCTCTCTTCAATTATTCTCTCTCTCTCTCTCTCTCTCTCTCTCTCTCTCTCTCTCTCCCCACTTTTACTCATACTTTCTTTCACTTTCTACTTTGGTACTTCTGTTTTTTCCTACTTCAATTCTAAGGTTTTTGTATATTTTGTAATGGAAGGCTACTAGAGGTATAACGTGGACTTATATATAAAATACATCTTCATACATTGTTGTTAAGAATTTTGGAAGTGTAGCACAATTACATATAATAAAAAAAGTTGGAAGCATGTATTAGAACAGAAGCCACACTAGTATCTAAATGCTAAACTAGTTTCAGCTTACTGTAACTGTTTTTTTTTTTTAATAAAAACACTAACCTTAATTTCGGTGATCTTGTCACTTACATTTCTCAGGTATCACCTACTGTTTCACTCCGAGGGCAATAATTGTTTTGGACAATAAGGTATAATCACAGTTGGAGTTTGTGATATCTGCTTGTTCCTGCATCGATAGAGCGTGCTCAAGTTGCACCTCTACTTCACCCATTGTAGGTCGCTCATCTGGTTCATTCTTCAAGCAATTTACCATGACATCAACAAAGACTTGCCAACAATCTGGTGCTATCTTTCCTTTGAGAATCGGATCCATTTTCTCCTCAATAGGATTCTCCAGAAATTCTTTTTCAGCCAGGGTTATTAACCTCCTCCTGCACACAACATCGAGTAGAACCAAACCAAATGAGAAAACATCCCATTTAGCTGTGATGGTACCATCCCTGACAAGCTGCATAGCCATGAAGCCCCAAGTACCTATGAGAAAGAGTATTAACTTAGTTTGACCCACGAATATTCATTGCAATGAGTAAGCTCATACAACAGAACAAAAATTACCCATAACATGCTCTACATTGATTTGCTTCTGCTTTGACATAAAACGTGATCCCTGCAGGCTAACACCGAAACCAGAGAGTTTTGGCTCCATGTGGTCATCCAAAAGGATGGTATTAGGACCTAGGATGCAGTGAAAGATGGTACGTTTAGCTCCGGTGTGAATGTAGTGCAGTCCACGTGCTACTCCTATGCATATTTCTAGCCTCTTCTTCCATGATAGTTTACCATCTTGTAGTTGTCCGTCTAGAGATCCATTGGACATGAACTCGTATACAAGAATCTTCTCATTTTCGTGGTTGCAGAATCCTATAAGAGACACACATCTGGGGTGATGAAGCTGACATAACAATTCTATTTCCTTGTTGAACGCTTCCCATCCTTGATCATTAAATCGCTTTATCGCGACCTTATCAGAAGCACCATTATGCTGTAAACAGCCTTTATATACTTCACTAAATAATCCACGTCCTATTACTCTGTTTAAATCAAAGTTATCGGTGGCTTTCCTGAGATCGATGAGAGAAAATTGATGGCACAGTTCTTCTATTAAAGATGGAAACTGTCTCTGAGATGAATTTGTATTCGTTGTAGGCTTCGAACAGCACATGCCCAAACAATTCAGAAACATAGTTCCAATCTTAAGTAGCTCTCACTTGTCACTTACCATAGACATTGAACTATGCTACTCCTCATTCGTTTGGCTTGAGAAGAATATTAGGGTTGGGTTGGAATCTCGCCAAAATAAGATCCCCTAAAGTTTTTAACAAGGCTGTGTTTATTTCTCACCAAGCATTCATTTCAGATACTGTTTGCTCTAGTTCAAAGACTGGGGCCTGCATATGAATGTCTGACTTAGTCAAAATGAGAATAAGCAGTTGGAAAAGTTCAAAGACTTTTATTTCTAGCAGTTAAAGATACATTTTCCTTCTATAAATGTTTATAGAAAAATTCATCCAATCCAATATGGTTGTAGAAAAAGTTAGGTAGATTATAGTTAGGGATGGTAAAAAGGCTCAACGGATTAGCCTCTCAATTCGGTAAAAGAGAAAGCAGGTTGGGATAAACTTTTTAACTAGGGAACCTAAACCAACCTAGTTTGCCTGGTCCGGCAGACCATCCCTGTGGGTCATTCGGGCTAGCCAATTAAGGTCGCTTAAGGTGCACGATTAGCGGAGAAGGAAGAATTGACAAGCACTCGATCAAGCACTCCAAGCAAAGCATGACCTAAAGAGAGAAGCTCAGAACACTCATGGTCATGGCCCTGGAGAAAGTTGAGGAAGCGTTGGTCATGATAGAGATGACAATGAAGACGACAAAGAACAAACTGGTCTACAAATTCATCTGTGACAAAGGACAAGGTATGCTTACTGAGACGCTGCACAGCATGTAGCCCCAAGTACCTAAAAGTGAAAGTAATATCGTAGTTTAACTGACAAATTAATTGGGTAGAAATGACTAAGCTCGTAAAATAAAACATTACCCATATAAATATCATTATCTACTTTAATTGGGTTTGGCTTTGACATAAAACGTGCTCCCTGTACGCTAAGGTCAAAATCTTGAGTCTTGGCTGCATATTGTCATCCAAAACAATGTTAGTGTTCAGATCTATGGCATCTGGAGCAGTGAGTGTAAACTTTGTGACCAAAGGCTCACAATTTGAAGAAGAATTGTGCACAGTAAATTTCCAAAAGATAATGGAAAAGTAATGCAAAACTCATATTTTCAAACGACTATACAAATTTATATCGCACTCGAAAAACGAAAGTCTATGTTTGCAATGTCCATGCTTGTGAATGTAGTGAGCATGTTACACTTCCATGGCTTGTGGCCTACTTGTATTTTGAACCCTTCGTACTCTTAAGATTGAGGAACTTTTCTGGAATGAAGTGAAATTTTCTGTTTGTCCTTTAGTGTTCTGGCTATAGTGAGGAAGTGAAATCAACTAAACAAGAGATTGGATTGTGTGAAATATAATATCTCCAATAGAATAGAAAGTAAAAGAAAGAGATTTTTGTGGTACTTGTACTCCTATATATATAACAAAGTAACCACCAAATTAAATTTCACGAACTTCTCTTCTCACATCACATTTTGTTTCACTTGCATGGGAATAATGGTTTTGGACAATAATGTATAATCGCGGTTGGAGTTTGTGATATCTGCTTGTTCCTGCATCGACAGAGCGTGCTCAAGTTGCACCTCTATTTCACCCATTGTAGGTCGCTCATCTGCTTCATACTTCAAGCAATTCACCATGACATCTACAAACACTTGCCAACAATCTGGTGCAATCTTTCCTTTGATAATAGGATCAATTTTCTCCTCAACTGGATTCTCTAGAAGTTCTTTCTCAGAGAGGGTTATTAAATAATACGTCCTCCTGCACACCACTACTAGTAGAACCAAACCAAAGGAGAAAACATCCCATTTATCTGTGATGGTACCATCCATCACATACTCTGTAGCCATATAGATCCAAGAACCTATAAGAAAATTTATTAGCTTAGTTTAACCCACAAAAATAAATTCATTGCAGTGAGTAAGCTCGTAAAACAAAACAAAAATTACCTATAGCATGCTCTACATTGACTTGTTTCTGCTTTGACTTAAAGCGTGATCCCTGAACGCTAACACCAAAACCAGCGAGTTTTGGCTCCATGTGGTCATCCAAAAGGATGTTACTAGGACCGAGTGTACAGTGAAGATGGAACGCTTGGCTCCAGTGTGAAGGTAGTGTAGTCCACTTGCTACTCCTATACATATCTCTAGCCTCTTCTTCCATGATAGTTCAGCATCTTGCAGGTGTTTATCTAGAGATCCATTGGACATGTACTCGTATACAAGAATCTTCTCATTTTCGTGGTTGCAGAATCCTATGAGAGACACGCATCTGGGGTGATGAAGCTGACATAACAATTCTATTTCCTTGTTGAACGCTTCGTATCCTTGATCGTTAAATCGCTTTATTGCGACTGTGTAATCAGAAGCACCATTATGCTTATGCTGTAGATAGCCTTTATATACTTCACTGAACATTCCATTTCCGATTACTCTGTTTAGATCGAAGTTATTGGTGGCTTTTCTTAGATCGGCGAGAGAAAATTGATGGCACAGCTCTTGTATCACCGTTGAAAACTGTCTCAGAGATGAGTCTGTATTCAATGTGGGCTTCCAACAGCACATACCCAAACAACTGAGAAACATAGTTCCAATCTGTGCATATTGTCACCGAGATGAACTTGTGTCACCAAAACATTTCAGAAACATTGTCCCAATCTGTCAAACAAACCACTCTCCATTCTCCACAGCTAAGCCTGTCCTCTTTTTTCTTCATTTTTACGCGTTGCCATGTTTCGTGATAAAGAGCGTATCAAATGTGTAGCACCGTTTCTTCCACGAAATTGCTGCCTTATCCCTTCATTGATTGGCCACACACATACTCATATCAAACGGTCAACTTCTTAGTACGTTCCTCCAGGCTTTAATTAATGATACTGTGTTTGTACCATAAAATTCTGAATTCTTTTAAGTCAGTTCTTTCTCAATCATTTATCATGGAAGCTTTAATATTTTCTTTGTCAAAATTAGTATTATTTGTTTTATTTTCGAACCAGAATTGCGCATATAACCTTTCAAGACACTGAAGAAAATAAAATGTACCTTACATATGGTACCAGTTTTGCTTGTATTCATAAATATGTAGATGGAGTATCCAAATGGGTTTGTGGCCGAAGTTTTATGATGAATCTTTCTTATAAGATGTTATATACTGTAAATTAATATTATATAAAACTTTCAATACATTCATAAGAAAAGTGAAGTAAGTTTGTCAATTTTACAAAACTAATTTATAAAATAAAATTTATATTTATTTATATACTTTAAACTCTCTTATTTTTAATTAATAAGAGATTTTCAATAACTTTATTGGGAGGTGAGCTTTTAAAATTTAGTTTTTAATAACATTAGATAAGATTAATGATGGATTTATCAAATAAGTAATTTTTGTGTTGAGGTTGAATCTCACACGAGTCAGATAACCCTTCAAATGTTTTATTAAATCTTCAGTAGCATAGCCCATCTATATAATTGTGTCGTATATACCAGTGGCTAGTCTCGAAGTAAGGGTGTTTAGAAGAGGAAGAGCAAAACATGTAGACTCTATCAGGGAGATTTCCATCATTACTCTGTTCTTATTAAATTTCCTGCGCTCTTTTCAATTTTCCATCATCGCTGATCACACTGATGTGCAAAAATATATAAAAAATTTGAGAGGATAAAGTTGACTGTGTATATTATAAATTTAAATACTGATAAGTTCAATCATATAGGTGGAATAACATATGTTGGAGATGTTAACGTATATGAATGACAATTCAATAAGCATTTGATCTTCATTAATCATTAATTACTATTTTTGTTCAGAAGTTTTTGTCTGCAATCATCTCGTGTTTTCTTTTTATTCAAATCTGTGTATGTTCAAATGATAAATTCGATTCTTGACGGAAACAATTATTGTTCGGACTATTCTAATTTTCAGACCGAACTAAATATGCCCGAACACCTTGTCTTGACTTGCAGATTTGGAAAACATGTCAATATACTTTTTTTGTTTGTTATTAAGAAGATGCTAAAGTATGCAATTAAAGCTAACTACAACATAGTTCAGTTCAGTAATACTTGAGACAGACATTTGACTGCTTGAAGAAACTGGAGGAACCTGTTGCAAAGTAGAGTTTCTAAATCAGACAGAATTCCAACACAACTACTTTTCTGTCGGGATAGGGGAGTGAGTTGTTAAAGCTTTTGTTTTTATTTTTTTTATCTAATAACGGAAATCATGATACATATAATAACATTACATAAATCCCACGACAGTTTATCAACTACATATTTTATGCTTATGTTGAGTCACACAGCAGCCATCTAACTATTCAAATGTTTAAACCTTAAATAACATAACTTGTCCATACGTTTGTGTTGTTCTATATACCAGTGTTTAATTATCTACAAATACGTTACATTTCTTCAGTATCACTGTCTTCTGTGCTGTCTACCAGTTCTGCTCCTGGGTGAATAACTGTGGTGGAAAATAAGGTATAATCACCATTAGTATTTGTGATATCAGCTTGTTCCTGCAACGACAAAGCATACTCTAGTTGTACCTCTACTTCACCCATTGTTGGTCGCTCATCTGGTTCATACATCACGCATCTTTTGGTAATACCTATGAAGACTTCCCAACACTTTGGTGCAATCTTTCCCTTGATGCTCGCATCAACTTTTTCCTCAACAGGCTTCTCCAGAAATTCTCTTTCAGCTGGCGTTCTTATGTATTTCCTTCCACACACAACCTCTAGCAGAACCATACCAAAAGAATAAACATCAGATTTATCTGTGATGGCATCGTCGGTGAAAAGCTCTCGAGCCATGTATCCAGGAGTACCTGCAAGTAAAACTATTAGCTTAATATAATACAAAAGTTCATTTTAGCAAGTAATTAAGCTCATAAAGCAAAGAACAAAAATTTACCAGCCACAACATCAACTTTAATTGGCTTTGGTTTTGACATCAATCGTGACCCCTTTACGCTAATGCAGAAACCTGTGAGTTTTGGGTGCATGTTGTCGTCCAAAAGGATGGTTCGAGGTTTGACAATACGGTGGATGATGGTGCGCTTAGCTCCTGCATGAAGGTAGTGTAGTCCACGCGCTGCTCCTGTGCAAATCTCCAACCTTTGCTTCCATGACAGTTCCCCACGTTGTAGGTGTCGATCTAGAGATTCATTTGACATGTACTCGTACACCACAATCTTCTCTTTCTTGTGGTTGCAGAATCCTATAAGAGACACACAATTAGGGTGACGAAGCTGGCAGAGCAACTCTATTTCATTCTTGAACACTTCACTGTGTTCCACAGAAAACCGTTTCACTGCTACTACGTAATTAGAAGCAGCATAATGTTGGAGATATCCTTTATATACTTCACCAAATCCTCCACGACCAATTAGTCTCTTTCTATCGAAGTTGTTGGTTGACTTTCTAAGCTCTGCAAGAGAAAACTGATGGCACAATTCTTCTATTACTGTTTGATACTGTTTCTTTGAAGAACTTGTGTTGCCTAAACATTTCATAAACATTGTTCCAATTTGTGAGAGACACCCTTCTTCCTTAACTGTTTTCCACTTTCTAAAAACATTCACCTCTTTTCCTATTCAGTCTTTACATCATTAAGCTAATTAACCTTGGTCTCTATAATTTTTAATTTATAATTAACATTTCACACTCTCATCTTCTTTCATTTCATTTCAGCTGTTTCTCCGGTCTTCACTGCTAATATTATTAGTTTACAAAAAAAAGGTTTAAAAACTTAACTTGGAGGCTGATGGATTCGACTAATTGAGTTTACTATAACATCCTAAAATATAGTATAAACTACACAGTAGAATCATCACATGAAATGATATGATAAAATAGTTATCCACTATCTCATAAAGTGTTAACAGTACAGTTATTTACAAATAACTATAACATTAAAAACTTTATACAAAATCCTACTACCGATACCAAAACTATGTACAAGATTGAACGGTCTCATACTAAACAGGTGAATCCTTTCCTTCCAGAACTTGCTCCAAAGTGAGTTCCTCTCCCTCTGCTCATATCCATATGATGATCATTGCAAAGGATAAATCGAACGGGTAAACATGATAAAACAGAAAAGTAGGGTAAGCTAGTGTAATTTAATAGTTAGGTGAGCATACAATTCAAACAACAAGAATATATACTTATACAAAGGTAGAAAACATGTAAACACACATTGACCGACCACTTTAACTTGACCGTCCGGACTAGTATGAATATGTAGCTTGAGGTCGTTCTTGCACCCGGTGGTGTAGTAACTGGAACACCCTCAACTGCCACCCAGGGTTAATCCGTTATAACTCATCTAAGAACCTATAGGCTAGGACCTCCTGCTATTATCATGACATGACTTACCCATCTCTACTTGAGAATTGGTAATCATTAAAATCGTAGGATGAATGTCGTGGATTTCGTTGTCCATATTCATACTTTACCACCTTGATAACAAATCACTGAGACATTCCTCCTTAGAATTCTCTTTCATATCCACATTAGAAATCTCATACCATACTTTGATATCAACATTATTTCTCATACATAATACATTTAAACAACTGAAATAAACACTCAGAGTACAACATAACCACAACTCTTTTAAAGACCAAATGCTTCATAGTAAGGTCAAACTGAACGGTAAAAACCACCACTACCCATGAACACAACCAAATGGAAAGGATCAACATAACTACGAACAAGACCGAACAAAAAAAGCTCATAACATGTAAACATGATCGAACAGTCATTTAAAGAGCAAGGCTTAAACATGAGCCGAATACAATCTGAGGGTCGAACACTATAACAACCGAAATACTATAGTAAACAGAATACTTTTTAACTTAGACCAGAAACTAATAACTTAGATAGGACACTTATGGCTTAGACCGAACACTCCGAACATAGACAAAATACTCAAGTAGGACCGATCACTAAAGCATGACCGAACGGTCAATAACAGGTAAGGCCCATAAGAGGTCGAACGCAGTTAAGACTGAACACTAATACAAACCGAGTACTAGTGTAAGACCGAGAACTTAGATTATATCGGATACCTTATCCAGGTCGAATATTAGGTCAAGACCGAAAGCTATAACTAGACCGAACACTATATTCAATCGAATACGAGAACAAGACCGATCGGTCATTAACTGAAAAGCCCAACAAAAGCAGAACTGAGTTAATACCGAACATAAGAGGAAGGTCGAACAGTCAACGAATGACACTTGACAATCTGCATAATTCTACAAAATAACTACAGAATTATTATCAACACCTATCTTTACCAAATCACTGCATTTTTCCCAACTTCTAATCCTCCAAACTTGTATCATACACATCTTTACACTTAATTAAGAGTATTTAAACCTTTCTACCATCATTTAGAGAGTTTCATTTCAGATTCGAGAGTCAATTCTGTAGAATCATCAACTCAAGGATCGAAAATCATATTTCCTACTTTTGGTACAATTTTGAGTGATTCAAAGGTTCTAACAAGTTTTAAACAACTTACCCAAATTCTCCCTACAGACCAAATCCACACCGGATACAATTTCCCCATTTTCACTACTTCACTTCCTCACAATTCACTCGACACAGTAACCAAAATTCTGTAGAACTGAAATCAACATGACCATAGCATTTAACAACCCACACCAACAATGTCGAACACACAATCAATCAATTTCACACACATGCAAAACCATCAAACAACATTTTCATACATCATAAACCAATCAATTAAATTAACTAGCTTCCATTACCTCTTAACCGAACCGAACAACTTAACAAGATTGGTGAGAATAGACCAACCAAAAGACTAAAAATGAAGTCAGGAATGGGGGAAGAAAGCTGATGAACACATGCAAACAGAAATGTGGCTTGCATGTGTCAAAAAGTTTCAGAATTTCACAAGAACCCAGGAAAACGAGACTTACAAGCTCTAAACAAGAAATTGATCGGTGGAATGAAAGCTCTTGACACCATGATTGTTTAGGCACTGCTTGATTGTTGAACAGATGGATTGAGATTGAAGAAATCTAGAAAGAAGAGAGAGCAAGAGTAGGAAACAGAAGTTTTAGAGATAGACAATTTTAAGATATGAACCGGGTGTTAAAAATTCGTATTTATACTGTTGGTGTATTTTACCACCAAAAGCTCGGTTCCATTATTTTAATACATATATCTACTCTATTACTTCTATTTTCTGGGTCTTTACATTTACCAATTCAAATTTCAGTCAACCAAAATAAGAATGAAACAAAATGTTGGTCAAATATTTTTTCTTATAATTACTTGAATGCACTAACACAAAAATAGTCATTATCATCACTACTACATTTATGTCTGACATAAAACTATTGGAACTAAAAATTGTGATGGAAAACTTGTAAATAAATGAACAATATTTACATATGATCTATAATAGTTAAACATTAAAAAAACATAGAGATATTATCATACATCACTCATGCATAAAGAAATCATATCACATATAAAGACTCATAGTAGACTCAATTATCCGGATACATGTGTTGATATCAAACTCTGGTGAATAATGCACTTATGATGACCTCTATTGTTTTACCGAGTCATTATCAATGGGTTTCACCATACCATACATAAGGTTAGTCCATTAGCATCTCTGATCAAGGTAAAACCCCTATACTAGGACCTGCAGCTCTCATCACATACCCTATCATTCTCTACTTAAGATTGGATGGTTATTAGAACAACAAGATAACTCTCAATACTAAATCCATATATCAATACATATACTAAAGAAATGTCACCATAGAATTACCTCACGAGATATCTGGAATTACGCCAAACACATATAATTCTCATATCTATAACAAACTCATCGTCATCATAATTTCATGCATGCATATTTATACATAACTCTATCAATCATTCTTGGATAAAAATCATAAACCAACTATTATTTTAACATCACATTCTTATATTAAACATTACCAAAAAAAATATATATAAAAGTTCACTCATCCAATGGTCAAATAGCTCTGAAATTATTACTAAAACTTACAAACTTAATTTTTAACTAGTCTCGTCCATCTACTACCAAATGACTGAGCTCTTTGCTTAAATTTTTTTCCTACTAATAATAGTCTTCTAGTAGTGGGTTTGTTTTAATAGTAGTAGATAAAAACAACCGTGGATGTCATTTTATAAATAGCAAAATGGTAGTTTCTTACAAGGTCATTGCAAAAGTCTTCCACTAACTGTTTATTTTAATAATAATGTCACTTATATGTGATAAATATATTCAGAATTTGACATCATAAGATTGACTGAGTGTTTTATACATTGAGAAGTGTGATTTAGTACATGATTTTTAATAGGAAATTGCTTAACATATTAATGAAGGAAGAGTTTGAATGGTCAGACAGAGAGAGGAAATTAAATAACCAAGCAAGTGTTGCAATAAGAAATTTCATCTTGAGTTGTTTAGTATTTTCATTATAGATAGGTGTCATTTTGGACGAGATTCATACGAAATTTCATAAAATGAATTGTAGTTAGTAAAATATGATCACTATAATCAATCAAGATATGTGTTTTCCGTTACGGGTAAGAGAGAGGGAAACTAAATAACAAAACTAAGTATTCTTAATTTTAATATGAATTTCGTCTCGTATTGTTTATTATATTTGTTATATATCAGTGTCAAGGTAAATTGAATAAACAAAATCAGGTATTCTTAATGCTGTGTCATTCTTTGTTAATTGAAAACACATTAAATTAAATAAAAAGGTGTCATGTTAAACAAAATTTTGATTTTTTTTTTCTTACATATCAACTCTATTTACATGGTTTATTTTATTTTATTTTAAAGTGTAATAAGAAAAAATATTCCTTTATATTTTTGGATTGTTAATTAATAAAGTTTGTACACAGATTGGAACATCCTAAATATTTTAATATATATACATATATATCTTGTCCACAAAAAAAAGTTAATTAATAAAAAAATATCGATTCTAGCATTTTCCACTAACAAAAAAACAAAACTTAACTAACTATAGCTTGTTTCATAAATTATATAAGTGAGTAGTAATAAATAATTAATCACAAGCGAGTAGTAATAAATAAATAAAGCTTTCAACTTTATTAACTTGTGAACGATAGGTACAATACATTAGTCTTTAATAGTACATAATTACATAACAAACACTTTAATAATAATAATAATAGTAATACTTTAATATTGAAAACATATTCAATTCTTGAGATAATTCGCCGAAGACTGTATCATGTGCAAACAAGATAAGGTTGTAAGAAATTTGAAAAGGGCATTAATGTTTCTACAGTGCAGCGTTCTGCATAGGTTTCTGCTTAGGTTACAAGAGCAATTCTTGTTCAATGTCAGCACCCTTGATCATGAAATTTTTCAAGAACTCTTCAAATGCAATGGACCTGTAGATGGGTCGAGCACTAGAACTTATCAAAGACTTTGCAGGTTCTATAATCTGTTTGCTAGTTGGACGAATGAAATATGCAACCGTGGTCCTTGCAGATTCTGAATTTGTGACCACACGGTGTTCGGCACCGATTAACCTTCCATTACTAATCACCTGCACATTGATCAGTCACAGAATTTCAGTTCAATTTCATCATGCAAAACCATATCATCATGAGCCAGAATTAAGAATCAAACCAACCTATATAGTGTTGAGTTTATGTGTCAGAAAAAAGTGTACAAATATTATGCTAATTAATGTACTACGTACTTACATAATATATATCAATGTCAAATTTCTGAGCTACTTTTATAAATGGAGAAACATATATATACCTGCAACATAAGCCCAATGTTAACGACAAAAGCATAAGGAATTGGTTCAACCACTATCCATTCTCCATCCTTGAAGACTTGAAGTGCATTTATATCTTTTTCTTGAAGCAGAATGGTAACAAGGTTAGGATCTCTGTGCTTGGGAGCTCCCAAGGTTAAACTTGGTTCTGGGCATGGCGGGTAGTGATGAGCTAGCAGTAATGGACTCTCACTAAGTCCACCACTACAGTATTTTGGGTCAAGTCCTAAACCTTCACATAGCAGCTCCAACATTTCTAGTCCCATTCTTCTCATTTCTTGTGTGTATTTTGCAACAACTTCACTGCAATGAAAGAATCATCACCGACAGTCATGTATGCTTAATAATTGTATTATGCTAACCTGTATATTGAGCTGGAATTTTGTTCCTAGTGAAGTGGCGGCTATAGTGCTGATGACAGTGGTACTTATGTTAAACGTGATTACATGGTGGATATGTGCTGTTAATTGTGACTTTGTGATAATTAAGACCAGATGCAAAAGTAGTAACATTAGGTAGTGGTAGTGGTTTCCAACCCGGTGATGAAGGAAAACTTAATGGTAAAGAAAGAAGTGGTCTTAATTAGACCTTTAGTTGCCCATGTGGTATAAATAATGTCTATTTATCTTTCAGAACAATCAATGATGACTCATAAAGATTCAGATTAAACCAAGTGCAATGGTTAAAATCTCATTATCAACCATTTAAAAAAAATAGAAGAAAATGAATAATCTAAAGGAATATTTATAGGACTATTCAATTATGATTCAACGAATGAAACGGAATTATGGAATATAAAAACTTGATAATGACTTGTCATTTTCTAAGACATCATTGTCAACCCGATAACACATCAACTTCCACAGTCAAAACATCTGACACCAGCTGAAATTTATAGTGTGTGTGTATATATATATATATATATATATGTATGTATGTATATCTACCATTGTCAAGAAGGGTTTATAGTTTATATAAATGCAGACTCAAAGATAAAGCCACTTAAATTGAATTGCGTGAGCTCATTTGAATAAGTTGCAGAGGAAACGATAGCTCATATTGAATATTATTTACTCAAAAATACATCAGATGAAGATGATCTTTTACCGATATTTTGCAGGTTTTTGAGGCAAAAATTGCATGAAATCTTGGGAAGATGGACACAAGTGTCTTAATGTGTCCCTCCAGAACTGAACGATATCTTTGTTGTTAATCTCACGGCTTGTGTAGAGCCTGCAACCTCCATTTGGATCTCTGGAGCTTTCCCTTATCTTTTCTTCAGCAGGCATGGCATGAAATTCCTTGAAAATATTCAGTGTCTCATCCATTAACTCTTTCGAAACTCCATGGTTGATAACCTACACCACGGTTTTTCATGCATAACCACACATATACAAGATATTAGGATATACTTCTGGACTAAAATTATTGTAAACAGCTAAGTTTAAACACTGACACTATCATAATATCAAGAACTAATAACATTTTAGTGCTTATCAAAGTGACGATGAAATTGATTTCTCATTCTCTTTTTAGTGCAAGAAAGAAATGGAAGCACTTTGTTGTCTGGAATTTATTTTTACTATGACTGCTCTTATGCAGAAAGCCAATATATATGCAGTGAAATTAACTGCAACAGAAAGAAAAAATTGATGGGAAAGAACCTGGAAAAATCCATATTCCTCGGAGGCTTTCAAAATGTGCTTCAAGATTTCATGACGATCATGCAGCCCGAGATCTACCACCGGGATTTTCTTGCCGGAAGAAAAAACCATGCCAGGTTGGCTTTCCGGTGGTTGCACGTAGGATAAGGGCACTGAGGAATGAAGATGGAACCAGCTTGAGACAAGCTTCTGATCCATATATGTTGTTAACTGCTACTCCTAATGAAGTTTGATTACATAAATTCATAATTATATAGAGAAGAAAACATAACAAAGCTAAGTCTGAACTCTGATTAGTGAACTTTTGACTTTGTAAGCAAATTAATAAATGTATAAGTGTCATGTGATGGAGAATTTAGTATTACGGAATTCACAAATTTGACTTCTCTAGTCTACTAAAATACTAGTGTTCGATCATAAACTTATATTGCCACCTCATCATATCATCAACTTGATAATTATTAGATAATATTGGAGAACTATTTTAATCAAATTCATTAAATTATAGTTACTTGTTGCAATTATAAAGTATATGTATATACTATCCCAGAAAAAAAAGAAGTAAAAGTGAGCATATATAGACAGAAAATATATATTGATTTTAAGGGTTAAATATAGATTTCTTTTATCTTTAAATTATTTTCAAACTTATATTTCGTCCCTTGTGATGTCTCTCCATTTTATGAAAATATGACAGTATGTAGAGTTAGGGTGTGGACTCCAAATACCATTTGATGAAAATGAAGTTTCGCATAATTTTCATAAAATATACAGACAAATTAGATATATTGTTTAATTTAGAGAAACTAAATTTTTTAAAAAATAGTCTGAGAATGAAAAATATATTTATCTTTAATTTTAAATAATTTATATCAGAATTTATACAACACAGATTATTTTTTATTGGTTCTATTTAAAAAAAAACATTGGTATTACTTTTTTAAAAGTAGTTTAATTCATCTACTATAACTATTACATACGCCTTTTTAATGATAAAATACGAGGGTAATAAAGGCAATTATCAATGTTTACTCTCTTCTTCTTCTTTTTATCTCCTGTTAAGCAATATTTCTTATGTTGAGATTAAAATACCGAAAACTTCATATTTGATTTTTAGTTATGTGCGAAAAGTTAAAATGATATAGATATAATTTTTTTTCTTCTCAAAACTAAAATCTAAACTATTTTGTTTTTCATTACTAAATAATTGAGTAATTTTAAAAAAAAGAATTATTAAAGTTTATTTTTTAAAATAATATTAACAAATGCACTTCGCTTGTGATTAAATCAAAATTATTTTATTTAAAAAAATAAACCTTAACAAATATTTTTTAATTTATTCTAGCAAATTATTTTAAAAGCAAACAAAAATAACTATAACAAACCATTTTTCATCCACGTCATTCTTTTTAAAGTTCGACCAAATCGAATGTATAGTTAATCAATTTTTATGAATATTACATCTAACTAAATTGTAGAAGATGATTTATTAGAGTTATTTTAATGCATTAACGTATTGATTAAAAAACATAACAGTCACTGTTATTATAGTTGGGATATATAGCATATGCCCATGAAGCTTACATCATTCATTTTTTTTTTGGGGGGGGGGGGATATGGAGCCCAGCCAGCTAGATTAGAACACAATACTAAAAGTTTATGTCGGTAATTAATTATAAATTATGACACTTTTTAATTGAATTCATCGTTGAAAAGTTATAGATTAATTCGATGAAAAGGTAAGAAAAATGTCACATGTTGAGTCAGAGGAATGGGTTGAAAGAGAGCATGTTCCTGCTGTTCATACTATGTTGAGCAACAGTTCATGAACTAGGATGCTTTTTTGCTTGTGCTTCTAAATAAATGCAATTTTTAAATTTAGCTGTTTTCAAGTAATCTTCATCTGACATGCCATTTATTTTTAATGCACATTTAATACTGGAATTAATCTGGACCCTATAGTTAGTTTAAGTGTTAAATGTATATAAAATTTTGAATATTTTCATACTTTTATGATATAAATATATTTAATTTTGATATAATGTTTTTATAAACTAGCTTATATATATGCATAGATACAATACTAGCCAATTCCATAAATTTAACTTCATTAAAATGTATTTAAAATGTGTGGTCCTCCAGTAATATATTAATCAGGAACAAACTCATTATTTCTTTTTCAAAACGTGGTTATCAAACATGCGCATCCAAACCAAGTATATATAGCGTGATTGAAAAGTCATTAAAAAGAAAAGAAAAAAAGAAACAAAATGTGAAAATAATTATTAACTTTCTAAATTATAGTCATGATTAAGAAAACACATTATGAAATACACATTTCTTACATACATTATTGTTCATCTTATAATATGTATAACATCACTTCTAATAATATAGAAGAGTCTCTCATGAATAAGTCTAAATATAATAAATATCTAACTCTAAATTCATTATTGAATTTATTTTCCAATTAGTATCAGTATACTTAACAAACCATAATGGTGAACCAAATTAACCCTTTATATACGATAAAATCTATAGACCCACTTAGCGTATCGTACTAGATTCATGGTAGAAGTAGATAGATTATAGTGTACAAATTAATAACATAAGGAATAATAGACCATAAAAATAAAGAAATAGATGAATTTACAGTGATAAAGTCATCCACGTTGTGCTGAATCATTAAATGTAGTAAACGCGTGAAAATTTGACCTGGGGAGATTCCTATACATCACAAAATGCTTTCATACACACTTTAATAACTTCTTTTAATAAAAAGGTTGAATCAGAAGCGTCATCTTCTACATGCATGATTGACCTAAATATGTAGGTCAGTTCAAGGCTAGTATACCACATATTTAATTATTTAAATGTTTTTTTTTTAAATTTATACAATTAATTTAGATGTTTTATGTTTTTACTTTTGATATTTTAGTTTCCAAAATATGTTTTATATTTGTTTTATTTTTATTTTTATTTATTAGAATGTTAGAGATGGTGGTCCTTAGTCCGGGAGAAAAATACAAAAAGGTTTGGTTACTATGGAAAACGAGAGATTGCAAGCAAGAAAATAATTCATAGACAATCTTGCTTTTATCTACATCTATTGCATTATACATCTACTTTTTCTTTTAACCAGGGACCCTATAAAACCTACATCTTCTTTAAGTTAAGATGATCCTGTTGTGAAATTTAATAGAGTTGGCATATATCAAACCATTCCAACTTTATTAAGAATAACAAAATAATAAGCAAAAAAGGTATTTATAGACACATAAAATTCCTCAGTAATCTCAAAACTTTATTGATAAAACAAAATTATTCATCATAAAATGTTTTTCAATTACCAACGTTGACAAATATTTGATAATTATCAATGATTATAAATGAATTGATAATTATTGACAATTAACAATTTATCAGTAATTATCGTCATCAATAATTGTTATTGATGAATTTTTTATAAATAAATATCGTTATTTAGTTTTTTTTTTTTAACATAATCATTGTTGTTGAAATTATTGATATTTTTGTTGTTTTTTTTTCTTTTTTTTTCCTCTTTCTTTTCTTTTATCATTTTAGTTTTTTCTTCTTCTCACAGTCTAATTTAATTTATAACAAATATTTCATCAAATTTAATAAAAAAATTAATGTCAATTTTAGTGAAGAATTTTAAAAAATACATTTATCAAATATTTTCAAAAAAAAATTCAATTACTGATAAATTTTCAAAAAATTTAAATTATTGACCATTTATCAATCAATTTTAAAAATTTTATTATCGATTTATTTTTTATAACATCATTAAAGCTAAAACAAAATATATAGGATCTATTTTTATCGATATAATTTATTTATAAAATATTTGTTAATAATAAAGATTTTAAATTATTGATGAGTTTTATTAACAGATTCCACCAATAATTAAAATCTATTAAAAAAATTTGTTTTACTAATAATTTTTTTATTAATAAAATCTTCAATAAATATTATTTTATTTGATAATTTTTTTATCGATAAAATTTAATTAATAATATAAAATATTTTCTCGTTTATTGTTTCTGTGGTATAAAATGTTAAGTCTTCTCAACATATTCCCTTTCAACTATTAGGCTATGGTAGTTTATAAGCAATTTTTTGTTAGATCTTTTGATTGGTGTCAATAATACATTTATTTTTGGTATTATTCTTATTCATTAGACAACGTCCACCAAACCATTTAATTTTCTCACATAAAAAAGTTATTAGTACTATTTACCTTTTCTCTCGTTTGTAGCTTAAGAAATTTGGTGAGTGTATGCTTTCCTATATTAGTTATGACTTCAATTATAGTAGAAATGAACTTTCAAATTTTAAATTTTTGTAACTTTTATTCTTCATTATGAGTTTTGGTTTATTCCTCCAACTTTTGTTTTTTGTTTAACACACTATGATATATAGCATATCATAGTTTTACTAAAGAAAATCATTTTTTATAAAATTAAAATTTATAATAAATAAAAATGTTTAAGTATCTAAACAGTGTTTTATATTTATGATACATAGTTAATAGTTGCATGAGTTTTGAGAATTGGATAAATTGCTTCCTAGGGTTTTATAGTTTCAAGAGCTAATCACATACCCAGATATGAAAGGTCTTATTTTTCACGATCTACATACTAATTATGATGTTATACCAGAGACTTTTTCTCAAAGTTATCAATTACAATGGATTTATATAATATGAGCTCTTCCATATGAAATTTTGTGAATGATTAGTGGATGATAGTAGTGTACAAATTTGATTTGGCCGAGTCAATTTCAATAAAAAAATTAGAAAAATTTGATTGAGATAATCATTGTAAAAACTCGATCGATTCTAATTAAATTAGATATAATTTAGTCTAGTAGAACTTGATTGAAAATTTGTTAAATTCGATTGAATGGACTAATTGTGTTTGTTCTAATCAAAATTAGCCTGAGTTGACTTTAATCGAAAATTGATTGAATCAACACCGACTATAAATCGATAGAATTTAGCCGAATAAATTCCTATTAAAGTTTGATCGAGTTGACCGGAATCAAAACTACAACTTTAAAAATTCTTAAAAAAAATAAAAAAACATAAAACGAAGTAATTTTAAATTAATGAATAATTAACTAAATTATAATTTTACAAACCGTTCAATATTTTTGGTTAATTAATAGTTGAATGCACTTTAATTAATTTTATCCGCTCTAGATTAGAAACTTTTTCACTAAATGCTCCCAGCGTAACGAGGAATTAATCATGTTATTTGTTAAATTCGACATCATTAAACATCAAGGATATCAGGAAAAATATTTTTTATTCATTTATAATCTTATTTAAGATTCAATTTATTATATTTTATGAGTCAGGTTTGTAAAAGTCAGATGTAATGAATGATTTATGTACAATAAAACTGTCCAATAATACGAGGTTTATTTTCCTTAACAAGAGATAGTAGGCAAGGTCTAGCAGAAGTCAAATTTTAACGCTCTTGTAGTTTACTTAAGTTTGTGACGGAATTCAAAGAAGATTTTGTCACTGTACAGAACAAATCATAAATACAAAATTTCCTATCCATATATAATTTTGTAAGAAATATAACGATTTTTATTATTTTCTTAACACTTTGAAAGCATGAAAATTTATACGGAGCAAAACTTCTTTAAGAGACATTTGTGAGGCTTGAAAAAGGAAATATTCATCTATCTTTGACATATATAGAGTTTCTTTTATTCTTTTATTCTTTTACATAAGTACAAGAAAAAACATAACTTTACCTTTTAAATATTATTATAATTGGTTTAACTAATTTGAATACGATATAAAAGATGATTTTTTATAGAAAATATAAAATATAATTTTTTATTAATTATTTTAATAAATAAATATTTGTGTTATTGTCAATTTATTGTAAAATTTAAATAAATATTAAAAATGAATAACTGAGCTTTGATTTAACACACGGTAATTAAACTAAATTAGTTAGCATCGTTTGAGTGGATAACCTTGATCAAATTTTATTATGATTAATTTAATTATGTTTATTTATTTGTTTCTTTATCAAGTAAAGAATTAATTAATCAAAATAAAAAAACACTAATTAACCCAAAAAAAACTAAACCAAAATAAAAATTTTGATTAATTTTTATTAAATTTATTACTATTAATTAAACTAAAGTCTCAATTATTCATAAAAATTCATTTAATCACATGAAAATTTTTAAATAAAATCAAATTAAGTCTAAATTAAATTTAAAAACGTTTAAATTCAAATGATAACACATAGATTAAAACTACCTACAATGTAAAAAAACATTATTTTTACTTAATTTGAAAATAAAAAACATAAATAAGTGAAAACCAAAACAATAATAAAAAAAATTAAAAAAATTATTTTATTCTAACATCAAAACTTATAATAGAATTACAGCAAAATCAACTAAAAAAAACTTACTCCATGTAAAAATAACATAAAAAAATAGAAGAAAAAAAAGTAATTAAATCATCTTAATAAATGCTAACTAAAGTAAATATTAAAAATAAATAAATTAATGAGAACTTATCGAATATTAACTAAAATAAATATTAAAAGTAAATAAGTTAACGTTCCTTAAGTGACACTAACTAATCAAATATATTAAAAATAAGTAAAGTTAATATAAACTAAACAAACACTAATTAAAATAAATATTAATAAATAAGGTTAACATTGTTTACCAAACATTAACCTTATTTATATTTATTACAAAATCGATATAAAAGTTTTAATTTTTATACCGATTATTTTCAAAACATGCATAAAAAATTTCACTATTTATAGATGTTATTCTCAGAACATTTTTTTTATTTATATATTTTTCTTCATTTTATTTATTTGTACTTATCCTTTTATCTAAATTTTTCCTTCACACATATTCATATACACTTATCTTCATCTTCCATTATAATTATTTTCATTCATATCTGTTAAATATGAAGGTGTTATATAAAATTCTTTTTTTACTCTTATTATAGTATCTAAACTAATATTAAATATAAATTTTATTTAGCTGTTAATTATTTTAAAATAAAAATACATTGTCATCGAAATTGTTTTAATTAAAAAATCAATTTAAATTAGCTTATTTTCAAAATTATAAATTTTAAAATAATTTGTAAAAAATTGATCAAAATTAATTTACAGTTAAATTGATTAAAAATATGTTTAAATTTTTTTTATATAATTTCACAGAAAGTTAAATGTCTTTTTTTTTTTTTTTTTTTAGCTCCGAGTATAGATCCTGAACCCCTGTAATACATAGGGTTGGCATTCCATTCTACAGCATAAAAAAGTCACTAAATGAACTCGGCCAAACATTTGTGTGGTTAAAACATTGAAGTCAGATTGCATATCAACACTCCAAATTAGATTTTGTGAAGAAGATCGT
Organism: Vigna reflexopilosa; assembly: GCA_027742785.1. NCBI lineage: Eukaryota > Viridiplantae > Streptophyta > Magnoliopsida > Fabales > Fabaceae > Vigna > Vigna reflexopilosa. The sequence goes on from CM050914.1 coordinate 48,533,136, forward strand.
AATCTTTTCTTGCATAACACGTGCACGTAAACGCCACTAATATGGTGTGCTTTAAAAATGGTAAAATTCTTAAGCAAACAAGATTCATTAATCTTTCCATTATCTTTTCAGCACTATCAAATCTAAGAAACTTTAGAAGATATCTTGAAGTTTCCTTCAGTCTTTTCGCCAACACCTTTACATTTTTCAATTGTTTCAGTTGCTATCAATACCTATTTACGCGCAAAACTCCTTTCATTATCATATGGATTAAGGAACTAAACAAATATGCTACTAAATACAGTAGTCAGGCCACGTGTTGCCTAAGTGACTTGCCCTTTCACAAAGTTATGTTCCCCATTATACCTTAATTGGAATCCTATGCTCAAAATTTTGGTTAGTTTCATTGAACAACTTTAAAGCACACAACACCAAGGTTGGTAAAAACAACCAAAACAAAACAAAATAAACCATCTCTTCAAAATAAATAATCAATCTACATGTAATCTATATCCTTAAATAAGGATTAATAGGTAATCAATCATACACCTGTCAGAGTAGCATTGCATCAAACGCCACTTTCAAGGGAACACGATGCACTCCAGTTTGTTTTTATTTCATTTGTTTTGTCTTGATTAAAGATTATTATATATATTCTGTGCTTAAGATTTCATTGATCCACTTGCCCCATTCTCACTGGGAAGGTAAGAACCTGTGAACAACCATGTTTAAGACTCAAACAAACGTGGATATAAAGCTGACATCACAATAAACACAGGAAAAATCAATTCCAAAGTTCTCAATGATAATTATTAAGATGGCCCGCTATGATATGGTATAAAAGTGAAGCATATATGTGTAATAGAAATCGCAGATGTATACGTAGGATCGTGTGACATAATGGTAGCTATGATGGGTTGCCTGGCTACAGAAAAGGGGTGGAAGAAAGGCCCTTGGACTGGTGAAGAAGACAAGCTGCTAAGTGAATATGTTAGCTTGTATGGGGAAGGTAGGTGGAGTTCAGTGGCAAAGTTTACAGGTATATGTATAACTATTACACTTTCATTTATATATATATCATTACTTGCACCACGTTCTACCTTTTTTCAGTGTTCTACCTTGCTGATTCAATTATAACTGAATTTAATTTTAGGATTAAATAGGAGTGGCAAAAGCTGCAGGTTAAGATGGGTAAATTATTTGAAGCCTGGTCTGAAGAAAGGTCAATTAACACCTTTGGAAGAAGGAACCATTATGGAACTACATGCAATTTTGGGTAACAAGTAATTAACAAACACCATATATATTCTCCTTTTTTTCTCAAATACTCAAACTCGTTATTATTTTAATGGGAGTTTCAAAATATCACAGGTGGTCTACGATAGCAAAGTACTTGCCAGGTAGAACAGATAACGAGATCAAGAACTACTGGAGAACCCACTTCGGGAAGAGGGAGAAATCCAAACACAAGAAGCTACAAAGGCGACAGAAGGAACAACAACAACAACAACCTGAGAAGTGTGATTTCAAAAGCATCATGTGCCACAAGGATACCATGAACGGAACAAAATCGTTTGAGACACAAAATAGTAAGCTACAAGAAATTGGTTGGATGAACCCAACAATAGATGACCAATACAGTAATACCGTTCCTTCCATGCACGAGGGTTTCTCATCCACATGGCCGGACACTTTGGTGGATGATGGCTTATGGTTTGGTTTATGGGACTTTGATGAACCACTGATGAGTTTTGCAGATTATGTTAACCAGTTTAGCAAATGTGTCATGCCAAATGAAGGCACATTTTCTGTTGGAGAGGATTCCACGCAAAGTCATGTTAAAACTTCTTGTTTTGATGATATATTTGGATGAACTTTCGTATGATTATGCAGCTTGTTGATTAAATAAGTTCATGCTCTCCATCCATCTTTAGTATCTTTTTTGGGATGAATGATACCTACTTCAATGCATCATTTGAACTAAGTAATCTTGTTATATATTTTTACATTTATTTGAATATAATATAAGAGTAAAATAATTATAAAAAAATATATTTTTGTATTTTTTTAAAAAAATAAAATAAAATAAAAAATAGTGAAATGAATGTAAAAAATTTATATATGTCAAATATCTTTTTCATAATTATTTGTCATTACTTAGATTTTACTTAATTTAAGTAAAATATTAGAAAGAGAAAAAATAAATAAATTCAATGGATTGAAAATGTTGAGAAAAACATTAATAAATTTTTTAAAGAATGAGTATTAAAAAAGATACATGAAGTGTAACAATTTATTTAAGTAATAGAAGATGATATACATTTATATTTATTAACACACATTTCAAAAATAAAATAGTCATACAAAAATGACTTTTATACTTCTATAAGAAATATACATTAATTACTTCATTTTCAGATATTTTTCACTATCTACTCTCAATTTTATGAAAATATATTAGTATAATAGTTACTATTCATAGATGAAAAAAATACCTTTTAAATTATAATTTTTTATTAAATATACTTGTTAAATTACTTTAATTGATATTCTTGAATTTCTAATATAAAAGGACTGGAGATATATAATAACAACCAGTCATATATTATAACTATATATTCATGTTTTAAAGCAGGAATGTTATTATATATAGTAAAAATTATTTGAAAGTATATACCGACATATTTATAATTGTTAATGAAAACAAAATTTTGAACAAATTTATATTGATATAGCAATTATAATAAATTTCCAATCTGAAGTTGTAAGAAGATAAAGATTTGGCCATTTCTTATGCGCATTCAAAAAATTTTATATTTTAGAATGTACCTGCTTTAAAAATAATGAAATTTCAGAATACAAAACAAAAAATACATTTCAAATTATATAATTTGAAATTCAATACAATCCAAAATATAATTTATTGTATTTTATTTTGTAAATAAAAAAAAGTATATTTTATATTATATATTCTGAAATACAAAAAATACGTTTTAAATTTTAAAATTTATATTTTAAATTACACAATTTAAAATATAAGAATTTAAAAGGATGCAGGAAGAATTTACGGAAGTAAGGTTGTAAAGTTCGCCTTCGTACCACGAGCAAGCCTTGAAGCCCACGTTCCTAAAGAAGATGAAGTCCAGTCCGAAATAGCCAGCCACATTGTATGGCCCAACTGTGTATCGAATACCTGTAATTATATTCCATGAAAGAAAAATATTGTGAATTTTTTTGTTACTTTCAATTATTATAAAATTTGAATTAATGTTTTTATAAAAATATTTAAATTTTTTTATATTACTTTTTAACAAAATCTTAAGATAATAAATTAAGGAGTCTGTACTCTTTTATGTTTTTCCATTTTTTAATTTTATTTAACGTGAGACTCAGATTTATACTTAGAACGTAAAAAATAATTTAGGGAAGAGAATGTTATGAAATGAGATAAAAAAATGGATAAATTTCATCTTATAATAAAACAAATTGTTTTGTGATATCAAATCTATGAAGAAAGCATTATCCTCTCCCTTAAGAAAAACAGAAGCTTTAATCATCCATTTCCAAAGGGTAGAATATTTGTTCAATATTCCATGAGCACTTGCGGAGCTATGGATTTTTGGTGGTATATATGCGTCCATCTTTGTTAAGGATAAAGAAGGATAATGTTTTTGTCTTTCTGCATTTCATATTACAATGGTGGCAAAGTGCGAAAACCATGGAAAGCTTTTGGAATGGGACCATAAGCTATGATATATTCGTTACGAAAATGAGTGATAGGTTGATGCTTTGTAGTCTAGGCTGTTCAATCAAGTTCGGACCAAATACTTTACAAAAATGAAGCAAGCATCATTTCGAAATAGATAAAGAAAGCCAACACAAATGTTATATTCCAAAACATGTGAATGGAAGATGTTTCTGAGATGTTTTCTGAAATTAATACAAAGTACACATTATTAGATCTATCTTTTAGAATTTAGTGCATGAAAATTCTACTGCATGCACCTTAATGACTACTGGATTGTAACCATTCTGGGTTCAGTCTTTCACTCTCGCTCCTTCAAGAAGCTTTTGGCAATTCCAGTTTTGCAAGCAATCATTTATTCATTCCTCCTTTTAATTCAAAGCTAACTTGGATAAATAGTTTTGGTTTATAAATCAGAAAAGAGTATTGTTTTGTTGATATATCTTTCAGAAAAGAAACTGTTACATCCATGACAGAGATTTAGTTGAGCAAATTGAGCCACATTTTTAGAAAGCTCCACCACAGATCCAAAATGTCATGCCTTGCCACGCATGGAGAACCTCAATACATTTTTCTGCATCACAGCTTTTCCTTTGTTCGGTCTAATCATATCCCACTTACTCTCATACTGCTATACAAATTTAATCTAATGTAATTTAGTAACTTATTTATTTTCACAAATCAACATTTTTTTCTTCTTCATCTTTCATTAATAATATCATTCATGTTTTTTATCCTAAAAACGACTGCATAATCATTTATATCATATTATTTACTTCACTTTTTTAACATGAATTTGTTTTTTGTTTTCGCAGCAAAAGTATCCCTTTCTCCTTTTTCGCTTTTATCTTTTTTAAATGTCTTCTGTTCACTTTAATGCATACTATTTTAGGGTATGGAAATGGCATTTTGGAATTTAAAAAGAAGGTAAAAAATAGAAATGTTTATTATTTATTTATTTATTTATTGAAGTGAGATTGAAGATGATGATTGGATGGAATGAATGAGTGATGGAATGTGCAAGTGCAGAATTGGTTTTCTTTTCACGGCACGCGTCTTCTTCACGCTCACCCACACAAAATCCCATGACTCGGTGCTCCTCTTCTCTCCTCACGACACGTACCACGTACGACGTCGTTGCATTGTAGCAGGCTTTTCCATCAATCAACTTTCTGTCACCTGCTACTACTCTTCTTCTTCACTCTCCCCTCCGTTGCAAATTCATCACAATCAATCCATATTCTTTATTTCGTTACAGTTACACATCCAATCAAACCATTCTTATAATATCAAAATTCTTTTTTTTATGCAATAATTAAATCTTAGGATTGTTTGGATTTTAAGTTTTTAAGTCTCACCGGTATAAATGAAAAAGTAATCATTATATAAAATTCAAATTAATATCAATTTTTTATTTTGTTGATTCAAATCTCATTGATATTATATTTTTTTAGTGAATCTCCTTTTCTATAGATTCAATTGTGGTACAAAAACTGCTAGTTTGTTTTGGTGACCAGTTACAATGGTTCTTGTATCAAAACTCTTCTTAGTAAAGAATTTTAGGTAAACGTATTCTGTTAAGATGAACTATGGACTATTCGTGGTTGTAGTTAGTTGATAATGTTTTTATTAGAAGTAATTTTACTTAAATCTCATTAGTATTGTATATTTCAGTGAACCTCTTTCAGGATAGATCCAACATTATGTACTCCCAAATCATTCCTAAATTGAAGAACTAAATATATTTTTATAGTTCCTAATAATGAATTAAACAAAAAAGTTCAACGATCCTAGAGTTAAATTTTTTTATAACATTTCAACTTTGTTTAAGAGCACGTGTAAAGCAGCCTTGGCATGATATAATAATGTACGAGTTTGTTTTTTCTGCTGTGTTGGTCTCAAAATGCGAAAACGGTACCTGAATTTCAAATCATTGTCAAAGAAGAAAGAAAGCAATAAAGTGGAGCACTTTCTTCGGCCACGAAAACAAAAACAAGATGTAACATGTTTATCTTCCTTGTTTGGAATGCAAGAACCTATGAATCTATCAATTCTTACACAACCTAATCCAACTCTTTCATACATATAGATAAGAACAGAAAAAAATATTATATATAAAAAAAAGAATGTCACACTCATGTTATATTATATTCACTTACCTTAGTGAAATAATCATCTATTTAATTTTTATCTGGGCATTTCATGAGAATGAAGCAACAACGTAAAATTACTTAAGTTCCATTTTAGGATCTAAGTGTTTTGAACATAGTTGGCTTTTTGTTATGAATATAGAGATGTCAAGATCAAAGAACTGATTACACCTAACCAATAACACCCTTCTGTCTAGCTTCAAATTGATAATTAGCCAAAAAAAAATTATTTTCCCCATAAATGTATCATTAATTGCCTTTAAGAGATTGTATGTATGCATGATTCTCCTACCTTGGAAGGTTTTTTGTATTCATCATAAAAGTGGTTTTGTACGTAGTCAATTTCCGTGTATGATATGAGAAACTATATTACATTAAGCATGTGTGTACGTATTGTAAAGGCAAGTTCAATAAAAAATAAGGAAACACAACGCAAAAATTAGTACGACAATGGTTTGTTCAAAAATCTTGAATCTTTGCCGTGCTATAATAGTATTGCGCAGCTATATCCATATCCAATACCAAGATAGAACAATTTGCAAGTTTTAACATCACCACGTAATATCATATCATATCTCTTTTCTTTTAATTAGAAACCATCGTGTACAAATATAATATTCCATTTTAGAAGCTATTTTATATAAACAAAGATTTCTAAATAGTCTCTTGTAATCAAGAAAGTGCCATAGGTAGGTAGGTAGGTGCTAGAAATCGTAAACTTTAATATCACATCTTATTTTTCATGGTGCTAAAACAAGATGACAATGGCTTTCATTTTCAATGAAAGCAACTAATAAATACTTAGGATATTGACAATTTAAATAAACTGAATCGATATATATATCCACGAAAATTATCTAATCACATGTAACATAATTATCAACTTAGATTATAATAATTAATAAAATATATTCAGATAATTAATATACTACCGCATTAATTAAAGATGTTTATATTTTTTTACAGAACACAGAGGAAACTGTAGTAAACTTCGAGGATGTTGCCACCCTAATTAATAGCGTACAGAAAAATATCTCAGTGGTCACTTTCAAATTTCAACCAACTACGTAAATACATGATATATGTTTGTATTGAATTTTTCACGTCTGTTTAATTATCAGTAGCAGCCATTGATCTGTTATATTTTTCAAAGATTCTGCCATTTTAATAAAGCGAAGTGCAAAGCTTGAAATTATGCATGATAGTACAGTGAATAAGAGCCAGTGAAAAGGTGACACGTGTGGAATCCATTTTAAGGTATGTGAGGACGTTCTGATAGTCTTGCTAAGACAGTGGAAAATGACAGAGATTTTGATTCCAAATACAATAAATTATTAGTGACGAGGAGAGGTAGGTTGGAGAAACTAAAGTAATGTAATAAGAAAGATGAATGTGTGAAAAATGTTATTGAATGAATATATTATATTATATTATATTATATTATCCTATTTGTAAGTAACATCATCAACACATAAGACAGCTGTCACGACGCGCCAGTGTTGGGAAGAAGTGTGGAGTGCGTCAGACGCGCATGGGGTGCGTGTGGGGGATGTATTTGTTTTCCAGAAATACGTTAACATGGAAAATCATGGGAAAGAGAAAGTTACATGAAACTAGAAAGAAGTCCAACCCTAAGCTGCACTCAAATTTTCTGGTGAAGATGGAAAATCCTGAGGATAAAAAGGCAAGTTGAAGAGTACAGATAGATATATAGAAATACAACACAAGACAACACAAAACTCACACAACACTTTCCCTTCTCTCTCTTTCTAGGGTTCCAAGTTTGAAGTTGAAAGTGTTAAACTTTCTCTTGCTTTTCACAAATTTGGTTGCACTTGCAACTGAGCGAAGAAAGAGGGATCACCAGGGGCACGAGAGGAGGAAGAGGAAAGAGAAGAAAAAACAAGAAAAGTGGAGAAAGGGATAGGTGTTGTACTAAAATAGAAAAATTGAGTGAAAAAAAGGAAAAAATTTACAAGTAGAAGGAGTGAGGTTGGAGAATAATAAGGATATGGGGAGGGGAAGAGTTGAGTTGAAGAGGATAGAGAACAAGATAAACAGGCAAGTCACCTTTGCAAAGAGGAGAAATGGTCTTCTCAAGAAAGCCTATGAGCTATCTGTTCTCTGTGATGCTGAGGTTGCCCTCATCATCTTCTCCAACCGTGGCAAACTTTATGAGTTCTGCAGCAGCACTAGGTATGCAGTATGTATGTGTAATTCTTTCTTTTTCTGAGATCTACTTCCTTCTCTACTTTTATATATCTTTCTCTCTTTCTTTCCATTTTCTTTTTCTCTACTTCTATAATTTAGGACAAAATTATTTACTTTCTTTTCCTTTTAATACTTCACAACATTCCATCAAATTTTATTATTATGTCATTTTCTGCCTTCGTTTAATCACAGTTCAGTTTTAATCTGTTTTTTGCTGTAAGGGATGGTAGATTTATCAGATCTAGTAATATGGCACATGATCTGGTGAATATCTAATATTTTGTGTGCATTGTATGGTTATTGGATGATGGTTTACTAGGTTTTATTTTTGTCAAATTCAGTGTTAACTTTTTTCCTTCAAGTGTGGCTTTTTCTCAGAAATGAGATCGAGATCTTTCTGTTTATTGACACAATATTTACTTCAGTTTTCTCCTTAACTAAGTAATTTTCGTTGTTAGCTAGGTGAGTTGCAGACCGGTTATGGTTATAAGTAGCGTCATGACATGTTCTGTGTAACTACTTCAACTAAACCGGTAGTCCTATGAAGCCATTATCATGCAGTGGTTTAATTTTCACAAAAAAAATTAATTACATTTCTATTCTTTGAAATTAATATCTGTTTTCATTTGGAAAAAAATCAACTGTATCAGCTTTTCTACTTTGAGGAGGAGTGAGAATGTAAAGATAATTATGAAAAATTGTTGGTTATCATGTCATTTTTTTTTACTTCCATGCAAAAGTCACATTTCTATTTCTTTTTTAATTTTTCACCATTTATTTTATTATTATTTTAATTTAGTCTCATGAACACACTTACGTAATACTTTATTTATGTATCTTAGTCCTTATGCTTTCTAATTCCTCGAATTCAGACCTAAACATTGAGTTAACATGTAAGTTGAAAAATGAAATAACAAATAAACAAATAGAATATGTAATACCTCGAAATACATGTATAACTATGCAAGTGGGTTCATTTTACTTATTGTAAAAGATTTTATACTTTTTAGTTTCATAATTGTTTTTACTTTTTGGTTAATAACTGTTTGATCCATTTTCTAAATTTTCGTCCTTTAACTTTTTTATTTTTGTCTTCAAGTCCAAAATTTAAATTAAAGACTGAATTTTAAAAATTTTGAAATATTTAGAGATGAAAATATATTAAGTCCGAACTCAAATATCTTTGTCTGGGAAGCCCTCATCATGGTAAAAAGGAAATATAAGAGATAAACATGAAATTGAAAATTTCATCTATCTTTCCTGTGTTTCTCTTCATCTTATTCTTTCACATAATGAAACAGAACGTGATTCTGTGTTTATTTGGTAGAGAAAAAAAAAATATTTAGGGAGACAATCTGCTTACTTCGTCTGTTACATTTTGGAATGAGTTTCTTTCTTGGAAATATGATTTCTTATGAATCTACCAAAATGATTGACGTAGACATAAGTCATCCTAACTACAGAACAGTGCTTAGGACAGTTATTAAGACATTTATTGCTTTGGGTATAATGTGTTAACAAGAATATTAAATATATACAAATACTAACTAAAAGCTTGAGATGTTTGTACATTAGCATGTAGAATGTGTATAGATATAAGTTGAGAATGAGATGAACAGAACTCAGATTGAACGAAAAATCACGAAGGGATAGCTGGGATCGATGCAATGTATCTAGAAAAGTAGTGATTATCTAGGGCTAAATTTTGTATGACTATTGCTACAACTTCATGCACACATGTCTTTGTGTTTATATAAATGTCTACCTCTGTTATGAGAATTCACAAACTAATTTTTACTCATGCACAATTGGCATATAATCTTTTCTTACTCCCAAAGATCTTTTAGTCCAATGTGTTGTCCAGATTTTTAACATTTACACAGGGAGAGCTTATATTTTACACTTGTAGAATGTTGTTAACATGTTTCATTTAATTTCACGAAAAATATGTTAAACTATGTTTAACTTATATAAACTTAGATTCATGCTTAAGAATAAGATTTTCTGCGAAAAAGCTTTTGTTAAAGATATTAAAATAAATAATCTTGAACAAGTTTTATTCTGGCCACCTTTTTAAACTTGATTTTTAGGAGATGGATATAACAAGTGTTATTATTTATGTTTAGCCATTTGATTTCTTTTAGTTTTTCTCAATTTTTATTTAAAAAATAATACTCAAGATACTAAATGAAGGAGAACGCAAACATGTAAACTTTAAACTTAACCTACAAACTTTTGTGGTGTAATATTACATACTTTGTTTAGGAATATTCAGGTCTAAGACCAATATATATACATATAGTAGCTCTTGCAAACAATATTAAATTTACTAGTTCATAAACCTTGATTTGTTCACAAAATGGATTTTATTTAAATTTATTGTACCATCTGAGTGGAATTTGTTGAGATATTTTCTGAGTTAACTTGCATTTAACACCAAACAAAACAAGAGTGTTAGTTACGTGTTCTTCAGAGACATAGATAATTCAATGTTTCCAATCTATGATGTCCTTTTTTCTTTCTGATCTTTGCTTTGCTCTACTATTTCTATCATTAATTAAAAGCTTCAATTCATCAATTCTGCTTTCTGTGGCCTAATATATAACAATTCGCATGCCCTACTATTAACTGTATATATCAGGTACTACAGTTTGGTTAGCTTATATAAATGCAAATGCTGCTAACTATTTTTTCCACTGTATGCAGCATTCTCTAAAACCTGGTCAGTATTTTTGTAGTCAGCTTCTGGTTTGAAAGATAAGATCATGTTGAAAGATTTGTGTTCACAAAATCCATCTACTTCAAATGTTACTTTCAAGATACACAAGGACAAATAATAAAGAGGCAAAACACAAGATATATAATGTTGATTAATTGACATCCTTTTAGTAATAGTGGCTTATGTATGGTTATCCATGCCATCATCATCAAATTAAATGTTTTTTTTTTCCTTGTCCACCTTCAAATCAGCATGCTCAAAACACTTGAAAGGTACCAGAAATGCAGTTATGGAGCAGTAGAAGTTAGCAAACCTGCTAAAGAGCTCGAGGTATATAGGAACTGCTTTAGCTGATTATTGGCATACAATTTAAATAATTATGGGAAACTGTAATATATAACTAAATATATAACGTGCAATATATGCATACATATATGTAGCTGTTACAGTGACATCTTCTAATTCTTATTATTTTTCATTTTTAGCAGAGCAGCTACCGTGAATACTTGAAGCTGAAAGCAAGATTTGAATCACTTCAAAGAACCCAAAGGTGAATTTAACAGGATGGTATTTAGAAGACATGTAATGAAATGATTCATGTTAAAATAATACTAACTTTCTGCGTTAAGATGTGAATAAAATGTCTTGTGAACATTTAATTAGTCATGAAATATTTTTATCATGTTTGTTCGAGATTAGTTTGTATATCACAATGACAAGAGTCAATTACTTTGACCAATGCATTTACCTCTGATACTGCAGAAACCTTCTAGGGGAAGACTTGGGTCCACTGAATACCAAAGAACTTGAGCAGCTTGAACGGCAATTGGATTCTTCTCTTAAGCAAGTGAGGTCCACCAAGGTAATGATGGATAATTTAAGCATATGTTAGTTTTTCATAAAAAGATAAGAAAATCAGAAAATTATAAACTACATTGCTCATGAAGTGAAAGTCATCTTTTATAAAAATTAACACTAAAATGAGATTATACATGAAGTGAAAATCATCTAGGCCAGTTTTATATTACGTACAAGTTTGTTTTATTTTTCTTTCTCATTCTTTCTCCCAAAGAATTTTACTTGAGTTGGTCCTAAATTCATTAACGTAGTTTTGTATCAGTAGTTGCAGAAGCTTAACGTTCCTCCGCTTGATTTAACACCTTTTCGTGAGTATTTTTCTATGACATTTTTTTTCTGATACCATGGCCAGTGCATCATTCACTGTATATGCTAAAGGCATATAATGACATGACGTGCCATGAATTTTTTATCAGCTGAAAAGATTATGCTGAATTGGTACTTCCAAACATTCTGAAAATGGAATTGCATTATAGAAAAGTGAAAATCAATGCAATAGAATCGATTCATTATAGATTTTGGACATTTTTAGACGTGAAGAAGTCGTCAGTGACACATTCTTCTTTTTGTAATACGAAACTGATACATATTGTGTGTGCCTCATTATATATAAATGATTTATGGTGTACTTCTAGTTCTACCCTCGTGTGAAATTTCCATAAGAAAAGCTTAATATTGTGACTCTTGTTTGTTACCTGGCACTGCTGAAACATGAAATCGCAGACACAATTCATGCTGGATCAGTTGGCTGATCTTCAAAACAAGGTACCTTGTTTGACCTTATCAAAGGAATAAAGCAACTCTATGGATGGTAATAATTTGAAGGTATTGCTATTGTTTTTGTTGCAGGAGCAGATGTTGGTAGAAGCAAACAGATCCTTGACAATGAAGGTAATAGTGTACCATTATCCACAATGTTCTTCTACCTCCTAGAAAGATTGGTTTTGTAACATAAATTCACATTAAGGTCCACTTCTGATAGACATGATTAATGACTACTACTTGTTGGCAGCTGGAAGAAATCAACTCAAGAAATCACTACAGGCAATCATGGGAAGCTGGTGATCAAAGTATGCAATATGGTGGTCCACAGAATTCTCAGTCTCAGGGCTTCTTCCAGCCACTGGAATGCAATCCCACCTTGCAGATTGGGTAACATATATGTGATCAGAAAATGTTTATTTGAACAGTACTGTTATCTGAACTACATTGTAATGTGTCCCTTTTGTTCAGTCCTGATTACAGGTACAATGTTGTCGCTTCAGATCAGATAACTGCAACAACTCCAGCTCAACAAGTGAGTGGCTTTATTCCTGGGTGGATGCTTTGAGCTATTTAGGCTAAGTATTCAGTTGGAGACATAAAAGCAAAACACCCCACCAAAGGGCAAAGCCAAATGCTTCTATTATTCTTATTTTGGTATAAGAAACAGCTGTGACTTTTGTTCAAACTTTTGAACCATTTCCCATAGACATGTGGCATTTATAACATTCGAGTAACTTTTGAAGGATCCTTTTCTTATTATTAGAAATCTGAACTTCATCTTATAATTTTCTTCTATTGCATCACATGTTAACCTTCACTTCATGTGAGCTCAGTTTTCTGTTCATAACGCTTCCATTATATCAGTAGTGGAGGATTAGAAAATCTCCTGAAACTCTGAATCCTCTTTTCAATCTTTCATTGTATAAAGAAAAATTCAATGCCAGTTTTTTCCTTCTTCAATTCAGATATCCTTGTATAGTAATTTTTCCTTAATTTGAAACAGTGACATGGTTTTCTTCATTGTTTTCATCTTTTCTAATTGAGACTCATGGCTTAACTGTTGAGAAGGCTTTTAGGGCTTTTAAAAACTTCTTGATCACTTAAATTGTTCTTGTTACGCTAACATTTCTTTCTTCTCGATTTCGAATTAACTACTTTTCATATTATCTTTATAAATATTAAAGTGATTATGTATTCATGCGAAAGCAGCTTATAAATAAAAATATTTATTGTTAACTTTTTATTTTTAAATCAAATCTCAAGTTATTTGAAGTTTTTAATTTCAATATTTTATTTATATTTGATTGAAAACACATTGCGGATAAAAACCTATTTTAGAATGCATTTAAAGAGTTTATTCTAGAAATTATTATATAAGTTTTGGTAAGCTTGGTGTAGAATGCAAGTCATGCATTCTGAAAATCTAGGTAATCTAGAAGTCACACTTTCATACAAGGTAAAATTGGTGATTCTGAAATAGGAGGTGAACTAAGAAATGTTGGGGGTGTAATAAGAAAAATACTATCTTTTATATAAAAAACAAAACAGGCCCAATAAACCTAACAGACCAGAAAAATAAAAAATGGAGGGTAGGTTTTACTTTAACTTTGGCCCAAAGAGGGGATTACTATTAATAGAGACCTCATATATATAAATCAATTATTAATTGATTGAATATAGTAAGTAATAAAAAAGTTAATTGTTATTTATTTAACTTTTTTATTTCTAGAAATATATTTGTATAATTTTATAATGAGAATGGCTTAGATCCCTGATTTTCTTTCTCTTAATAGAAAAAGGAAAAGTAATAAGAGCATTGTTTAAAGAAAGATGGACCACCTAAGAGTTTAGTCTTTCAATTGTACTAAATAATATGAAAATGTTGGTGGAGCACAAGGGCACAACCTTTGTTGTCATAACTAGCATATAGCATATTTATAAGTTTATGCCTGTTTTTGTACATATCCACAATCTTAACTCAATACAATCAACTTGCTTCTATTTTTAATTAGCCTAGGGAAATGGGTCCGACTTCTTCTTTCTTTACTTATACATATTAAATATTTGTGGTCCTATATCTCACTAATCACTGTTCCAATTTAAATTATACTGAATATGTTTTTTTCTTTTAACAGATTGCATTGTCGTTTTTTCTATATTCTAGTAAGATTATATTACTATCTTTTTCATCACTTATATTACTCTAGAAAAGGTTAATATTACGTCAGATATATTCTTCATCAATTAAGAAGTTATTTTTGTGAACCCCCCAAACATAACTCATCTTTCTTTGTATATAAGTCAAGAAAATCTCTCCTCTCTTCTCTCTCTATTTTATCCTCTCCATATTCTATTTCTTTTAACAATCAATGAGTAGATCAGGATAATTTTTTTTATCAGAAATCAAAATAAAGTAAGTTTCCTTTACTTCCTCTCTTTACTTTAGTAAAATTATTCACAAAAATTATTATATTGGAGATCACTTTCTTGAGATATGAAACTTTAACTTTGAGATAAAAAGAAAATTATTAATTGTTTATGTTGTGATGGAAGTAATGTTATATTGAATTAAAGTGGATAATTAATTTAAATTAATCTATGATGTATAAGTGTGCTCAATCGGATTTTCTTAAAGTGTTTTTCATTAAATTATATCTTTTTGTTAAAAAAAATAAGAGTAAATGTGCTTAAATAAAATTAATAAGTTACACTTATATTAATTTCTTTTCTGAAAGAGTTATAGACTTTCTTCTGGATGGGTGAGTCATTTCTTGCTGGACATATCAAACAAATTTGGCTCTTAAGAATTGGATAACTGAGTAAAATAAAAAGCCGCTACATGAAAATATTCTCTTTATATATTCCAAATAGAAAAGTGATATTTGTTGTTGGATAGATGTGAGTTTATTAGACGAATTATCGATAAATTTGCTTGTAATACTCATTGAGTGAATGATAAGTGTGATAATTATCTATTATTCATATTTGTTAAAATTTTTTATTTGTTTTTGTATCCTATGTTTTGTGTTATTTTCATAGAAAGATATAGGATTTATATATTTTCTTCTAAATTAAATGTATCTATCTTTTTTAGATTATTTTGTAGGAAAATAAAAGACTAGAGAATAATGAAATATTTACTACCAAGACTTTCTCGCCTAATCACTCACTCACTTGTCCAATGAGAATGTTGTCTACTTACCCAACAACGATATTGTCACACCTAGTAAAAAAGAGCAATTAAACATGAAACCAAAGCAATCTCCCATTTAGCAATATGCCATGCTCACCTAACTAGAAAATACTTTTTTAGAAGTGGTTAAAATGTTGATTTAGACAAAATGAGCAGTTTTTTTCTTTTAGGGAATGCGCCATAGGCCAACACACATGCATAGGCACTTCTAAGGTTCAAAAGCTTCATGTTCCTTCATCAATTCCACCATTTTAATACCCTTTTGTGTTCTAGATATATAGAAATAGTTAAACTTCCATTTCATTATAGTTGAATGTAATCATTAGTGCAGTCAGGGGAAACGACAGCGGTTGTTTTCGCGCTTATGCAGCGGTTCCCGAACCTCGACATATCCAGCCGCGGTAAAAAGTCTGGGACTTTAGGCCGCGGTTTCAACCGCGGTAAAAAGTATGGGGAATAGATCGCTGTTCGTACCACACCCGCGGCCTAAACCCCTTTTTTTAAAAAAAATATAAATCGTAGCATTATATGCCGCGGTTGGAACCGCGGTAAAATGTAGGGAATATACCGCGGTTCTTACCACAACCGCAGCAACAAGTGTATTTAAAATAAAAAAAAAAAACGAGAAACTATATGCCGCGGTTGTGGTAAGAACCGCGGCATATTGTCCTGCAATTTTTTAAAATAGCAGGTCTGTTTATGTGGTATCCATTACCACACAAACAGACCTGCATATCAAATAAACAGTCTATATCATTTACAACAGATCAATCACATGTTGAAATGTATTTGAACTTTAAATAAAGTACAAAGTCTAAGTAAATACAATCTAATCAAAAGCAATTTTAAATCTAGTAACTAAGAACTATTATATAATCTAATTATATACTTTGCAGCAGCTTTTTTGATGAATGATAGGGGCTTCTCAGGAACTGGTGTAGTCGTCTTGAACCTCTGCACAAGACAATTTATATTAATTAGTGTTTTGAATTCTAAATTTTGGAAAAAATCAACATTTGTTAAAGTTAAATATTACCGTTTCCCAGTCTCTTGTGATATGAGATCGAATAATTTGGGTCATCCAATACATTACGTAGTATCCGCACTCATATGACCCACTCTGTTTGTTACACTACAACATATCAACACAGTTGTAAATAGTTAGTGAAAAACATTAAAACAAAACAACTATAAGAAAGTATGGTTTTGCCATATGTCAAACCTTGAGAGAAATCCATGCAATCTTTCTACTGTGTGTAATTGATCTCCCAACCATCATCATACTTGCTGGAATAGAACTATATATAAAAAAAATGGTTTTAGCATTCATTTATATAAAAAACAAAGTCCAAACAATGACCTTCTTACCAATCAACTAGTTGTCTGAGATTTGTGGGAGGAGGCCTGTGCAATGAGCAGAACCATAAAGCATAACTCTCGTGCATAGAAACAACAAGAAGCTGCCAATGGCGCCTGAAATTCATAATAACTTAACTATTATTTTTTAAAATCTCACATGGAATTTTATTAAGTTAACAAAGTTCACTTACCCAGATATATAAGGCAAAAAATATACTTTTTTGCCGGTTGCAAAATTTCTGATGAGATTTGTGTTGATGTGATCAAAATCAGTTGATTCGTGAATGGATTGGGGATCAATAAATCCATAATCATCAGAGTGCCCCAACTTGTTCCTGGTCCCACACAAATACCTGAAATCAAAAGGTAACTTTGAGAAAATGATACTTGATATACAAATCAATTATATATATAATTGCTCATAGACTTACATCATCCATAGCTGAATAATTGTAATATTCAACTCTTCTGTTCCCGAAGCAAGCTCTCTGACATCTGAGGCATGAAGGTATAATGGGACCTCAGAGACTCTCCCAAATACATTAGAATCATATTCAACCTCCAAAGGCTTATCTTCAAGGATGTCAGCAAGTAGCTGCAATGAACCAATAGGATCATCCTCAGATAGAGGAATCTTCTCTTCTGCCTGCAATGAACCAAAATAAGATAAGTTTTGACATCAATAACATGCAAACTTTAAAATTGAGAAGTGTAAAGAAGAATTCCATACCGGGGGGTCAGCAACTGAACCAACCAAATGTTTAGGCCAAGCGATAAAGGACTTGAATGCTTGTTCCACAGTGAAAATCTCATCTGTGGCCAGAGGAACTAAGGCATCAGGTAATATCATTTCGTCCACTGAGACCTTCACCTCATCCTCTGATAGCTGTTCACCATGAACAACAGTCGCTGCCTTAAACATTGTTCCACGAGCTACCAGGACCGTCTCCATATCGTCTAAAATGTATAGCAAACATGGACTAGCATCGTCCATGTCATCCCCTGGGACGGCTGGTGCAGAACAACTTCATTTCCCGCTTCTCCCTGTCACAGTAAATGTTAGATTATACAAAAGATAGAAATAATTTCACATAAATGTTTATTAAGTTTACCTGTGGGAGGCACAACATGTTCATGTTCCTGTACAGGAGATGGCACCGGGCGCATGCCATAGGTCTCAAACTGCTGCTGGAACATGGAGCTGAACTCACTAAACAATTCAGCCCTGAGCTCTGACCTAACCTTGTTTGTGATCTCGTCCGTAAGGTCGGCTCGAACCTTTTTTGTGATCTCTTGTGTCATCCTTTCTCTTTCTGCTTCGCTGTATGCATAAGGATGACGAGAATAGCTCCCAAAATATTCTTTAATTCCTACTCCAAGACCAGCAGCACGTACACATCCAGGGTGCTCAGGTCGTCCAATCGCAACAGCAAGAATATCCTGGCGACCCTCTGGAGTGAATTGACCTTGGGAGCTCTGCTCAACCAAGGAGTCCTGTAACATTACAAAACACAGTTATTCTTTAAAAAGTTCAATGTAGTATGTATAATTACAATTATTCTTATTTTAGGAACAGTGATTACTTACAATTCTTTCAGAAATTTCCCGTGCAGTGTCGGAAGAGTAGGTGTCCGATGGTCTCATACGAGCCAACTTCCATTTTTCATGTCTAGAAGGTGGAGAAGGAGGCTGAGGGGGGCTACCACCCTGAGATGGTGGTCTAGCATCTGCCTTTTTCTTGAGGATTTTCTCCTCAAGCTTCCTATACCCACCACGAGATAATAGGTAGGGGTTTTTGTTATGAGCACTTGTTCCTTGTGCTTTTCTTCTAATTGCCTGTCGCATACACATTAATTAATTAGTTCATATGATATATCAATTATGAGCACTTGTTAATAGGAATTGAATAAAGAAATTATACTAACCTGCCATTCCTCTGACATCCGACTCTCTTTAAAAAGCCGCCAAGTCTCCTCATCAATGGACTTATAGGAACTACATGGAGACTTATGTTTAAGGTGTCCAAAGATATATCTTGATGTCAACTTACTTTTAAAGTTTCTGAAGTTTTCAGCAACAGTTGACAAACACTTATTTCTAAGTGTTGCGACATTTGGAATGTCAAATGTCAGCTGAAATAAACATAATAAAGTTTTATTAGTACAAAATTATCAACATAAACAAATTTTAATTCAAATGATATTAGCTAACTTACCAATATATCGTTCCATATAATGTTCCGATCAACCTCGGACACATTATCAAAAGATGGAGTGAGAATACTAATCTTATCACGTGCCACTACTCCAAGGTATGATCGGAAGTCATCTGCATAGGGGCCAGTTGCCACACCCGTGACCACGTTCACATTCACTGGAGTTCTTTCACCACTATTCTTTCGGATCAAAAGTTGTTTCATCCTAGTGGGTCCTCTAGTGGATCTGGTAGGGGGAGCCTCATCCTCTGAAGTTTGTGGATGATCAGCCATATATCTGTCAAAATAAATAGCAACATGAAATATTAATTTAACAAAACATGTAATGGTAATCATTGGAAATATATAAAAGGAAAACTTATGTGATATTAATAAAATACCGATACAGAAATTGAAAATTCATACATAAAGATATGGATTCATCATATGTATATTCCCTCATCATGATCTGATCGAATTGCATGTACATCATCGTCGTCAACTAGAGATTGGTCGTCCAAATTTGTTGTAGTTTGAAATGAATGGTTGTCAGCAATATGAATATTAATCAGATTGTCTTCGTTAACTTCAATTTGTTTTTTGCCTTGAAGAGCGACATACCAATGGTCAGACGCAGGATCTTTGGCATAAAAAACCTGAGATGTTTGATGAACCATGATAAACGGTTCGTCTCGGTAACCCACCTTTCGAAAATCAACCAGTGTCATCCCTAATTCATCTATTTTTACACCACTCTTATTGTCAAACCACTTACATTTGAACAATGGAACAAAAAACTTGGTGTAATCAACCTCCCATATCTCTTCTATTATACCATAATATCTCATTGATCCAAGTACATGAGATTGATCTTTTGATGTGGAAAATTGAAGTGACTCAGCTTCTAAACTGACTCCACTATTTTGTACTGTGCTTTTGTCATCCAAAGTCTTCGTATAGAATGTGCAATTATTGACTTCATAACCTGTACAACACACGACATCAAACTTCAAACCATTTGCAAGCCACAATAAAGTTTGAGAAGAATGTGGCTCTTTGTCAATTTCAGATTTGAACCAAGACATAAATGTTTTGTTATGCTCCATCAACTGTCATTTCTCTGATTGTCTTGGATTTTTATTCTTAATAATGGCTTTGTGTGCTTCCAAAAAAGGGATCACCTCATCTGTGTTGTTCAATATATAAAGATGCGCCTGCAACAATTCTTCGCGATCTTTTGTCACCACATTCACACCTCGGATGCTTTTACTTGTAGAAAATTTATTCAACCATGATGTGCGAGGAACTCCTATCGGATTCGTTGATGTCATGTAATCTGAACAAAACTCGATACTTTCTTCAGCAATATACCTTTCAATCATCGAACCTTCAGGACGATATGAATTTTTAACGTACCCTTTCAAAATCTTCATATAACGCTCAATAGGATACATCCATCTTAAGTATACCGGTCCACACAACTTGATTTCTCTAACTAAATGAACAAGTAAATGTACCATGATGTCAAAAAATGATGGAGGGAAAAACATCTCTAGTTGACACAAGATGATAACAATCTCGCCTTGAAGTTCATCTAACTTTGTAGGATCGATGGTTTTACTACATATTGACGAGAAAAATGAACACAACCTATTTATGGTTTGCCTCACATTTTTGGGCAAAATTCCACGAATAGCCACCGGTAATAATTGTTGCATTAAAACGTGGCAATCGTGAGACTTCATGCCAACAAGCTTTAAGTCCTGCATCGACACTAAACTCTTGATATTTGAAGAGTATCCTTGTGGTACTTTGATACTCTTTAAACAAAGACAAAAACTTATTTTCTCTTGTCTAGACATTGTGTAACATGCAGGGGGCAAATAAGTACGTTTACCAATCTCCTTGGGTGTCAACTCTTCTCGGATCTTCATATTAATCAAATCCAAACGAGCATTAATTCCATCTTTTGTCTTTCCCTGAATGTTGAGTAGTGTACCAATCAAGCTATCACACACATTCTTTTCTACATGCATCACATCTATGCAATGTCGAACATCTAACTTTGACCAATATGGAAGAATAAAGAATATTGATTTCTTCTTCCAAGGGGTCGTTACAGATGACTTCTTAGATGTTTTCCCAAATACATGATGTATTTTATTAACTTTTTCAAGAACTTGAAGTCCAGTAAGTGGATTTGGTGCTTCGTCCCTCTCTTGATCTCCATTGAATGCTTTTTTCAACCTTCGATATGGATGATTACGTTTTAGAAATCTCCGATGACGCAGATACACCGTCTTTCTTTCATGTTTCAATTGATGAGCTGCAGTGTTTTCTTCACAGATAGGACATGCTTTATGACCCTTGACACTGTATCCTGACAAATTACCATAAGCAGGAAAGTCATTAATGGTGCAAAATAACATTGCACGCATCACAAAAGTCTCAGAAGTGAATGCATCAAATATTTCAACCCCATCAACCCACAATAACTTCAAGTCTTCAACTAGTGGGCTTAGATAAACATCTATGTCATTTCCAGGTTGCTTTGGACCAGATATCATCATAGACAACATCATGTACTTCCTCTTCATGCACAATGCAGGAGATAAGTTGTAAATTATCAATATAACTGGCCAACAACTGTGATTGGTACTCAGATTACCAAATGGGTTCATTCCATCAGTGGCTAAACCAAGCCTAAGATTTCTACACTCTTTACCAAATTCGGGGAATTGTTGATCAATATTTTTCCATTGCTTTGAATAAGCTGGATGACGAAGCAGCCCGTCAATTTTTCTCTCATCTGCATGCCATCTAAGGTTTTTAGCATCTTTGGGATTCGCAAACAAACGCTTAAGTCGGGGCACTATTGGAAGGTACCAAACTACTTTCAAAGCAGATCCATTTTTTTGTATTTGACCATTATCTTCAGTATTGTTTTTTGACTTGTAGCGTGATAAGCCACATTTTGGACACTTTGTCAAAAATTCAAACTCTTTCCTATATAAAATGCAGTCATTGGGACAAGCATGTATCCTTTTATACTCCATACCCATTGGACAGAGAATTTTCTTCGCATCATAATTACGAGTGGGTAGTGTATTTCCATCTGGCAACATTTCATTCAACAACGTCAACAATTCTGTAAAACTCTTATCAGTTCATCCATTGCTCGCCGTCAAATTCACGAGTCTTAACACAGCTGACAAACGTGTGAACTTAGTTGAACCGACATACAAAGGTGTTTCCGCATCAGTCGACATCGTCTCATACACATGAGTTTTGGCAAAATTTTCTACGCCAACATCGCGGATCATGTCCTCCAATTTGTCTTCATCCGGTCGATCTTCTTCCATGGTGGAATCAGTAACATTTTCAGTTTGCGAGTCAGTCGGAAAGTCCATTTCTTCGCCGTGCCATATCCATGTTGTATAACATCTTAGGAAACCATCACAGATAAGATGTTCTCTAATTTGGGTTGCGTTCAACTTTCTCCCATTCAAACAGTTCACACAAGGACATCTAAACTTCAGTTCATCATCACTTCTCCCCTCATTACGTTGAGCAACTTGTATAAATTCCTCTACACCTCTCTCGTACTCAGCACTAATATGTGGTAAATTAATCCAATTTCGATCCATTCCTAAATTTTACAAAATAAAAATTATAGAATATCTATATAAGATTATCAATTCAATCATACAATCAATTCAGTCATACAATCATACAATTAATAATCATTGAAATGATCAATTCACACATTGTATCACTCAAACATACGATATCTTGTCTATAGAAATCATTCAAACATAATTTTGATTTTATAAGAAATCAACTAAAAAAATTTCATAACATATTAATAAATTAAATAAAATTTGTCTCTTATTGGACCAATCATTTCCCATACAAGTTAACATACTTTGTCTCTTATTTGACCACCAAAACCACAACAAATTTTTCAAAAACCATCAAAGCCACAACAACATATTCAAACCGTGCATTTCAATATAAAACAACACTATTATCAGAGAATGGAGCGTACCCGGAGTAGCAGATGGCGCGACGGAGAGGATGGCTCGACGGCGGCAGAGGCTTGCCCGACGGCAGAGGACGCGACGACAGAGGACGCGCGACGACAGAGGACGCGCGACGGCAGAGGAAGCGACGGCAAAGGACGCGAGACGGCGGCAGGGGCGCGACGGACGGCGGAATGGCGCGGCGGCAGAGATTTTTCGACGAGGATGGCTTGACGGCGGCAGAGGCTTGCGCGACGGCAGAGGACGCGACGGCAAAGGACGCGAGACAGCTGCAAGGGATCGACGGACGGCGGAATGGAGCGGCGGCAAAGATTTTTCGACGAGGACAGCAGCGTTTTGGCGTTCGTCGTTCAGAGAAGAAACTGTTCTGTATTCTATTTTCTAAAGCGCATATGCCGCGGTTCATCAGATAACCGCGGCATATACGGCTTAAAAAATAATAAAAATGGCACTTTTGTAATTTTTTTTGAACTATATGCCGCGGTTCCCGCTGAACCGCGGCATATACATGTATATGTCGCTGTTACAATGAGAACCGCGGCCTATACTCTGTCGTTCTGAATATACCAACTGTCTCCCCAAAAGGCAATTGGGAGGTACAGGGGTATATGCCGCGGTTCCCCTGGGGAACCGCGGCATATAACCACTGCCAACTACTGACTTTCCAGAGGAGTCAACTCATGGATTAAATTGGCAGGGGAATATGCCGCGGTTCGTAGGAGGACCGCGACATATTTCCTGCCAATTTAATGCATGGGCTGACTCATGGGGAATGTCTGTAGTTGGCAGGGGGTATATGCCGCGGTTTCTGTTGGAACCGCGACATATACCCCCTGCCAATTTATTGCAGGGCTGACGTTTGGGGAATGTCAGTACGTGGCAGGAGAATATGTCGCGGTTGCTTGGTGAACCGCGGCATATAGTGTAAATTTATTTACAAAACTGTCACCGCGCACCATTATGCAACGGTTTCTGCCTAACCGTGGCATAATGTGCGCTGTATAAACCGAATTTTTTACCAATGAATGTATCTATATTCTTTATGGTTTTTCTGGTGTAATATAATCTCTTTTATTATTCTTATGTTCTATTTTTATTATTCATATGCATGATAAAATATTTATGTTATTTAATAATATCTAATAATTGAAAATTATTTTAAAACCTAAACATGATAGAACAATAAAAAAGTTTGATTCTAAACATAAACTTAATCTCTTGATTATTCTAAATATTTTTCTTCAATGCCCTAAAATAGTTAAGGGATTAAAAAATTTA
Organism: Vigna reflexopilosa; assembly: GCA_027742785.1. Classification (NCBI taxonomy): domain Eukaryota; kingdom Viridiplantae; phylum Streptophyta; class Magnoliopsida; order Fabales; family Fabaceae; genus Vigna; species Vigna reflexopilosa. The sequence continues at coordinate 48,557,630 of CM050914.1, forward strand.
TGTAAAGATATAGAACTTGTATCTGTGATTAAAGTTTGTATGTTTACGAAGACAATGTTAAATATGTTAGATTCAATTTATATAATAAAATACTTATTTTTTATTAATATAATTAAGATTTTATAAGTTTACTTTTTTTTATTATTGTCTAAATTTATAATATCTTGTGTGAGATTTCAAAATCAAACGAACATTATTTTAATTGATGGTTGATACTCAATTAAAAGTTATAAAATTTTTAAAATAATTTTATAATAAATTCTATTAAAAATAACCAAATTCATGATTTTTATTATTTTCTGTATTTCAATTAAAAAATATAAAAATTTAGAAAATTTCTTTTAACACACATCAAATTTAGAAAATTTTTATTGGATAAAGATACTTTGATAATATTTTTTTACAACATTTTAATATTATTTACATGTCCTTGGTCCAAAATTATTTCACAATCAATAATAATAATAATGATAAACACCAACATGGACTAATCATGAAATGACACATAGATAATGTTAAAATGTTGTCAAAGTATCATTATCCAAGTTTATTATAGTCTTAAAATTTAATTAAATATAAATAAAACAAAATAAATTAATATTTTAAAAGTAAAATTAATATCACCAAATTTTGTCAATTAATTTTTTAAATTGATATAAATTGGGTTATTTTATATATTTAAGATGAAAGAAAATAATCCATATAAGTTGACTAAGAATAGTTTATTTATTACACAGAAGGCATTGTGGAAGTGAAAAGACGTAGGCATGATGACAAATTCACAATCATGGCACTGCAATTGCTTCTTCCATTACAGTCTCAGAGGGAATAAAGGAAGAGAGAGATCATTTTTCTTTCTTTCATTGCTCACTCAATTGCCCAAGAAAACTAATTAAGGAATATTTCTACCACAAAATTATAAATATCTATCTTAATTTATTTCTAAAATAGGTAACATGATTTACTCTTTCAAACAAAATAAAATAAGCGATTAAGGATTAAGCCAGTTTTAAAAACACTTACCATAATGATTAAAAAACAGAAAATTATTAATTTAAACAAAATTTAACTTACTTAAGCAAAAGTCGTGTCATGATTTTTATTAAATTATGTACTTAAATTATATGAAAAGAACACACGTGACAAGAAGTATCATGATTAAAAATTTTAAATATAACTATGAGAAAAATGTTACTTTAACTCGTGAAAAAGGTAGAAATAATTTCTTGCCTTTCCGTCTAAACATATTATCAGAAAAAATATATATACATAAAGAAGCTGCTGAATTACAAAATCTAACTAATATTTCTAAAGAAAATTAAGTGTGTTATTAGGAATCTAAATATTATGTTTTTTTTTGCTTTAATAAAATATTTGTTAGTTTTGAATCTCTGACGTTTTTTAATTGTTTTTAAATTTTTATTTTTTTGATAAAAAAATGTTACATATATTACTTAAATAAAATATTATTACAGGGATTTACTTGCACAAATAATGGGAGATAATAAAAGAACTTGCAATAGATATAAAAGATTTACTTTCAATCTATGAAATATTTTAATTATTTATTTGACAATGGTATATAAAGTTATCGGTAAATAACTATTAACTATAAAAAAAATGTATAATTTAATTTTATTTATGCCTTTTTAATTATATTTACCGTTTTAAATTAGATCAATCTTATTTTGAATTTATATTTTAAATAGTAGTTTAAAATAATATCATTTTAAATAAGAAAATGAAAAATGAAAAAAAGCGTATAAATATAGATAATTATGGATATCCATACCTATAAAATAATTTATAGGTATATATATTTACCTCTTCTTACTATTATTCCAACCTTTCAAAAATAATATCACTGGAAATATTATACACATATTTAATACAACAACAAATTGTTTATGACAAAAAATAAATAAAAATAAATTATACACATATTCTTATTATAGTTTTTAAATAAATAAGTATTGTATTTAAAATACACTTCATTCTATTGTGAAGATATTTCTTATAAACTAAACGTTGATGTAAATGTTTCATTAATAACGATTACCTCTATCTATGGTGGCCATACTATAAAGCCTTTTAAACCACTTCCATTGCCAACATACACTTTCTTTATGAATGAGTTCAATTTCACCTTTATGATAATAAGTATGACACCTATATATCTTCAATTTTAAATATTACCAAGTTTGCACGTCTATTCCTTAATGAGAGTTTTGAATTAAAATGGTGAAAATAGGAATTATTCTATATAAAATATATTGTTATTATAAATCCATTTTTCAAATAAAATATTTAAATTTTGAATCTAATTTATAATAATTTAAGTTTATATTATTTTAATCCATTTAAATGAATTTATTCTAAATTCAAATCTATAATCTTAGATTTTAAATTAATTTCGTTTTTTTAGATTTAAAATGAATATTTTTAGATTTTGAAAATTAAAATTAAAATACATTTAAATCAAAACAAAGTGTAGGTGAGATGTAGTTAAAATCGACATGTCAATTTTGATAAAAGATCACTCAAGTCGATTGACACGAATCAATTTTAATTGAAAATCTCAATTAAATATTTGTTCAAAAAAATTGGTTTAAGACAATCTTAATCAAAAGTTCACTCCAAATAATCCTGATCAAAGATTGATCTATCTATATATAAGTTCATTAGAAAATCAATTTGCTCCAATGGAGGTAATCACAAAGAAAAATCAATATAAGTCGATTTTGATAAAAAAAAGAAAGCCAACATGATATCGATTCAACCCCAACCAAATATTGAATGGACAGAAGTTCTTACAAATTTATATATGTGACAACACCATCCTTGTCCTCTTAAAAAGGTTATTTTCATCTCCTGAAAAACTTTATTCCCTCGTAAAGTATGATAAAACAATCAAGTACCTCACAATACTTTATTTCTACAAAAAAAAAAAAAAATGTCCTTCAAGTTTCGCCATCTTCTTCATTTAAGTATTAAATGCTCAAAGGTATCTAATTATTGTTTCATCGTGAACACCTAAATATACTAAACAATCATTATGATTTTGAAAAAATATATCTCATTGACTCCAAGGGTTATTCAGGATGAATTTAAAAGGGAATTGAGACTTAAATCATCACTATTGTTTTCTAATAAGATAACACGTCTTATGATCGGAAAACCCCCTTCTATAATTTCTCCAAATTTTTATTTTCTTAATTTTTTTTATAAACTGCTTTTAACCCATTTTATTTTTTCTCTTAAAAATTGTCCTTTTATGGATTGGTTTTCTATATCTGTCTCATATAAGATACTGTTTTAAAATTTAAAAATTTAACATTTCTTTCCATAAGGTTATTTAATTGCTCCCTTCATAGAAACAAATTATCTTTCTCATTCTCTGAGGTTTGAAAAATAAAAATTAGCCTGACTTAATTAAATAAGTATTTAAAAAAGAAAAGAAAATGGTGTTAGTTAATTAATTAGAGTAGAGTAGATGAAGCTATGGGTTTTAATATTGTGTTGATTTGTTCAAGTTGTGAAAGAATGAAAAGAAGAAAAAAACACAAGGAGGCGCCGTCAACCAATGAGAAGCGAAGGCTGAGTGCCACAAAGAGAACACAGCAAACCCCATTCCGGTAGCTCCTTATCCATGGGACCCACATCCTCGTACGGTCTGTCTCCCAACGTTAAGCCCTGTCAACACGACACTTCACTCCTCTTCAATTCCATCTCGACAACGCATCGTACCTCAACCTTTCCTCCAATCACAACTCGACAACGCATCGTACCTCACTTCCATTCCTTTCCCAATTTTATTCTATTCCCTCTCTTTTTTCTCCACAAATCCTTATTTTTCCCATTCACTTAATAAAATCAATGCCCATGCTCATGTTCATGCTATTCTATTATTAGACAACCCTCCATTTCTTTTCTTCTCTCTTTCTCTTTCTCACCTTCCGTTTCTTCAGGTGAAATACCACTCTCACTCTCACTCTCTAACACACTCTAGGGTTTCCTTCTTTATACAAACCAACTCAACTAACCCTCTTTATATATATATATATATATATATATATATCTCTATATATACCCATTCTCTTCTGTTGTTTCTCCTTTTTCAGCTAATAATTCTTACTGTGCTTTCGTAGAATTACCATACTACTCAGATGGGAAGGGGTAGGGTTCAGCTCAAACGGATCGAGAACAAAACAAGCCAGCAAGTCACCTTTTCCAAACGGAGAACGGGACTTCTCAAGAAAGCCAACGAAATCTCTGTGCTTTGTGATGCTCAAGTCGCTCTGATTATGTTCTCTACCAAAGACAAGCTTTTTGAGTATTCCTCCGAACGCAGGTCCCTTCCTACACTCATTCCTCACTTCACTTTCTTTTTTTTCTTCCTGTTCCTTTCCGATTTTACATCTCCTTTCTTTATTCTTTAACTTGTTCTCGATCCACCTTTTTTATTTTTCTTTCATACATCACTCCTGTCGTTTCCCAAACATCAACTTCTAATTTTCCGCTCTCAATTATTTAAATTCATGCGTCTTTTCTTTGTCTCCTTCGATTTTGCTTGCTATCTTTCTCTTTCTGTTTGACCTTATTTATAGTACACTGCTAAACATGTTTCGACCAATACAATAGTAGTATTCATTCAACGCCAAGGTTTTCCTTTTTGTTTTGAATTTTAGTTTCAATCTGTCACATATATTTCGCTATTTACACACTCACACACATATATATGTATATATATAAATGATGAACTCGTAATGGAAGTTTCTTTATTGCTTTCTTAAAGCTTTCTTTAAATGTTTTTATAGAATATATATATATATGTATAGCACTCATAGGCATACAAGAGTTTTATATGTCTGCGTCAGCGTGTGGTTTCTTTGTTATTTATAGGTATATGTATGAATATGTGTATACTATAAATATCAAGTCAAATTATGTGATAAAACCTATACCTAAAAGTAATTAATATATCAGCCTTGAGCTTTGTGTCACCTTGGAAGGGAGTGTCTGCTATATACAAGATCCTAGTAGCTTGTCTTCTCTGATCCACCGGGTAATGAGAAGCCAGGACACAGTGCATGTTAGTTTATATTTGTGGTAACCTTAACGGAGTTTGGTTGAAAAGTACCACAGAGAAACAATTTGTGTCTAAGAAAAACGATGAAGTAAAAGTATATATGTATTGAAAAGTGTGCAAACCATAGTCTGAACAAGTCTCTAATAAGCAGTGACTATTTATGATCCAACAGATGACGCTTTAACCAGTTACTGTTTATAATCCAGTAGGTGACGCAAAATGGTATCTTTTGTTTTAGGATTTGGCAAAAGTAGTTACATACTAACTGAAAAAGCTTCTGAAGACTGGACTTCTGGTTTCGTTATAAAAGGCAAAAGCATAACCAAACCAGAAGCTTTTCTGTTTTCACAAAACTACACTCACTGTTTTTAAAACACAAATATAGTTTTACCAAACCATTTAATACAAATAATTAATGCTTCATCCATTCCTATATTCTTTTAACTAGTTCATATTCTTTAAAAAAATTAGTTATATCATTTGGAAATAATAATTTATAAAGTATTTGTATTTTCAATGAAGAAATGACTAATGAAGAGTACTTTAGTAAGAAGAAATGACTTTCTGAAAACATGTTTTAAATATAAAAGTAAATGATTTTCTGAAAACATGTTATAAATAAGAAAAAAGTACCATTTTACATTACAGTCTTATATTGATATAATTTGTAATAAAAATAGGTTCGACGGAATGAAATAAAACGTATCTTTCATATTGTGATGAATCACCATTAGAGTCTCTTATTTATATAGTAAGAAAGTAAGATTTACCACATTTCAAAACAACTGATCATATATGCATAAATATTGTTATATGATTGAATAATTCTTTATTTCCCATAAGCTATTTATGCGTTCATGAATACTTTTAAAGTTGTAAAATCTGTTTCTGTTGTATGTTATAGATATGATGAACTAGGGTTTAGGGTCATGATGATGGTGGTGGAAAATGTAATTTGATATGTATAAACAATATGACAAAGAAGTTATGGAAATACAGAAGAATACTCGAGGATCTATAGATGCATACATTGCTGTAGTTATGTTTGGAAGATATATAGTGAGAAGAGAGATGCAATGAATGCTATACCGATGTAGTTAAATAATTACACTGTAGGGAATTTAAAGTCTTAGGTTATTTTTTTCTACAGGTAAAATATATAAAACTATGCTATTTATTTCATCCTTTAAATACAATGCAACAAACAGAAAACAACAGATTGCTGTACCCTACCTCTCTAATCCCGAAAAGAAAACACTGATGAAAATGGTTATGCAAGCTTTTGTGGTTCTATAATATATTGCATTACTGTAAATGCAGATATTAGATTAATCTAAAGTAATACAATTTGCACAAATTGTCTTAATTAAATGTGCTTATTTTAATTATATTAGGGTAGGGCATTCTAATAAAGGTTTGTTGCGTTATCTCTTCCATGTCTAATCATTTCGATTTCTATAAATATACTAAAATATTTTCCCGAACACTTTATACTATTTTCTCATTATTAATTACAACCTACTGTGCACTAGATATTTGCACACTAAAAAGATGAAAAATATCTCTAGATGTATTGCTTCTGTGGAGTTACAGGTGTGTATATATATGAGTTGTTTATTCGTGATTCATTTGGAATTTTTCTCATTAAATTTCTTATGTTTGCTAAATCAGACAAACTCGACTTTACTTATAGATGTAAATATGTTAAACTTAAGTTTTGTAATTTTCACCGCCGAGAGGAGAGATTAAATTATTTTTGAGTAAAGTTACTTATTAATCTTTTGTTTTTCATTTTCTTTTAATCTAATAGAAGGTAAATCATATTTGACTGTCAGATTAGAAGAAATCATATTTTAATCTTTAACCCTAGTCGATTTTAATAATTTATGAATAAATATTATATGATAGTTTTATCTATAATATATTTAAAATTAAAAAAAAATTAAATAGTTGATGACAATAATTGTTGTTACACCTCTTTAAGATTTTATCTTGAAACACTTCATGCCTTCCCCTTTCTTGGGAGTAAGCACTGGAATCCACATCTTTGCTAGGATTATAATCAATCGTGTTTGTTTCCTTAAGAAAGTTCAAACCGTAGTTTAATGGCTATGGCCAACACGACAGTAGATTTGGTATTTGAGAGTACTAAAAAAACCTTGATTATGTAATTGACCTGTCGTACACACACAATATATCAACATTGTCGTTTGTAGATATGACAATGTTGTTCCATAAATACATGACAAAGCAAGTGGTGTTGAATGAATTCAAACCAAACACAGAAATTTAAGCAGCATTCAAAATAAAGAGTGCCCTTGACAATGAATATGTTGTAAATCATTGATTCTGTAATTCACCATCTAAAAAGGTAATAACTTGATCTTTAACTAGTGAAGGTCATTGATAAATATAAGGATTAGTTTTTTATTTCTAGTTTTAGCATTAATTAGTTTTCATAATAGAATTACATATAATATCTCAATTAGGGATTAGTTTGTTTTGTGTAGAGGTGTAGAAATACCTAAGTTTAATTTTTAAAAAAATTGCAATAAAGCTAATGTTTAGGATCTTTAGAGGTTGTAGCTACAGTGAATAGACCCAACTGTAAACAGGACTAGTTGGTTGAACATGAAACAATATGATATGCATTGTTTTCCGTGCAGTCTGACAATCAGAAGTTCTCTATATAGGTGGAAACTCAAACTATAAAGTTTAGCAAATACTATGAGAATCTTCGTGTGCTCATAGGTCAATGTCACCCTTTTATGTCTGAAAATGTGCAAAATGCTACTCACTTTGTGTTATTTTGTCTACTCTTTAAGATTTTCTTTTATATACATATTAAGAAAAAATTACTTATTGAATGAATTCTTTTTACTAAATCGTTCTTACACTTTTCTTTATTTCCTTCTTTCTAATTCTACATTTAATCTTTAGAATAATTACATTTAGCAATACATATTTTTGTGAATAATCCTAAGGATTGTTTTCTACCTAACTGATTTGCACTTCTTAAATGCACCAATCATTGTTGAACAATATTTATTCTCACCTTATTATTAGGTTGTGACTAACAATAAAAGAACTTAAATTAGTACGAGTATTTATTATGGGTAATATTAGAATAAAAATGTAATTATGCTGTAAATCAATTTAAAACATGTAAAGTTAGATAAGGAATGTTATTAATACATGTTCTTTTGTAATCAGTTGTTGCCCAATTAGCTAAACTATGCAATCAGTTCCAACATGGGAACTTCCAACCATTATAATTGACAAAGTGGCTGTGTTTCTTTGTGTAAGTGAATAGAAGATAGAGGAAAAATAAATGAATTAAAAATGAAAAAACTATACAAATTTAAACATAAAACTTAAGCAAGTAGGAGTCAAAAGGTGGTTTAGCGATAAAGTGAAAGGAAAAAAAGGAAGAATTTACTATTCAACTCCTTCACTAATATTTGAGAAATATAAAATGAATTTAATGAGTTTGGAAAAGAGGGTGAAAGAAACTGTCAAAAAAAAATTGTTAATGGAGAAAAATCAAAACTTAGATAGATTAACTTATTAACTAATTTTCTGAATTTCATTCCCATTTGATGTAACTTTCGTTGAATGTATATAATTTCTGAAATATTCAGAGTATTTTTAACCAAAAAAATTATGAACTTTTTTGTATTTTTTTTATAGTTTTTTTTCTATTTTTTATTTATTTTGACTCATGTAACAGCATGGAAGATGTCTTGGAACGTTACGAGAGATATACTCATACAGCACTCACTGGAACCAACAATGACTCGCAGGTTCTTCATCATCTTCCATATATATATATATATATATATATATATATATATATATATATATATATATATATATATATATATATATATATATATATATATATATATATATGATTTCTATCTATACGGAATATATTATATGATATATAACTATGAGAAAAAAAAGTTATTAAGTCTTGTTTTTAATTATTGCATGGGAATTAATTGTTAAATGAGTTTTTTTTTTCTTAAGTTTACTTTTGTGTCTTATAATAAAATATATGTTTTAACACTTTACAAAAAAATTTCACTCTAATGCCAATTTTGATAAAGGGAGTGGTTAACTTCATTTTATAAATAATACGGTTGATATCACATATTACAATTTAAAGTATTATTTTTTATTACTTTCTTTATTTAAATAATAATATATTAAACAACTTTGCTAATATAAATAATATTTATATAAGCAATGCCCTATAATTTCTTTCAATCACAGATTTGTTTAAGGCTACCTAACTTGAATTAACCTTGACATGTAATTGCCCAAATGTTTTTAGAAATACTACTTTTACAATGAGAACTGACACAAATCTTCTTAGTATTACAAAGTTATCTTGAAAGAAAGAAAGAAAGGAAAAGTTGGCCATGCATTGGAAACATCTCAGTACTAAAAACTAACATAGTATAGTTAATGATAATTGACATTATCTGATAAAAAAAACACAAGAAAACCTCTTTCACTTCTGTTTAATATGTTTTTTATACACAATGCATGATAGTGAATACGACTATACTTCTTTTCGACGTAAGTCACATCAGTAATAACTGAAGATCATTTTATTATTAGGGCAATTGGTCTTTCGAATATATCAAGCTCACCGCAAAAGTTGAAGTCTTGGAGAGGAACGTAAGGTACGTTATTCAGATTTCATCCATTCTATGAAGAACAACGTTTGAAAGTAATTTACATTTTACAAAGATCATTAAATAAAAAACTAGACCTATAATATTGTATAACTTTCATAAGTGTCACTTAATGATGAAAAATAACAAAATCAAAAGTCTTATGTGGAAAGAATGATATATAGTTTATATAATCTTGAATATAGGAATTTCTTGGGAAATGGGCTGGATCCCTTGAGTTTGAAAGAGCTTCAAAGTTTGGAGCAGCAGCTTGACACATCTCTGAAGCGCATCCGAACAAGAAAGGTGAATAATGCTTCTTCTTGATTTACAATACATGAATTGTATTACTATATGTGGCTTTCTTTTTCTTTTTCTTTTATATATTCTTCATCTGACAGATCAATTTGAATTTTGCAGAATCAAGTTATGAATCAGTCTATCTCAGAGCTGCATAAAAGGGTAAGATGTCTGTGTTGTGAATTGAGGGTGACATTGAATATTGTCTGGATTTCATGCATGGCTTGTGAAGTAATGTGTAGTTAGGATCATTGAATATATTTCAGAAGAATTCTTTGCTTGTACATGAAAACAAGTGGAAATTGTAAAGATAAATATTTGTTTTGTTGTGAATATGACATGACAGGCAAGAACATTACAAGAGCAAAACAGCAAGCTAGCAAAGGTAGAAGGAACATGTTCCTCCATTAACATTTCAATCTAAATCTTCTGTATATTCAATGAAGGATAAAGGATAAAGAAAAAGTTTTCATTTTAATGGAATTTATGAACAGATGAAAGAGAAAGGGAAGACATTGACTGAACGTCCACAGAGCGTACCAGAAACTCTTGGCCAAAATTCAACCAATCTCAACTTAGCTTCTCCACAGCTATTACCACCACAAAGACTTGTTCCTTCTTTAACTCTCAGGTATCTATCTTATTTCTCTATTCCAAGACATGTTAAGTGAATTTGATTTATAAGTACTTATCAAAGAGGAAAATAACTATAGCTCTATGAGAAATATTTAACATCTCTTATTTTTTCTCTCAATATACAGACCATAAGCTAGTTTGATGATATCTTATGGTCCTAATGTCAATAAAAGATTGCTAACTTGGAAATAATTAAAATGGTTAATGAAAAAGAAAATTAATTCAATAACTTGACATAGGAAAAGTAATGTATAGTTATATCAGCTAAGTTGATTGATTGAAGTGTGAAAATAATGGTGCAGTGGGCCATTGCAAGGAAGAGCAACGATGGAAGAAATGGGTGAAGCTCAAACAGTGCCAACTGGCCATTCACTCATCCCACCATGGATGCTGCATATCTGACATGATTATACAAAGTACGTGACATGTCAGATAATTATTAATGTGTAACGCTCAACTATATATATTATGTATCTATATCTATATATATATATATATATATCTTAGAATAGCTAATTTAAATATGCCGAGCTTATAATAGCGGCTCAAACTTATTGCATTGTTCATTCTGAGATTAATGGTATTAAGCAGTTATTTTCCCAGAAAGTGCGTATCTTTGTTTATTTCTAGCGGGTTTAAGGCTTCAATATTAAACCCAGTTTGGATAAAGATGAGTGAAAAAAGAGATGTATGTAAGTTATATACTCTGCATCATGTAGTCGCTATTTCTATTTTGAAATTCAGATGCAGGGATGAAGTAGCTTTTCACTTAAATAAGCTTATCATGCTCGAAGCCGCAGGATTTTATTCCTATTGATTTTTCTTTCATGTGACAAAGTATTAAATCGAAAAAAATATCATAATGAGATTAAAAGATTAATGCAAAAAATAAAAAACAAAAAACAAAAACGATACGGAGCACAAAATGTCCAAAACAAATAATTCCGCCTATTGAAAATCTAATTTATCATGTTAAATTGTTATTTTCATCAGTAATATAAGATTTAGCATTCTCTTTTTTAAATTAGATAGTATTGAACTATTAAATTAAATTAGTGGATACATAGACAACTTCATATAATAAGCATGAAATATTTCGTTTTTGATGAATAAGAGAAAAATTTATAATATTCATACGAATAATTCTGTAATTTTATTTGAGTTCATTAATGATTGATACAATTAAATATTATTTTTTTATTCTATTATTAATTGAAATAATTCAATATGAATTTAATCTTAGTAATTATCTAGTGTTATCAAGTATATTTATTAAAAAAACCGTTTAGGATTAATATGTTTAACTTTAAAGAGAGTCTCTTTTTCCTTTACTTTTTTTACTTTGTAAATTTAAAATCATTAATAACTTTTTAAGGTTTATTATACGCTAACATTGATTTTTCCTTCAACAAACACTCACTTAAAATTTCTAAAATTCAAACATATATTCAATTATATTATTAATATAGAATTCAAATAAAACTAACTGAATTACAGTTATTATAAAAAAACATAACCTTTTTTTATTTTCCTAAAAATAAAATAACCGATTTTTTTTTTTTTGAATTATTGGCAAAAAAAATAGGTAAAAATCCAGCCAGAAAGTCGTTAATGTGTTGAGGATGGAGAATAGGAAGTTGCAACAGGAACTTGATTACAGATAGCTTAAAGTTGGAACCAGCAGAGTGCTCTAAAACGCAGGGAACATTGTTTTTTTGGGGATTAGGAGAGATACAAAGTAGGAAGTCATCTACTGTAGCTACGCATACCATAAAAGTAGCTAATCAACATTAATACAGAGTCTCATTTAGATAAAGAGTTAAATCAGATTTCTGAGAAATTTCTTGCACCGAGTTGGTGATCCCTCGATTCTATACGAACAAATTCATTGTCTCGTAAGATCTTTCTTGTCAATTGCATGATTGCTTTTGTCCAAATAATGACGTCGATCCAATTATGAATACATATATCATACAACTTAATATGCACAGTAATTACTAATACTAACTTTATATGCTAAGTCTGAGTTTACTGTTCTTCTCATCCTTTTGTTCGAGAGCTCCGCCAGCAAGCATATACTCTCTGCCATTAAGTTGTTGCCACATCATTAGCATTTCATTCATTGAGAAAATAACAAAGCTAAAATAGGAAAGAAACGTGAAAGGGAGAACAACTCTATCATAATAGTGCATGAAATAAAAAACAACGACAAAAGGCAATTGTGCCAGAATTTTCTTTCAGAAACACTTAACATGAAGCCCCAACTCAGCTCAAGAATAAATCCAGTTTTACCATCAAATATTATGCTCTTCTACCATCACCAACTATTGTTTTTCCTTTCAACGATTAATTAATTGTTGACTAATAATGTTTGCCACATCCCGTAACTTAGTGATTGTCTAATTAAGCAGCAGTTTATAAAAAAATCATAAACACGACACATACCTGAGTCTTCCACAAAGGCGTGCCAAAGCATCTGATCCAGTTCTATATGCAATATCCTCAACCTTAGCAGCATTGGCTAAAGTCATGCTATCTGCAAGTACAAACTCACATAACTCCTTTAACGAACAAGCATCGGTCAACACAGCTGAATGGCCACCTCCTGCAGCAAGTTTCCGAACTTCCCCAACACACCTGTGATTTAGAAACTTCAATATAAAAGCCTGTGTGGTCATGAAAAGGTTTCTTTAAGTTACAAATACATACCAGTCAACTGGTGATGGATACCAAGCATATGTACATTTCTCATTGGCTGCCTGGCCATAATTATTGTAACCCCATCCATGAATTCGACCATCACTCATAGAGATAAGTGTGTGGGAATGTCCACAAGCAACAAGTTGAACACCTTTAGGAACAACTAAAACTGGAATGTTTCGGAAAAATGTCTGTGAGTCATTAGCAACACACGAGAATAATCCAGTTTGGGGGCCAAGCCCTAGCTGCCCAGACTGACCGCCCCCCCAGGCATAAAGTGCTCCTCCCTGAGTTACAGCACACGTGTGTACACCACCACATGCCACATCCTTTATGAAAACATCCTCAAGTGTAACCACTCTCCTTGGAATTAACTCTTTATCCCCATACTGGAGTGAAGAATGCCCAAGCTGGCCCATATTTCCAAGCCCCCATGTGTAACTGCAAGCTCCAAGGACAAATATAACAAGTGAGGAAGTATTATAACAAGTAACCCGATTTAATAAATAGTTACTGGTGATACTGCTTATGCATCCCCAATAATACTATTTAAGCAGAACAAGATCCATCCCCAATAACCTACAGAAAACCTTGCAAGTAGAATAATAAACCTCGCCACAGATATTTTTCAAACAGAACCTACTTAAACCAAGGGCACTCAGAATATAATATAACAGGGTTACACGGTTGGTTCCAGTTATGTAAAACTACAGTCGACTTTTGCTTATAGCCGAGCCAAAGGAATAGAAACTTGCATAATAGATGCAGCATTTCCATTGCATCTTGTCTCCCGAAGTGAGATTCCCTAACGTGTCATGCGGAAAACCACAATTCTCATGCTTAAATTTATAACTATCTCCATTTAGTAAGTCCTTCAAATCACTTACACCTCGCCCTTATCAGAAATGGCAGCTGTGTGGTACTCCCCGCATGACACTCTGGCAATCTTCACAAGCTCAGGGGATTCATCAAGAAATTTAGCATAAGAACTTAAAATACGAGCACCCTGTAGTCCTTCACAAGTAACACCACGGCCAAGTTGACCATATTCATTGTAGCCTGATTTATAAAAACAGTGAGAAAACCCTGATTAGTAGGTGGCAAGAAGCCCAGTTTGCAAGTTCTCATGTTTACTTTCCTACATTCAAATGCTGTGTAAACTTATATGCCTCCGTCCATGTCAATCAATAAAGGAAGTCATCGACATAAATTTACAAGGTCATATATAAACAACAATTTTAGAAAGAAAACTGTAAACAAAGAATGAATAACTGAGTTACCCCAAGCTTGTAGTACGCCTTCTTCAGACAAAGCAACAACATGGACAGCTCCACAAGACACTTCACGGATAATCTACAAGTATGATGATATAAATGATGCGAAGATAGGAAGGAAAAAGGACATACAGCAAAACATAATAAAAAATTCCTATTACATAATTTAAAAATTGTATCCCCCCATAAAAAAAAGAAAAGAAATAGAAACTACACAGTTTTCTTTACATTTTATAAAATTATATTAAATTCCTGAAGAATGGATTCACTCATACATCATGAAAGAAATTAGGAAAAAGGAAATGTTATGAAATAATTACATTTGCAGAATCAATTACATCAACAAAAGGAACATATTTTATTCATAGTGAAAAAAAAAAAAGACACTGAGCATGAGTATATAAATAAGAAATAAATTAAAAAATAAACATTGTTCAGAAAGGAAACCTAAAATCATAGTTAGGCATGGCAATAAAGCATGAATAACAAATATGCAAGAGAAAATGTATATCCAATCAACGGTCAGATATGATGGCTGGCTGACTCTTAAGAAAAAAAAGCAAATTAGAAAATGGAGCTTGGAAATGTCCATTATAAGTACGCTATTCCATTGTCATTTTCACTCCTCTCTACCTTGCTTAGACAAATAGAAGTAGGTACTCAGGTAAATTTACCTCTAAATAAAGAAAGTAACAACAATTAAAAAAAAATCAAATAAATAACATTATTCTTTAAGCAATGATGAATATGCACGCAAATATGTATGTGTTCAAACATATATACTTACTGTATTAGGTTGGAAGGCTCCCCAAAATAACCTTGGAAGATTTGATCCCTGGAATACAAACAGTGTGTTGAAGAAGAAAATGATAGATTGTTTCAGACAACATTGTATTAATCCTTTAAGAGGTATTACCTGATTTTGGCCCCACACCCAGAGCCTTCTTGTGGAGATGGTACCGTCATTTTCTCGTGGTTCAGCAATGCAAGCAGAACAATGTGCTCCACAGGATACAGATTTTACAAACTCTGACTCTAATTGCTTTACTTTTTTTGGATGTTTCCTTCGTGCCTCAGTTCCATCACCCAATTGACCAAAGTCATTAGCCCCTAGCATATTCGTGCATGAGTCTAAGACACTAGATACTTTTATGTTTCCTCCAATTATATGTAATATGAACCATTAAAAATAACAGACAGACAAGTAGAATTGCATAATAAAGGGGGGAAAATAATCTAAAACAAATAAATTGGTATGCATGGTGTTCCCTACTGTAAATTCTTAATAAATTATCAAATGGAAGTACTTCCAATTATAATGAGGAAAGAACTGTACAGCAAAAATTTTCTCTGCTGACAGACCACATCCAATATTTGAAGTGCAATGAGAACTCTGTTAAGATGTTTTTGTCCTAGAATACGGAAGTCAGTTCCTGCATGCACTATTCAAGGAGAACATGTCTCCTTCCCAAAAGTAGACCTACACTTTCTGTCCCTCTATTTTTCTAATCCAATAACCAACCCCTGGCTTGAGTTTTCACATAACAAAAAACCACAAGGGTAACTGCACATGCAAGAAACGATATCAAAATAATTTGTGTGGTCGCGCTACTAAATGGAATAACTTGACTGCTTAACAAAGTACAGTCTGTTGCCAACCAATGCTATTATATATATAACATGAAAGGAGATGCCTGAGGCCTCTGAACATAGGAACGAAATAGCTTGGAGGCTTAAATTTGGGAAGAGAAGTCCCATGAACGACCTTACTGTTACTAATTTGGTATGGCCCTTTTCCTTTCCTACCTGAGCTCCCTGGTGGGAATCAATTACAAATCACTCTAACTGTGGATCCAAAATGCAGATTCTCTCCATCCAAAATCTCAACCATTCATTATATTTTATTTCCTATCGTAACAAATTTAAAGGTTTAGATGTTTGCTGCACGATGACTGGAGGGAAGGGAGCAGGAGAAGATCCAAATTCTGGATCCACCATTATGCCCTAGCAAAGTCTACGACGGAGGGAAGGTACAAATAATTGACTACAAATTTATTAATTTGATATCCCTTTGGATGCCTAAATAACACAAGCACAGAACAATCATGGGAATAAACCAGTCCCAACTCTTCAAAACACAGAAAGTACTTGAATGAACGCAATAATGAACAATGAGTAAAACACCCAAGAGAATTAGAAGTCCTAACCCCAAGTGAAGAGTGAGCCATCAGAAGCAATTGCCGCCGTGTGCTCCCGGCCACAGGCAACGTCCAACCATCGTGCATTGGTGCCAGCTGGACATCCAAACAGCTCAGGAGGCAGCTGCTTCGGAATCCTCAGCTGATCCTCCTTCCCCTTTCTACCTGTCTGCCCTGATTGATTGTATCCCCACACATAAATGGCACTCTTCCTTGGAACACTCACGGGTCGAGTTGTCCCAAAAATCGAATCAATATCCATACTCTGTCTACCTTAACCAGCAAAGACCAACAAGCTCAATTGTAGATTGCAACAAATGATAACATAAACAAACAACAGCTAAGAAAAATAAAAGTTCAACGCCCCCCACCCAAAAATCTAAAGATTAAATCAAAGCAATGAAAAATGAAAGTCAAATTGAACCCGCTATCCGTATCATTCTGGTTTCTATAAAGTTGAAAACATGAAATTAGCAGCCAATCGAGGTATTTCCTTATGAAATCAGGTAATTATGGTAAAAATACAAAACTAGATAAGCGATTAAAAAGGAAAAAAGCGGGAATTTAGGGAAATGGAGTGTGAAGGAGAAGGGAGAGGATAGGGTTGGAAATCCATTGTAATGGGAGAGAGAAGCGTATGATAGATACCTGAAAAAGAGTGAAAAAATGAGAAGGAAAAGGAAAAGGAAAGAATGAAGAATGGTTAGTCAATGGAAACGAAGAAGGGTTGAGTCAATCTTAGAAGCAGTGGCGGGTATCAAACGCTTTTCTGGTTCTTCACCATCCTCACATTCACTATATTCAATTTTCTATATTACAATATATATATATATATTGAAATAAAATTATTTTTATTTAATTCAAACACAAGATATTCGTTCCCATCGAATCACGTGCACGCAAGATTCGACTTACAGAAAAGTTATTTTGTAATATAATATTTAGCTTGCTTACAAAGGCAAGATTTCCTCCATTGATGAAATTAATAATGCTTGACCTCTTAGGTTTCTGATAATTTAATAATGTTGATTAATGATTTTGTTAAAGAAAGATGCTTAAATTAAAAAAATAAAAAACATAAAAATTTTATTTATAGAAAAGTTTTTTAAACCCAAAAACGATAAAGAATCTGAAGAATAAAAGAAAAAATATATATACATTTGTTCGTGATTTTTACTTTATTTTCTGATCCATTTTATCACCATTAAATACATTGTTAGCTTTTCTGGTAAGCACCTACACTCACGTGAATATAGGTTTTCTTATCATCCTCTTCTTTCTACTGTATTGTTAAAGTCAACGACCATGTATGATTTGAGAATGTAAGGATAAGAATGATGTTTAAAGTTACTAATTTCATTTATACTAAATAAAAGATGCTTAATATAACAACTTTCATCCATGAATTATTAACAAATTTAGAAATTATGATAAATATATGTTTATTTGATGACCAGTGTATTAGGAGAAAACTATTTAAATTTTGTAAATAATTATTAAAATGTAGTAATTAGGGTGGTCGGGTCTGAAAGGAACAGTTAGGAGAAGAAATTAAAAAGAACATCAAACCATAATAAATAATAATAATAATACAATCAAAGGGACAAGTTTGTCCTTCCTGGTGTAGGTTTATAATCTCTGGTCATTGTCAAACAATAGATTCCATATGCAATTCGTTGGAGTCGTGACAAAGCTTTTGAATTTATTGCCTCTCCTCTCTGTTTATCCTTCCAGGTAAATTCGGTTGGTCATTGATTATGCTTTTCTTTTTTGTTTCTCTTGTCAAACGTTATCTTCTTTCTAATTTTTGTTTTCTAAACTGTTGTGGGTTGTTTCTGTATTTGATATTTCCCAGCATTTTTTTTTTTGTCTATCTGCCTTTATAGCGGATTAAGATTTTGTTATGCAAATATGAAGATATGCGAAAGGGAAACTTTGATGCAGTATGCATGCAGAATTTTGATACTTTTTTTTACTGTTTTCTTGGTAGATCAATAGTTTGATTTTATCCCTCTAATTTGCATTGATCTTTAACCCAACGCTTCATTTACATGAATTAAGGAAATGAAAAGTCTTTGGAATGATCTCACTTTTATTAGTCCAGCCTTAATTTCTGGTATGAAATTTGGGTCATAGTTCTGAGGGTAAAAATAGAACTATCTAGAGGCATTAGGAAGAAATATGACGGATGAGAGATGATTAATATTTTTCTCTCAAAATTAGTGGTAATAGTTTAAGAATATTGTTCCTCCTTGCCATAGCAATCTTACTTTACGTTTACTTGTTATGTTGTAATGATATTGCAGAAACAGCAGGATGATGAGTGGGACTTCTGAAAAGAAACTTGTGAGAATTGACGTTACTTCTGATACTGTGTGCCCATGGTGCTTTGTTGGCAAAAAGAATTTAGATAGGGCATTAGCTGCCTCCAATGATAAATACTACTTCGAGGTCCACACTCTCTTCTTGTTTGTGCATGTGCATTGAAACCAAATATGTCTGCCTTTTTCATGTGTTAATTTGCTGTTTAACTGAATTTAAGGTAACATGGCATCCGTTTCAACTTGATCCTAATGCTCCTAAAGAAGGCATTGACAAAAGGGAGTATTATAGAAGAAAGTTTGGTTCCCAATCAGAACGGATGGAAGCTCGGATGTCAGAGGTTTATATCTGTTGATCACTCTGTTATCATTGGTCTGTGTTGTCTATTTTTCATCCCAACGGAGAAGTTTGGTACTTGGCAGGTGTTCAAGAATGTTGGTCTGGAGTATTGTATGTCTGGACTCACGTAAGATAGATAGTGGTTTTACATTTCATTAATGGACAAGCATCTAGAAATCACTTTAAAAATGGAGTTTTCTGAAGTTTGCCTAAGTTATGTTCAACAAACATGGTTTTGGCAGGGGAAACACTATTGACAGCCACAGACTTATATATTTTGCAAGACAACAGGGTCCCGAGAAGCAACATCTTCTAGTTGAAGAACTTGCCATTGGCTATTTCACACAGGGAAAATACATTGGTGACCAGTAAGTGTTATCTGTTTTGTTTGCTCAATTAATGCCACTTCATGTATGTTCTTTTAAGCCCTTCCAAGGACAAATTCTACATACTCCATTGAAGACATGTCCATCGGAATGGGTTTTAGTAGAGCTGAATTGTTTCTCTTTCTGGTATATCAATGACTCTTAATACTCACAAGACAAGCGATTTATATATATATATATATATATATATATATATATATATATATATATATTTTTTTTTTTTTTTTCTTTGAGGTTGAATATCTCATTTCTTCCATGGATGTGCATTCAAAAATTAACAGTACTCTTTAAAGTGAAATTAAATGTTCAGCATGAAACAAATGCGATGATGGGTGGTCTTTTGTGGTAGGATATAGCAGCATCGCTGGACATTTAAACTAAATTGTCTTCAAATCTAGTTCCTTAGATGCCAACAATGTTAGGATTGCAATTAGCATTGCATTAGCTCTACTACTTTATTAAAAAAAAGTTCCTATGACGCAGTAATTATCATTTTCAATTTGGATGCAGTGAGTTTCTTCTTGAATCTGCTGCAAAGGTTGGTATAAAAGGAGCAGAAGAGTTTCTTAAGGATCCCAACAATGGACTGAAGGAGGTAATACACATATAAAAGCACACTTATTTATGCTATTTTCAAATTCAAATTATTACTAGGATATGCATTATTGGATTTAATATTTGAGTTATTAGGCATTGCAAGTTATAACTTCAAAATGCTAAATTCGTTTCCTTCTTTTTGGTGTTAACGTCAAACTGGCAGTGTTATATTTTCAGTCTGTGTTTAGTTTTCAGTTAACCTGTGTAGAGTCATTACCATTTAAACGGATAACCATACAGAACCTTAGTTCTTAGGCAGACACGAAATGGCATAAATGATAATCTTACTTTACAACAACTACAACAAAACCTGATTTTTACTTGGTGAGATCGACTAATGCTGCTCTTGCTTTCCATGACTCTATTTACCTAGGTTGAGGAGGAGCTTAACACGATTTCTCGAAACATTTCAGGGGTTCCATATTATGTTGTAGGTGTTGTGTACAGTGTTAAATTCCAGTCTGTTTTTTTTTTACAGTTTCATAAAGATTAAAAAAAAACAAAGTTATTCACTTATTTATCATTTGGCAGATTAATGGAAAACACAAGTTGAGTGGTGGACAAATCCCTGAAGTCTTCTTGAAAGCTTTCCAAGTTGCTACAGCTTGACTTTCAGCTCTTAGCAGTTTCTATTATACTATAAGGATGAAACCTTGGAAATGACAAGTTGGTCTTCAGAGTTTTATAGCACTCTATCATATGTGAAGCTTCTATTGACATGCAAGAGAATGTTTATGTTTTATAATAATGTGTATATAGTGTGTATGTGCCCGTGTTTATCGGATGCAGCCATAATAAATTCAATGTCTTTGCTATTTATCTGGCATTGCTATCCATCCATTTATTGTCCTGCAATTTTAAATTTTGCACCCTGTGAGAAATCCATTTATTGATTTGGTTGGCAAAAAATTGTAATTTCCCTTCCGTTAGCACCGTTTTGGCGAGAGAAAGATGTCAAAGTAATAACTTTTTATTAGCCTTTTGTTTAAATCACAGCTTAGGGATAGTATTTTGGCTTTGTAATCCTCCATTAATTCAAGCTTATATCTTTACAACCAATAACTTCAGGTTTTGGCCTTTTTCATATTTCTTGTAAACCGAAAACATTGATGAGCAACGACTTAAGGACCTCTCATCCTTCTGCTATTGACGCTGCAACCACAGTGTTGACAGATTCATGTTTTCATTTACACTTTCACTTCAGCACACATCAAGTTGCTGTAAGCTTTTTGAAATACCACATTCACACAGTTGCATCGGAAAACAGGTCAAATCAGCGCTCAGCTTAAAAAGTGGTTTAAGCCGAACCAAATCATACGAACTTTATTTAAATTAAAAGAAAATCAGAGTACACCGAACCTGTAGAAATTATAATGTGTACAATGAGTTGAGGCACAGTTATTATAAAACTATTTAATGAACATTTTCAAAAATTTGGTTTTGCATATCTCGTTTAATTTTAAAAATTAGCAATATTCCAAGGAACTAAGCATATTTTCCGATGTGCAATTTGGATTAATTCTCTTCTTTCTACGGCTCATCAGTTGCATAAACAAATTTAGGAAAAGAGGTTCAAAAACTGAACTTATGGAGTAAACTCATAACAAACAATATAAACGAAAACTCAAAAAAAAAAAAAAAACAGAGAGGTAATCATTCTATTACAAGGCAAACTGTTGAAACCATTACAAAGTTCCCATCTAAAATGAAATTTTCTTTTAATCTTCGCAGTTTTGGCGAGGGCCAAAGTATAAATATAGAAACAACTTGGATGAGATTGAACTTACATTGATGGTTAATAAAAGTTATTTACTAACTATACACGATAAGCACTTAATCTGAAGTATTCACAATGTCTATGCTTGTATTTTTCCTTTCCTCTGATGTTGGTATTATCCACGACATAAACCTTTAGTCAAGATTAAGTCGTTTCATCGAATACCATCTCCTACACCAAAAATATAAATAAGTAACTATCACGATTCAGTACACCCCAACTTCTAGTGCAGATTTTAGCCTACAAATCTTGAATGCACATATTGTCAAATGCACAAATTATTATCCATGTGCTAGCAGTCCAGTCATGCTGAATTCATATATTATATTAGATCAATATTAAAATAGCATAATCATAAAAGGTTGTGTGAAAAAAGAAATATGATTAGAATCAAGCTGAAACGGACAGACAAGTAAATTGACATACAAGTGATATTTCACATGTAAACAATATTAATGCATGCCAGGTGGAAGTCTATGTCAGCGAAGTTAAAATAATAATTATCATGCCCAAGCATGTCTGCATTTCGATCACCTGCTATTATATATAAACTTTTAGAATTATATAAAATCACATATTGATTAATAAATAGACCATGCCATTAAGTTTGTAGTAACAAGTAACAGAGTTAATAACCAAGGGTCACAGAATAAACCTAATATTTCTGTGATCAAAAGCTATAGTTTCTAAAAAGATACAATGCATCAGAAAATAAGTTCCATAAGACATTGAATGATGATCATAATAACTAGTTACTGTAGAAGAAAAACTGAAATATGCCTGTTATGTATCCAAAACGGCCTTTTTTTTATATAAATATGGCTTTGGCCTTTAATTTCAATTCAGTTCAGTTTTTCTTACAACATTTTTTGTACCTACAATCCTCATGTCATAAAGTCATACTAAATTCATCCCAAATGGAAATTCCATCTCACTATCAAAAAGTGCTTATCTAGCCCTTTAAATGGAAATATTACAAAATGGCACATTCTCTGTCCAACATCACAATTATGTAGCAAAAGCATACACATTTTTTATGATTTTTGGCTAGAAATATGCTAAGAACTCTCTTTGTAACACACTCTCGTATTGACTAAAATTTATTCAAAACTACAAATTTAGGAGAGAGATTCAGTGATTTCCAATAAATTTCACCAACGAAAGAGACTGCTTTCAAAGGAATGCCTTCCTAGCATTACCATATGCGGAAATTTCACAAGCCATTTCCCTCCTCACAAACAACAATACTCTTTTCCCCCGTTCTGAGATAAATGAACAAGAAATTTCAACGGATTTAATAAGCCGCTCACCCAAATCAAGAACAGGGTCGACAAACTGCCTAAAAAATCACGGAGCAGTGCTTTCTGTTGGACATAGAGACTTAACAACTGGAATCGAATGACTAACATTCGTAAGTCCTGGGACAAGATTGAACAGAGTAAAACCTATGACTTTTGTTTTTATTAATCATACATTTTATTTATTTATTTATTTATCATACATTTTATTTATTTATTTATTTATTTATCATTTCATCACGCACTGCACAAATACTAACCTAGTATTCTTAACAAGAATCTTGGTATTTGGTAGCCTGATGTTTGCCAAGCTACCATGCCAATTAGTTTGAATCCTAAACTTTTGCCCTTCAGCAATATGTTGGCACACAAGCTCATTTGAACGAGAAGAACTGGACCTATTCAACAGTTTGTTCTGGAACTGGATGGTTAAAAACATTTTGCACTCTGGACACCATACAGTGTACATAACTAACCAGAGACATCGTCAATTTGCTGGTTTCTGGTTGAACTGACTAATTCAGCCTGGTTCTTAACCTACTAATTTTATGTGTTCCATATTGTAATTTCTAATGAAGAGGGATATTTCAGTAAGAAATAATTCAGAAAATACCAAGTAAAACATTACCTTCCCACAAACAGGACAATTGTCACTTCTTTCCATCCACTCGTAAATGCAACCAAGATGAAAATGATGAGAGCATTTTGTCAATATCTTTGGATTCTCTTCAGTGTATTCTGCAAGCAAAAATAATTGAAACAAATGTAAGAATATGATAAAGTTGCTATTGCCAATATAGTGTCCATCCTGGTGTTAACAAGTACAACCTTTTCCCTGTAACAAGTATCATATACGTTTTTACAAGCACAAGTATTCATCAAAATTTAAGGATTGGCCTCCAACATTCCTGAGCTCAAATATAAAGTTCCATTCTAAATTCTAAGTCAATGCCAATCAATATTAACGGACTATGTTTTTCTACATTCCATATCACCTTATGAAATGGCATATAGAAACCATTGTATGAAGCATAATTATTTTCTTTAATTATTCAAAACATGAAGCTTTGATTTTTTGTTCCCTCTTCACAATTTACAGGACAGAAGGCACACCTGACAGTCTCAATATCATTTGCAACAAGGAAATCAAATAAAATATAATATCCGAGTAAAACTATACAAATTTACAAATCACGACAAGTAAACCCCTACTTGCCCTCCCTGTTTTGAGCACATAGTTGAAAGCTGGATTTTAGAATATTTTAGTGGTTTCATTATATTTTATATCAGAAACCGTGTAGTTTGATTCAAGACTAAACCTATCCTTCTTTCATGCATGTATTGGAGAGTGGAGACCAAAAAACATGATTAATGCCAATATCTTCCCCGTTTTGTCACTAAGATCTCCAGTGGCATTTCCTCATTTACAGATAAACCCTTCCCTACATCACAATCCTCAGTTGGTCAGTTTTGTTCATATCCTAAAAAATTCAGAGAGGCTACAGCCCTCAATTCTTATCAGCATTTACATCATTCAATGTAGTTCTTTCTCTGTTTTTCGTGTTGTGGGGAGATAGTTTCACATGATGCGTTTGTAATATTTTCAAAGAGCTCGCATTGTGTTTTCCTATATTTCAAAGAGGTTTCTTTTTAAAAGTTTTAATTTCAGAGTTTGGTGGCCACAACTTTTGATGAACCATGGTACAGCAGTAAAGATAGCTCCTTCTGACACAGACACATGAAAGTTACAAGTTCAAATTCTGGTTATAGCCTATACAGTAGTAAGGTTGTGAACATCTACCTTTCCAAACCCTCAATAACCAGGAATCTCATGCATTGAGCTGCACCTTTTGCTTCCTTGACTTTAGTGGTAACTGACTAATGAAATTATCTGAAGACTGAATTTTAACATTCATTATTATTATTATTATTATTATTATTATTTCTTTGGTATGTTTTCATTTTTTAGCATTTTATCAATGAGTAGAACAAATCATTTAACTTGTATCCATAGTCTTCAATCAAACAGCTATCCAACTATAGCAACCCTAAATTGAACATTTTGCTGCTATCAGGATTTTGCTACAGACCAATATTTCATGCAAAATTGAGCCCCAGCATCGTGTGATCTTCTGATGAAAATTTGAGTACAAATAAAAATCATACCTTCAAGACACGTTGGACAGACATCCTCCACTTCCGACGATGAATAGACAACCCCAGCTCCAGTCATAAGTTTTGCTGATGAAAGTCTCACAGAGGACTTACGATATTCCTTTGATCCATCTTCACTGGTATCATTCCATTTACCACCCAAACTTAAAGATTCTGATTCAGCATCTACATCACCTCTTAGAGGTTCGGACTCTTCATTCAAATGACTTGAACCCTTCTCACGTCTTGACACTAATCCATCTCGCTGTGAACGGAAAAACCTGGGGTCTGAATCATAAGGCAAGGGCCTTGGAGGAGAGCGGTACATGTCAGATAGAGAATTATCAAGTGAAGCTGTAGAAGTCATAGATGCTGTGCCCTGTAAAGATGAAGGAATTGCATGCGCTTCCCCTCTACGGAATATTGATGCATACTGAAATTTGAGGTGGATTGGAAAGAGTTTTAGCATATACGGAGTACAGTTCTCGTTATTATAAATGGATCTAAGACTAAAATACTGTCCACCAAATATTAATGTACTTATCAATCAATAGAATTGAATTAATAGCACCAAATTCCTTATATTAACAGATGCAGCAAAGCTTTCCTAAACAAAATTACAGGTGATTACAACTTTTTATTAATTAATTTTTCATGGCCTTCTCACAAGCAAGTTAGCACCAGGGCTTCATGAAAATTATCCCTTACAAATCTAATATCAAAATCATAAGCCAACAAGTAAACTCAATTTACGTTCCTAAATCCAAGAGATGGGTTAACTCATTTTAAAGTAAGCTTGTGTAAATAAATAAATAAATAACTCGCTCAAACAAGTGCAAAATCACGATTTTAGTGGCAGTTCTGCAAATTCCGTTGGGCAATAGTTGCCCAAAACAATGCTGGGTGTGAGCATTTTTGGGTTGTGATTTATTAAAAACAGAGAACTAGGGTACTCCACTATTCTCTCGCAATTTGGGTCTGAAATTTATGGTTCTCTCTCATCTCCTCTCATCTGTTCATCTATCATGCAATCAGACCTGTATCTGAGCCAGTGGCATTCTTTCTCTCTTCCAACCGGACCAGGCCTGCCTCTTTTCTGTATAAGAACACTCACCAACAAGGTATTTTCATTAACTGACCCATGCATAAGAACAACCAAAATAAATTTCATGTATTTATAAACTGATTCGAAATTTGGGACTTGGGAGTACATCAAATACACTGGTTTTGTTCCTTTAGTTTCTTAGTGCAATGTATTGGGGTATGTAGTTTTCTATTTTGTTTTAGGGCAAATTACATTGACCACCCCTGAGGTTTTGTGAAATTACACTAACATCTCTAATTTTTTTTAATACTTACAGTGATCTCCCTCGTATAGGTACATGTTATAATGCTTTTCAAAAGCTTGAGGAGGTTAGCGCAATGTAAAAAAAAAGTATCTGTATAATATTTATCAGACAATTAAAGGAGGGAAGATTAGGGATAGGAAAAAAGGGTGTTTGTGTAATTTTCCAAACCTCAAGAGTAATTAGAATAATTTTCTCTTTATTTTATAAGGGAATTGAAATGTTAAATTATTATATTATATTATTTGTTGGCATTTTAATAACTTTTGTATATTAAGTAAACTATTGAAAGTTTACTTTACATGTCAAATTTTCAGAGCTTCCATGAGTTTATGCAAACTCTCAATTTTGACAACCTTACAATATTTACTTTAGACCAGAAGTTTAGAAAAAATGCATATATGAAATACATCACAATTTATAATGTTTTGGATGATTGGGAAATCTAGTTCAATACTAAAAGGTTTTTCAAAATATTAATTAAAATGACAGCAATCTCAACATATGACTTCAATTATGAGTATTTTTCACATTATATAGTTCTGAGCAACAGAACAATAAAGAGGAAGCATGTATACATAATAATAACACAAAACAACAGAAGCCCCTACAAATGTAAAAGGTATGTTTGCCACTTCACACGTAGGGAATTCTCAGAACAGATAGTGCATCAAGACATGACCATGGAGAAAGACCTCTTGGTTACCATAGCAGGTGTCAGAATATGAAGAAGGCAAAAATTCAGCCATATAGACAGGCCACTATTGCCCATGGCAATGCTATAACAAGCCTCCCTTCACAAATTTCCTATGGTGAAGGGTTAAAAAAACACCAAGTTGTAAAGTTATGGAGGCACAATAACGGTTGTTTAGCATTAAGCAATACTTCAAAATCAAACTACAGACAGAACACGCAAGACAGGGTCCAAAAGTGAATCAAAATAAAACAAGGGAATGGAACACGACAGGGTGTTAGGAGTTAGAAACATACCACAGTCAAAACGTTCTGTAGGAAGCAACTGAGACACATACAGTTCCTATATACAGGACTATTTGGATTCACATAATCTTCAAAATCATCAACATTAAAACAGCAACAAACTGATCCCATTGTTTCAGCTTCAATATCCCTCTCTCTTTCAATGTAAAAAAATTTCACTACTCAACTCAAAGATCATCAAAACATTGATGCTGCTACACGTAAAAGAGTCCCCAACAGCACTAAACAAGACTAATGACTATCCTTCCATTAATAAATAAAGGAGAGAGGATTCTAAGCTCGCAGAAGTACAATTGCCTCCGCAAACCAGTACCCTCCCTCTTCTGTTCAGATGATCTGTTATATGGATGAGCAAGCTCTGATTCTCTTGATCACCTGAAAGACACATCGAAATTGCATAAATATCATTGAAACCAAAACCATTTGAGAAGGGCAAAGTACAAGCTTCTAGTCATGCAATTGGAAAATAAAAATAACAGATTTTTCTATAAGCCTGAATTGAACAATACAATTCAACTAATGTTGATGCTCCAAATCCAAAGCATCACACACACAAAACATCATTGAAAAAATACGTACAATAAAACTAAACACCAAAAAAGTGTACTGCAACTATGAGTGCTTCAAGGAAAAGCTATAATCTATTTGCAATATTCCTTCAATTTTCGGCAAAAATGATTGGTTACTTCACTGGTAACCGGTTAGTCGTGCTAATACATCAACTAGCAGAAGGATCAACTTCCGTTTCAGTTGAAATATCACAATCACTGATTTCTCAATTTAGAAAAATAACCTACACACAAAGAAGCAAACCACGCCCTCCATCCTAGAAATTGAAAAGTCAACAAGATAAAAACACAACAATCACATGCATCAATTGTCAAAGGAACCACCGGAGTCCCCCGCACAAGAAGAAAAAAAATCAACCTAAAAAAACACCCAAGTTGACAATCCCATAGAAGAAAAACTGAAAAAAGAAATACCCATTTGCGATTCTCAAATAAGAAGGAAATCAAACTATCAAAAACCAAAAAGGGCATGCGAGGAAAAGGACAAGGGTTAAATTTCTGAAAACGAAAACAAAAATAAAACACCTGAGAGAATTTTGAATGAAATTGTTATTGGGGGCAGAGAATAAGAGTGCGATACAGATAAAGCTATAGAAGATGGAAATTTTTGTCAAGCTGGAAATCTAGTTCCATAAAAGGGGGGTTTTGGAGTTTTGGGAAAAATTGCCAGAACGAATCACCAGATGAGTTCTTGCTTTCTCTCTGCTTCTCTCTCTTCTAATGTCCCATCATTGTTTCAGTGGGTGAGTGGGTAGAGGAATCTATAACCCTTCAAAACTTTTCCAAAAGTCTAACATGAAACACAAAGTAGTGATTCACCGACAAACCGCCAGTTATAACCGTCAGATACCATAATCAAAAATTCAATGGCTGGGATTAGTGTTAGTCAAAATATATTGAATTTACTTTTGTTCAAACCCTGGAATGTTTATTTAATCTTTACGTTTTAGTGCATCATGTTTGGATGTTTGTAAATGTTTCTGTCAAAAGCTTAGGTGGAAGATCTGCCTTTTATTTAGGCATTGAATGCTGGAAATATCACTATCTTATATATCATTATTTTTTTATAAGCCAAATAATATTATTAATTCATCCATTTCAATTTTTATTCAATGTTTGCATATGTTGGATGCAATAATTTGTGATTGATTTTAAAATAAATATTGAATATGTCTTTTTTTGTAAAATAAAAAATAAAAACTACATATTATGGACAGTGACTCTTTCGTTTATGATTAAAATAAAATATTTGTAGCATATTCATTGAGACACGTTGCATATCTGATGTTCTTATACTCCATGTATAAACACGGCAATGTGGTATATAGTTGTACCTTATAAAGGGAAAATATATACATAAAGATATAATTATTAACTAATATTAAATTTTAATAAAATTATTAAAGATGTAATGATTTATATAAATACTACTGATTTATTAGATTATTTTCATGATAAATTTATTAACTTTAAAATAATTATTTTTGGAATCATGTTTCACGTAATTACTTACTGGTTAAGAATGTAAAGTTATTGAATGAATAGTATTAAATACTCGTGAAATTATTCAAACTCCAAATAATTTTTTGTACTTTTGTGATAATTTATTTTATTGTTTAAAAAGCATTATTCTAATCATTATTATATATTTGTCTCTTTAATTGTTTAAAATATTACACAGTATAATCTTCTAAAGAAATATTCTTGTAAATGCTAAAAAAAACATAACTTTACAAAACATCATAATAATTAGTTTAATTTACTCGAAATTTTATATTGACAGGGTGTGAAAATTAACCTATTATTATAAATTGTTGATAACAATGGTTTTCTATACAGAAAACATGGGTAGCATATGATTCTTTATTTTTGTCATTTATGTATTTTGAGTAAAAATTACATATTCTTCTTTTCATAAAAGTCATTGTTCTGTAAATTATCACCATAAAAATATGATATTCAATAATTATGTTATTTTTAAACAAATATATTAAACAAGACAAAAATATACTGTTATATGAGATAACATAAAAACTCGTGTAAATCAGTAAAACCTACTTATAATTTTACAAAACAAACTATTTTAACAAATATCAAGCTTGATATAGTCATAAAGTTCTCAAACTAAATAAATTATTCCTTACAACTCATTCTACACTTATAATACTATTTTGAAAAATGTTCAAGATTTTAAATTATAACATATAATTCTTAGTTAAATAGTATTTTCATCATGTCCTATAATTAGAGGATTTTTATAAAGAATTCACCATCAACAAAATATCACTTTTCTTGACATACTTCATACCAACTTTGAACCACAGTTATTTCTATAACAAACATGATTCCCACCAAACTCACTTTCAAGTCAATATACCAATATATGAAAAGAAAAGAAAAACTCGATTATATATATAATTTAGCACAACTAACAACATCATAACTTCCAAAATAATAACTAAAAAATATTAAAAAATAAACTTTAAATATAATTTAACTTTATAAACTGAATTGTAAAATTTGTACTTGTAAATTAATTTTATTTTTAGTTATAGTAAAACTTTTAACACATCTCTTTTGTATCAAGACAAATACATCTTGAAAGTAAAATCCGATAATAAATAAAATAATAAATTCAACAATCAATAAACTTTCTTAAAATAGACTTTAACTTCTAACTTTGATAATAAGTTACGAATTGAATTTAAGTCTATTTTAAACACTTAACATAATAATATTTTTATTTAAATTTAATTGAAAATACTCAAATCAATGAAATGATTATAATTAAATAATGCTAAGAATTACTTCCATCCTTAATTGAAAGCACTTATAATTAATTCATATTTTAGAAAAATTGAATAATTTAGTTAGTACTACAATCTGTCCATTATTGTAATTAACATTTCCATACTGATCTTTAAATAATTAATGAAAAAAATAATAGCAGTAGTAGAATTTTGATCTTTAAAACTAAATTTTTTAATATCATAAATACCAATTCATAATATTTATTATTTATAAATTAAAATAATTGAAAAATTGTATGAAAATATTTAATCAAATAACAACTAAAAGAATGCTATAAAAAAATAAAAACTCTGAAGAATAACTTATAAACTAGAGAAAAAAATTTATAATATTTTATTTTCTATGCTGTAGAGAGGGAAGAGGAACATAATCTGCACTCATACAAGAATACATGTTTAAAGCAATTATTTTGTGCTTCACTTTACCTTTTCAAAAAGTAAAAGAAAACACACATACCTTATTTTGACAGTCACCACCTTCGATGACGAAACAACAAAAGCTGTCCATATTTTTCATTTGATGTTAATCATGTTGGGTAAAAACAAAGTTTCCCTTAAGAAAAAAATAAGAGATGAACATAGGTTTATATACATATAAAATACCTTCATTGATAAGAGGTCTTTTGGAATGGTACCAAAAGCAAATCCGTGAGGGTTTGGTCCAAAGCGGACAATATCTTATCAATGTGAAGACTTATGTGTCTGTGTGAGTGTTGAACCCCTCCCAACAATGGTATCAGATCCCATGGTTCAGGTCTGGTGACCGGGCTCAGACGAGTACGTCCCTCCATGATCGGGTGAAGTCCTGGAAGGTGGGCCAGTAGCCCAATGTTTGACCATGGATTGTGAGAGAGAAGTGTTGACCATGGTGTACTCGAGGATAAGAAAGAAGACTTCTGCTGTAGAGGAGGTGGTCCTTTGTTTGAGAGAAGGATGTTGGGTACAAACAAAGTCCCACATCAGAAAAAATAAGAGATGAACATGAATTTATATACACATAAAATACCTCCATTAATAAAAAGCTTTTTGGAGTGGTACCAAAAACAAATCCGTGAGGGCTTGACCCAAAGCGGACAATATCTTATCAATGTGACTTATGTGTCTGTCTCAGTGATGAACCCCTCCCTACAAATCAATATATTAATTTTTTTATCAAAACTAACAAAAAAATATATCACAGTAGGATGCAGATGAACAACCAACAATGGAAGTTAAGCACGCTCTGTATGACAAAAACCAGCTACATCTTACGACCATAATTGTAAACGAGTATCACAGTTCTTCTGTAAGAAGGCAAGGAGGGATTGCAAAAACTATGGTAAGGATTTCAAGGAAGTCTTTTGGCATAACATGAATCATGACATTAAACGCTATGTTCAACCATACCTAAAATTAGAGTGGTAAAATCGACTAATTCAACTTGTTTAAGTCTAACCCGATATTAGTCTATCAAAAATAATTCAGATTAGATTTACTTACCAATTGAAAACGGATTAAACTTTATAACATTGACAGGCCGTTGAGTTGGTGAACTAGCCTATCGGCTTCTTTCTCTTCTTTTTGGATTGAAAAGGACTAAAATGAGTGATATTTCAGATTATTTTGGATTTTGATCGAGAGTTGTATCAAACTTTAGTTAATATGAAGTGTAGTGATACAAATCAATCTTTTTTTTAACGAAGTTAGGTTGTCAGGTTGGCCTCATTCATCCGAGGAATTGGCCTGTCAGACTATCGACGAGCAAAGTTGATTTGGATTTTTGAATTGAAAACGTTGTTCTCTTTTGGACGAATTAGCCCGTCAAAAACTTTTTTCTATTCCTACAAGAGTAGGTAGGTTCATGCAAAGTCATAGACCAAGCTTTCACAGGCAAATAACAAATTTTCAAACTGAAGGCACTACCCTCTGTATGAGTATAATTTATCACCCTCAAAAGATGAGCAATTTGAAGCAATTAACAAACTTTTAGAAATTTACTGGAGGAGTTTTACAGTAGACAATCCAAGGGAGAGTAAATTTCTTTCTTTGTGCATAATATTGTTATGGTTCCCCGATTAGTACTGACATGACACTCTTAACATTGTTTATCATATAAATGAACAAGAAAAAAGTCTATAACTAATAAAAAAAAAACAAGAAAATTACGCAACTGTCTACGAATAAGATATGGGGAAGTTTTCTTATATAGGTAATAGATTCAAGCCAGTTATAACTAATAATTCATACGTTTAGGGTTTTGCTAATGTACTTTTCTCTCAAATTCTATTCCAATCTTCTTGTCACGCTAACCTTTCTTTAGACATTCAAGAAGGTTGATGGTCGAGACACTTAAGTTATCTTTTTTCTATTTCAGTTATTGTGTGCTTCACTTTATCTTTTCAGACAGGAAAAGAAAACACACCTTCAATGGTTGAAGATCAAAAGCAGTCCATATTCATTATTTGATGTTGATCAACAAATTAAAGTATTGATCGAAATTAGTAAGGATATAGTGTCTAGCAAAAAGCTTCAAAATATAACCATTGGTGTATAATAGACACTCAGTTCAATATCTGTGGCAAGAAAGGTAATAATGTTTCTGAAATGTTTTGGTGAGTCAAGTTCATCCGGAAGACAATATCCAACAGTAATAGAAGAGTTGTGTCGTCATTTTTCTCTTGCGGATATTCAGAAATCAACCAACAATTTTGATCATAAAAGACTAATTGGACGAGGAGCGTGGGTTAAAGTTTACGAAGGTTGTCTCCAGCATATTGACGGTTCTGATTACGCTGTCACAGTGAGGCGATTTAAGGAGGAGGACAGTGAAATATTCAAAAGAGAAGTAGAGTTACTGTGTCAGATTCATCACCCAAATGTGTGTCTATTGTAGGATTTTGCAACCACAAAAAAGAGAAGATCACTGTGCACGAATACATGTCCAATAGATCTCTAATTTCCTACCTGGGAGATGAGGTTAGGGAAGCACTGCCATGGAAAAAAAGGATAGAGATTTGCATAGGAGCAGCGCGTGGACTACACTACCTTCATGCCGGACTCAAGCGCACTATTGTTCACCGCAACATCAATTCTGCCAGCATTCTTTTAGATGACAACATGCACCCAAAACTCTCAGGTTTCAGCCTTAGTTTAATGGGAGCTCATTTCAAAGAAAAGTCAAAACCAATACAAACGGATCTTATAGGTAATTGTTCTTTAAGTATGTTATTGTAACTTAATACATCTTATAATTATTTGCTGCTACAGAATAATTACTTACTCACTGCAACGAATTCTTGTCAATTAAATTGAACAAAGCTGATGATGCTTTCACATTTAGGTCGTCCTGGCCGCTTACCTCTGGAGTACGTAAGGGACGGTACTGTCACACATAAATGTGATATTTACGCATTTGGTGTTGTTCTGCTACAAATTGTAAGGGGAACAAGAATTTTTCCAATACTAAAAGAACTTATGGGGACGTCTGTTGAGGAGAATATTGATCCGAAAATCAAAGGAAAGTTTGCTCCAGAGTGTTGGCAAGTGTTTATAGACATAGCCTTGAGATGCATAAAGGATGATCGTGACGAACGACAAGAAATGGGTGAAGTGGAGGTGCAACTTGAGCTTGCTCTGTTGTTGCAGGAACAAGCAGATATCACAAACATCAATAGTTGTTATACCTTATCGTCCAAAACCATTATGGACCCAAAATCAGAGCGGAGGTGGGGATTTGAAGCTGTACCTACTGAGCTTTTGAAGTAGTCAAGTTTAATAAGATATATCTAGCTTTGTTCTTGGCAGTTTGATGGATGTGATTCTATATGAAGTTGTATTTGTAGCCGAGCGTAATGCATTTATAACATACCTAAGAGGTTCGATGGATTGATGAGTGTGATTCAAACAATAAAATTGACCCAAAGTTTTGAAATATAGGGTTGGAGTTTAGAATTTGGAGCCAGTTCAAACAAGAAAATAGGAATTAAAAATATAAGAATGAAAACTTTTATAAAGAAAGATGTTACGAACAAAGTTTGATAAGTCTAATAATGATCTCTTCAAGAATAGGTGAATTCTTAATAAAATTGCAAGATTTAGGAAAGAAGCCTAAGTTACAAGTACTCTCATCCTACTTCAAACAATTTGGCCAATTTGGTCAAGCAGTCTCCATTGATATTATTAATCGTTGACACGTGTTCGAATTTTGAATCACCTATAAAGATTCTCTCACATTCAAGCTATTAAGAGATTTTTGAGTGAGTATAATATATGAATATAAGTGATTATGAAATAAGATATTTGATGACATATATTTATAGCTTTCTTAGACCTATATATTAATAACTAATACATATGATTAATGAATTCTGTTGTTTTAAATGGTTCTGTTTATATTAAGAATAATAATATATACCTCTCAGAAATATTATATTTCTCCTATTTTAGATTTGTTAATATATCATTAAGATCTCACACTTGAATTCATATGCTTATTAAGCCGTCTTAATCAATTGGATAATAATATTCTAAATATAAGTCGGGTAGATATATCATCTGATGATAATAATAATAATAATAATAAATTATTGGTCAATTCTATGAATAAGAAGTAACTTTCTTGTTTTTGTTTTTCTTTATCATCAAAAAGTATATAAATAATGGAACACTTGGAATGTTCTAACCTTTTTACATAAAAAAAATTACATAATTTTTTTTGTCTTAAAAAACCAACAAATTTTCTAAAATGATTTAAATATGTAAATCCTAATCGATTGTAACTACTATAGGAAACTCAACTAAGCAACCTTATATCTTTATATTCTAATATCAGATGGAATCGTTCCTTCTCTATTTTGGGTCACTAGCTTATGACATTCAGACTTCTTTTCACCTTCTTTGCTTTTGAACCACGAACCAAACTGTTTGTCAGAATTAGTTACCATATGCATTTTCCTTACTCCTACATCTTTGCACCTCGTAGAATGCTTTTGATATAGTTTCATCATCAATAGACCAGTGCAACCCCACTACACCTGCATATAATTTATATGTTTGCATGAAAAACATAGAAAGTAAGAAAATTTTAAAAAGATACCCCTAACATTCACTCCTGAATCTTATGGCAACTAACTTACTTATATATCCTTCCTGTCATTTTCGCTATTTCTGACTAATTTTGATATTTGGGTTCAAATAGTATATATGAAAGGTATTATTACAGTATATATATATATATATATATATATATATATATATATATATATATATATATATATATGAATTTTCAAATTATAGTATTGTTTCGGGGAATTTGGTCTGAGGGTTGGTTGATCTTTCTTCTCTACTCTCTTTCTATCGTTTTAATCTTTTCTGAGAACACAATCCTCCGGGTGGTTAACCTGCAAAAGACACTCTGACGCTCAAGTCAGATATGTTTATCAAGAGGTATATATTTTATTAGGATATATCAAGGTTGTTTTACCGTGAATAATATATTTATAAGGCATTGCGGTAGTCAAGCACATTAATTAATCATTAAACAAGACAATTAAATTCAATAATATATGTTAATTGTCCATTAATACCATATTCTCATACAATATGACATGTCAATAACTCATAAATAGCATATATTCGCATTTAATATGACCATTAAACATATTAATTGACTATTAATGATATTTACCTTTCCTGACTAGTGTGTCTGACCGTCGTTCGGTTGCCCGTTTTGGCCCCAAATTTTCCTTAGTCGATCGGTCATCGGGGTATAGTACATTAAGCCCCCAAGCCCCGAGCAGCTGTTTTGCAGGTGCGAAGGGGTTTAAATATGTTGGACGGGAATGAGAGATCAAAGGAGCGTCCCCCACTGCTCGGTTTTTGCCTTCAACTTTCTGGTTGAAGAGAGGGATTTACCTCTCGATTTTTTCTTCGAGAGGGATTTACCTCTCGGCGGAGAGGGATTTACCTCTTGGTTTTTTCTTCGAAAGGGATTTACTTTTCGGCCAAGAGGGATTTATCGTTCGGTCTTTGTCTTCAACCTTCTGGTTGACGAGAGAGATCGGTCTTTGTCTTCAACCTTCTGGTTGACGAGAGAGATTTACCTCTCCGTTTTTTCTTCAACGAGAGGGATTTACCTTCGGCCGAGAGGGGTTTACCGTTTTTTTCATTAACATTCGACGAGAGGGATTTACCTCACTCTTCCACATCAACAAGAGGGATTTACCTCTCGGCCGAGGAAGATTTACCGCTCAGTCTTCTTCATTAACATTTGACGAGAGGGATTTACCTCTCGGTCTTTAACATCAACAAGAGGGATTTACCTCTCGACCGAGGGGGATTTACCGCTCGGTCTTCTTCATTAACATTTGACGAGAGGGATTTATCTCTCGCTCTTCAACATCAACAAGAGGGATTTACCTCTCGGCCGAGGGGATTTACCACTCGGTATTCTTCATTAACATTTGACGACAGGGATTTATCTCTTGGTCTTCAGCATCAACGAGAGGGATTTACCTCTCGGCCGAGGGGATTTATCGTTCGGTCTTTAACTTCAGATTCTTTCTGGAGGACTGTTTTTGATTTATAATCTTATAACCTGTGAGATACATAATATCAAAAATATAGGCGAGATCATTCGGTCTTTGGTTAAATGTTTAAAGAATCCATATTAGGATGTTTCCGGAATATAACTATTTTATAGTCTTGTGACCTGCGTAAAAGAACTCGTTGACGATGTTGATGATGACAATATAAATTATCATCACTTGGGTGATGCTAAATAAGAGTTGAGGTGTCATGTTGAATATTCTTAAAATTGAGTGGTCGATTGATTGAATCATGTTGGTTTAAAAAAACATTAAAGTTGATAATAGTGGAAATATCTTTGTATCAGGACAACACTACTCTCTCTCTCTCAGAATGGCTGTTTCCCCATTTTTGATTAGGCTTTTGACGAAATTATTTATCCGAAGGAAGAGCTTGGTGCTGTTTCCATTAGTAAGAGAGACGTTGAGCTCCTACGGCCGCAACCATTCATTAATGATACCATCATTGAGTTTTATATCAAATATTTGAAAAATAAATTCCATACTGATGCACAGGACCGGTTTCACCATATTGTGAATTGCATTATATATTGTTATATAACTGATAAATGTTTCCGTAATATATTTTGATTTGCACCGATATGAGTTACATATTATATTATATATAACATATAAATAACTGTTTCGGTTATAATAATATAATATAATATATATTTTTAATATATCATATAATATATCGTATACCTATTTTGGAATATATTATATATATTTTTAATATCTATATAAATCAGTTGTTATAATATCTATTATCAATTAGATATTTTATGAAATATTTATATTTTAAAAAATACTTATCTTGTTGGTGTCGTCTCACGTGGAGATGATGATTCATGTAGTGTAGTTTTTACTTTAATAAAAGTTTCTGGTGTTGATCCGAAATAGTGATGTCGAGACCGAACGTTCGTCTTGGTTTCTTGTGGTTTCTAATAATATTTCTGGTGCTTTGTTGTTCCTCCATGCTCCTCGTGGTCACCATTTGGGTTTGCCACTCGGACCACGGTGGGCGCCATTATGTTTTGGGGGAATTTGGTCTGAGGGTCGGTTAACCTTCCTTCTCTACTCTCTTTCGATCGTTTTAATCCTTTCTGAGAACACTATCCTTCGATAGGTGGTTGACCTGCAAAAGACACTCCCCCACGCTCAAGTAAGATATGTTTATCAAGAGGTATATATTTTATTAGGATATATCAAGGCTGTTTTACCGTGAATAATATATTTATCAGGCTTTGCGGTAGCCAAACACATTGATTAATCATTAAACTAGACAATTAAATTCAATAATATCTGTTAATTGTCCATTAATACCATATTCTCGTGCAATATGAACTGTCAATCACTCATAAATAGTGTATATTTGCATTTAATATGACCATTAAACATATTAATTGGCCATTAATGATATTTACCTTTCCTGACTAGTGTGTCTAACCATCGTTCGGTTGTCCGTTTTGGCCCTAAATTTTCCTTAGTCGATCGGTCATCGAGGTATAGTACAAGTATATTGTATATATGAAAGGTATTTCAAATTATGCATGTATTATATGAAATATACGAGTTGACGATGTTACAAGAATCAACTTACCGATGGGAGTAGCCGATCGGTCAGCTGGTTTAGATGGTGATTATTTACTATAGTTAGCAGGTACATTAAACAAGTATTAATGGCTAATTAATAAGTTAGATTGTCTTGCATCTTGCAAATATACGATATTAATGATTGATTATTAGGTTTAATTAACTAAAAATATATTGTATTAATGACTAATCCATGAGTTTGCTGCCATAAACCTTATAAGTATGTGATTAATGTTCAGATAATGACACTTTTGTTTAGGCTACTCAAATTGAGATTTTCTTGATAAACATACTTGAGTTGAGCATAGGGAGAACAAATGAGAGGATTGAACTATAGGAGTTGAGTGGAGCAAAAAAAGTACGAACGACCCTCGCAGTTCAGTCAGTATATGTGAAACAAGTTTCATGATGTATGATATTTTGTTGAAGGTTTAACTGAATGAAATTATGGTCTTACCAACTCCAAACCTACCGCTCAACAAACACCTTATCTTGACGGTTCCCCTGACCCACCTCCTTCAATGGTTGAAGAAGAAAAGTTGTCCATATTCATTATTTGATGTTGATCAATAAATTAAAGTATTGATCGAAATTAATACGAGAATATAGTGTCTAGCAAGAAGCTTTAAAATATGACCATGGGAGTATGTACTAAATAGACACTCAGTTCAATCTCTGGGGCAAGAAACGTAATCATGTTACTGAAATGTTTTGGTGAATCAAGTTCATCTGGAAGACAATATCCAACAGTAATAGAAGAGTTGTGTCGTCATTTTTCTCTTGCTGATATTCAGAAATCAACCAACAATTTTGATCATAACAGAATAATTGCACGAGGATGGGTTAAAGCATACAAAGGTTGTCTCCAGCATATTGATGGTTCTGATTACGCAGTCACAGTGAGGCGATTTAATGTGGAAGACAGTGAAATGTTCAAAAGAGAAGTAGAGTTACTGTGTCAGATTCATCACCCAAATTGTGTGTCTATTGTAGGATTTTGCAACCACAAAAAAGAGAAGATCATTGTGCATGAATACTTGTCCAATAGATCTCTACTTTACTACCTCCAAGATGAGGTTAGCGAAGCACTGCCATGGAAAAAAAGGATAGAGATTTGCATAGGAGCAGCGCGTGGACTACACTACCTTCATGCCGGACTTAAGCGCACTATCATTCACCGCAACATCAATTCTGCCAGCATTCTTTTGGATGACAACATGCACCCAAAACTCTCAGGTTTCAGCCTTATCATAATGGGAGCACATTTCAAAGAAAAGTCAAAACCAATACAAAGGGATCTTGTAGGTAATTGTTCTATAAGTGTGTTATTGTAGCGTAATACATCTTATAATTATATGCTGCTATAGAATAATTACCGGTTTTGTTGAGCTTACTGACTGCAACGATTTTTTGTCAATTATATCGAACAAAGCTGATGATACTTTCACATTTAGGTTTTGTTCACTACTTACCTCTGGAGTACATAAAGGACGGTACTGTCACACATAAATGTGATGTTTACGCATTTGGTATTGTTCTGGTAGAAGTTGTAACGGGAACAAGATTTTTTCCAATGCTAGAAGAACTTATGGGGAAGTGTGTTGAGGAGAATATTGATCCGAAAATCAAAGGAAAGATTGCACCAGAGTGTTGGCAAGTGTTTATAGACATAGCCTTGAGATGCATAAAGGATGAACCTGACGAACGACCAGAAATGGGTGAAGTGGAGGCGCAACTTGAGCTTGCTCTGTTGTTGCAGGAACAAGCAGATGTCACAAATATCGATACTGATTATACCTTATTCTCCAAAAACGTTATTATCCCAAAATCAGAGGGGAGTTTTCAGTATTGCATTGGCCTGAAAGAACAGGAAACCGTATGCAGTGACTTAGAAGACATGTTGTTGCAGGAACAAGCAGATGTCACTGTAAGGTATGCAGGAAATGTTGAAGAGAGAGACAAGGAGAGAAAAGTTGTTAGGCAGAAAAGCCACTTGGCAAGTGATCCGCAAACTGAGTTCATTAAGAAAAGCGTGAGGCAACGAAGGAACATTAAGAAAGTTATAAGGCAAATGTAGTTCAGTAAATTTTTGGAAATGTAGTTCAGTAAATTTCTTCCTTGGACGTATAATATTCTGCAGTACATTCCAAACTAGTATTATAACATGATACTTTCAGTATTTACCAACTACACTCTGCTCCATGCTTAGTCAAATGAACAATGTTTGCATAAAGGAGATAAAATTCCAAATAAAATTGACCCAAAGTTTGGAAATATAGGGTTGGAGATTAGAATTTTTTAGCCAATTCAAACACGAAAATAGGAATTAAAAATATAAGAATGAAAACTTTGATAAAGAAAGATGTTACAAACAAAGTTTGATATATACGTTTAATAATGACCTCTTAAAAAATAAGTGAATTCTGAATGAAATTGCAAGATGTAGGAAAGAAGCCTAAGTGAGAAATATTATCATCCTACTTCAAACAATTTGGCCATATATTTTTATTGAATTTGGTCGAGCAGTCTTCGGGGTGGATTAGTCAGATTGTTGACGTGTTTTCTAGTTCCAAATCATTACGAAAGAGATATTCACTTATATATATTTTTCAACATAAATTAGTAAAAAAAATTGAATGAATATATGAATAAAAGTGATTATGATGGATGACATATATTTATAGTCTTCTTATGTTTATTATTAATGGATTCTATTGTTTTAAATGGGTTCTGTTTATATTAAGCATTAAAATATATATCTCATAAGTGTTATTTTTCTCTTATTTTCTTAAAACAGAAACATGATAAACGATTTCAAAAGCTTTTTTTTTTTTTGCTTTAGTATAAGCAATTCAATACAAAAAAGTGAAACAACTTGCCATTTATATTTGATGCGTTGTGATTGTCTTTAAAAGAATAATATTTTGATACAAATTTTTTTGACAAGATTTTAATATAATATATATTTATTTATTATTAAATTTAAAATATAATAAATAAATAATAAATTGATAAAAAAGATGACATATATATTATGTAAAAATGTTATAAGAAAATCTTTCAAAATATATTTCTCTTTGTCTTTAATATTTTATCTGCTATCATCTTATTTCTTTTATTCATTTTTCACACAGTTAATATTTGGAAAAAGTTTTTTTAATAATTTTTTTGACAATTTTTTTAGAACGCAACAAATTAATAAAATGGTAACATGTGTTTTATTGTTAAAAAATGGTTAACATATGATTTGTTGTTAAAAAATTGTTAACATATGAATGAATATACAAACCAACAAAATAGTAACACATGATCTGTTGTTAAAAAATTGTTAAAAAAAAGTTGTTAAAATATCATGATCTTTTACAGATTTGGTGACTGAAAAACCCTAGAACACATCTTTGCTTTGAGGCTAGTGTCAAAAACAAAAAGAAATAAAAAAAAGGAAATAACAAATGAAAAAAAACAAACAATATTTAAGTGTGTCATGTGTAACATCTCAAAAATATAGCCTTAAACTATACTTAAGAGTCTTCACATTGATAATATAATACAACAGTCACAGAGACAATAAAGCTAATTTACAGTTATCCAAAAATAACCATAAATTTAAAACTTTTAAAGAAATCCTAAGCTGATACTATTTCCTGTGTAAACCGAACGGTCATACAATAAATGAGTTAAACCGAGCGGTGTACACTAGTACAAAAAGAAAAATTATAAGACTGAACGATCTTACTCCTAAACTGTCTTCTTCTTCCAGCGCTTGCTCCACAGATACTTCTACACCTTCTGCTCTCATCCAAAGGATGATCATCGCAGTGAAGAAAACAACCGAACGGAATCGATAGACATGACAAGAAAATAGGGTAAGCTTATGTAATTTAATTAATCAAATCACCACATTCCAACATAGCAATTGAATGATCAAAACAACACATTCAATCATACATTTCACATACAAGTATTTGAAGTTAAAGACCGAACATATACAATATCATAACTGACCACTTTTGACACTGTTCGGATTGTATGAACCATGTAGCTCGTCGTTTCTAGCACCCGGCGTGGTGTAGTAACTAGGATACACTCAACAGCTGCCACCTGAGGTTAGTCCTAAAACGACCATTTGGTCTTATGGTCGCGGACCTCCTGCCATTC
Organism: Vigna reflexopilosa; assembly: GCA_027742785.1. Taxonomy (NCBI): domain Eukaryota; kingdom Viridiplantae; phylum Streptophyta; class Magnoliopsida; order Fabales; family Fabaceae; genus Vigna; species Vigna reflexopilosa. The sequence goes on from CM050914.1 coordinate 48,601,426, forward strand.
CCACGCATGAATTACCCTCTTCTATATGATGAGGAGTAATCACGGAATATCAGGATAAAAAACAAAGCCAGAGTCTGACCACAGTCATACTTTACCAATCATCACCAATCATGAGACATTCCTCCTTGGAATTCTCTTACAAAACCATGTTATTCATTTCATAACAGAATATCATCATACTTATACATTAAAATAATCAATCCGAATAATATAGTGAAAATAACACTCATGAACCAAACTTAAAAGAAATGATTCAATAACCCATAAAACCTAACCGAACGGTAAGAATAATCTCACTCAAGAATCATGACCGGACGGTCATGTAACATGTTGGCTCTAGTTTAAGCCGAATACTGTTTAAAATCCAACCCATGTGACATTCCCATGGTAAAATAAAGACTTAATCATATTACTATAACTTTGGCCGAGCACTTAGAGCTTTGGCCGAGTACTTGGAGCTTTGGCCGAGCATTTACAACTTTGATCGAACGCTTTACAATAAGATGAAGTTCTCTTCAAGAAATAGAGTGTCAATACAAGACCAAACACTCATTACGAAACTGAGCGTCAGTACAAGACCAAACACTCATTAAGAAATCGAGCGTCAATACAAGACCAAACACTCATTACGAAACCGAGCGTCAGTACAAGACCAAATACTCTTTACCAAACCGAGCGTCAGTATAAGACCAAACACTCTTTACCAAACCGAGCGTCAGTACAAGACCGAACACTCTTTATCAAACCGAGTGTTAGTACAAGACCGAACACTCTTTACCAAACCGAGCATCAGTACAAAATCAAACACTCTTTACTAAACCGAGTGTCAGTACAAGACCGAACACTCTTTACCAAACCGAGCGTCAGTACAAGACCGAACACTCTTTACCAAACCGAGTGTTAGTACAAGACCGAACACTCTTTACCAAACCGAGTGTCAGTACAAGACCGAACACTCTTTACCAAACCGAGCACTTCTTCACGGATTACATATATGTGTAAAATCGACCATAAACTATCTTAACTTGTTTTGAATGTCTTGACTAACTAATTCGTAAGAAAATCAATACAACCTTACTGAACCGAACACTCGACATTAGCCGATAGTAGACCGGTCGGTCTTGAACTGCAAATCCTCTACAAAAGAGAATCCAGTTAAGACCGCACATACTCAGGAAAACCGAACGTCTCTAAAGACTCTCGGCAACAATTATAGAATTATGCAGAATACTGCAGAGTTACAACCAAACCTTATTCCTACTCCGTTCATACCATTTTTCAATCATTAACACATACAAACACACATGCAACATCATCATATCAACCAATTCATCAACCTAATATCATTCAAGCATCCACTGATTCAAAACAGATAAACATAACTAAATTATATAAGCTTCCCTTACCTTATAACCGAACGACTATTCACGTAACAGCAGAATGTGCATTCCTTGAACTCCCCCTCTTCCTAGAATTAGTACTTAGAACCCAAGTTTGATCGAAGAAAAGTCTCCACCATGGAATCAAATACATAAAAGTTGTTTTAGAAGTTGAAAAGGACGAACACATGCAAGCCAAAATGCTTGCATGTATCTGAAACGGAAGAAATTCAAAGGAAGAAAAGGTTTGGAACTTACCAGCTCCAAACAGAGATCCAATCGGTGCAAAGTGAAGGGCTTGACAACAGGAGTGCTTAAGTGTTGCCTGAAGGATGATTGGAACAGTAGAGGGGTAAGAATTGGTAGAGAAAAGTTGGAGGATTCTAGAGAGAAGGAGGAGAAGGTGAAGTTCTGAAATCTGAAGGGGAAGTTGGCATGCAGAGGAAAAAGAAGTCAGATATTAAAATCCCAGCTTTTATACTACCTCCAAAACCGAACGGTCAAATTCCATGTCGTCACCTATTTTTCACTTTCTGAATTCTGCACTCTCTCGATGCCACCTGAATCCTACTCAGCTAGGATTTTAAGGATCGTGACATCATGAAAATAAATATACATAGATAAAAGAAATAAAGTCCATAGCACTAAAGATCACATAACTAAAAGTTTAGACAACTGTCTAAAAATTACATGTGGGTATAAATTAGTTTGTTTTGTAATATAGGTAATAGATTCAAGGCACTTATAATTAATTCATACTTAAAATAAAATTGAATAATTAGTTGGTAGTACAAAGACTTTGTAATACTTCCAAAACTATCTTTAAAAATTAATATAAAGAAAGAATAGCATTAGTATAATTTTAATTTTTAGAACTAAACTTTTCAATTTTTTAATCTTATAAAAAAATTGATAATATTTAGTATTTATAAATTAAAATAATTGTCCGAAAATAATTAATCAAATAACAGTTACAAGAATACTATAAAAAAATAAAAATACAGAATAATAACTCATATCTAAAGAAAAAGTTAATAGAAGTTGTGTTTGCATAGTCGAAATACACCTACGATTCATCTCTCGAGAAAATATTCTTTTCATATTTTTCAAGCAATTATGTTGTGCTTCACTTTATCTTTTCTGACATGAAAAGGCAACACATCTTATCTTGACGGTCCGATCCACTACCACCTTCAATGATTGAGAAGAAAAGCTGCCCATATTCATTATTTGATGGTAAAACAATAAATTAAAGTATTGATCGAAATTAATAAGAATGTAGTGTCTAGCAAGAAGCTTTAAAATATAACCATATGGGTGTATGTACTAGATAGACACTCAGTTCAATCTCTGTGGCAAGAAACGTAATAATGTTTCTGAAATGTTTTGGTGAATCAAGTTCATCCGGAAGACAATATCCAACAGTAATAGAAGAGTTGTGTCGTCATTTTTCTCTTGCTGATATTCAGAAATCAACCAACAATTTTGATCATAAGAGACTACTTGCACGAGGAGCATGGGTTAAAGTATACAAAGGTTGTCTCCAGCATATTGATGGTTCTGATTACGCGGTCGCAGTGAGGCTATTTAACGAGGAGGAGAGTCAAACATTCAAAAGAGAAGTAGAGTTACTGTGTCAGCTTCATCACCCAAATTGTGTTTTCATAGCATTGTTATTGCATAAAGGAGAATGTGTTTTCATAGCATTGTTATTGCATAAATTTAGGAGATATATCTAGTTGTACCTACTGAGCTTTTGATGAATGTGATTGTATATGAAGTTGTAATTGTAGTTGTTATTGCATAAAGGAGAATGTGTTTTCATAGGTTTTTTAATCACTTAAATAAAAATCGAAAATATCAGAATGATTACATTATACTTGAAATTTATAGCAAATACGAGTTAATCGGAATTTTATGGTACAGATCTCTCTGTTCTCTTACCAATCACACTACTGCTCCATGCTAGTCAATTGAAACAAAATTTCTATAAAGCCGATAAAATTGACCCAAAGTTTTGAAATATAGGGTTGGAGTGTAGAATTTGGAGCCAGTTCAAGCAAGAAAATAGGAAGAAAAAATATAAGAATGAAAACTTTTATAAAGAAAGATGTTACGAACAAAGTTTGATAAGTCTAATAATGATCTCTTCAAGAATAGGTGAATTCTTAATAAAATTGCAAGATTTAGGAAAGAAGCCTAAGTTACAAATACTCTCATCCTACTTCAAACAATTTGGCCATCCAATGCTCCAAAATAAAATTTTGTCAAATCTAAGAGCAAGAGGTAGCTACCTTGTTTTTATTTAATACTAGTATTTGTATCCGTGGGGGACTTTAAAAATTTATAATATATTTATTATATTAATTCAAGTTTATAGAAGTATAATTACTATTTAATTTTATAAAATTAAATAATAATATTTTAATTTTCTTTATAATGAGAATGTGTTTAAATTTTTTATATATTTTTTAATAAATAAATTGTATATAATTATTTTATATATTATGATTGAGTTATTCAAAATGAAGAATTCAAATTCAAATTTAAATGAAACATTAGTTACACAACAACAACAAAAATATAAAGAGTTAAGTAGAAAGGAGGAAGAATGCAAAAAATATTAAGTAGAATAGATTATGTAAAAATATAAAGGTTAGACGATGCAATAGGCGATCTAAAACAATAAATGATAGATCATGCAAAAAAAGTATCAAAATAGATCCAGCAAAAATATAAAGAGTGGACTATATAAAATTACAAAGGGCAAAAAATGTAAAGAGTAGATTCTATAAAAATACTAAAATTAGATAATATAAACGAGTGTGAAGAGTAGACGTTACAAGGCTTCAATCTTGCAAAAAAAAAATATAAAGAGTATAGATAATAAATGTGAAAAATACTTATTATTCATGTTTTTAAATATCTTAAATTTGTATTTATTCATGATTTATGTGTTCTCTTCATGGAAATATGTATGTTTTTTTCTTTTTGTAATATTGTTAGGTTAGTTTGTTTATGTTAGATTAAGTTACATGGAATTGAAAAATCTTTGAGAATGAGAATTCTGTCAGGATCTTCTCACTCAGTCACAGAAGTTTGCTTAGCTAAGAATATAAATACTCGTTCAACAAGTGGATTGTCTTGCTCAGCAAGTAAGTGCGGTTAATAGTGAAATATTTGACTTTTCGCTCAATGAATATATGTCTGCTCGCCCAGCTAAAAGTCGAATTGTGTAAGTGATTTATTAGTTGAGAAAAAAAAAATAGAGACAGTTTTGGTTGTGGAAAAACAAAAAAACTCAATAAACTTGTCAAGGATTACTCCAAATTCATTAAGACGTTATGCTTTTGTCAAATTTGTATGTTCTAGATTACTAAGAATATTCAACTTGAAGTAATTTTCCTGTACAATAAAGTTTTTGTTCATTCATATGCTCTGAATTTTCATGTTTATGATGGAATGTCATAATTGAGTGTATTTAATCATTAAAAAGTAAATTAGAACATAGATAATAAAAAAATTGGTTCTAGGAGTTTTAATCTCTTGATCATTCTAAACAACTAAATTTAATACAAATTATATGTTAAATGAACTAAGAAATTAGTAATTTAATATATTGATTTAGAACTTGTTCATAAAGAATTAGGACTAGTAAATCTTTATTGTGAATGTTTGAATAAAACAAAAATAAATGATATAAAGGTATTTTGCATCATTGGATATATGAAATCTAATTCCAATGAAAGTTTATCTTTATCTTAATCAAAATTTCATATAATCTTATTGTTACAATCGATTTAATGATTTTGAACTCAATCACTTTCTCTGTCAAAGTTAAAATTGGTAATTAAGCATGGATGATAGATTGATTTTGAGCTTATTACATGCTCTTTCTTGATAGATTTTAACTTTATTTAATCCTTGTTAAATTATTTTCCTTTGATAAATTCATTGTTTAAACCCAAGTCATCACTAAATCAAAGGAAAGATAGCACCAGTGTGTTGGCAAAGCCTTTATAGATATCACCTTGAGATGCATAAAGGATGAACCTGACGAACCACCATCAGTGGGTGAAGTACAAGTAGAACTTGAGCTTGTTCTGTTGTTGCAGGAACCAGCAGAAATCACAAACATCAATAGTTATTATCCCTTATTATCCAATACTATCACTCCCCCACCATTTTAACGAGGAAACCTTTGCTTCATTACTGTATGCAACAACAAAACTTTTTCACAGAATTAAATCTACAAAAATGTCAATGAATCATCTATAAATGGATGTAAAAGTCTGTTAATATTAAGAGATTAGCACTCAGTGCCTCCTCTGCTTTTTCTAATTCCAACTTATATTTTGCTAAACAACTTGTTTAGCAAAATATCAGAATTACTGTTGAAATAAAAAAATAATAAGAATAACTTGCACAACTAAAATATTAAAGTATCAACAATAAAATTTTGCTTCAAAAACACGATAATTCCTGACACGAGAAAAAACAAAGATGAAAAAAAGTTTGATTTCACCAGCCATGCTAGCTTAGATTCTACAACATGATATTCTGGCTCCAGGGTTCCTGACGAAGAACTCTTTAAACATTATTATTAAACTCAACAATGGATTTTAATTTATATTAGAAAGAATGAAAAATCCACTGATAAATAGCGTATAAAAAAAGTTGCTATAGTCTCGTATATGTTTTACCAATTTTATAATAAAAAATTATTCATTGTACTAAAATTCATTTATGATTTAAATAATTTTAAATATAAGAATAACAAGAAGAATAGCAGCATGTGAAAAACAATATATTATCGGGTTTGGGTTGTTGGGTCTGAACAAACAACCTGGAAGGACGACTTTTGAACAAGTTGGGGAACGAAAGGTAAGACAATACAAAATAATAAATCCAAAAAAAAAAAAAGAGACAAAGTGAGATAAATGTTCCAGTTCTAATTTCCCATTGTCATACAATTGAATCAAATTCTAATTACAATTTCTGTGATCGTGGCAAAGCTTTTCAATTTGGTGCCTCTCAGCTCTGTTTACTCATCCAGGTATTCTTACTTTACTTTTTTCTCACTGCAAATTGGTGGGTTCATTATTATTCTCACATCCCATTTGCTTCTAGCTCAAAAGGTTTGTTTTTTTCTCTCTTTTCAAACTAAATCTTTATGTTTTGTAATTTTTGTTTTTGAGTTGTTGTTGGGTTGTTTCTGATCACTGGGTTCCTTTGGGGCAAAAGATTTGCTGATATTTCCAGCCATCTTCTTTTGTACTGCAAATTGATAGCTTGTTCTTCAATGATTGAGATTATAGGGGGGATTAAGTGCTGCCGGGTGCATGTAATTCTTTAGGCACTTCTTTTGTTATTCTCTAATTAGAATATGAAGTTTTACTTAAGTAATTTTGATTGATACACAGTGCAAAATCTTTGTTATAGGAATTATCAAGATGAAATTGTAATATGATAGAAGAACAATACTGAGAGCAACTACGAAACTGTATCTTTGCTTTGTCTGAATATTATTGTCTTTATATTTTACTCGATCAAATTAGGAATAGAAGAATGGAGAAATATCTGACCTTTTTAAGTTCAGCCTTAATTTTCGAACAAAAGCATGTGGGGCCGTTAGAAGAAAATATGACTGACGAGTATTTTTTTTTTTCTCTTTTTTCTTAAAAATGAATGGTAATAGATCAAATTCTTACTCCTTGGCATAGCAATCTTATTTGATAAGTGCTTATTGTGTTGTAAAGGTATTGCAGATACAGCAGGATCATGAGCGGGACATCTGAAAAGAAACTTGTAAGAATTGATGTTAGTTCTGATACTGTGTGTCCATGGTGCTTTGTTGGCAAAAAAAACCTAGACAAGGCCATAGCTGCTTCCAATGATAAATACAACTTTGAGGTCTAACATGCTCCTTATGTTTTGTGTGTTTCTTGCCACCAAATATGTCTGGCATTTCCAGTGTTGATTTTCCGTTTAACTGAACTTACAGATAATATGGCATCCCTTTCAACTTAACCCTGATGCCCCTAAAGAAGGCATTGACAAGAGGGAGTATTACAGAAGAAAGTTTGGATCCCAATCTGTACGGATGGAAGCTCGGATGTCAGAGGTTCGTATTTGTGGATCACTCTTTTATCCTAGGTTGTGTTGTCTATGTTTCATCCTTACCAAGAATTTTGAGCAAGTCATTTTGTCAATTTGGTATTTGGCAGGTGTTCAAGAATGTTGGTCTGGAATATAGTTTGTCTGGACTCACGTAAGATTGAAAGTGGTTTTATAATTCATCAATGGACAAACATCCAAAAAGCACTATAGAAGTGAGTTTTCTGAAGAAGAGTTATCTAACCAATTTTCAGCTAACATGGTTTTGATTATGCGCAGGGGAAACACTATGGACAGCCACAGGCTTATGTATTTTGCTAGACAGCAGGGTCTTGACAAGCAGCATGATCTAGTTGAAGAACTTAATATTGGCTATTTCACACAGGGAAAATACATTGGTGACCAGTAAGTGCTTCTTTTTTGCTTTTCCTTCAGCGATCCTTTTGGTTGTTTACTCAATTAGTGACACTTTATCTCTATTACTTCAAGGCCTTGGAAGGGGATATTCTAGAAACTTACATTAAGACACGCCTAATGTTTTTTCTTTTTGGCCAGATCGATGACAATAGTAGTCACTTGACAGAATTTTTTTTTTCCCACTCCTTTTGGTTGAATGTCTCATTTGTTTATACGCTTCTTTCGGACTATTAAAACTGCTAACTAATTTCTCTGGTGGAGATTCATTTAAGTTTTAAGATTCATGTATTTAGAACAACAATGAAAGTATTATCCTATAAAGTGAGGGATTTAGCTTTTTGTACTAAATATAAAGACCAATAAAGAGGAATTGAAAGTTCGGTATGAAAAACTGGGTGATAGAAATTGAGATGATGGGTTTTCTTCTGTGGTATGATAATGTATTCTCTAAAACTACAGACATTAATTACTATTTTTAATTTGGATACAGTAAGTTTCTTCTGGAATCTGCTGCAAAGGTTGGTATAGAAGGAGCAGAAGACTTTCTTAAGGACCCCAACAATGGTTTGAGGGAGGTAAAACAAATTTATACATATAATCAAACTCCATTGTGATGCATTTAAATTTAAATGAAATATGCTTCCTTGCATTTCATATTTGAATTTTTTAACTTCAAAATGCTTAATGTATTTCTGCTCTTGAATATAAAACATCAAAATGTTAGCATGATCTCTTAGTTATTATCAGGCAGTCTTGAAATGGATCAACCCTGATCTTGGTTTCCATGTTTCTATCTGTCTAGGTGGAGGAAGAGCTCAAAACATATTCAGGGAACATTACAGGAGTTCCATATTACGTGGTTGGTGTATACAATGTTAAAATCTCAGTTTGTTTTTTTCAGTTTCGTATGATAAGAAACGAAGTGACTGACTTAATCATATGGCAGATTAATGGAAATCACAAGTTGAGTGGTGGACAACCCCCTGAAGTCTTCTTGAGAGCTTTCCAGGTTGCTACAACTTGACTTTCAGCTTCAATTTCCCTCTGTAGTAATAATCAAACCTTGGAAATAAGAAAATACTCTATAAACTGTGACACTCTTGCTTATATGAAGACAATATTCAGGTCTTTTTTATTTTTACTAAATCTGAATCGATAATATATCATTACTAATTCATATTTGTAATATTATTATTATTATTATTACTTGATAATGTGCTATAGGTTTTCTTTGCTATTTTTGTATTAAATAATCAAAGGAAAAAATTAAAGGACAATATAATAATATATAAATAACAAAAATTAATTAATTATATATACTCCAAATACAAACCCCCATTGGGTTTCGATCTCCAAAGGAAAAAAAAAACAACGCACTCTATATAGTCAAAGTAACATCATGATAAGATAAAGGTAGAAAGAATCTAGTTGACTATGAATCAATTCCACCAAAATTGTCTTCAAAAATTTCGCATTCTGATTCTTCCATATGAACCAGCATGTGCAAGCAAAAAAACAAGTAATTTATCTTGAGCAAATCCGTTATAAATTATCCATGAAGAAGCCATGGTCATCATCCATGTGAAGAGAATCTTCATATTTGTTTTTGCATGAGCACGATTACGTAAAGTACGATGAATTCCTTCATTCTCCATTTTGGTGCTTTTAGAGCGCTCGTTTTTGTCTTTGCTTGTTTTTTCTTTCGTTTTCGCAAGAGGTTAGGAGCTTTGCACCATTATTATTTATTAATAATAGAGGATCAACAAAATATTCCTCAATGTCATATTATATCATTGTAACCACTAACGAGGATTTTTGGCCATTTCCTATTACTTACACGTATGATACTTCACAACTACAATAATGAAGCTTTCTGAGTTATAAGTGTTGTAAATATGTTGAATATGCAACCTCACTCTAGCATGGTGAAGATTAAAAGGCTCGAGTTTTAAATAATGGTTTAGATCGGACCAATTGCACAGACAATTTATTTTGAAGAAAATAACAGTACATCCAACCAAGCAAAGTGTTGAAACGATGACAAAGTTCCCATCTAAAATGGCATTTTCTTGTAATAGTGCAAGTTTTGACAAGGGACAAATGTATAAATAAAGAAACAACTTGGATGAGATTGAACTTAAAGTGATGGATCATAAAAGTTATAAACTTCCTATACATGATAAGATCTTAATCTGAAGTATTCACAATGTCTGTACTTGTATTTTTTTCCCTTTCCTCTGTTCTTGGTATCATCCACGATATAAACCTTTTGCAAAAGATTAAGTCGTTTCATCGAATACCATCATCTGCATCAAAATATAAATAAGTATCATGATTCAGTAGACTCCAATCCAGAATGCACAAAACATACACAAATTATTATCTAAGTTCTAGCTTTATAGTCATGCTCGACTCTATTTATTTAACTGTGGTATATTTAATCAATATTGAAATAATAGCATCGTAAATGATTGTCTCAAAGTCTACAGATAGTATTAGAATAAAGCATAGACAGACAAACATGAAAATTGACAAACAAGAAGTATTTCGCACATAAACAACCTCAATGTAAGTCTTAAGTGGAAGTTTAAGACAGCCAAGTTATTAAAATAAAGTATCAGGCTCAAGCTGCTCTACCTTTTTGTGGAATAAAAATGAAATATACATGTTATGCTATACCTTTTTTTAAAATATACCTTTCGTCCTATAACATGAAATATTTCAGTTTTTTCCTGAAATATTTTCTGTACTTATAAGTCTCGTGATATGCCCATTGTGAACGTATGTATAGAAGGAGATGGAAAAGAAAATGTAATAGAATGGGAGGAGTGTGAAATGGGAATCGTATGTATTGAGCCTTGAAGGGTGATTCTCATATAAATACAGGGTTATTTCGGTGAGAGTCCCGTTTTGTTCTTCATTTTGCCATTAATAGCACATACTCTGTCCAACATGACAATTAGGTAGCAAAATCATAGATTTTTCAGTTAGACAGGCAAACATGCTCAGTTCTCAGGTTTCTGGTTGAACTGACTGGTTCAAACTGGTTCCCATACTACTGTTTTTATGTGTTCTATGATCTAATCTCTGATGAATTGAGCAAATTCAGAAAGAAATCATTCAGAAAATACCAAGTAAATATTACCTTCCCACAAACAGGACAGTTGTCACTTCTTTCCATCCACTCATATATGCAACCAAGATGAAAATGATGAGAGCATTTTGTCACTATCTTTGGATTCTCCTCAGTGTATTCTGCAAGCAAAAAATAATTGAAACAAACATAAGTATCTGAAAAAGTTTCTATTCTCAATACAGTGTTTCCTGGCCTTTCCAGCCAACCCTCATTTTGTCTGTTCTGTTCATGTCCACACAAATTCAGAAAGGTCACTTGTGCCGTTCTTTGACTGATTCTTTCTGTCTTGAGCTAAGGGAGATTGTATCACATGATGTGTTCTTTATTTATTTTTTTCAAAGAAGTTGGAAGTAGCAAGTTCTAGAGGTGATCCTTGGTATAGCAGTAAGATTGCAGCCTTGTGACAAAGCTGTGCACTTCACAAATACAAATTATGGAAATAGCCTCTACATGAGTTAGGCTCATCTACCCTTTTGAAACCCTCTAAGTGTAAGTCTGATGTATCGTGCCACCCTTTTTTTCCTAATATATGCGTGTGATTATAAGGAATAGTATTATATATTAATGTTGTTTCCTTACTTTAATGATTAGCACTAATTTGCAATTAAGAGCTATAAATAAGTTGATACAATTTATTGTACTGAAGAATACAGAAGAAAAGCCGACAAGCCAAAACTTCTGACATAATAATGGTTACTGACTAACTAGCCATGAGTAGAATAAATTGTTTTTCGCATTACTTAATGAGTAGTACAAACTATTTAACTTCTATAGCAGTTCTGAAATTGACAATTCTGACTGCTATCCAGGACTGATAACTTCGTTGAAAACCAATATTTCATGCAAAATTGAGCCGCAGCATCATGTGATATTGTGATGAAAAATTGAGGTAAAAAAATATTACCTTCTAGACAAGTCGGACAGCATTCCTCCTCGTCCGATGATGAATAGATAACCCCATCTCCAGTCGTAAGTTTTGCTGATGAAAGTCTCACAGTGGACTTACGGTATTCCTTTGATCCATCTTCACTGGTATCATTCCATTTGCCACCTAAATTTAAAGATTCTGAGTCAGCTTCTCCATCACCTCTCAGAGGTTCTGACTCTTCATTCAAATGACTTGAACCCTTCTCACGTCTTGACACTAGTCCATCGCGCTGTGAACGGAAAAACCTGGGATCCGCATCATAAGGCAACGGCCTTGGAGGAGAACGATAAATGTCAGATAGAGAATTATCAAGTGAAGCTGTAGAAGTCATAGATGTTGCACCCTGTATAGATGAAGGAACCGCATGCACTTCCCCTCTACGGAATATTGAGGCATACTGAAATTTGAGGAAGATTAGAATAGATTTATATTGTATATAGAGTACAGTTCACGTCATTACTGAATATTAGTATACACAACAATCAATACAATTGAATTAACACCAAAATACTAGGTTAACAGATGCAGCAAAGCTTTTGTAAGCTAAGTTATAGGTGATAACCTTCTTTCCTTATTTATTTTTCTATCACCTTGTTACAAGGAAGTTAGCAACTGGGTTTCAAGAAAAAGATATCTCACAATGAGCTAAGGCGTAACTTAAATGTAAGACTCACTTCTTCTAGCACTAATAGTTATCATCAGTTAAAACATTTAACTTAGATTAACAATTTAACAAAAAGCATATATGAAATAGATCACCATTTGTAATGTTTACACTCATTGAGACATCTAGGTCATGACTAAAACGTTTTTCAAAATACTAAATAAAAAAATACAGTAATTTCCACATGACTTCAACTTTAAGTATGTGTTTACGTTGCATAGTCCTGAGCAACAGGACAATAAAGAAGAAGCATATGTTCAGACAGTCTGAAAGTGAATAAAAAATAAGAGGATGCGAGAGGACAGAAACAGAGGAATTCCAAAATTTGGAGACATACCACAGTCAAAAAGTACTGTATGAAACAACCGAAACACATACAGTTCCTGTATACAGGACTATTTGGATTCAAATAATCTTCAACGTCATTAACATTATTAAAACAGCAACAAACTGAACCCATTGTTTAAGCTTCAATATCCCTCTCTCTTTCAACTTGAATCCTTCACACTCCTCAGCTCAGATGTCACCAGAACATTGATGCTGCTATATGCTAGCTTTGAGAAAATAGCCCCCGAAAAGCAGTAACCAAGAACAATTACTACATTTCCATCAATAAATAGAGAGAGAGGATTCTAAGCTCGCAGAAGTCCAATTGCCTCCGCAAACCAGTACCTCCCTCTTCTGATAAGTTGATCAGTTATCTGGATGTGCAGATGAATCTCTTGATGACCTGAAACACACCAAAACTACATAATATCACTGAACAAACCATTTGGGAAGGTTGAAGAACAAACTTCCAGTCATGCAATTGACAAATCAAAATAACAGAGTTTTCCAAATGCCTGTGTTGAACAATGAAATTCAACAAATGCCGATGCTCCAAATTCAAAGCATCACGCACACAAAACATGATTGCCAAATCAGAACTCCAAAATAAGATCAACATACTTTTCTTTTCCCTCCAAGGGAAAGAAAAGTACAATCAAACATCCAGAACACCAAAAACTAAAAAGATTTAATATAAATTTGAGTGTTTCAAGGAAAAGCTATAATCTATAAGCAATGTTCCTTTAAATTGTGGCAAAAATTATGCATTACTTCACTGGTAAGTTATACTAGTACATCAACCAGCAGAAAGATCATCATTTTCCTTTCAGATAAAAAATCGCAATCACTAGTTTTACTATTTTGGCAACAACCTCAAACATATAAGCAAACCACACCCCCATCCTAGGAATTGAACATTAAAAAGAAGGGGAGAGAGATAAAAATAAAAAGAATCAATTTTCTAGAGAGACACCTGAATTTCCCACAAAAGAAAAAAACAATCAACCAAGAAAAACATCCAAATCGATGAACCCAGAGAAGAATGAAAAAGAAAACAGAGAGATACCCAGTTGCGATTATCAAATAAGAAGGTAATCAAGCCATAGAAAACGAAAGAGGGCATGCGATATAAAGGACAAAGGCAGAATCTTTCAAAAACGAAAGGAAAAAAAAAATACCTCAAATTGTTGTTGTTGAAAAAATAAATAAAGGAGGGATAAATAAGCCCAAGAAGATTGAGTTTGTTACGATTTAGGAAGTAAAAGATTTTTTTGTTGGAGATTATAGGAAGTTAAAAAAAAAAAAAAAAACTTCAATCTTTCTCTCTCTTCTGATGTCCCTTCTTTCTTTCTTCCTTCTCTTGGTGGGTGAGTAGTTGGTAGAGGAATATATAAAATGAATAACCCATCAAAAACTTTATGGTATTAAATTCTGAAGGACAGTGACTCTTTCTTTTCTTTTGTTTATATTAAAAATAAAATATCTAAACCATGCTCATTCATTGAGACAAGTCGCACCTCCAAATCCTATGTTGTTACACTCAGATCAAAACTACAACAATATATCAAAATGATATAGGATGAACCTAGAAGATACCAGGTATATTTCAGAGGGAAAAATATGTGTACATATTATAAAGAAAACAAATTAATGCATAAGATCATTTATTTCATAAAATTAAAGTTTTTCAAAATTTTATATTCTAAAATTATTAAAACCGTGCTATAAAAATTTAAAAATATAACTTTATTTGAAAAATATATTATTAATTTAAATTGAAATTGGAAAAATGAGTGTCGAGAATCTTTATTTCAAAGATCAGGTGAAAGTTTGTTTTTATCCAAGTTTGGAATTCTAGTTTTTAATTTGTTGTTAAACTGATATTGTAGATGGTGTCAGTTGTCAGATGTCGATTCGTGTATGCTAAATATAAAAACAAATAATTGTTTATGAATATATACATATGAATTATATTAATTAAAATATATATTAATCAAATATTTTGATCAAATCAATTATATTTAGATTTATGATGATAAATTATAAATATCAATGTGTTTTTATTCTCTGCATATATAACTGTTTTGAATTTAATAATTAAAAGTTTGGTTACTTTTAAAATGTTATATTTTCTAACCGTTGTTACCTTTTTCTTTTTCTTTATCTTTAATTTCTAAAATTAGAAGATATTGATTAAAACAATAAATAATATCTAAAATAAAATATTTTTAATATGTAAACTAAGTACGTGATACATTTATTTACTTAATACAGATAAAGCAATTCGGATTTTTTTTCCTATTGAATTTAATATTGAACATATATTTTTTAATTTTCTAATATTAAAAGGAGTTATAGTTTACTCATCTATTCATTATATATTTTCTATGTATTATATTTGATAAGTAATAATATATTATTGATTCGTCCAAATTGCTAAAATTAAAACAAAAGAAAAATAACATAGAAAATCTAAAATTAGGATTTCAATTTTGCATTTTTTTATTTATTTCAAAATTGTTTCTGGAAGTTGTGAGGAGATGTTCCAATTCTCTACGATAAGGTTTTTCATTGTAATTACCGAAGTTCGTAACCATTGATTTGTCACGTTTACATCGTATTAGTTTCGAAGGTGTTTATTTTTCAATCAAGGTTTTGGTCGTGAATGTGGCAATTTGTGTTCTATTAGAGGAATCACCATTAAAACACCATTGTTGGTTTTTGGAGGCTCTTATTTGTTATTAAGTTTGGCTTTTTTTCTTCTTGTTCTATTAGTTGGAATTGTTATCAATTTTTTCATTGAATTCACCCAATGAACGTGGACCTATAATCCTAAACCACCATGAGTTACTAGAATTCTATAGTGTTGCACAACAACCATTTCACTCATTACGTGACCACACCTTTAAGAGCTTGTTTTATCAAGCTCACCTACCAAACTCTAACTTGCCCAATGCATGAAAAGATTTGAAATTTCTTATAATTTTATTTTTTGATCTTGCTTATCAATGATTTGACTTATCAAGCAAGTTTGCATAAAACCAAAGCTCAATAGATGTATCATATCATTAATTTAATCTATCTAATTACTCTTACATGTTTCTTAGTTCTTAAAAGGCATACATACAAATTCAAAAATGCATTAGATGGACCAAATTGAACAAAATGACACATCCTAGATAGTTTAATAATCACACCATCATGTTAATCACACCAATTCTGAACATAATATCATACTTTCAAACTATTTCAACCAAGCTTAAAGACAAATTAGTCACAACAGCACATCACCACTCCATAACTAAATATATTCAATCAAAACAAGGATATATATATATATATATATATATATATATATATATATATATATATATATATATAACATTAGCTTCCCTTAGTTATACTAGAAACTCTTGACTCAAAAGATTTTTCTAATGATCTAATTCTCTTTTATTACATACATAACTCACATAACTAAGCATATCATTACGTGTAAACAAACATTTACTTTGAACTATTTTGAGACACATAAATGCAATAACGGATTTTAACCAATATTTTTTAAGGAACCAAAAACACTCAAAATTTATATATTTAATTAGTATAGTTTTATATAAAAAATAAGAAACACATACAAATTATTGTATTTCTTCCTTAATATTATTGAACTCATTAATAATTGAATTAGAATTAAAATTTTCAACTATTTCTTTTATAATAGAAATAATTATATTGTAACCAAAAAAATCATCTTCTATTTTATTTTATAATATTGTTTTGATAGTTTTCATGGTAAAAAGTGATCTTTTTGGTGTAGAAACAAGAATAATTAAAATAAGAGGAATTAAATGATCAACCAAGTATCATGTCCCTGACTTTTCTATTTTTACTAAAGACAGGATTTGTTTTGTTTTTGTTTTCAGGGATAAAAAACTGATAAAAAATTATCCTTAAATTCAATTTTAGCTCGTTTAATCCATAGGTTAAGTAAACGGAATCTAACTTGATCACATTTAAAAAATTAAGTATATATGAATTACAATTTATATTTTTATACACATATTTGTGAAGATACAAATAAAAGTCTTACATTAAATAAAAAAAAAGATAAATATGTGTTTATATACAAAATACCCAATTGATAAATTTTGTTTAGAGTGATCACCAACTCAAATAAGTATGTTTCTTATTGATAAAGTGGACTCACACACTCCAATTCCTTAATTCAATAATATATATTTTCAAGTTAACATTATAATATTTTTTTATAACAATATATATTTTCAAGTTAACATTATAATATTTTTTAACTAATAATATTAGAATTATTCATGAAACTTTTTTTTTACTTTAATAAAAGAACATTTTTTTTATTAATTTTTTTTTACTTTAATGTGACTATTTACTGGTTAATGTAAATATAAGTTAACATTATAATTTCTTTTTACTAATATTATTAGAATTATTCATGAAACCATTGCTATTTTTTAGTTAAACTTTTAATAGTTATTTTGTGTGCAAATTATTATATATTCTAATAATAAAATAATATTAATAAACTTGAATAATTTTATTTGATTAAATATTTTAAAAATTTAAATAATTTTGAAATGAAGGCAGATTAACGTACATTTAAATTTTCTTAAAATTGTATGATTCTTTTTTATGATATCCCAAATATCATACTATGCATATAATATAATAGAAGTCAACAATTTTAATATGAGAGAGCAGTTAGAAGTTAATCAAAGATAGTATTAAGCGTACAGTCTTCCAAAATATGGCTGGAATTTAAAACTTTACAAGTTTAAGAGTATTTCAAAAAAAATATATGATATATCTAAATATCCTAAGAATTAGGAGTATGCTCAACGACATCGGTCTCCTCCAACGTCTGCTCCAGGGAAGCCTCATTCCCCTTTGCTCACATCCAAGTGGATGATCGTCGCAAAGAGAAAAGGGCACAACACATACAACACACACAAGAGTAAGGGTAAGCTAGGTTTCAAAAGCATACAAGTTAGCAAATAACATAAAATAAAATCCATCATCATACAAGTAATCATATGAACATCCTATCATGTTATGAAACAACTAGACTCGTCCGGACATAGAATGAATATCGATCTGGGGCGGGTTGTGCACTTGTGGTGGTCTCTACTGCTTTGCAAAGTCATTGCCAATGTTGTTGGGACTTTGGCAAGTGTACCAAATCGTTTCAAGTAATAAAACTGGTAAGACCGAATATCGTTTCCCAAGAGACTCGTTTCACTAGACAATCGTATAATTTCTAACTAACCTAGACTAAAGAATGCTTCCATAAATTGAGTTTTGGTGCAATTAAAGTAACTATGAAACATAAATGATAAAAGTGATCTTAAGTACTCAAACACTTTGAAATGGAATGATTAGAAATGATATGGAATGATATTGTTAGGGGTATGATTTCACCTACTTCACTCTTATGTATAGAAAATCACTTCCTCTTCATTAATA
Organism: Vigna reflexopilosa; assembly: GCA_027742785.1. Taxonomy (NCBI): domain Eukaryota; kingdom Viridiplantae; phylum Streptophyta; class Magnoliopsida; order Fabales; family Fabaceae; genus Vigna; species Vigna reflexopilosa. The sequence continues at coordinate 48,619,890 of CM050914.1, forward strand.
TGCCCATGTCAATCTACTAAATAACTCAAACCCTAATCCCTTGGTAGAAAGAGCCTAGACTTCCTCATTAGGCTCCAATCCCTTGGAAAACCTAACAATTATTTCCACATTAAGAATCGAGATTTTAAGACAACCAAAGGTCCTAGTTCCATCCCTAGATACTATTTCCTTTAGGTATTTAACTCAAGTCCAGATTTACCTAACATTTCCCAATATCAAGCAAACCCTAAAATCATGTCATGGGTAGCAACTTCACAACAAACATTAAGAGAAGAAATTAAACACTAACAATCAATGAAAGAGGCATATATTCATTCAAAACAAAGTAGTTTACATAAGAGTTCAGTGGCTACATCAATCCCCCAACAACAATGAAACTAGCTCTCCATGAATGGAGAGCTCAAGCTTACAACAATGGTGGAAATGGAAGAAGAAAGAAAACCCAAGGAAGAAGAAGGACTGTTCCCACAGCTCCAAGCTCGCCTCCAAGAGCTCCAAATGAGAAAAATCGTGTTTGGGCAGCAAAAGATCCAAATCCCTACGCGTTTCAGCCCTAAATAGACCAAATTTGCCACATCAGCATCATCACCGCTCAACTGCACCTCAGCAGCCCAGCCGTGGCATTCCAAGGGCTGACGCTCAGCTGCACCTCAGCTGCACCCCAACTGCAGCCTTCTAGAGAGCAGGGCGCTTAGTTGCACCTCAGCTGCACCCCAGCTGCAACCTTCTAGAGAACAGGGCACTCAGCTGCACCCCAACTACAACATTCCAGAGAAGAATGGTTCAGCTGCACCCCAGCTGCACCCCAACAACATCATTTATCTTTGCTCAATATTTCCTCTTTTACATTCATTCAAACTTTGTGGTTCTTCCATTCTTTGGGTTGGCCAACAAGCTTTATGTACATGATCTAACAACCAAAAAGTGGGGATTAGTGATGAAATTTAAATCAATTCAACTCAAGATGTAGCTACTTAGAAACTTAACAAATTGAGGCATAAAGAAGGTACAAAGCTAAGAAAGAGTTGACATTTTCTCTTAAATCAATACTGAAATCATGGTAAAATATGTCATTATCAGGTTTCACCCTACCACACACAAGTGTAAGTTCGTTACCGCGCAATAGGCCTCCACGTAGCACCTATCACTAAGACCTCCTACTACTCTCACCACATGCATCAATCCTCTCTAAGTGAGAATGAAAGACCATTAGAGTGTTAAGGATAACCCCCCATGAAGAAGCCTCATATATTCATTCTAAACGCTAAATGATCTCACCTAGAGATCTTACTTTAATACTATTCAAGTCACCTTAATCAAATCACAATCCTCTTTGAATCATCAACATACCATACTTGTTACATTCAACACCAATCATAACCTTTATATGTACATACTTTCAAACAATAATTCACACACAATACAACATGCTCTCAATCATGCTCTCGAAGCCAGGAACACCTATGTGCTTCCTGATTGTTGAACAAACAACTTAGTGTTGAAAAGATTTAGAGATAAGGTAGAGCTTTAGGAAGAGATTAACTTCTAGAAAGATAAAGCCTTTCTGAAAACTGAGTTAGGATTTGTTTTAAAATTCTATTTATGTTTTAAAAATAGAAATTATTGGGTTATTACAAATACAAAATAAAAAGTCACTTAATTTTTTCAAAACAAGGCCAAGAAAGACTTTATTGAGCTAATCTAAACTCTATTGAACAAAATTAATGCAATAAAGACGCTAACTCCTTTAAGTAAAATTGACTAATGAAATTTGAATTCATCTAGCAAAATTGAGGGCAATGAGCACTCCAATTACTTAAGTTTTCATTTTTTAAAATTTAGAAACCTAATTTATCTATGAAACAATTCCAACAATTTTCTTTGAATTATATCACATAACATGGAAACAAAGAAGAGGCAAAAGTTGGGACTTTTCATCAACATAAATATATATAATTTCAATTAAAAAGTTGTTTAGACATAATTTATACTCTTGTTAAATTTGATAAATATATTATATTGAATAAATATATTTACTAAATACTTTATTAATAAGATCAATTAAATTATACCTTAGTGTTTGTGTTGTCATTACTTTTTGTTAAAATTTAAATTCAACTTATCATTATTATAACTTTGTATTTTTCTTTTTTATAATCCAAATATTCAAATTGCAATTTTAAAAGAAACTCAATTTAGTTGAATCTAGATGATAAAACAAACGATCCTTTAGCATGTAACTCCAACATAAGAAGTTTTTAGCATTAACATATAAATGTTTTTGCAAAATTAAGATAGGTCATTGAGTGCAAATAAAAAGAATACAATAAATGCAAGTGTAATTATACGTCCTTTGGTGAATGTAATGATTTATAAAAGATATTTTTAATAATAAAAATATTTTCTTTCATTTATTTGTTGTTAAAATTGAAATACAGATACAATGCGCTCCTTGCTCACATATAAACAAGAATTTCAAAATTCCAAAAACCTTAGTTATAATTTTCATCCCTTCAATTGAAGAAAAGAGTGTTGTTGTTCTCTCAACACAACAACAGAACAGAGAGTGTGCAGAGCATAAGTCCAGCACCAACCACTCCACTTCAATTTCTCAGATCCACCCGTAAAAAGCAGGACCAACTTCACCGAGTCACGAATCACGAACTTAAGCCAAAGCTACCACCACAACGCTCTGCGTCATAGTCATCATGCAGAGCGCAGCATCGTCGGCGCCATCTTCGCCGGAGGCCATTCTCGAATGGCTACACAAAGAGATGGGATACCGTCCGCTAGGTACCTACGCAGCCGGCAAGTCGCACCTGCCGTCCGTCGAGTCAATCCGCCGGATTTGCCGCGGGAATATGATTCCGGTCTGGAACTTCCTCGTCACGCGCGCCAAGTCTGAGAAGACAGTGCGGAACATTCGCCGGAACATCACCGTGCACGGCGGGGATGGCGGCGGCGAGGCGAAAGAGGAGGTCAGGGGGAAGGGCGCGAGGAAGAAGGAGAGGGCGCTCATCGCCGGCGAGGGTTCCGAGACTGCGACGACGAGGGAGGCGGCATTGCAGGAGAGGGATTTGGCGGCGAAGGAGGTGGAGAGGCTGAGGAACATTGTGAGGAGGCGGAGGAAGGATTTGAGGGCGAAGATGCTCGAGGTTTCCAGAGAGGAGACTGAGAGAAAGAGAATGCTCGATGAACGAGCCAATTACAGGTTTTGGTTATTTTTCTCAACCTGCCCAACATTTGAACAGTGTGTGTATATGTAATTGGTAATTTTCATTCTGGTTGGTTGCAGTGGAGTTTGCATATTTCTTGTTCATTGGGTGAGAAGATGAACAAAACAGTCTGTGAAAATGATGAGTGTATGGGGAAGTTGAGGTGAAGGTTGAGACATAAAAAAAGTGATAGATTAGAGATTTCAAAAATGATACAATGAGAAATAATGAGGGAGTTAGGAAAAGAAGTGAAGTGGAAATGAGATGAAAGATAACGTAGTGAAATGATATAAAGACCTCTTTGTTTTGTGTTGAATAGTTTATGAGTTTTGATAACAAACCTCATCTTAGGATGTTCTTAGGTGGAGACAAACAGAAGAAAAAAAGGGAGAGAAAGTGACATGTGTTATGAGTTATGTTGTGGAAGAAAAAGAAAAAAAGATAGGAAGAAAAAGAGGTGAAAAGGAGATGGAAGAGGAAGTAAGTGTATGTTTATAGTTATAACATTGCCTCCAGTAATAATGCTGGCACGGTGTGGTCTCTAAATAATGTGTTTTTGATGTTATTGTAGCCTTTTATGCGCTTTTGTCGTTGCACCAATAATATGAAAGAGAGAGGAAAATAAATTATGAGTTTATGGTGATTCTGGTATTTGAAATTTGAGACAACAAAAGTATATTTCTTCATCCTTTGTGCAGGCATAAGCAAGTGATGTTGGAGACTTATGATCAACAGTGTGATGAGGCAGCAAAAATATTTGCCGAATATCATAAACGTCTCTATTACTACGTAAATCAGGCGATGGAGTCTCAAAGATCAGGTGTGGATTCTTCTGTTGAAATGACCAATAGTTTTAGTGCCAAAAGTGAGAAGGAGGCTGTTTATTCTACTGTTAAGGGCAGTAAATCTGCGGATGATGTCATTCTCATTGAAACCACGAGGGAAAAGAATATTAGAAAGGCTTGTGAATCTCTTGTAGCTCATATGGTTGAAAAAATACGGACTTCTTTTCCAGCTTACGAAGGAAGTGGCATTCATTTAAATCCTCAGACAGAAACAGCAAAGTTGGGGTTTGACTATGATGGGCAAATTCCTGACGAGGTTAGAACTGTTATCATAAATTGCCTGAAGAGTCCTCCTCAATTGCTTCAGGCAATTACTGCATACACCGTACGGCTGAAAAGTCTAATCTCCAGAGAAATAGAGAAAATTGATGTTAGAGCTGATGCAGAGACCTTGAGGTATTATAATGCACATAATTTGTTTTTCATGTTCTGCTGTTACTCATGCCTCTGCCCATATTATTTGAATTCTGAACTTTCTGTCATCAATCGTTGTTACTATAACTTAAACAAAAACATGGTCACAAATGCTATACTGGTAAAATATCCCCAAGAAGTTTAAAATGATTGTGTTCCCCTCCCATCCAGGAAAAAAGTGTGTAGTAAGTAGCTGTGTGGTCTTGTGATGTTCTGTTAATTAGTGCTTATTAGCAAGGGTATCACATATGTGATTGCTGTTATAATCGAAATTTGCATTCTTTAATCAGGTACAAATATGAAAATAACATAGTTATGGATGTTTCGTCATCTGATGGGAGCTCTCCTCTACAGTATCAACTTTATGGCAATGGAAAGATTGGGGTTGATGTGCCACCAGGAGGGAGTCAAAATCAGCTTCTTGATAGACAGGTATTTTTTTCATCCTTAAACTACATATTCTGTTGTTGTACAAGGAGTTATTGAACTGGTGCTTTCTTTGTTCTTAGAAAGCTCACGTTCAACAATTTTTGGCCACTGAAGATGCACTAAACAAGGCTGCAGAAGCAAGGGAAACCTGCGAAAAACTTATGAAACGTCTGCATGGAAGCACTGATGTTTCTTCATGCCCAATTGGTATTGGGAGTACATCGCAGAATGTTGGAAGTCTTAGACAACTTGAGGTATCATTGTGAAAAACATACAGTGCATTATGTTCTTTTCAGTGAGTTATACATATTTTTTCAATCTATTGTCACCTTTCGTAATGATAATAATTTGTAAGCTTTCCTTCAATAAATAACCAATAGTTAGATTACCAACATGTAAGGTGGGAAGAATTAGCACTATATGACGAGTCACCATAGAGAAATCCGAAATGTTGAGACTGGAGTATTTATGGATATTGTTTTGGCGGCATAACTTATGCTAGGAAGAATCAATGCTTAAAACACTGCAGATTTTTTTTGTTACTTTCCTAATCAAATACTTAGCATGTTTATCAAGATTGTGGCAATCCTAGGTCCGAACAGAATATTAGTAAAATTTGGATACCCAGTAGGAATAAATATACCAAATAGATCTGTGTTTGGCTATTAGTTTGTGTAACTGAGTTTGTTGGATGATCTGTTAATCATTATTTTCTCTCTTTGGGTTCCTAGCAATCATTTTGTTTTTGTTAAAATTTGTTTCTTTGGATTCGAATGCTATCTTAAGCTTCTTTTGTAAAGATCACATGTATATTATTTTGCTGTTAATGTGTAACATGGTATGTGTGTACATGATTGATTTGTTTATATGACACTTTGATTTGTTTATATGACACTTCCTCCTGCTGAAGCAGAACTTTAACTAGAGAGAAAAATAAACAACTGCACGTAAGATTTGCTTTTTTGAAAAATTATCTCCAAGTGCAATTATTTTAATTTAGTCTATTAATAGGCCAAACAATCCCAGACTATTTAAGGTATATGGTAGGGGAATAAATGTCAGAATTAATGAGCAGTATTAGACAGTTATCGGGTTGTTGTGTTATATGATGCTGGTAGTTATTGCAGGGCTGTTTTAAGGGGGATTGTTACTGTACAATAATTTAAACAGAATAATGCTTGCTCTTTGCTATACGTACATTGCGGTTTGGTTGCTTGTAGTAAATGTGTGTATGACTGCCACAATTTTCTCAGAAAACAGAGAAGAGTCCTTGATTGGGAAATCAAAGGGACGTGTGTCATAATGATCAAAATGCAGAAGCAAACATGCTAATAGGAGAGTTGTTGTTAGGAGGAAACATTGTGAAGTTGTGTACTTGTAATGTGGCCTATATAAACCAGATTATTTTAGTTTATTGAAATAAATTTTGTATGCTCATACCCTGTGTCCAACATCCATGAAACTGGCCTTTGCGCTGTTGTGAAGCAACACATTTTATTTACTTCATCGAGGGAGATTCTGAAATTTGATATGACCAGTGAAATAAAATTAATAAAACATGGGGATTCTAGGAAAACTTTACATATAAGATTTTCCATTTTTGTTGCTACTATGGCCAAGTTAGGGACATCCAGACATGTTTAACCACGGGAACGTTTTTTTATGTATCAGCATTTAATGTGGGAAAATAAGAATTTATCTTTGAGAAATCTATACTTTCTACATTTTCAATTAAACGTGTTAGGTTCTTTTTAGATTTTTCAACTTACTTTACTGCATAAAAGTTAGAAGAAAAAAGATACAACTTTCCCCCCTTTCAATTCTGTTCATTTCCTAATGCTAGTTATATATTTCAGATCAATATTTGAGCTAGGGTTTTACCACTTATTCTGTATATGTTTTCCATCTGTTCAGCTAGATGTTTGGGCCAAGGAAAGAGAAGTTGCTGGTTTAAAGGCAAGCTTGAATACCTTGATGTCTGAAATACAACGCTTGAATAAGTTGTGTGCTGAGAGGAAAGAAGCTGAAGATTCTCTAAAAAAAAAGTGGAAAAAGATTGAAGAGTTTGATTCTCGTAGATCAGAACTTGAGACCATATATACAGCACTCCTCAAAGCAAATATGGTAATGTTCCATTGTTTCAGTAATTCGTGTTAAGTGAAATAAAACTGGTATAGTTACTGTTCATCCTTGTGAATGGCGATACCCTGTTCGAATCCTAGAATAGTCACTGGTTTAAAACTTGAATTGTTTGTTAGTTGGTTTGTCTGTGTGGGGACATAAATGCATTTACTGTGAATTGTTATATGCATTGACTACTGAGACCGTGAATACGATTGCACCCACTGTGCCTTGTGAATGGTGATAGCCGTTTGAATCCTATAATAGTCACTGGTTTAAAACTTGAGTTACCCATTAATTGGTTTTTTTCTGTGAGGGGACACAGGTGCATTTACAGTGAATTGTTATATGCACTGACTGCTGAGACCATGAATATGATTGTGCGTACTGTGCCTTGACATTTTTCTTTTCCCCTAAGTTCCAAAATTTATTTGAACTCATCTTTTTTGTTGTATGTATTCCGGTAATTTTGGTTTTAATAAACACTACTTTGATTTTAGTTTTTATTTTGTTTTCAATACTATAATGCAGGATGCTGCTTCATTTTGGAGTCAGCAGCCATTAACTGCTAGGGAATATGCTTCAAGCACTATAATTCCAGCATGTGCTGCTGTTGCCGAGGCATCAAATAGTGCAAAGGATCTCATTGAGAAAGAAGTGTCTGCATTTTCTCAAAGTCCAGATAATAGTCTCTACATGCTTCCTTCTTCTCCACAGGTTTATAATGCTGCACAAACAACTTTTTCACTTACCTGTTCAGTAAACATACATTAAAATAAAACTAATGTTCTGAATTTTTTGGATTTGATATATGAAATTAATTTACATGATCTACTTTAGAATCTTCTATTTCTACCTCTTGGTTGTCAAAGGTTCTGAGTTCATTTAAATATAAACTTGATTAGATTCGGTGTCTAGTGTTGAACGCATTCTACTCTTTTTTTGGTGGGATAGAGTGAAATTATTCATATAAAACTAAGTGTAATTTGGAGGGTGGGGAAGGGAGGGTTAAAAAATCATCCCAATTAAAAAATTCCAGATACAGAGAGGAACATGGGTTGATTAAAATAACTCTAAAAGTGCATCAAACTTACTCAATCTTTTTGGCATATGTGAAATGGAAATCTGTATTGAAGCTGGTACAAAAAATATATATAATTGTACCTTATGACTAGTTTAGGGGCAATATGTGCATTATACTCCAATCAAATACCCTTGGAACTGAATAAACTGCACTCAGACACCGAATTTCACTCTTCTTGCTTTTACTAGAAACTTTATAATGAATAATTAGAAATTGATGTTCCAAAGTAACATGACAGCCCATTCCACTTGGTTACCCAACTGGTTCTCTGGATTGAATCTCATTTAAATAACCTTAACTTGAAAGGATTTATCTGAAAGAAAGAAGATTCTCACTTAATTGATTTATCTGAAACAGTACATCAACCTCTGTATATAGAGAACTCTAACCCTATAGTGATAATTACAGAGAGATCTCTAAAATCTTCTAACAGTTTCTAGCAGTACACTCAATATCCTACTAACAACACCTTATAACTTCTACCTTTTCTGTGATGATATATTATTTAAGTTTAAATTTAAATAGGATTATTGTGATGCAAATTTAGTATTGCAAATTAAATCTGTTGCCAACCTTTAAAATCTTTTAAGTTCGCACATCCCAATTTAAGATGGCCTACTCCCTATTAATCAGTTAGATGGGTTGTTAATTAGAGAGATAGAAATGACAAGCTATAAATAATAGGAAGAAAAATAGAGATCGATCTTTTCTTTAAGAGTGGGAATTGACACCTAAAGGCCAGGTCTCTTGAATAAATGCACTGTAGAGACAAGAGTCATTTCTATTTTACGTTTGTGATCTCTGGCATCATATCACACTGATACTGGTAAGAGGACAGTTTTTTTGCAATAAAATTGGATTGTATCCCCTAATTCTAAGCCACCATCTGTCAGTGAACTTTTAATGGTTTCTGAATTTTTCTTTAAAATTTTATTTGTCCATGTATATTGAAATGTGCTTCAACTTAACTTTTTGTTAACTTCTGGTTAAGGCACTGCTTAACTTAATTTTTTGTTAACGTCTGGTTCAGGCACTGCTTGAGGCCATGGGCGCTAGTGGACCACCTGGCCAGGAAGCAGTTACAAATGCAGAAGTAAGTGCAGCTATTTTGACAGCAAGAGCTGGTGCTCGGGATCCATCAGCAATTCCTTCAATATGTCGTGTTTCAGCTGCACTTCAGTATCCTGCTAGTGAGTATATATATTGTTTGTTGATAGGCTCTTTCTTGATGTACCCATATATGATGGTTTAATATATTGGCATTGTAGACTCTCACTTTAGTAATTACCAATAGCACAATTGAGTAGACTATTTTTGGCCTTTGTAAACAGAAACTACATTCCTTGTGGTTTTCATTTCCTCTTAACTGGAGTATGGTTATATTCACGTGTTAGGTTTTATCGGGACAATTAAGTTTAAACACTTTTTTTCTTCTCTATATCTAAACAAGATAAACATAATTTAGTGGATAGAACACATTAAACACTAATTACTGTTACACTAAATAGTCTAAAATTGTCATTCTGAATGAAATATTTGGGTATGCCTGTCAATGTATTGATATAATTGATGTTATGCTATTTGGAATGTTATCATAAAAAGTTTCCAAACGATCAAAGCAATTATAAGATTAGATTTGATATTTTGTTGTTTTGAATCAATGTATTTACTGCATCTTATTATTTTCATTAACCTGCAATTTGAAGAATACAACATAAGGATTTGTTTTCCATGGATCCTTTATGGTGGCTAAAGCTATTATTGTATATTCAATGGTTTTTGTGTTAAATGGACAGGCTTGGAGGGTCCAGATGCTGCTCTAGCATCTGTGCTGCAGTCCCTGGAGTTCTGTCTGAAACTTCGTGGCTCTGAAGCTAGTGTGTTGGAAGATTTATTAAAGGCTATTAATCTTGTTTATATTAGACGAGATCTTGTCCAGAGCGGAAATGCCTTGTTGAATCATGCTGGCTTTGTTCAACAAGAATATGAAAGGTAAATATGTATCTAACATTCTAACCCCTGAATCCAAATTGCATCCGTGGTTAATGTTTCTAGCAGATTCACAATTTATGTATCGGCTAGAGAAAGATCTAATTAATTTTATTTTCCTATCTGTTTAGAAGCATACCTCTGATGGTGTGTTTGGGATAACTGTGAAAACTAAATTATTTTAATAATTGATTGTATGTATATTTGATTATTATAAAAATTAGTTTTTGGTTGGGTATGTTTAGTGAAAAGTAGTTTTTAGGATAATATTGTTTGAAACAAACAAATCAGCTTTTTAGATAAGAAAAAGGATAGTTCATTGCTGATAAGAAACTGTTGTAAAATAATCATAAGCTACAAAACAAATTTTCAGATTCACAAAAACGACATATTTTTTCTAGAAAAGAAAAAGTTTACAAATTTCAGCTATTGTTCCAAACAAACAGCTGAAATTGCAAATAACTTTTTATCCCAAAAACAGCTGAAATTGCAAATAACTTTTTATCCAAAAACAGCTGAGATCAGGGATAAATAATCCTTCCTAAACATCTTCTGAATTTGTTGAAAACCGTTTTTCTTTGACATCTGATACATCAATGCAGGACAACGAGTTTTTCTTTGAGTTTGGCTGCAAAACAGGAGAAAACTATCATGGAAGAATGGTTGCCTGAACTTAAGACTGCTATTTTGAGTGCTCAACAGAGCTTGGAAGATTGCAAATATGTCGGTGGATTGGTGAGTTATACTGTTATTATTGCTGTGATGATTTGTTGTAAGAAAATTGTTAAAGAGAGCCAAGAAAGAACACAATTTTAAATGCATTTTGTAGTTTGGCATAGCATAGAAACAGATAAGAAAGAAGCAATTCACACGGGAAAGTGAAGTGGATAAGTTTTTTAATTCAATTTGATAGAGCACCAATGGATAAGTTTTTTTTATCTTATGAAGAAGCTATATGATAACTTTTATTAATTAGCTTGTGCACAAGTTAATTTAAACTTATGATGAAGTTAATTTCAAATTTTCTTTCTATGTTTCTCACCTTGAAGTTTTTATGGCAATATACTTGCGTTCGCTGAGACAGGTTTCCTACAAAAAAGTATTCGTATCCACAAACTGCAAACAGCAACACCTCTCTAATTACACACCCTACTGTCAAATGTACATAGCTCCCTTCAGATATTGTCTATGATCAACTATCATCAAGATAGTTTGTTAGACCCTTATTAGTCTATGAGAGAAGGAAGAGACTTTAGTTAGTTGGTCTAACTGCCTTGGCAGTTAGGGGAGCGGGGAGAAGCTATTAAACCTGTATAAATAGTTGTGGGTAGAGGAGTAGAGATACTTTTGGCTTTTACAGAATTGTTTGTCAGGACTTATTGTTCTGAGAGGGATGAGGTTAAGCTCTCTGTATTCTTTTCTTTGATTGAAAGTAAATAAAAGAGGTATTACAGTCCTGTGTGATTGTTTTAAGGGTGTGGAGTGAGTTTTCCATAGGTTCTTGATAAAAGAACCTATCACAGTTTCTAATTCCGATAAAGAACTAATATAGAACAATTAATATACAATAATTTATTTTCTATCATATTTTAATAATACGCTGCTGCTCTTAATTTTTATGCATAATGACCAACATGTCAGACAATTAGTAGGACAATTATATCTAATGCTGCATGACTGTTCAAGTTTCCATCCTAATTTTGTTCTATTATTAAATTATAACATCTTTTGCAGCTTGATGAGTGGTGGGAGCAACCAGCATCGACAGTTGTTGACTGGGTAACAGTGGATGGGCAAAATGTAACTGCCTGGCATAATCATGTGAAGCAGCTGCTTGCATTTTATGACAAGGAGCTATTGTAATTAGAATTACAAAGCGCGTGGAGTAAGCATATTTTGTGAAGTCTTGTTCATCTAACTTTTCCCACTTAGCTGTCACTGTCGATAATTGTCTTCTGGGATGGAATATGACAGCTGTTGTCTATATTGATAGACGAAGATCTTAAAAAAAAAAAAAGTATCATCTTCATGATCTTTCACAGATACCCTCTACCACCACTTTTTCTTTAGAAGCGTGAAGTGTGTGTCATTTTAGATTTTAGGCAGTGGGGTGGATTGTTCATTTTAATTGGCAGTGATTAATGGCATTGAATCTTATGAAGCCATTTTGGCTTCATTTGGTGAACTGGTTTGTTCTGGTTGTATACAGTTAGAATCGTTGAGGAAAAAAGAAGGTTGAGTTGAATGGATTTGCCGAGGTAGTACATTTTCTTTTTGAAATTCACAAGGTGTAATGGCCCACAAACCTAATGTGTCGTGTACATTAGAATGTTCAACGGTTCTGTGATTTATTGTTTTAGGAATAGCATAAAATTCTTTGCAGAAGAGTCCTCAGTTTAGATTTGACATTGCATGTCGACTTTGAAATTAGGTTTATTTTCCTTTTGTTTAGCTCACTTGGTTATTACTTTACTGTTAAACCATCTAACCTAGTATTTAAAATAGCAAATTTGGTAGATTTTGTTTGTGTAAAAATGGTTTCATCTAATTAGTCTTACATTTGACATTGAATGTGTTGTTTGTCAAATGTAAAATGACAGAAAAAAAAAGAAGAGCGAGAACCATTACCCATTTATTACAGTATCTCTTGTATTATAAAATAACAGTCTTTTATAATTTTAGTGGATGTAAATTAAGAGATATTTTAATAATCATAACTTTAGTTAAAAACACTCTTAATTTTTAATCTTTGTAATATTTTTTCAATATTAGTAGTTCTGTATTGGTTTCTCTTAATTATATGTAGGGGTGTTATTAAATGTTATTTAAGTAGTTTGAAAATGCAAAAAAAAAAATCTATTATTTGAAATCGTATAACCTTGCATTTGGACGAAACGTTCGACAACACTGTGATTAGAGAATACGTGCAAAATAATTTTACGATAGAACAAGTTTCAAATAACTCATTCACACCCGTTAATCTTCTATTAATGAGCAAAGGCAATTCTATAGTGTTACACTGTAAACAAAATGAACTACTTGACCTGCTTCTACTTTGTATATATACAGTGATATGGGTGTGCATATCGTGATCACAGTAAATATGAGCTGCCCCAAACAGTGGAAGTACACAAATTGGGCGACCTTCGGCTTAGTTTGTGTTGTCTCTCTATTTTGTCTATAAAATATACTGATTAACACTAATTTTAATGTTTTAAAATATATTAAAAAGAAATGAGATTTTTTCCTAAATTACACTAATAAAACAATCTTTTCTTTATTGGTAAGGTATAATTTAGAGTTTACAGGGTAAGTGAGCAATTCTGGGAAACTGTTTTCGAATTTATATTAAAAAAATTAATTTTATCATACTAATAAATTTCGACCAGTATGTCACATTTTCAGTAAGTACATGTCTTCATTTTGACTGCAATAACATGAACAATCATATGTAAAACAGAGTCACGGAATAGAAAGACAGTGTGATAAAAAAAACTAACCCTTGACTTAGGTTATTTATTTTAGGGTTTTTATTATTATTATTATTATTATTTCTGCAAATGAAAATTGAATGTGAGGAAAAAGAGATAAGGAGAGAATCTTGGAAAGCAAAGCTTTTGACTACTCACATAAAACAAAATCAAAGGAAGTATTTTCAACTTTAACAAACTTTAGCTACAATTAACGATATGCTGCTGGAGTGTACAACCAGATGATCTTTAATGGAATTCACTTTGTCTAAAGATGCCACACTCATTTTTGAAGTTGAGCAGTTTTTAATATGTTAATATGCATAATCTGAAGCGTCGATAACAACACCTTAAAGGCTAATGCTGCATATCAATTATTTAATTCAATATTTTGTATTCTCATCTGTTTCCATGTATATATCAAGAATAGATTAGATGAGTATAGGATAGGGATATTTTGATATCATATATAGAGATTTTAATCATGCTTTCCGAAAGCAGGAAACAATGTAAATATTTTTTGTATAAGGGTTGCAACACCCAAGAGCTCCAATATATATAGATATATATACTTTGCTGATAAAAAAAAAAAAACACATGTACATGGATGTTAACTTTGACACAACACAACCATCAAAGTTAAAACTAACAGCAAATAAGTGGAAGGTAATTCAAAGGTTTAGTAAAGTTATGCCTATTGATTTATCATATACTCTAGAACAAAGATAATCATAATATTTTGTCCAAAATAAATATGTACTAACACCATTCTGTTTATACTCGGCTGAAAATATTCTTGTTTTAGCTTTAAACTGAGGTGAGAATAAATGTCATTTCTGCAACAATTTGTTATTTTCTCTCTGTTTTCTCACATGCTAATCTACTAAACAACATAACCCATCATCTTAAACTCCCTAGACCATTTATTATAATAGTAAAATACTCATGCATATCTGCATCACAAGGTGCTCACACGTTGCAGCTTGGAATTCATATCCAAAAAGGTAATGCTAACACAGTTTATGGTAGCTCTCAATGTGAATCCAGCAGGATCGTGTCTTGCATATTATGCCCACAGATTATGTGGCTACTTTCTCTGTCTCGTGAACCAACAGGGACACAACCATACCATTTCTTGTATTCTCATACAGATAAAGAAACAAACATTCAATTAAATAAAACAGTAGCTACGAGCTTCTCTTTATATAACCTTTCCACCCACCAAATTACCTCCTTTAGCTGTTTGGTGATGGGAAAACAAGCCTGCAATTACTGCATTTTAGTTGACAGTTGACTGGCTTCCGCATGATAGACATAAATAGTCTCGTTATCTGTAGGCTATAAAAATTTATTGTACTTGACTCTCTATGTAAAAGACAGCAAGAGGTAACAAAGAAAAGATAAGGAAACGAAAGAGGGATAAACATACTTCAATGGTGTGCAAGATATAGCCTTTACTTGGAAGCAGAATAACCCACTATATCTTTTACTCTTAGACAAGAGTTTCTAAGAAGTAAACCCGAGAATGTCTTGGTTTCTTGTAATACTATTTCTCAGTCTTACATTTGGTACAACTCATTCTGAGGCTAGCCATAACAGGAAGCTTCCCTCTGCTGTTGTGGTTGGCACTGTTTACTGTGACACATGCTTCCAACGGGATTTCTCCATGGGCAACCACTTCATTTCAGGTGCGTTTTCACTGCTTGAGTTAAGGTCCACAGTTTCATATCTTTAATAGTAACAGACAATGTCTAAATTTTTATATTTTACGTTATGCTGTCTTATGTTTTTCTATACTCTTGATGTCAGGTGCATCAGTTGCTGTAGAATGCAAAGATGGATATGGGACTACAAAGCCAAGGTTCCAGAAAGAAGTGAAGACAGATGAGCATGGGGAGTTCAAGGTAAAGTTACCTTTCTCAGTGAGCAAACATGTGAAGAGCATCAAGGGATGCACTGTGAAATTAATAAATAGCAGTGAGCCTTACTGTGCTGTGGCCTCGGCAGCAACCTCTTCCTCACTGCGCCTCAAGTCCAGAAAGCAAGGACTACACATATTCTCAGCTGGCTTTTTCTCATTCAAGCCTCTTAAACAGCCAAATCTTTGTAACCAAAAACCAAGCAATCAAAACATGAAAGGCCTTGATTCTGTGAAAACTATGTTCCCTCCAAAAATAGATCCATCATTTCCTCCTCCACTTCAGGACCCAAAGACACCTGGTGGTCTCCTTCCTCCCATTCCTGGATTACCTGACCTTCCACCATTACTGCCAGCACTCCCTCGTTTGCCACCCGTTTTAGGAATATCAGTGTCAATACCAGTTCCTCCAGGAATTACCAATAAGTCCCCAAAGGTTCAACCTTTGGATCAGAAAATAGCTGACCCTAATACCTTCTCATTTCCTCCTAACCCATTTTTTCCACCACCTACTGTACCCAACCCATTTCAGCCACCACCTCTAAATCCTAACCCATTACAGCCACCAGAAACATCACCAACTGTTCCTAACCCTTTTCCTTTCCCAACAGTACCAGGCTTAACTCCATCCCCATCACCACCAGCTTTTCCCGTTCCTTTTCCTCCACTATTCCCTCCACCTAGCAGCCTTGACACATCCTCCACTTTTTCAAAGAATGCTTCTCCTTAACTTAATATTATCACCCATTCATAATTGTCTAATAACTCCTTTTACATGCTGAACTTACTTTCTTTATGGAAATTGTAATATGGTCATGATATGAATAGAAAAATTAACACGGGGATGGGTGTGCGGCCATGTATCGACTACTGCTCAAAAAACTGATACTGTGTTTATGTATTACTAGCAATAAATTTAAGGATTTGGTCATTATAGAGATTCAATCTTGCAAATTATTATTATTTTCTTTAAATCCTTGAGTTGTTGATGGGAACTTCGGATTATGATATACTGCAGCAACAGAGTGAGATGTCATATCTGAAGCCAGGTTACCGTAAATGACAACGAATAGATGTCTAAAAGTGCCAATTGATTAAATAAACAAAATCTCTAACTAACATTTTATGGCTCTGAAATAAAATCCGAGAAGTTAGTTGTGAGAAAACAGCAACATATAAAGCGAGTATGGCTACGGGGTCATTAATTAGTAAGATTGGTAATGGGGTTGGTAAATCGAGGTAAATAATCAAATAACTAGGGTTTGGATATAAGATCTATGTAAACGAGCCTTGGAGGAACAAACTGCAAGCAATAATCCCATAAAAGTTTTGCTAACTCCACCTTTGGGACATAGTTAAAGTCTGTTCATACTGCAACTCCACTGAAATCGCGACTAAAATGGACGCTAGTCTGCACTAGGATAAGATAATTTAATATCATAGATACACGTGCCATTCTCTTCCAAGTTGCTTTCTGCTGGTAGTGTCACCAATTGAAGGAACTGACATCGAGCTAACTATATATGCTTGTCAATTTTGCGGCCTGCAGAAAACATTAGCTTATGGTAAATGTTATAATGTTAATTGGACATCCTCTTAAGAATTTTGCAGTAAACAAAGAGTAATATGGTTATCAAGACATGAAATATTTTATTTTTATCCATAAATTGAATCCATCACCACCAAATACCATATTTCCATGCATTTAATATTTTAATTTAAAAAATAAAGAAATATGACCAGCAAGATGAAAATAATACAATGGTGAAAGAGATTGAACAACAGTGCATACCCTAATTTTTCTTATCAGTTGCTGATGGTCATCTTCACTTGTATTCCGAATGACAGTGGGAAGTGACATTAAACTCTCTCTATACCAAGCACACTGTAGATTGAGACAGTAGAACAACTCTTCTTGTACACCATATGCACGATGCTCTAGCAGCTCTCCTTTATCGTTATACTTCTCTAAACTTCTCATATCCGATCCAAAAATTCCACCATCTTTGGTGATGCATATGGGGGAAAAGTCACAAGTAGGTACAACAATGAGCTTAGTCCAAGAAGACTGCACTTTGTATTCTTTCATCACCCATATTTCAGTAGTTCCACTGCCTTCGACCGAGTAACACACACCGAGACATCCTCCCATTACCCTCAAACCACAAACTCGACATTTTTCCGTAGATAAATGATCCAACAGAGAAATCTCTGAAAAACTCCTCTGTACCAGATCAAAGGCAAGAATGACAAGAACCTTTTTCTCCTTGGACAAAACCAACCAATGAAGGGTCTCATTGAAGAGTGACCCAGCTCTGACAGCAAGACAATTGCCAGGATCTGAATATGGAACATTGACAAGGACACTGTTCCAGGAAGCAGTTTTGAAGGAGAAAACGTGGGTTTCAATTTCAGCAGAAAACGAAGACGAGAATGGAATAATGGTAATCAAGTAGTCATCTTTAGATGGGTCATACCCAAAACCATAGAGGAACTCACGGGTTATGTTATCATATTGAAAGTGTGGTAATTGTTTATGAACACTAATTGAGGGATTCCAGAGAATGAGATCATCGCTCCTCTCGTAGTATAAGAGAATAAACCCTCTGCACGACCCCAAAATGTGAGGCTGATTGCGAAAATCATCGAAGTGAAAAAAATCGGGAATGCGAGGGGGAGAAGGAGGGGGAAGAAGGAGATGCACAGCACGAAGCAAACACAGCGAACCCTCTCCGCTATCAATAAACGGTGCGTTTGAGTCAATGGATTGAGCATAAAAATCGTTTGACCTCATAAGGATTCGATGGGTGGGTGTGGCAGCTAGGTCGTAATGGGAAACGCCAAATTGGGGATCGGAAATGAGAGAAAGCCATGACTTGGAAACACACTTGAAACGCAAAAGGGATTTCACCGGCAATCTCAGAAGAATTTCTCTGATCACTTCCAGAGGGAGAAGAGGAAGAGTGTGATTGTTCATATCTTGCTTTCCTCGGCGCTTTTTCTCTGATGCAATCTATGTTTCTTTTCCCTTTTTCCTTTATTATTACAATACCTATCATTTATCATTTACAACAATTTCTTTCTCTACATCTTTTTTCACATTCTTTTATAGATATGTTCACCAATGTCCTAAAGTTTTCTCTCTAAAACTCCCGACAGAAAGTGGTTAAAGACTAACATCATTGTTTTTGTTGCTTTTCTGTGATGTATATGCTATAATATTTTAATTACATTGATTTTGATATTTAAAACACCAAACACCCAACACATGATTAAGATGGACAACACAACACAACAAACCAGAAAAATATCTTCAGTTGATTTTTTATGGTTAATAACTTAATACACAAACTTACCAAAAGTATTCCACCTTACAACACAAAGCAACACAAACAAGGATGAATCCATTTGTGTCTTAGCTTTGGTGTAACCCTTTGACATGCACAATGTGATCAATTAGTAGGGACATGTTGCAGTGAGAAGAGCCCCCTTGTTCTATTGCTTTCCTTGCCATATCTGCATACTTTCTAGCCCTTTCCCTTCTCTCTTCTTTTTCTTGGCCTTCACCCATTACGTTCTCAATAGAATCCTTAATATTTTCCCTAGTCACCTGAACCCGAGACTCGTGTTCCTCTCCCAAATGCACAACAGATTCAGCTCCCACACTCACCCCAATCTTCAATACTTCTCCAACAAGTTGCTCATTGAGGAACTGTTCAGCAAAGAGAGGAAAAGTTACCAATGGCACGCCAGCACAAATCCCTTCGAGTGTGGAATTCCATCCACAATGTGTCACGAACACTCCTATTGCTCTATGTGATAAGATCAACACTTGTGGTACCCAACCCTTGATCAAAAGCCCTCTCCCTTTCACCCTTTCTTCAAACCCATCTTCCACCAGCCATTTCTCTATCTCCTCTCTTCCATATGCACCTCTAAGCACCCAAATGAATGGCCTTTTAGTCGCTTCCAGTCCTATCCCGAGCTCTATCAACTGCTCTGGTGTTGCACGGTTTAGGCTACCAAAGCAGACGTAAATCACTGACCTCGGAGACCATGAATCTAGCCACTTTATATATTCATTCTCATTACTTAAGTCTCTCCTACTTCTTAGAGACTTGTCAATATCATCCCTATTGGACAACGACACAGGGCCAACACACCATATTTTATGACCCGAAAATCTTTTATACTCTTTAACATATTCTGCTTCCAACTCTTCGAAACTATTAACCACTATCCCATATGATTTTTCTGCAACTTCCAATACTTTTTCGCGTCGAGCATTCAACTCTTGGTCTGTGCCGGGATTGAACATCCCAGGGAGTTGAGATCTTTTCAGTTCAATTCTATGGGGAATTCCGGGGATAAGAAATTTCTCTTCAGCTGACACAGCTTCATAGACTCTATCCTTTTGTAAATTGTATTTGCATAACAGAAAGAAACAACTGGTTCCGTCAAATACTATTATTGGAACATGCAACTTGTTTGCAACTTCAGACACACATATGATATGTTGGTCGGCAATTATGCAGCTTGGGAAGGGTTTTTGCTTTTCAAGTAGCTCTTGTAGTGGCTGCTGCAACAAGTCTAAGGCGGTGTTGAAGTTGTTTAGTAGATCCATTGAAGGCAAAGCGTCTACGCTCTCACATCCCTCTGGTAGACCAGCTTCCGCACATGGAAATTGGACATTTAGAATTTGAATGGGTGAGCCAAATTGAATCTCTTTGTCTATGCTAGCTTGGAATTGGATGGAATTGAGGGGTGTGGTCACTATGCTCACTTTCACTTGGCGTTGTGCCAACAATTTGGCCATGTCTACCATGGGGAGAAGATGACCAGGGGCCATTAAGGGGATGAAAACAAAGTGTAGGTGGCTAAGGGCCATTGAATCCATTGCAGGTTTCTATGTCCTGAAAATTGATTAGGAAATTCATGTTAATTGTTTAATGCATTAATATGAATAAAATCATGTGGATCAATATAATTAGCATTTTAGTTCTCCTAAGTAATTAATAACATTTACACAATTTTCAATCTAAAAACTTAAGATAATAAATTTGTAGATTTAGTATAGTAAAAATGAAACTTAAACTTATACTTGGATTCTTAATGTTAAATACAATATCCATAAGAAGGGAGTTCCTCTTAGTTTGGTCTGACATCTTGATTGTGCTAGTTTAGAATTTTAATTATAGGTTAATGACACAAAGTTGATGTGAGGAAAGGATAACACCGACTTCAAACACATTTAGCCGGGCTAAGAAAAGAAAAATGCGTGGTTTAGATAAGAAAAGTTAGTCCCTTTAAGCAAGCTTAGAGCACAAGATGTGAAGCATATGTGTGTGTGGTTGAAAATGAAATCTATATATAATCCACTACATTCCACCTGAAAAAGAAAAGTATAGCTTCAAGTGATATCAGATATAGCTATAATCAGGGTGTATGTGTGAGGATTAATTGAACATCGGTCTGTCTTCCAAATTCGAGGCACTAAAAGCTCTCATTCATGTGAAACACAAAAACTGACCATAAGCAACAAATAGCAAGTAAAAAACACATCACTTAGAGAATTTTTCATAAGGAATTTGAAGGGTTCGTGAAAAGATGGAGAAGATGATAAGCCTGACCTGTGTGTGGGTAACCAACCTTGTCTGTCTTCTTCGTGAGGCTGATCACTTCTTTAGATCATTATTTAAAAAAAAAAAAAACTTCTTCTTTAGGAGAGACGACATGACCAGTGGTGCTGCCGTGATTGAATTGGAAACAAGCAGAAAAAAACATTGAAGTAGAGACTTCCACAGTACATTAGATACTTTTTTGTTTCATAATATTTATAAAAGATGCTAATAAAAATTATAGAGGATTAGGGAAAATTTTGTGAAAGAACTTTTGTAATTCAAAGCAATAAAAACACGAATATTATGATTTTGAATACAATTATAAAATAAATTTTACGCATTTAGAACTTCAATAATTTATTTTAATTTTGTAAGTTTATTGAAAATATATTTGTAAATATTTGGTTGGTCAATATATCAATTTTAAATTTAATAAGAGAATTTTGACGGTTCTTATTATAGAATTTTTATTCTTATTAAAGATGGACTTTTTTGTTGTAAATTTTTATTGATTTATTAATTTATTAGATTGTTTCCTTATTTTGGTTTTTATTAAATATAAAAATATTTATAATAAATCTTCATACTCATCAATATGTTAGATATGGTGACGTTCGCATCTTTGTTTTAATTTGCAATCTTGGAGTTTTTTGTTGTATTCAATAAGAAGATAATTTTCTATCATAAAAAATCTAATATAAACCTTTCCATGGAGTAAATTACTTTATCCACCAGTAAAAATTTAATTTTGAGGAAACTAATATTAAAAAACTTCAGCAATAAAAAATATTTATTTTTTTCAAAACGGTGTAGCCAAAATTATTTACTACAATTTGTAACCTCAGTGCCCTCAGATTCAATACATAAAATCTCCTGCTAACACTTGAAGATTTTGAAATAAAATCCGGAAATGCTTGTCATAAAAAATTGCATCAGGCTATACATATGGTGATAGCAAAGGAGCATATTTAGTTTGCTTTAGAGCAAAAGTTAATCCAAAATACAAAATTTTCAGCATACAATTTCTTCTGAGAAAGGATACAGTTTTGGTTTTTGTTTGAGCAACAGAAGTCACAGAGAATGTCAGGGAGGAAATTTCCTTTAATAATTAGAAACATTGTGGCACACAAGTGTAAAACATACTCAAAAACTTACCATAATAAGATGTTTAAAGTATACATTACCATAATTTGATAACATACTATGCTTTATACCAAGGTTGGTTGGGGAACTCCACGTTCTGAGGTTATTAATTTGTGAGATTAGAGCTGGGAGATTGTTTGTGAACTTTGTAAAACAGTATAGAAAGAACCAAATAAGTTGGCTTGAATCTGAGAACTATGTAAAAGCGCACAGGTGAAACAAATTGCAAACACCATATAACATTAAGAGCAAAAAAAGATAATCTAAAGATAGTCTGAAACACAAGTAAATTACAAAGTCTGTTGATAATCCAACTTTACTGAAATCACCACTATAACACACTATTCCTGCATTAAAACTGATTTTAATATAATATGTTTCTGCTAGCCGTGTCATCAGTTCAAGGTAGATGTATATTTCATGGCCTGCGGGAAACAAGAATGTGTAAATGTTACGATATTAACTTGATATTCTCTAAGATTTTAGCAGAAAAACAGTGATATAGTAAAATGTCAAGCAAAATCCTGATTATCTGTACTCTTAAAAAAGTTGTTTTTCTTACATTTGATTGATTATTAAAGCTTATGAGTAAGCAAGGCATCAAATATTTATCTAAGCAAAGTTCATTGAATCCACCACCATCAAACCTCATCTTTCCAAGTCTCAGGTCTCATTTAATTTAGAAATCAGTAAAACACTTATCATCAGCTGGGATGGAGATTAGAGATAGTGGAAAATAAGAGAAAAAATCATTTGCCACACAGCATACATTATAGAGTTTGATATTCCATAACCAAGATGAATAAGAAAGAGTATAATGATGAAAGGGATTGGAGAACAGTGCATACCTTGAATTTTCTTGTCTGTTACTGCTGCTCATCTTCATTATTTGGAGACAGTAGACTCTCTCTATACACAGCAGACTGTAGATTGAAACAGAACAACTCTCCACCTCCGCCAAAATTGAGAAACTCAAGCAGCTCTCCTTTATGATTACGTTTCTCTAATCTTCCTCCACTGTTTGATCCAAAAATTTCACCATTCTTAGTGGTGCAAATGGGGCAAAAATGGTCGTTGAGAAAGTTATAAAAGGGTACGACCACACACCGAGTCCAAGATGACTGCACTTTATATTCTTTCATCATCCATATTTCTGCATTCGTACGGCCTCTGAAAGAGCAACACACACTGAGACATTCTCCCATTACCCCAAAACTATAAAGTCTGTATCTTTGTGTAGTGAAACGGTCAAAGAGAGGAATTTCTGATAACCTGTTGTGTATCATATCAAAGGCAATAATCACAGGGAGATCTTCATCCTGTGTGAAAACCAACCAATGAACAGCCCCACTGAACAATACCCCAGCGCTGAATTTGTCTCCCATACACTTGAATGGAAAAGAAAAGCTCTTAACTGGAACATACAAAGCAGTTTTAAAAGAGAAAATCAGGATTTCAGCTATGCGCTCATCACTTTGAGACTCGTCGATTACAATAAGAATAAAACAGTAGTTAGTTGTTGATGTATCATACACAAAAGCATGTAGAAATCCATCGGCTAAGTCACATTGAAAGTTTGGGAATCGTTTATGAACACCTATTGTTGGGTTCCAAAGAATGAGATCTCCCTGGTAGTACAAAAGTATCAGTCCTCTGCATGAACCCAAAAGCCCATATTTGTAACTAAAATCATCACTGGGGCGTAGGGGTGGTGGAGGGAGGCAAAGAAAATGCACCGCAATGGATTGTTTGAAAAGGCGTGCGTCTATATCAATGGATTGAAAATGAAAATCCTTTGATTTGATAAGAAGTCTATGAGAGGGTGAAGCAGCTAAGTCATGATGAGAAATGCCAAATTGAGGAGCGGAAATGAGAGAATACCATGATTTGCACACGCACTTAAAACGCAACACAGATCTCACTGGCAATCTCAGAAGAATTTCTCTTGTCAACTCCACAGGGAGACTGTGGTTTTCCATTCTCTTTCTTTCACACAGAACAGTGAGCTTGACCGATTCACTTGTTTTTGTTTACAATATATTAACAACTTTTTATAATAATTATATATTATTATTTTATTCATTCTTCTGAATTTATTTTTTAAAAAATATTTGAAATAAATATTTTATTAAAATATTCTTAAAAAAAATATTAAAAAAATATTTTCCTCTTATACCTTTTGGTACATAAAAAAGAAATATAAAAATTAACTAGATATAATGTTCTGAGACTTGGAATTCGCAACAATAACCTGTCATCTAATTTTAGAATCACGTTACTACTCTTTTTTTTTTCATTCAAATAAACAATTAAATATTGCATGGAAATTGGAAAGCTCTAGAAGTTGGTATTTCACTATTATATTGACACTTGTTCACTTCTTTTTTTAAAAAGATTTCATCTTTAAAATTATGTGTTATCTATTATATATAAGCAAGGAATCTTTAAAGTAGAAAGTGAAGATGCTAATTTAGTATACATCACCCGATATAAGTTGGAGTTAGAAAATCTAATACCTATCAACATGTTTAAAAAACTCAACCCCTACCAACTTTCTTTCTATAATTTTCTTGTGCACGCCACCAACAGCTTATTAAAAATCGTGATAATATATGTCTAATTAATAATTCAGTTTTTTTTATCTTAGCATTGTACACAACTTCTTTTACCCTTTTGAATCCTCTTTTGATTTTTAAAATTTGAAATAAGTCTGAAAATATATGCTGTTATTAAAAGATAAAGGATTTAATTTAACAGAATAAAAAAATTAACCTAAATTTTACTATTGATAAATATATTTATAACCATAAAATTGATTAATATTTTTAGATATTATCAAAATCTTAATCTAAATATTATAGCTATAATTATAGATAATTACAATATTTTTACATTGTTATATCATAAAATTACTTATTTAAATATAATAAGAATTATATTAATTCTCTCAAAAAAGAAATTAAAAATTAAAAATAAAATAATAAACCACGAGGCCTCACACAAACTATAAAAGATAAAAAGTTTTAATAGAATAAAAAACAGTTTATCTTGTATTACTTAGTATCTTTATACGTCAAGTTAGTACTTCATATTAACAATTTTTAAAGAGAATCTTTCTAAAGTAGTTGAAAACTTGAACCTGAGATACCTAATAATTTCTTATTTTGAAGAACAATTAAGACCTCTTTTTTACTTGTTAATAAGAATATAAAAACTATTTAATTGAGTTATAAAAATTATAAAATTCAACTATTATATATAAGTTAAATAATCAAATATGTAAGGTGAAAATCTTATAAAAAGTGAGTATTACGAATAAAAAAAAAAAAAACTAGGTCGCATAAAGGTAAACTAGAACACGTTATATAGTTTTTCAGATATGAATTGGTTATTACTTAGCCCTTTCATTAGCAGAGACACTATCCTTTTATTTTACTTCTAACTTCCATGGATCTATATATAATGTAGAATTGCATAATTAGGTGTAGGTGAGCTTAAAATATTATTATTTCTTTTAAATTATCTAAATAACAACATCATAAAGGTTATAACACGTTAATATAATAATTGAAATTGATTTTTCATTTGTTATACGTGTAATTAATATTATGTTCATATTGTTTATTTATTGGTGTTTTCATCGTTATTATAAATTATTATTGCAGTGGACTTTTACCAAAGTTATATCTAGCCCTTATAATTAAACTATATGTCTACTTTATCTAATATTCCAATTTTATGAAATTAATAAAATAAAATATATTTATCTCAACTTATTAATATTGAGAAAAAATAACTATAATAATAAATATATTTAAAAGAGTTAAACATAAATAGTAAACAACAAAAAAAAATGTTATATAGTATTGTCATTCTTTACTAGATGTTTAAATACGTATTTCTCATGTGTTTACACTAATAAAATGATTATCACAAAAGAAACAAACAGCACACTAAAGAGAAGAAAAGATAAACATGATAACCTAGTGTTAAAAAAAATTCATAAACACCCATCACAAATGTCCAAACCAACCAATTCTCATCTTATATGTATTTCAACAATACAATTCATTCTAAATACAAGTTCAATAAGAACATATTTTCAATCACATTATATTTAAAACAATTCATGATTTCTAATTCAACTCAACTAGTCACATCTCATTAGACAACTCAATTGCACCATCTACTTGTCATACAAGCATATAAGCATCAATCAAAATGTGTTTATCAGCTAAAATCAAAGTAATTAGCTTCTATTACCTGATCAATGACCAAACAACTTTATAATCCTAAAACAACTCTAAAAGTTCAGAAAACTTTACATGCTCTTGTGAATAAGAGAAACA
Source organism: Vigna reflexopilosa (assembly GCA_027742785.1). Classification (NCBI taxonomy): domain Eukaryota; kingdom Viridiplantae; phylum Streptophyta; class Magnoliopsida; order Fabales; family Fabaceae; genus Vigna; species Vigna reflexopilosa. The sequence goes on from CM050914.1 coordinate 48,646,488, forward strand.
TGATCAGGAGACAAAGTTATAATCATGAATTGACAAAGACTCAAATTTAAAACTCAAAAGACGTGTGTAAGCTGAGTAAAGTCTATATGCAAGGTGAGAGAGGTCAACATGCAACCAAAATAAAAAAAGACAAAAAAAAGAGTTGAAACTCAACTTACCCAAACAGATAAGGTCCAAATTGAATAGTTCGCCACCAAAATCAATCTTCCAGTCTTTCAATTACATGAACAAAGAATAAAAACTCCTAATAAGAAATCAAAAAACTCTAGAAAAGTAATTTATAAAAATGATATTTAAAATAATAAAAAATTATTTTTAACAAAACTATTTATATTCAATTATTTAATATTAAAATAATCGACATTATCTTTAAATCACTGTCATGTTAAAATATAGATTTATATGTCTTTATACTTTTCAATTATATAAAATTAAATTCTAAATTATTATTTATCATCATCACTCTTTGTAACGTAATTCACGTCTTTAGTAAACTTTTTTTAACATAAATAATATTTTTAAAGATAAATTATCTTTTAAAAATGATAACAATGGAGTAAAAGAATTTTATTTAATAATTAACATTGATACAACATTTTATTATAAAATTATGAAGTTTTTTTAGAACGTGAAACTGATAATTCACTTTTACAGTTTTGAATATTTTGTAAAATAATATGTTTCATTTTTCTTCATGTGTAAATATATGGATATTTCCATAATTTAAATCTAAATATATAAAATTAAAATTCGTACTTGTTTAAAGTTTTAATACATTTTGATCTTTAAATTAAAAAAAAATAAACATCTATAATTCTTTTAATCTAATTACCTTATTTTTAAACACATTTTTCATCTAAATTAAAATAATAATTTATCAAAAATATAAATAACTTAAATATTAGTATAAAGCTTGTTTAATACATAAAAATTTATTATAATTAATTAAAAAAATATTTTTATTTGTTTTCAAAATTTAAGGATAAAAATATTAAAGTTTCATTGTTAAATTTCAAATTTATTTTAAAATTCAAAAACTAAAAACATACGTATTCAATTATAAAAAAGGTATAAATTTTTGTTCAATCTAGAACTTTTCTTCCCATAATAGTCTTTACATTATTATTGAGGTGATAAAGATAAGCTACATCTCCTAATCTTTAAACGAAAAAGAGCAACAACACATTAACTTATAAAATAATTATAACTGTTTTTTCCAGAAAAGAAAAGAAGGCAGCTACACACTCTGAGTAATAAAATGTAAGTGCTGTTTGGATTTGAAAACCGTGTGAAAGTGTAGAAAAACAACAATCTACAAAACATATATACGCAATTGAGAAAGGGAGAAAACAATTATAAAATGATCTCGCTTGACATATCAGAAAAATAAAATAAATTTAAAATAATAAGTTAATATAATAAAATTGAGATTAATTTATTTTTCAAATAGAATCATAATCATTCGAATACTTAATACATAATGAAATATGTCAAAAATTTCATGTAAATAAAAAATAATTAATTTTGTAAAATTTAATTAAACTTAAAATTTATTTATTAATACGACCAAAATCTTACACTTTGTTTAAACTTTTTTAATAGTACATAGTTGAATTAAATTTCCATATCACATAATCTAATCTTAATCATATTTTTTTTGGGTACATAATTTTAATTATAGGCTGGTCTGAGAGTTGTAACTGGTGTATAATCTTCACAACCCGTTGGTAATAATTCGAGCTGACCCGACCCATTGCACCGTGGGGATCCGGTTTTGATAAAAGAAAATACCCTTTGAAATATCTACACTAAACTCGTGGAATTCATATGCAGTGTGGTCCACTGAGTATCTGCAGCAATTCTGCCTTCAAAGTAACAACAGAGACCACTCCACTCTAAGAACTCTCACTCAAAACTTGAAGCTTTTGTCTCACAACTGTCGGCTCTGGTATGTTTTTTGTTGGGGAAATTGTATCAGGTTATGTCTATTCGTTGCATTACTAGTGCAGTGTATATTTATCCTTAATGAAACACTGAAACGGGGTTACAAAGTACAACATAGACAATCTAGGTATCCTATTTGTTGTTCCTGAAGTAAAAAATGTGCCGGAGCTTATTATGTCATTATTTCTTAAATTTCTTAAATTTCGAGTTGTTTATGGTGTCTTTCTTACTTAATGTTACTTACAGATGTGACATTGGTTTGGAAAACCATTGAAGTTATTCCTTTATAGCAGAAACACTGACGAAGCCTTTTGGGAGGAGAGTTGCATCAAAATATTGTCTGATGTGGGTGCTTCAGATTCCCCAAATTATCAGACATACTCCATCTCAAAGCCACCTATGTTGCACTTCCCGTGTGTATTCAAGACTGCCTGTCACTTTTGCTTCATTGAACCCTTCAACAAACCCCATCAGCAACAACAACCAATTGATACAGTCATTATGCAAAGGAGGGAACCTTAAGCAGGCTATTCATCTCCTCTGCTTTGAGCCTAATCCAACTCAGCAAACTTTTGAGCATTTAATCTATTCATGTGCCCAGCAGAACTCGCTCTCCGATGGCCTTGACATTCATCGCCATCTTACCAACAGGGGTTTTGACCAAGACCCCTTTTTAGCTACTAAACTTATCAATATGTACTATGAGCTCGGGTCTATTGATCGTGCTCGCAAGGTATTTGATGAAACGCTGGAAAGAACCATATATGTATGGAATGCACTCTTCCGAGCACTGGCAATGGTGGGTCGTGGTGAGGAGCTGCTAGATTTGTATGCCCAGATGAATTGCACTGGGGTCCCATCGGATAGGTTCACGTATACGTATGTGCTCAAGGCTTGCGTTGTTTCGGAGCTGTCAGTCTGCCCTCTCCGGAAGGGCAAGGAGATTCATGCCCATATTCTACGACATGGATATGAAGCAAATATTCATGTTATGACAACTCTGTTAGATGTGTATGCTAAGTTTGGCAGTGTGTCTTATGCAAATTCCGTGTTTTGTGCAATGCCTACCAAGAACTTTGTCTCATGGAGCGCTATGATTGCATGTTTTGCGAAGAATGATATGCCTATGAAAGCACTGGAACTGTTTCAGTTAATGATGCTTGAGGCATGTGATTCAGTTCCAAATTCAGTTACAATGGTTAGTGTACTTCAAGCTTGTGGAGGCCTCGCTGCATTAGAACAAGGGAAGTTGATTCATGGTTATATCCTTAGACGGGGTCTTGATTCTATACTGCCAGTTCTCAGTGCGCTTATTACAATGTATGGAAGATGTGGTGAGATTTCGATGGGACAGAGGGTGTTTGATAGCATGAAGAATCGTGATGTTGTTTCTTGGAATTCTTTGATTTCTATTTACGGCATGCATGGTTTCGGAAAGAAAGCAATCCAAATTTTTGAAAACATGATCCACCAAGGAATTTCACCGAGTTATATAACATTCATTACTGTTCTGGGTGCTTGCAGTCATGCGGGCCTTGTTGAGGAAGGAAAGATTTTATTTGAATCCATGCTTAGTAAGTACAGGATCCATCCTGGTATGGAGCATTATGCTTGTGTGGTGGATCTTCTTGGACGAGCTAACAGGTTAGATGAAGCAATCAAACTAATAGAAGATATGCGTTTTGAACCCGGGCCCACAGTTTGGGGTTCGCTTCTTGGGTCTTGTAGGATCCACTGTAATGTTGAACTTGCGGAGAGAGCAAGTACTATACTTTTTGAGTTGGAGCCTAAGAATGCTGGAAATTATGTGCTTTTAGCAGATATTTATGCAGAAGCTAAGATGTGGGGTGAAGCAAAGAGTGTGATGAAGCTACTGGAAGCTCGTGGCCTTCAAAAGCTTCCAGGTTGCAGCTGGATTGAAGTGAAAAGGAAGGTATACTCGTTTGTCTCCGTTGACGAGCATAACCCACAAATTGAAGAGGTTCAGGCATTGGTAGTTAAGTTGTCAACTGAGATGAAGGAGCAGGGTTACGTTCCACAGACAAATGTTGTTCTCTATGATCTTGACGAAGAAGAGAAGGAAAGAATTGTACTGGGACATAGCGAGAAGCTTGCAGTTGCCTTTGGACTCATTAATACTGCAAAAGGTGAAACCATAAGGATCAGAAAAAACTTGAGATTGTGTGAAGACTGTCATGCTGTAACAAAATTTATTTCAAAATTTGCTAACAGAGAGATTCTTGTAAGAGACGTGAATCGATTCCATCATTTTAGAGATGGAGTTTGTTCCTGTGGTGACTATTGGTAGTTTTTGGCAGTATGTCACGCAGTTACAATGCTCAAGAAAGTATTTCTAAAATAGCAGGAGAGATTGAATGATGCTACGGTTTCAAACACTATCAGTTCCAGTTCTGGTGTAGATTTATTTTCTTTTTTAAATGAGCTGGAATAATTTTATTTAAAAAAACACGACCATTTATACCATGTCAAAGAATTAGTTTTTCCTGAAAGTTTACGCGATTGTGTAAATACAAATAATCATATGACATCTGTTAACATAGTGCTATTATTTCTATCACTGTGTACTGGATTTTGAGGAATTCTCTGATCCATGCTTTTGGGAATTGGACCTCTTGTGCCTTCCATCTTAGATATTTTAACTATTGAAGTCTAGATCTTCTTTAATTTGCAGCAAATGTATGATGCAGATTATTGTTGGCATTCTGCAGAGTCGATCAAGTGGGGTTAATTAATAACATATGTCATAGATGCATGACTTGAACTTCAATGCTTCCAAATAGTTGATTAATCATTTAGCCTTTTTAAGCCGAAGGAACTTATGTTTATATTTTTCTCTGGGAGATGAGAGAGATGTATCTCTGGCTAACATGGATTGGTATGATATGGCATGCTGGGGCCTCGGTGAATATGCTGTGCCACCGAAGTTGGTATAAAGCATTCCGGAGGTCTTAAATTGTAATATTTGTTATATTACTAAAGAATCACCATGCTACCATTTCTCAGTTTAGTTAATTTTTATAAAAAAAAGAGTAGATTATATGTAATGAATTATTTTTTTAAAAAGTGAGTACAATAGAGAATAATGAAATGAAATATCTATTTCATTGTTTGGACATGTTGCCGTGAAATTATAAAATAAACAAAAAGACTCATTTTTCTAAATTGAGAAGAAATTTAATGAAATTAATCAAAACAGGTTCTTATAATTTTCATTATATGTCACCTCTTTATAATTAATCGTTTAATCTTTAAAAGTGTTAAGTTAATTACCTAATTTTTTTAGTCTTAATTTGGTTTTATTTTATAAAAGTTTATATAATTTGATCTTGATCTGTTCAAAAAATTTAACAAAAAAGATTGAATTGTACCAAATTTTAAAAATTAAAATGTATTAATTTTCACAAACAATATCAAATTAAAACTAAAAAAAAAAGAACTGGATGACTAATTAACATTTATAAAAAAAATAATTAAACCTTTTATAATTTCTTAACAATATTTATGGTATATTTCATTATGTTCAATTTTATTTATATCAATTCAAACAGTCTTTTGACAAAGATAACATATAAAAGAATATGATACGTATACGTATAAGATATTTACACTTAATACCTATTTTGGTTTTTTAGGGGTTTCTGATTTCTCATAATAATGAAATAATTAGGGTTTTTTGTGGTTTTCCATGGTAGTAAAGTAATTAGGATTTTCTGGTTTGAGTTTTCAATTGCATGTTGTTACTGTTTCTTTATGGTGGTTTTGCGTGTGTGGAGGTGACACAATTTTGTGGTGATCTTTTCTGATGATCCTATAAAGCGTTAAACTTGTGATTTAGAACTTTTTGATTTTGAGAATATGACAAATGTTGTTATATGGTGGTTGACAAAGATGGAAGGTGCAAGGATGATGACTTACGACTATGATATTGTTATGATAGACTTTAACTAGACTATGATACATGTTAAGAGGTGAATTTTAAGTCTAACTTAATTCTAGAAAATTGGCTTGTAAGGTGAGATTTGTACCTACTTATAGTCTTATGTGAAACTTCCAAACGCACTTTTCACTACCTCTCGAGCATGAAATTATATATTAATGGGTGGTCTATGACCTGATAGCAGGTGAAACAACATGTCCACAGAAATCTTATTAAGATAGTCTCTAACAAGGTTGATACTATGTTAAGAATTGAATTTTAAGTCTAAGTCAACTCTAGAAAACCAAACGAGGTTTGCATCCATTTATATACTCTAAATTTGTTTTATCTTTAGTCGATGTGAGACTTTCAACATATTTTTATATGTATCTCAAGCACGTGAAATTATATATTAATGAATGATCCAATAATAAACAACATATCTAACAAAGAACAAATATCGTTATATTAGACTTTAATCTAACCCTATACCATGTTAAAAGATGAAAAATGACTAAAACAAATTATTAATACCAACCAAATTAAGAATCACATTAAACAAAAATTAAGAAAATAAAAATAAAAATAGATATTAAGACTTATTATTATAATTCAATCACTTGATATATGAACAATAAACTCCAAAACAAATTATAATGTTTTCTCACCAAATTTAAATACAAATAGATAAGATTTAATTATAAAAACCAATAAAACCCTAGTCGGACAAAGATCCAAACAAAACCCTTTAATTTTACGGTGTAGCCTCCTCCGAAACAGAGAAGCGTCTTCGCCTAACACTACTGCTCAATAGCTAAGTCTCGCTTCCATCGATACTTCGTTTGTTATTCGGCCGTGTGACGTTGAAGTCTCTTGCTATACGAGCTGTGCTTCAACGAAGGATGGAGGTTGTTTTGGCGTCGTCGTCTCTAGACGGCGGAATAGGGTGCTGGGATCTTCACACCGGCGCGGAGCAGCTCCGCTATAAATCTTGCTCCTCCCCTTCTCACGGCCTTGTCGCCGTCGGTCCTCGCTTCATCGCCTCCTCTCAGCTTCGAGAACCTTCAGCAACATCTGGTTCTGTTTTCTTCTGGTCCTGGTCCAAGGTTGTTCCCTTTTCTTCTTCTTCTTCTTATTATTATTATGTAACATTTTCTCATATGATGAAAATTATTAATAATAATGAATAATTCGTGTTCAGCCTCAAGTTGAAGTGAAGAGCTTTCCCGCTGAACCTATTAAGCCCCTTGCTTCTAATCACCTGGGAACCTTCATTGCTGGTGGAGCTTTGTCTGGGGATATTTACTTGTGGGAAGTAAGTTTTTTGTTTCGTCATCCATTTTTTTTCAATGGTCTGGTTTTCTCATCAATGACTGGGATTACATACGGTCTGGTTTTCTCACCAATGGCTGGGATTACATACTTTACCCTTAAGCGGAATGAAATATGATCTAAACATGTTCTGAAGATTTTTTGGTGTTAGGCTGTGGATAATTATGAATTGAAAGCGGGGACTTAATTTGTGTCTGTTTCTGTTTACTGTACCGTGCTGAGTTGCTTGCATTGATTGTAAGGTTGAAACCGGTAGATTGCTTAAGAAGTGGCATGCACATTTAAGGGCGGTTACTTGTCTGGTTTTTTCTGAAGATGACTCGCTGTTGGTATCTGGTTGTGGAGATGGAACCGTAAGAGTTTGGTCTCTCTTCATGTACTTTTCTCTCCCTTTTTCTGTCTTTTGTTTCGTTGTGAATTTCCTATTAGGATAGTGTACAGCTTGGGTGGCAGCAGCAGTGCTAACTATAGTGGCATTTGCTGCTCTGCATTTCGTGGTTCAGGATACTCGATGAATTCAGAGGTCAGCTGGCTAATAATCTTTATGAGTATAGTTTTTCCGGGCACACCCTGTGCGTGACAGATGTTGTGATTGGTAATGGAGGGTGCAATGCAATTATTGTGTCAGCTTCTGAGGATAAAACTTGCAAGGTTTGTTTTACCGTCTTTTTGTGGTGGTGGTTTTGTAGAAAAATAGATAATCAATGAAATACGTTTACTCAAGAACAAGAATTTTGTATTTACTGTTGCCTGCTTGAATTGTTTATCTCTACGAGTTGTAAATTCTAATAATTTATGTTTAGCAAGATAACTTAAATGAATAACTTTTTAGAATGGGTGGAAGTCATCTGTTATAGTTTATTTGGTGCCATTGACATTGTTGTCAAAATCGCAATTTTGGTCATAGGATCACGTGATTTGCGATATTTTCACACTCGCTGTAATCTTGATCCTCATGAAAGATGCAATTTGGTCTGAACAGTGGGATTGCAGAATCTTAGACATAGAACTGTGGAGCTGCCCGATCCTGCTTTGCATAAGAAAGACTCATTTTCTTGAAAAATAAAAACGAACCCTAACCCACTTGGAAAAACCCCTTGAGCTTTGTTTCTTTGTTCATTTCTACCTCTCTGTGCCTCTCATTCTGTTTTCTGCAATTCAGATCCGGATTCATCTTATCGGACTCCTTGGCCCTGTTCAACTGGTTTTGATTTGACTGATTTACATACATACTATAAAATCCATCGATACAAAAATGTGAAATATTGTAAACCAAAGTATCTTTACTAACTTTTTACGAAAATATTAATTTAACTAAGTGAACTGTTGATTAAAAGTTCTCAGGAATGTCTACAAAATTTGATGTAATTTAGAAATTAATTGATAGTAAACTGTACAACTATTTAAACTTACAATATGCTTTTTAGATTTAAAACGTAAATCAATACCTATTATTAAATTGCACATGTACATATTTGTAAATCATCTAAAATTATTTCTATTGAGGATATAATATATTTCTGCATGAAAAATGTTAGTAATTTTATAGAGTTTTATACTTGCTGTCAATTAATCTTATATTTTTAGATAGTTTATGTTTGTACGTGTATGTTTGAATGTTTGTTATCAACTCAATTGGATTGTAATTTCTTCTTCTTAGGTATGGAGCTTATCTAGGGGAACACTACTAAGAAATATAGTATTCCCTTCACATATTGATTCCATTGCATTGGATCCAGCTGAACGTGTCTTTTATGCTGGCAGTAGAGATGGAAAGATATTTATTGCGGCACTTAGCACTGAAAGCGTTGCTAGTAATAATTGTGGGATGCATATCATTGGTTCTTTTTCTAACCAGAGGTTGTCTTTTCTTCTCTTGTGTTTATTTTAAGAAGTATGGATTTATTGATGATGTCTTATCTCTTGATGTTAGTTTTTCAAATACGCCAAGCTGTTTTAATTGCAATTCTCTCTTTGAATTGCATATTTATATTGTAAGATTGAATAATTTAGTTGCATGCATCAATTGCCTTGTGTTCCCTCCTAGGTCATAAATGATAGTTACTATTTGCCAATTGCAATAATATTGATCTTAGAGCAACAACTTGGGACTTGGGAGCATTTAGTTTTGTTAAGAATTTATGGATAACTAAAGTGAATATCAAGTTCCCACAGAATTTAATTGTTAGCTATGATGAATTCAAAGAAACCTTTAGTCGCCTTACTGATTACAATAACTGATGGATTTGATATTGTTTATGTTGACATTTGTAGTTTGTACACCCAACCAACTGATTCCAATTTATTAGTTCAACCTATTTCAAAAAATGATTGATTGTTCTCATTGGTTATTCTTTTCTCTTACTACAAGAAAATACAAAATGAGTTGTAATAGCTTTTGAACAAAACATCAATCCATGTTTGATTTGAGTGAGTTAAACAATGGGAACCTTTTATCTTTAAAGCAGTAATTGTTTCTACGCTTTTAGCTATAGGATTGTCACTTGTGCGTTATATTGCCATTGTGGCACATCCAATATTCCCACATTGTTTAGGAGTCGAAGTCAAGTGCAGTTTAAATACTCCTTCCTCCTTCCATCCTTTGAGACACCAATGTTCCGATCCTAAGTCCGTCGAGTGACATTGTTAGGATCAATCACCATACATTCAAATTATTGTCTGTTTCTGATGCTCTATTATAATTTTTGTCCTTAAAAGGCGACTCAGAGGAAGGCATGAGGAAGGGGTATTTAAACTGCATTAGGCTCGACTCTTAAGCGATGTGAGACTATTGGGTGTGGTAAGAACATAAACCTCTCAGTTGAGATCTAAGTCATTCCCAGTGGAGGGCTTAAGGGACCGATGGTTCCGTTATCAGCCCCATTGTGGGTGTCAATGTTCCGATCCCAGATCTGCGAGTGACATCGTTAGGATCAATCATTATAAGGTATTGTGTGCTTTGGAGACCAAAGCTCCGTCAAGGTTTTGTCTTTACAAGACGTCTTAAAGGATGAAAGGAGTATTTAAACTATGTTTGACCATGACTTCTAAACGATGTGGAATTATTGAGTGTGGTAGGAACAATGGCTATTGCCTGTTCCATTGAAATCCATTGCATCTCAAGGCTTGCTATGGCACATGAAGCAGCATAAGGCTAGATCTCTATCACATCCATTCATGGTATTCACAGGGGTAACAATCTTGAAGGATTGAATTGAAAACTTGTTAGTCCACTCAACACTGGGTTTATAGGACAATTTTGGGACTTTGTTCCCTTATTTGCATTTCAAAATCGAAGTCTATGTGCTTTCTTGTGTCTCTGAAAGATGACCCGCAATTCTCTGGCACTATGGCCAATTTTGATGTTTCTGGTACCCTTCCCTCTGTTTCCATCCTTGCTTTGTTCTCTGGCACTATGTCCAATGTTTTGTTGATGCTATCTTTGTTCTGTTCAATCTTTCATAGCTCCCTCTTATAAGAGTTTGTTCCGCCCTTTTCGTTTGGTTGCAATAAATAGCATTTCTGTTTCTCTCCTACACAGGTATTTCATGTTTTCATCCTTGTTTTCTCTCTCTAATTTTGAATATTCACTTGTATACATGTTTGTGTATGAATTTAACTAGTATGTTAAATTTCTGATAGTGGAAATCCTGCTATAGCAATTTTGGGGTCAGTGCTCTGCACAACTATCCTAGATTGATAGCTACGGTTCTAGCTATCCACTTAGTTTTATCAAATTGTTGTTCATTGTTAACACAAGGTAATGAAGATAAATTACAAGCTTGTTTTATATCAATCAGTTGATGTTTTAAGGTCAATCTATTCAATCATCTATGGAATATTTTCCTTGTTTACTGATAAACATTAACTGACTATTTAGTATTTAAAACCCATATCCTCAGCACATATCAATGCCAAGTTGAAGCCGTTGGCTGATGCTTCAAAATTTGTTTGAATATTTTGATTACTAGAATTTATGCAGTAACTGTTGGGGAGGTTCGACACACACATAGATCTCCACACATGGTAAGATATTGTCCGCTTTGGGCCAAGCCCTCACGGGTTTGCTTTTGGTACCATTTCAAAAGGCCTCTTACCATTGGAGGTATCTATGTGTATATAAACCCATGACCGACCCTTCTTTACTCAATGTGGGACTTTGTTTGCACTTCAACATCCTCCCTCAAACAAAGGACTATGGTCTCCTTCCTCCCCCGCTGCGGAAGTCTTATGGTCTTTTCATCCCCGAGTACACCATGGTCAATATGGAGCATTTCCCTTTTGCCCTCTTTCACGATCCATGGTCACAACACTGAGCATCTCTTGCTCTCCCCACCTCATGATTCATCCGGCGATCCGTCACTGGCCACCTGCCTGGCTCACCTGATCATGGGGGGCGTACTCGGTTGAGCCCGGTCACCAGACCTGAACTGATAAGACTGTTAGGGAGGTTCAACACACACATAGATCTCCACACATGGTAAGATATTATCCGCTTTGGGCCAAGCCCTCACGGGTTTGCTTTTGGTACCATTCCAAAAGGCCTCTTACCATTGGAGGTATGTATGTGTATATAAACCCATGACCAGCCCTTCTTTTACTCAATGTGGGACTTTGTTTGCACTTCAACAGTAACCAAGTAAATGAACCATGTTTTATTCATAAGTAGATACATTCTTTATAATTTTAGTTTATTTTATAGCAACTCACGTTCCTCTTTGCTAGAGGTCATGTTAATTTTAGAATAAAAACTTCGTTTGATCTATGCATTGTCATTTAACTAATTTTGTTCTTCAATGTAACAGCAAGGCAGTTACTTGCTTAGCATATAGCATGAGTGAGAATTTGTTAATATCCGGGTCAGAGAATGGAATTGTTCGTGTTTGGGATGCAAGAACTCGAACCAATGTCCGCGTGTTCAAACATGCTAAAGGTATTTTATAAACAGTGAAATATGACCTGTGCTTTGCAGAAAGAATTTGGATGCATCTATCTTTAGTAATGCATATTCTGTGCTATTTTTCAAATAAATTTCTGCCTTTTCAATGCTCAAAATTATTTTCATTTGCAAAATTAGAATATAGTGAAGACTGGCAATTTATATGGTAATGCAACTAACGTACCACATGTATGATACCTATGTTTTCAGTATGCAGATGAGCTTTTACAAGAAACACTTTGTTTTACATATCTAGTAGGACTTGGACAGTACTTTTATTATATATTGAACTTCTATTTATATCTGCTGCTATTGAGCCTTTCTTTTTTTAAACTTTTATTTTTGCCTAATGTCGTTGATATGCGACCTGTTGTCATTTAACTTAGATGAGAATACTCTTTGTTTTTCTCAATATGTTCTGCAGGATAGATTTTTACTCACTTGGTTATTTTTAAGGGTTTCTCTCGGATGACATATCTAATGGCTATGATTACATGTATGTTCTCAATTGAGTCATGCTAAAATTTAATGTTAATTATTGTGGATGCTCCAGGGCCTGTAAATAATATTCTTGTTGTTAGACGAGAAAACTCAAGTAATCGCATATCCTCTAATGTACAAACATCATCAAGAAAGCAAGGGGCTAATTTACCCCCTCCATTGGAAAAATATGCAAATTCAATACATGAAGACTCAGATATGAACACTACGATCAGTCTTGGGGGTGACAGGAGTTCCGCAGATCCTTCATACCTCAGTTCTCATGTGATATCTAATTACGTTAAGGAACTTCAGGTTTTTCTGTGTGATTACTCTTCTTATTTAAGGATGGTCATTACCTGATTTTGATTGTGATTAACGTTGTTTTTAACCTATGTCTCAGCATCAGGGATCAGCCGCTGCTTCTGAAATGGAGACGGAGAAACTAAAACATGATTACCAAAGGGCAATGCAAATGGCTAACCAATGGAAGAAAATGTATGAAAACTTAAATAAATTTTGTGTGAAAGAACTGTTGGATGGTAGTCAAGCCAAAACCTTAGATGAAAATCACAATTAAGACATTTTTCAGGTAGTTCACTTTTCAATTTTGTAGGTAGAATTTGTAGATCTTCAGCATCATTAAATTTCCTTCTGCCACCTTGCAATGCTATGTTGATTTTGGTCCCTTGATTGGTTTCTTCTTTATGTTAAAAGAATTGATTACCATAGCTATTGACAATCTTGGTAAAACGGTTTGGCATAGATTCATGACTTCATAACTCGATTAATTTTTCATGATTTCAAATTATGGTTTATTAGGTTTGATATTTGGGAACTAGAGGTTAGGGAAAATTGTGCCTAATCTGACGGTTGCCCGTTTTATGTCGAGGTTCATGGCAATTAATTTCTCAAAATAATTATTTACTCGTCAATTTATCTATTATTATATTACACCATTTACAAGTCAATTTCTAGGCTTAAATGCTTTTATGTTTTGATTTTGGTTTTTATACAATTTGTGTGTTGAATCTTAAATTCAGTAAACAGTTTATTTTGGAAATGTTTCGGAAATTAAATTTTCAAAAACTGTTTTAAAGATATTTCTTTCGGATTTGGTTTAGATAAAAAAATGCATATATGCGTGTATGATTTTTCATGAATATTTAATTTTATGAACTATGATTCAATTTATTTAACAAATATTTGCTAAAAGATGTGTTAAAAGAAAAGGTATAATCATTACATTTGGCATAAACTAGTATTTTTGTAGAGTTCAGTTTATTCACTATTACTGAAAAATAGTTTTGATTGCATCTAAAAAATAATAAAAATTATGTGATATATTTAAACGAAAATAATAACAATACCAATAAAGCAGTGGATAATAATAAATTATGATAAATTTGCTTATAATAATCGTTAAATATATTTGTTTTCAGATTCATTCACGTAATGTAATTGATAATAAATTTCAGACTTAAATATTGATGCAAATATTTTACCATAACTTACTATTTTATAACTGAGATCGAAAATAATTATAGATATCTCTAAAGTATGCATGAATTTTATTCATCTCCATTTCATTGATTAATCAATTAGGAAGTTAAATTTCATAAACATAAAATATAACAAAAGAAGTGCATATACATTTTATTGCACATTAAGTGCATGTATTTCTACTGTTTATAACCTAAAAGCATTTACTTATATGTGCTGCATAAGCCTCTTGAGGACTTGTTTAAGAATGAAAAAGAGAAATCTCATATAAATAGAATTAGGTTTAGTCCTACAGAATAAGGTTTAATGGGTATTCATGAAAATTTGATAAAATAAAATAAAGCAAGTAACCTCATTTTAATAATGATTTAACATATTACTAAAAAAATAATAATTAAGAAAACTATATAATAAAAGACTAATACAATATAATAATACTATTCAAGATATTATTCAAAATGATTATAATAAATAAAAAAAATATAATGAAAACGAGTAAAAAAAATCTTAACTTAGTTTTTCTTTTTCATTACAAATATTATTATATAAAAAATATCAAATTAAGAATTTCCTATATGTCTTTTATGATACTTTCTGATCATTTTCAACCTATAACTACTATGTATATGTAACTACTTATTTAAATTTAATTAAATTTTATCATTGTATTATTAAAAAATAAGATGCACATTGTGACCAACAAAGATTAAATTACGTGATATAGTTATATATCTCATTTTATGCATTCCATCTAACTGTTATTTTAATTTTGTCTTAAATAAAGATGAGGTGAAAAACCATAGAAATATAAGAAACCAATCTTTTTTAGTTTACAAGGAGGGAGATTAAAATAGGGTTTTTAGACATCTATTTTAACATTTGGGGGTTTATTTTTCTTTTTGGTAATGGGAGAACAGTGAAAGTGCAATGAAATGAGAATTGGCAAATTGGTGCTTTCTCATTAAGCAAACTAAGAAAGCAGCATCAATAGTATATCTGTGTCCCTTTCTTCTTCTCCAATTCATTCATCCCCGCCCTCAACACTATAAATACCATAAACCCCTTATTGCACCTTCTTTTACTCAATTCCACTTCCTACCCAAAACACTCACTCTACGAACCTCTTCCTCTTTCTTGATCCGTTCCGTAATGGCCGATGGCCTCACCGTCCTCGCTGACGCTCTTTCCCCGTCTTCCTCCGGCGAGTTTATCCAGAAGCTCCGCACCGATGACGACGTTCGGTTAGGTCTGAACACCTTCTGCTCGGTCATCCGCGGCGGTCTCCAATCTTCTGATGACGGAACCTCACGCTTCCTCTCTTGGACTGACGCACAGATTCACGGGATTTCTTCATTCGCCTACGCAATCGCGTCCGCTTCTCGATCTTTGTCAGGTATTATTTTCTGTTCAATATCACATGAACTTGATTTCTTTCGCGATTTGCTGTTATACGATTTGACTTGTGTGATCGTTGTTGTTGTTGCGCGAGTGTTTTTCTGTTTTTATACAAAACTTAGACAGACTGTTGCATATGTAGTTTTGGCGCTGTCCTCCAATCTGATTGAGTTTCGACACAGTAATCTCTGTTGTTTGTGTTAAGCTTTAATAGAAACATTTATTATGTAAGTTATTGAGACGAAACTATATCAATTCTGATTGGACAAAGCACCAAAATGTACTGCGTCCAAGTTTTATCTTTTGTTTTCCTTTCTGTTTTTGTATTATTTGAAATGATTTTTTTTTTTGAGTTTTGACTATACATTTTGTGTTGTGATTTGGTTTGCATGAATAGTGGAGCAATCCAAGGGCGTGCTGGTTGCAGTTGTGCAGCAGTCTATAGAGTTTGCTTTGTGCCATTTGGAGAATTCCGGATTTGATAGTGATGATCTAGGAATTCAGGTATGTTTATGAATTTTGTATTTTGCAAGTGCCGAAGGTCTATAGGTGAAAATTTAATGGAACTAGGGTGCAGACTTTATTGAATTTTCGGCAATACATAGAGAGGTCTATTTTTTATTTTTTTTTTCTGTAAATTCTCAAATGAGTGATATGATACAATCCGATCAGAGAGAATTATTTGAATGAAATTTAAATTTTACTTCATAGGGCGGATAATGACAGGATTCTATTAAGTAAACAGTCACATAAGATTTTTTATAAGCTTATTATGTAATCAATATGACACAATACATTTTTTGAAAATATAAATAAAAATACATTAAAGAAGATTGGAAGCTATACGATAGTGGGTAGCCTATTCCCATTGCAATTAATGGAATTTGAGTGTTAAAGAAAATAAAAAAAATGAAGATGTTGTGTTAAAGATGATGAAAACCTCTAAAGAACAGAAAATTGAGTATTTAAAAATAAAAAATAGATGTTTTACATGTAATAATATCAAAATTGTACCGTTCCCTAACCTCACTGGACATTTGCCAAAGAACTGTCTCAAGAATCAGTTAGATGGACAAACATGTGCAATAATAGATCTGGGAACAAATTCTAAAGTATATGCCCAAGTTGCCTTAAGCCTTCATGAGTTGTTTATGATGTTGAATGGCAAAATTTATATATTGGGCCCATTTTTGTTGGTTCCTTCTTTATCCATCACGGTATTGTATGCTAATAGGTCTTTCTGATTTCTAGCCCTGAGGAAGAAAAAAGGTTTTTTTGCTAATATATATTTAGAACAATGTACATTCTGGTGGGCGCAGGATAAATTGATTTTCTTCTTTATTAATTGTTCTGACCTGTGTTTTTTTGTTAAAAGTAGCTGGTATTTTTTTTTTGGTATTACTCATTGTTGGTGCATCTTCCAGAACAACATGATACACCTTTTAGAGATGGCTTTGGTTGATGGAATAAATGTAGTTGCAGACGTGTTTCAGCCTACAACTGCAAGTGCCTTGGTAGATATTTTGCCAATTGTTGATGATTGTTGTAGTGATTTTGTGGATGACTACAAAAAATGCCACCTAGAAGGTATTATGTTACTACCCAAAATCAGTCAATTGCTGTCTTGTCACGGTTTTTCTTCTAATCTAACCACTGCTTGTATTTTTTTTTAATCTTTAAAAGGCTTCAAATGCTCAAAGGAAGAAAAATCAATGGATTGGCTTCTAAAAACTCTGGCCTCTGAGTGCTTGCCTCGTGATAGGCAAGAATCTGGATTCATTGAAAAAACTTGTGATCAGTATTTCAATAATTTTCTCTTTCTATCCCAGCACTGGGCAGTTGTCCATGGAAAATACACTCCTCGCTTGATCTTGCTGTGCAATAAGCTAGCTAAAGTAAAAGATGTATTAGATGAGAGGGCTCTGAGTCAAAATTTTCGAAGGAGACTGTCCTTCATTTTGAGGATTTTAAAGATACTTGGAAGTCTTTTAAAGGATGTTCCATATGTTGAATACGATGCCACATTGATGAAGGCAGTTGCCACATTTTGTGATACTCTATGTAGTTTGTTTAGAATTAAGTTGGAGTTTGTGAATACCTATGCTACCACTGAAGGAAGTTTTGATAGCATTGTTTTAATGGTTATTGAAGAATTTATTCACAGTATTCAGGTTATTTTTGGCAATAGCAATGTTGCCCAGAATATTCAAACATGTATCATAGCAGCTATATTGGAGAGTTTGGATTCTTCTGTTTGGTCGTATGACAAATCTTCTCCCAATTTGAAGCCCCCCCTTGCTTACTTCCCTCGATTTGTTGTTTATATGCTGAAGCTCATTAATGATCTGAAAAGACAAACACATCAAATTCCTTTTGAATGGAAAAACATTGAGGAGGACTGTGTTGGCAGTTCTATTGACTCACAGTTCAGTTCTCCTTCATGTCTTCATCATGAGTCTGTTCCTTTGCTGAAGGGACTTACGTTTGAAGAGATTCTAAAATTGATATTTCCTGTGTCAAGTCAATGGATCACCAATTTGATGCAACTTGCTTTGTTCCTTCATTCCGAAGGACTGAAGTTAAGGCCAAAATTGGAAAGGTCTCATTCTAGTTTGGTAAAAGTTACTGGGACATCTGAAGTTGAAAATGCAGTATGCCATGAGGATGAGGCTCTTTTTGGAGATCTTTTTTCTGAAACTGGGCGGTCTGTTGGATCTACTGATGGATGTGAACAACCACCTGTTAATGCATTAGTTTCTAGTTCCAGCTACCAAAATATGCCAATGCAAGCTGCTGTAGAACTTTTGAGCTTTCTAAAAACATGTATCTTCTCTGCTGAGTGGCATCCCTCTCTTTATGCTGATGCCTGCAACAAACTCAGCAGTAGAGACATTGATATTTTGCTTTCCCTACTCAATTGTCAGGGCTGTTGTTGTGAAGATAATATGTCTGATAGTTGCACTCCATTGCATGATGATGGAAAGATTGGACATATCCATGATCTTTGTTTTGATCTTTTACGCAACCTTCTCACTAATCATTCTTTGAATGATTCTCTTGAAGACTACCTTGTGGATAAAATCCTGACTGTTGAGAATGGTTCCTTCTGCTACAATGATAGAACCTTGACCCTGCTTGCTCACACATTGTTTTCTAGAGTTGGTTCTTCTGGTAGTCAGTTGAGAACAAAGATTTTCAGTGTATATGTTGCCTTTGTTGTTGAGAAGGCAAAAGCAGTCTGCATTAAATGCTCTAGTATCAATGATCTTGCTGGTACTCTTCCCTTGCTGTTTCATATTGAGATAGTTCTTATGGCATTTCATCTGTCTTCTGAAGGAGAAAAGGCAGTGATGGCAAAATTAATATTTTCATCCCTCAAAGACATTGCTAATTCAACATTAGATTTGAACAGCACACTATTAACATGTTGGGCTTTAGTAGTTTCAAGGTTGATCTTAATTCTTCGTCATATGATATTTCACCAACATACTTGTCCGACATCATTGCTCTTAGATGTGCGATCTAAGTTGAGAGAAGCACCACTTTCCGGCTCATCCATCCAAAACAAAGTTAATGATCACATGTCGTCTTGGTCGTCAACTGCGTTTAGAAACATTGGAGGTGGATTGATTGGAGAGGAAACTTTTGTGAGTAGCTTGATTGGACACCTAATTGATATTTCTGGGTCATCTACTCTTGTTAGGGAAGGTTTGGCAATTGATAGCTTAGCTTTGAACTGGGAAGAGATATATTTTACTTTTTTGCTGATTCTCGGATTTTGGAGGGGTAAAAGAGCTGCTGCAGTTGAGGATCTAATTGTTGAAAGATATGTTTTCTCTCTTTGTTGGGATATTCCTTATGTAGGCTTTGATGCAGCCCATTCAATTATAGCTTGGGATCAAGACCATCCTGTGGATCTGTCAAATATGTTGCATTTTTTCCACTTCAGCCATTTACTCCTTGGCCATCCAGAGGGCATTGGGAATTTAACTATTTCTCCAGATGTTATATTGAGCCTGCTTCAGCATTTAAATGCTTTTTCCATACCAGAATCCATTGAGCAATTAGATTGGTATTTCCTAAGAAGTGGAATGTGGCTTTCTTTGGTGCTCTCGTTCACTAATGTTGGCATATATAAATATATTGTGGACGATTATACTTCTGGACATGGTCTATCCTGGACTGAGAATGGTTTGGGGGATGATAAATATGTTAAATGTGCTGGAAACATGATTTCCTCCATGATTGAGTCTGGCCAATTTGCTTTGCTAGTAAAGCTGTTCTCATCATTGCTGAACAAGTATTTACAAGTTTGTCAAACCGCTTTCCTTGATATCCTTAGTAACAAGCAAAAGCTGGTTTCTGGGTTTTCACCATTGCTGCTTCTGAAACATTCTGAAATGGACCAAAGCCTGCAGGATGAGCTCTTGGAGAGGAGTGGTTCCAATGCAGGTGAGTTGCAGTCTATTCTTAGCATTATATCAAGGCTGGATACTATTGTTGATAAAAAGGCCTCTGGTATTCTTTCTAAAGCTTCTTGGGAGTGCCTATTGCATGGTTTTCCTTTTAATCTTTCTACTCCCAGTGCTACCATGTTTTCTTGTATTCTTAGTATAAGAGGTATTATCTTTGCCTTAAATGGTTTACTTAGAATAAAAGAAGCAGGAAGTATTATTAACGTGGGGACTGAAGTTCTTGAACAAGTTCTTGATGCAGTAACAACCATCAAGTATGATCGGATCTTTGAAAGTGTCCATGAGCAATGCGACAATATTGGTGACTGCTTGAGTGCTGAACTGGAATTGTCATGTTATGAAAATTTAATTCTAATGAAACAAATGGAAGGGTTTCTGAAGGATGTCAATGCTGGAGGAGCATGTGATTGCAGTCTTCGTGAATGGATAGTCTGTAAAGTTATTGAGATGTTAAACAGCCTAAGAGGAGACCCTTCAGAGTCTGTTATATTTCATTTCTATCTCGGTGTTGAAAATTTGTCTGAAAAGATGAATAAGGTTTTGCAGTTGCATCTTGGTGATTGCTTGGTTCTAGTAGATTCTTTAGATTCCTGCTTCTCTGAATCAGTGAATGTGAAGGTTCTTGGTTTCTTTGTGGATCTTTTGTCTGGTGAGCAATTTCCTGACCTCAGAATGAAGATACAAAAGAGATTTCTAGACAGAGATGTAAATTGTGTATCTCAGTGGTTGGAGAGGAGGCTTTTAGGAAGCATAATTAAATCAGATAGTGGGGTGAACTGTGCAAATGGGAGCTCCATTTCTCTTAGGGAGTCAACAATGAATTTTATTCTGTGTGTTGTATCACCACCCTCTGAACAACTATCAAAAGAACTGCAGCAGCATATATTTAATTCTGCATTGGGGTCACTTGATTCTGCCTTTTTGTTGTTTGATATACATGTAGCAAAGTCTTTTTTCAATTTCCTTGTTCAAATTTCTAGAGGAGAGTTTTTGATGAAACAGCTTCTGATGAGGACTATAATGTTGATGGAGAAACTGGTGGCCAATGAAAATCTGCTTCCCGGACTGAAGTTTCTATTTGGCTTTATTGAAACTATATTGAGTGATTGTGGATCTGGTAAAATTTCCTTGCAAAAGGCAACTAAGAAGTGTTCTTCGGGCAATAGTCTTGGGGTAGGACATGCTTCTGCTCGGCTGGTTGGATCTAGAAAAAATTCTGAGACATATATTCTCTCTGCCAATCAAGAAGGGGGGTCAACCTCTCTTGAATGTGATGCAACTTCTGTAGATGAGGATGAGGATGATGCAACTTCTGATGGAGAGGTTCTTAGCATAGATAAGGATGATGAAGAGGATGCTAACAGTGAAAGAGCCCTTGCCTCTAAAGTTTGCACATTTACTTCCAGTGGCAGCAATTTCATGGAGCAACATTGGTATTTCTGCTATACTTGTGACTTGACTGTATCCAAAGGCTGCTGCTCTGTCTGTGCCAAGGTTTGTCATCGGGGTCATCGTGTTGTCTATTCACGTTCAAGCCGGTTCTTTTGTGACTGTGGAGCTGGGGGTGTGAGGGGTAGCAATTGCCAATGCCTGAAACCTCGAAAATTTACTGGAGATAGCAGCATCCCTGTTCGTGGCTCAAATACTTTTCAGTCATTTTTACCCTTCCCTGAGGATGGGGATCAGCTGCCAGACAGTGATTCAGATTTTGAAGAAGAAATCAGTTCAGATGCAGATAACTCGCTCAGGTTATCTATTCCTAAAGAGCTTCAAGAAGGGATTCCAATGTTATTGGAAGAACTTGATATTGAGAGTCGGGTGCTGAATCTTTGCTCTTCTTTGTTACCATTTATACGAAGCAGAAGAGATTCTCACCATTCCAAAGATAACAAGATCTGTACGGGTGAAGATAAGGTGATTTCTCATGGCATTGATCTCTTGATATTAAAGAAAGCATATAAAACTGGATCATTTGATCTCAAGATAAAGGTTGATTATTCAAATGCCAAAGAGCTTAAATCACATTTAGCAAGTGGTTCTCTTGTGAAGTCCTTGCTTAGTGTTAGTGTACGTGGTCGACTTGCCATTGGTGAAGGTGATAAAGTTGCTATATATGATGTTGGGCAGTTGATTGGTCAAGCTACCATTGCACCTGTGACAGCTGACAAGACCAATGTGAAACCTCTTTCCAAAAATATTGTCCGCTTTGAAATTGTACAACTTGCATTCAACCCTGTGGTTGAGAACTATCTACTTGTAGCAGGTTACGAGGATTGCCAGGTCCTGACATTGAATCCTCGTGGTGAAGTGATTGACCGTCTTGCCATTGAACTAGCTTTGCAAGGCGCATATATTCGACGGGTGGATTGGGTGCCATGCTCTCAAGTTCAATTAATGGTTGTGACTAACAGATTTGTAAAGATATATGACCTTTCTTTGGACAACATCAGTCCAATGCACTACTTCACTTTGCAAGATGACATGATTGTTGATGCAGTTCTTTGTCCAGCTTCCCAAGGTAGAATGTTTCTCCTTGTTCTTTCAGAAAATGGAAACTTATTCAGTTTAGAGTTGTCCGTCAAAGGTAATGTTGGGGCTGTGCCATTGAAAGAACTTGTACAACTTCAGGGGAAAGAGATTCATGCAAAGGGATCGTCATTATATTTCTCTTCAACTTATAAGCTACTATTTGTATCTTTTCAAGATGGCACATCATTGGTCGGTCGCCCAAGCCCTGATGCAGCTTCTTTAGTTGAGGTGTCTTCTATATACGAGGAACAAGAAAGTAATCTCCGACCTGCAGGAGTACATCACTGGAAAGAATTGCTTTCTGGCAGTGGATTATTTGTTTGCTTATCAACAATGAAATCAAATTCTGCACTTACTGTGTCAATGGTAGAACATGAGATAATCGCTCAGTGTATGCGACATTCAGTTGGTTCCACCTCACCTATAGTTGGTATGACTGCATACAAACCACTATCAAAGGATAAAATCCACTGTTTTGTTTTACATGATGATGGTAGCCTTCAAATATATTCTCATACCCCTGCTGGTGTGGATGCAAGTGCGATTGTAGCATCTGAAAAAGTTAAGAAATTGGGTTCGGGAATTCTCAATAAAGCCTATGCTGGTACAAATCCTGAATTTCCTCTTGATTTCTTTGAGAAGACTGTGTGCATTACACCGGATGTGAAACTAGGTGGTGATGCCATTAGAAATGGAGATTCTGAAGGAGCTAAACAGAGTTTTCTAAATGAGGATGGCTTTCTAGAAAGCCCAAGTCCTGCTGGTTTTAAGGTATTTATTTGTTTTAGTTACTTTGATTTCTAAGTGAATATTTATAATTGTTTTACCTTGTGACGTACTCTGTTTTTGTGGCTGAGGGGATCAGCAACTTCCTAAAATCAAGTATTTATCTACAGTGGGTCTTGTTTTTAGGTGTAGGTTGTTTGTTTGGTTATCACCTAAATTTTATAAAAGCAGTTCTCATTTGAAGCAAATTCAATTCAAACTCTGCATAGGAAGTTGTTAACTCTACCATTTCAAGTTAAGATAGTCTGGATTGGTGAAACACTCTTATGGCTAATTAACATGTTCATACGAATAAATTCAATAAAGCATTTTGAACCCAATTTCCACCTGGTTTGTTTTTATCTAGTTCCAATGTCTACTACCATACGACTCATACTAGTTTAAAAATTCAAGAAACACCCCCTAGATGATATCGTAATCGTCCTTGTTTAGAAACAAAGCCCTAAATGAACATTTTTTAATTATCTGGATCTGATTTAATGATTGATACTCCAAGGTAGAACTCCTATTCCTTGCTGTACTTTTCATGTTCTAAATTTTATCAAATACGGGGAAGTGTATGGATGCTTATTTAATTGAGTAGGTAGTGTCTGATGCATGTTATAATTTAGAAAGTTGGATCCGGACATCATCTCTGGGCGGCCAGGTTTTCTTATTAGTTGTAATCAGTTAAACTTTTCATTGTTCTCTTGGTAGTGATTTTGTTTTATGATGTGAATAATTTGGTAAAAAGGTTGAAAGTGACTGGTTATAGCCTTATATCTTCCTAATTTCTTCCTTGATGTATCTTTACAGATATCCATCTTCAATTCAAATCCTGATATAGTCATGGTTGGTTTTCGAGTTCATGTGGGAAATACATCAGCAAGTCACATACCATCTAGCATTTCTATTTTCCAAAGAGTTGTTAAATTAGATGAGGGAATGAGGTCCTGGTATGATATTCCATTCACTGTTGCAGAGTCGCTTCTTGCAGATGAAGAATTTACAATATCAGTTGGGCCAACCTTTAATGGCTCAACACTTCCTAGAATTGACTCACTTGAAGTTTATGGTCGAGCTAAAGATGAATTTGGTTGGAAAGAGAAAATGGATGCTGTTTTAGATATGGAAGCAAGAGCACTTGGTTCAAATTCATCACTTGGTGGATCTGGAAAGAAGCGCCGGTCAATGCAGTCTGCCCCTATTCAGGAGCAAGTAATAGCAGATGGGCTCAAGTTAATTACTAAGTTCTATTCATCATGTAGGCAACAGGATTGCTCAAGGCTTGAGGAAGCAAGAACTGAACTTGAAAAACTGAAGTGCAAGCCTTTACTAGAAACAATATTTGAGTGTGATAGAGAACAAATTCTGCAGGCTTCTGCTAGTCGTGTCTTACAAGCAGTTTTTCCAAAGAAAGAGATATACCATCAAGTAATCTATAGGGTCATTTGTTTCTTCTATACCTAGTCTGTTTTGTCATTATTCCTGCTTATAGTTCCATGCTAATTATTACTATCTGTAATTCTTACATTAGGTTAAGGATACCATGCGGCTTCTTGGAGTGGTAAAATCCTCATCAATACTATCCTCAAGGCTAGGGATAGGTGGTGCTTCGGGAAGTTGGATCATTGAAGAGTTCACCACCCAGATGCGTGCAGTTTGTAAGATTGCATTGCAACGCCGATCAAACTTAGCAACATTTCTGGAGACAAATGGTATTGCTGTCTTTGCTTATTGAATCTTAAAAATTAGCTTTCTCTTGTATATTTTTAAACACAGTGGGGACATAAGTAAGAACATGCATTGGTCAATTCGAAACATCCATGTTTACTGCAGGCTAAGGATCCTTATTTTATTGTTTTCTGAATGTTATTTCTTCTAAAGTTAAGTCTTCCCACAAAATATCTACTTTGTTTTTTCCAAATTCTCAATTACCCATCATTTGTAATGGTATTTGACATTGTGACTCTGGTTTTAATATGGTATGAAATATACTGAATGTTAAAAATGAACTGTTAGAATGTGATTAGCTGTTACAAATTTATAGGAAATTAACAGTTACATTACATATTCTAGCAAATTAGGATGATTGATTCCTGATTATTAGTTGAAAATTTATTATAATTGATTCTGTAAACTAATATAAATACACATTGTGTGGTCTGCATTAGGCAAACAAACATTTAGCCAATATACTTTTCTATATGAACTATTAAATCGTTCCTATAATAACAATGAACATATTATGGTTCATGAAGAAATCAAACCGATTCTTTTTTGTTGCAATATATCGTATTTCCAGGTTATTCTGGTTCATATTGATTTGATGTGTCATGACTTGGATAGCATTGAAGTACTTCTCAAAGATCTTTAGTGGTATATGAGAAAACTATAGCTAGTATAGTATGATCAGATTTTGTAATTAGGGTTTAGAGCAATCTAGGAACCATAGTAATGCTGGTGTAGTTTGTCTGTGTTAGGAATCTTTAGTGTAAGAACCTAATAGTCACCCTCACGATTGATATACGCTCACACAAGACAGAAAGAATCAAACAATGGGTATGTTATTCATAGTAACAATCACCGAGTACAAAGTGTAACTCGAGGGCCTAACCCCTCTCACTAGGTTTGAAACCGGTCTGTACAAAGTATACAATTGACTAACTCCTCTCTGACAATATAATAGAGTCCTATTTATATCATTCCTCTGCCTTCTAACCTAAACCCAATACCCATTATGCCCTATCATCCTTTAACCTATCATTACATCCCGCTGCAGAACAATCTTGTCCTCAAGGTTGGAACAATGAAGCTTGAGCCCATTGCATTGTGATGTGGTCTTACCCGGTGACTACTACCTGTAACTTCAAGTTTGGAGGCTTGAGTGGTGGCAAATCCTCCTCCACTATCTTCCATTCTTCTCGGATTCTATTAACTTTCAGCATTTTGGTCACCTCTTTTCCAGCATAATAAGCCTTGAGAAAATGGTCTTCAATATCTTTCAAAGCTTCAAACAGCTCTCACTCCTTGCCAGGTGTATCATAAACTGCAAGCCCCCTTTGCTCCTTTGGTTCTCGGTGGCCACATCCACCACTTTCACTCTTCAACACCACTCATCGCTTGCTCCGCAACCCCTTCACTGTTACTTTTATTATTATTCTTTTCAACACTCACCACTTTGTGCTCAACCTCTTCCCTTTTCACCCACAAAAAGAATGGTTTTTCCTCATGCTCTTCTTTATGGTTGCCCTCGTGCCTTTGTTCAAGTTTGGGTTTTTATATGCGGTGACTGAACTTACTTCGTTGCCCTTTTCTTTTGGACCCAATTTCCACGGTGGCGTCAAGCGCATCGTTCCCTACTTCGGTATTGCACTTGGGATCAACCATGCCCCGCTCCTCACGTGCCCTTACCACGCGTTCGACTACCACAAACAATTGGTAATCGAAATTCGGTGACAACTTGCCTCCAGCGGTGGCTGTTCTCTTGAAGCGGTCATAGTCAGAGAGCAATGCATGCCACTTGCGGCGGCACTGCGTGAGGTTGCGCTGCACGTCCAAGGCCACACAGTTCTGGGCGATGATGTTCCACTGCTGGTAGGAGGAGAGCGCGACGGAGCAGTCGGCTTCCACCACTACGATTTCGTTCACTAGAATGAGTGACTCGATGATCTCCAATCTAGAGCCTCTGGGGAGCGTATGCAACGAAACTCACCAGCCGAACCTGAAGCATCGAGGACGTCATCGTCGTAAATCTTCATTTCTTTTTTCCCTCCAAATGGTTTAGGCAGTCCCCCTACCTGGTGCGCCACCCCTTTAACGGTTGTGCCCCTGTTCCGTTCTCCAAATCGCCACACCATTGCCCCCTTTAGTCCTTCCCAAGAATGATTCTTGGCTTTAGCCTTCCAGGCCCCCAACACTTCCCTCCATGCTACTGTATGCCCGGCGCACTTTTTCTTCCTCTATCACCCCTTTGGTCTCAAAAACTATCTCCGCCCTAGCAATGCACCCCATAGGATCAAACCCTTCGAAAACGGGTAAATCTACTCTCTTCTTCCCGTTGGGTTGCTCTTCATGGCATCCATCCCCTCTCTCCCCTTCCTCTTCCTCTTGCCGGTCCCAATGTTGGTCGTCCTGGTTGTGGCCTCGACCACCCAACATCCTTATGATTTCTTGCAAATCTTGGTGTATTGCTGCATAATCTTGACATATTGCTGTATAATCTGATCGCACTGCCCCTGTCTGCGCCTTCATTCTATCAACCATAATTTCTTTCACTCCCACACGATTTCGACAGCGTCTCGATCCGGCACCCCACTTTGATCCGGCACCCACACTTCAATCCAGTACCCACACTTTGATCCGGCAAGTCGGACCAATTTGTTAGGAATCTTTAGTGTAAGAACCTAAAAGTCACCCTCACCACTGATATACACTCACACAAGACAGAAAGAATCAAACAATGGGTATGTTATTCATAGTAACAATCACCGAGTACAAAGTGTAACTTGTGGGCCTAACCCCTCTCACCAGGTTTGAAACCGGTCTTTACAAAGTATACAATTGACTAACTCCCCTCTGACAATATAACAGATTCCTATTTATATCATTCCTCTGCCTTCTAACCTAAACCCATTACCCATTATGCCCTATCAGTCTGTTTGCCCGATCTCAGGTTTTTTAGTCAGCATTTTTAATGGAAAAATATTGCTCCTAAAGAAAATGCCCATGTAATTTTAATTTACGCACTAGTTCTGATGTTTAAAAAATTAAATATTTGTCATACTAATTTTTCTGTGTTTTTATTAATTTTGGGCTATTCAGAATAAGTAAGATTAATAATGCATTTTTCACTGTATGCTAATCATACGATTCAACTAATGGAGGTGCTTATGTTATGAATCAAAAGACTGAAGTCATTCTGTCCTGTGTGGACGTATTTGTTCTATATTTGTCATTCTATTGTGCTATAACATGTTTTCTTTTCTGGTGTAGGCTCAGAAGTGGTGGATGTACTCATGCAAGTTTTATGGGGAATTTTGGATTTTGAGCAGCCTGACACACAAACCATGAACAACATTGTTATGTCTGCAGTTGAACTCATTTATTGCTATGCTGAATGCTTGGCCCTACATGGAAAAGATGCAGGAGTGCATTCCGTGGCACCTTCTGTTGTGTTACTTAAGAAGCTTCTCTTTTCATCCAATGAAGCTGTTCAAACAGCTAGCAGGTATTTTAACTCACTTCTTTCTTGTTTTTCTTAATCTTAATTTGATATTAACATTATTACACATCCCCTTTTCCCCAGTTTGGCCATATCTTCGAGATTGCTTCAGGTCCCTTTCCCAAAACAGACCATGTTGGCTACTGATGATGCTGTTGAAAGTGTAGTGTCAGTTCCTGGCGCAGCTGACTCAAGTACTGGAAACAACCAAATCATGATTGAGGACGACACTATCACTTCATCAGTCCAATATTGTTGTGATGGTTGCTCAACAGTGCCTATACTAAGGCGAAGATGGCATTGTACTGTTTGTCCTGATTTTGACTTGTGTGAGGCTTGCTATGAACTAGATGCAGATCGACTTCCTCCACCACATTCTAGAGATCATCCTATGACAGCAATTCCAATTGAAGTGGATTCAGTGGGAGATGGCAGTGAATTTCACTTCACAGCCGATGATGTTAGTGACCAGAACTTAATGCCCGTTCCTGCTGATAGCCAGATGCAGAATTCTTCTCCATCAATTCATGTCTTGGAACTAAATGATTCTGGGGATTTCGCCGCTTCATTAACTGATCCTGTCTCAATTTCTGCTTCCAAACGGGCCATAAATTCTTTACTTCTCTCTGAGCTTCTTGAGCAATTGAAAGGATGGATGGATTCAACCTCAGGAGTTCAAGCAATCCCTGTTATGCAGCTTTTCTACAGGTTGTCATCTGCTGTTGGTGGACCTTTCATAGACAGCTCTAAGCCGGATAGCTTAGATCTGGAGAAGGTAATCAAGTGGTTTTTGGATGAGATTAATCTCAACAGACCATTTGTAGCCAGATACCGTTCATCATTCGGTGAAGTTGCTATCCTGGTCTTCATGTTTTTCACGTTGATGCTTAGAAACTGGCATCAGCCTGGTAGTGATGGTTCAATGCCAAGACAGAGTGGAACTACTGACATGCAAGATAAAAATGTGGTTCATTTTCCACCATCAACGTCAGCCAATGTTAAGACCTCATTAGGTGACCAAGAGAAGATTGACTTTGCATCACAACTGCTTCGAGCTTGTGATTCTCTTAGGCAGCAATCTTTTGTAAATTATTTAATGGATATATTGCAGCAGCTAGTGTATGTTTTCAAATCTCCTGTTAACAATGAAGGTGTGCATAGTAATACTGGGCCTGGATGTGGGGCTCTACTAACAGTCCGTAGAGATTTACCAGCTGGTAATTTTTCACCTTTCTTTTCTGATTCGTATGTCAAAGTGCATCGAACAGACATCTTCATGGACTACCACAGACTTTTATTAGAGAATGCTTTCCGATTGGTATACACCCTTGTTAGGCCAGAAAAGCATGACAAAACTGGGGAAAAAGAAAAGGTCTACAAGTTATCATATGGTAAGGATTTGAAGCTTGATGGTTATCAAGATGTTCTCTGCAGTTACATTAACAATCCTCACACCAATTTTGTAAGAAGATATGCCAGGAGGCTTTTTCTGCATCTCTGTGGGAGCAAGTCTCATTATTACAGTGTTCGAGACTCTTGGCAGTTCTCTAGTGAAGCCAAGAGACTTTATAAACACATAAACAAATCTGGTGGTTTTCAAAATAATCCCATCCCATATGAAAGAAGTGTAAAGATTGTGAAATGCCTTTCCACTATGGCAGAAGTTGCTGCTGCACGTCCTCGTAACTGGCAGAAGTACTGTTTAAGGCATGGAGATATTTTGTCTTTCCTGATAAATGGTATATTTTATTTTGGTGAAGAGTCTGTTATTCAGACTCTTAAGCTTCTCAATTTTGCCTTCTATACAGGAAAAGATGTTGGCCACACTCCTCAAAAAATGGAGTCAGGAGACCTAAGTTCAAACAAATCAGGTACCACTCAAGAATCAAAGAAGAAAAAGAAAGGTGAAGATGGAGCTGAATCTGGTTCGGAGAAGTCTTATTTAGATATGGAAGCTGCAGTTGATGTCTTCACTGACAAGAGTAGCCATATTTTGAAACAGTTCATAGATTGCTTCCTTTTGGAGTGGAATTCAATTAGTGTGCGTGCTGAAGCCAAATTAGTTTTATATGGTGTTTGGCATCATGCTAAACCAATATTTAAGGAAACCATTCTATCTGCACTGTTGCAGAAAGTTAAGTTCCTTCCCATGTATGGACAAAATATAGTCGAGTATACGGAACTTGTTACTTGGTTGCTTGGAAGATCCCCTGATTCCAGTTCAAAACACAGGATTTCTGACCTTGTGGATCGATGCTTGACATTTGATGTGATTAGATGCATCTTTGAGACTCTCCATTCACAGAACGAGCTGTTAGCCAACCATCCAAATTCTCGCATATATAACACTTTGAGTGGCTTAGTGGAATTTGATGGATACTATCTGGAGAGTGAACCTTGTGTTGCCTGCAGCACTCCTGAAGTACCTTACAGCAAGATGAAGCTAGATTCGCTGAAATCTGAAACAAAATTCACTGACAACCGGATCATAGTGAAATGCACTGGGAGTTACACAATCCAGACTGTGATAATGAATGTTCACGATGCCAGAAAGTCAAAGTCAGTGAAGGTTTTGAACCTGTACTACAATAACAGGCCAGTCACTGACTTGTCAGAGTTGAAAAATAACTGGTCTTTATGGAAGCGTGCAAAAAGTTGTCATCTTGCATTCAATCAGACAGAGCTGAAAGTTGAATTTCCCATTCCAATTACAGCTTGTAACTTCATGATTGAACTAGATTCATTCTATGAAAATCTTCAGGCATTGTCTCTTGAACCATTGCAATGTCCACGTTGTAGTCGTCCAGTCACAGATAAACATGGTATATGTAGCAACTGTCATGAAAATGCTTATCAGTGTAGGCAATGTCGCAACATTAATTATGAGAATTTAGACTCCTTTCTATGCAATGAGTGTGGATACAGTAAATATGGGCGGTTTGAGTTTAATTTCATGGCAAAGCCAAGTTTTACATTTGATAATATGGAGAATGATGAGGACATGAAAAAGGATTGGCAGCCATAGAATCTGAATCAGAGAATGCTCATAGGAGATATCAGCAACTTTTGGGTTTCAAAAAGCCCTTGCTGAAAATTGTATCAAGCATTGGTGATAGTGAAATAGACTCACAACAAAAGGACTCCGTACAGCAAATGATGGTTTCTTTACCTGGTCCTTCATGTAAAATCAACAGGAAGATTGCTCTTCTTGGAGTTCTGTATGGAGAGAAGTGCAAAGCAGCTTTTGATTCTGTCAGCAAAAGTGTCCAGACACTGCAAGGACTACGCAAGGTGTTGATGAATTATCTGCACCAGAAGCATTCTGATGCTAGCGTGGCCTCAAGATTTGTTGTTTCCAGATCACCAAATAATTGCTACGGCTGTGCAACTACATTTGTAACACAATGTCTGGAACTATTACAGGTGCTGGCAAGGCATCCAAATTCTAAGAAACAACTTGTTTCATCTGGCATTTTGTCTGAGTTATTTGAGAATAACATTCATCAAGGGGCTAAAGCTGCACGTGTCCAAGCAAGGATCGTACTTTGTTCTTTATCTGAAGGTGATGTAAATGCAGTTACTGAGTTGAATAGTCTGATACAAAAGAAAGTTTTGTACTGCCTTGAGCATCATCGCTCCATGGACATTGCTGTGACTACACGTGAGGAACTGTTATTACTTTCTGAGGTGTGTTCTTTGGCTGACGAATTCTGGGAATCCAGATTACGTGTTGTGTTTCAATTATTATTTTCTTCCATCAAGTTAGGTGCCAAGCATCCGGCCATATCTGAGCATGTCATTCTTCCTTGTCTGAGAATTATATCTCAGGCCTGCACACCTCCAAAACCTGAGACACCAGACAAAGAGCAAGGACTTGGGAAATCTTCTGCAAATACAAAGGATGAGACTATTCAAACTGTATCCGTGACTGGTGCTGTCACTGTTAGTGGAACAAAAGCCTTTCCTGATTCATCAGAAAGAAATTGGGATGCCACACCCAAGACTAGAGATATTCAATTATTGAGCTATTCAGAATGGGAGAAGGGAGCTTCCTATCTTGATTTTGTTAGAAGGCAATATAAAGTGTCTCAGGCTGTCAAAGGTACGGGCCAAAGGTCACGACCACAAAGGCATGATTACCTGGCCCTTAAATATGCTTTGAGGTGGAAGCGTCGTGTTGGTAAAGCAGCTAAAAGTGACTTGTCAGTATTTGAATTGGGATCATGGGTTAAAGAACTTGTTTTGAGTGCTTGTTCTCAATCTATTAGATCAGAGATGTGCACACTCATAAGCATGCTTTGTGCTCAAAGTTCATCCAGACGGTTCCGATTGCTGAACCTAATAGTTTCTTTGTTACCTGCAACACTTTCTGCTGGTGAAAGTGCCGCAGAGTATTTTGAGCTGCTATTCAAGATGGTAGATTCAGAGGAGTCTCTTTTATTTTTGACTGTTCGGGGGTGTCTACGTACAATATGTACTCTAATTACCCAAGAAGTGAATAATGTCGAGTCTCTGGAGAGGAGTCTGCACATTGATATAACCCAGGGGTTTATCCTTCACAAGCTCATAGAGCTTCTTGGTAAATTTTTGGAGGTTCCAAATATTAGATCAAGGTACAATTTCTGATTGAATAATTTTCCTTTTGATTATACAACTTCGGTTTACATCTCATCAGAAAAAGCTATTGTTTCCAGATTCATGCGAGATGACTTGCTTTCTGAAATTCTTGAGGCCCTTATTGTAATTCGTGGCTTGATAGTTCAGAAGACAAAGTTGATAAGTGATTGCAATCGTCTACTTAAAGATCTTTTAGATAGTCTGCTGGAGGAAAGCAGTGAAAACAAGCGACAATTCATTAGAGCTTGTGTCAATGGCTTGGAAATACACAGGGAGGAGAGAAAGGGGCGGGCTTGTTTGGTATGGATGAATTATATTTTCATTCTCCTAACTAATTTATTTATCCCTTGAACCAGTTGTAGTAATTTTCTATCCAACAAAGTATCAATTTAGTTACATGGGAATTCTTGTACTTACTGAATGTTAAACTTATAATAAAACTTTTCATTCTCTTTGAGAACTTGATGTGATCTACACCTGCTTTTGCAGTTTATCTTAGAGCAACTATGCAATGTGATCTGCCCCTCAAAACCGGAGCCTGTATATTTGTTGGTCCTGAACAAAGCACATACACAGGAAGAGTTTATCAGGGGATCAATGACTAAGAATCCATATTCGAGTGTTGAAATTGGCCCATTAATGCGTGATGTTAAGAACAAGATCTGCCATCAGTTGGAATTGTTAGGTCTTCTCGAGGATGACTATGGAATGGAATTGTTAGTTGCTGGAAATATTATCTCTCTTGATTTGAGCATTGCACAAGTGTATGAGCAAGTCTGGAAGAAATCAAATCAATCATCAAACCTGACTAATTCCAACTTGTTGTCTCCAAATGCTGTCAACTCATCCAGAGATTGCCCTCCAATGACAGTAACTTATCGGCTTCAGGTTTGTTTTCATCATTGGGCATGTGATTTGGTTTATTTGATAAACATTTGCTTTTGAATTTATACAGTATTTTTTATCAAATATGATTTCCAGGGCTTGGATGGTGAGGCAACTGAGCCGATGATTAAAGAGTTGGAGGAAGATAGAGAGGAGTCTCAGGATCCAGAGGTTGAGTTTGCCATAGCAGGTGCTGTTCGTGAGTGTGGTGGACTGGAGATACTACTGTCCATGATTCAGGTTTGCACTTTTTCATTGATATCTGTGGTCTTGAATATTGTTGTATTTTTGGAAATTTCAACTTTAGTGGTTGCAGCGATAGGGATTGAACGCTTTTTTAATTAAAATGTTTTAATTAAAAATTGATACATGAGAAATACATCAACTATGAATAAATATCTGTATATGTGGTCACACACACACACACACACACACACACACACATATATATATATACTATATATATATATATATATATATGAATTGTGACGTTTATGAATTCTTCTTAAGTTCATTTGCTATCTGCTGCCAAGTCTTCCTATGTTGGACCACTGTATATTCTGTTTTTTTAGTATGCCTCTTATTACAAATACACTACTGGACATGATTGAGGTTTTCACTTTTTTTCCTTGACATGTAGACTTGAACAGTGTTGTATTTGGATTTCAACTACTTTAGTGGTTGCAGTGATAGGAATTGCTGAAAACTCTTTTTGAATAAAAATTGATGTATGGAAATTCATCAACCGTGAATCAATATTTGTTTGACAACTGCTTGGAAATTTGTCACCTGTGTGTGAATGGTGATGTTTATGGGTGCTTCTTAAGTTCATTTGCTATCTGCTGGCAAGTCTTTCTGAGTCAGACCCCTGTCTATTCACTATTTTTTTAAATTGCCTCTTATTTTAAATACACTAGCATCTACAAAAGTTGAAGTATTAATTACAAGAA
Organism: Vigna reflexopilosa; assembly: GCA_027742785.1. NCBI lineage: Eukaryota > Viridiplantae > Streptophyta > Magnoliopsida > Fabales > Fabaceae > Vigna > Vigna reflexopilosa. Next base: position 48,681,463 of record CM050914.1, read on the forward strand.
AAATAATATTAACATGTGAATATTATATTGATTTCCTAGAGGAATTGATGTGATATGTATTTCATTATTTCTATCATGTATGAAGCTGAATACAAAGGAAACTTTATAGAAGCTACCCTTGAAAACAAGAAGACTAAAACACCCAAAAAAGATACAACAAAGGGGACAGCTGGAAATAACAAACCCGAGAGAGAAGTAATATAACAGAAAGATACAGAGATAGAAAATAAAATCTCTTATTTTCTTTATTTTAATACTATTGAATATTTTGTCCAAAATGAGTAACATTTCTTCAGTTATATGCTGCAAAACAAACTAGGTATATATGATCCATTTATGATATAGTTTATTGTATCTTATTTTGATTTAATTTTACAATTTAAATTTAAATTTTTTTAAAGAATAGAAGGACATTTATTTTTGGTTAGGAGAAATCCTATCTCATTATTGCTTACTAGAGTAAGACTACTCTAACTACACATCAGGGTTCTTTTCAATGAGAATGATATTGTTGCTCTATTATAATTTTTCACTGGAATGGTTCTTTGATATTTTTTCTTCATTCACATTGACCAAACCATGCCATTGTACTTGATAGCCTCTTTAGAAGTTGCTTTGATGATTAATGTGATGTTTTGTTGGTCAAGGCAAGTATATCAAATGAAAACTACTTCAGTTTGTGTAGAATGCTCATTTTCATTTTCCAGATTTATTCATGCATTGTTTCTGATGTTTTGGTAAAATCTCTAATCCCGCAGTTTGCAACCTTAACATTGATAATATGATTCTCTCACATTTTCCTGATCTACAGCGTCTGCGAGATGATTTCAAGTCCAATCAAGAGCAATTGGTTGCAGTTCTTAATCTTCTTATGTACTGTTGCAAAATCAGAGAAAATAGACGAGCCTTGTTGAAGCTAGGAGCTTTAGGTTTGCTTCTTGAGACTGCAAGGCGAGCTTTCTCAGTTGATGCCATGGAGCCAGCTGAAGGCATACTTTTGATTGTTGAAAGTCTGACCTTAGAAGCGAATGAAAGTGACAATATAAGCATCACACAAAGTGCCCTTACTGTCACTAGTGAAGAAGCTGGGACAGGTGAACAAGCCAAGAAGATAGTTCTAATGTTCTTGGAGAGATTATCTCATCCATTGGGGCTTAAGAAATCAAACAAACAACAGAGGAACACAGAGATGGTTGCTCGAATATTGCCTTACTTAACCTATGGTGAACCTGCAGCTATGGAAGCTCTTATCGAGCATTTTAGTCCTTACTTGCAAGATTGGGGAGCATTTGACCATTTGCAGAAACAACATCTGAATAATCCAAAGGATGATAATATTTCTCAGCAAGTTGCGAAGCAGAGATTCACACTGGAAAATTTTGTTAGAGTTTCAGAGTCGCTCAAGACAAGTTCTTGTGGAGAGAGATTAAAGGACATTATCCTAGAGAAAGGTATAACTAAAACTGCAATAACATATTTGAAAGATAATTTTTCCAATACAGGGCAGGCTGGATTTAAGAACAGTGCTGAATGGGCACAGGGTTTAACACTGCCATCTGTCCCCCTTATATTGTCTTTGCTGAGGGGTTTATCAATGGGGCATATGCTCACTCAGAAGTGTATTGATGAAGAAGGTATCTTACCCTTGTTGCATGCCTTGGAAGGAGTTACAGTAGTAAATGAAATCGGGGTAAGGGCTGAAAATTTGTTGGACACACTATCTAACAAGGAGGGGAAAGGAGATGGATTTTTAGAGGAAAAGGTGTGTAAGCTGCGGCATGCAACTAGGGATGAAATGAGGCGACGGGCTCTAAGGAAGAGAGAGGAATTGCTTCAGGTATTTTATATAAAACCTTTATTTACTCACTTGAGTATAAAGACAATGGTGTTTGAAATGGTAAAACTAAGTTAACCGTTGGGTTGTTTTCTTGGTTAAGCATGTTCTTTGTTTGGAAAAAGTGCATTGGGGATTGTCTAAGTGCTTACTGTGCCAGATCGCATGTTTCTCTATTTTTATTCCAACTTCCAAACATAATGTTTTGATATGAAATTAGCGATTCTTCTTCTGTTGTCTGTCGATGGAAAATGCTGATTTTAGTTTGGTGGAACTTTTCTGCTGTTTTCATATATTTCTTGTTTACTGCTTTCCCTCACCAGATTGAATTTTCTTTCAGATTTGGCAAATTCATATGGCATGATATGTGTGTGTGTGTGTGTATACATATCACTTAAACTCTATCGGGATCTGATTTCTTGTTCCCTTTTGACTTATCCGTTATGCCTGATACAGGGGCTAGGAATGCGTCAAGAACCCTCTTCAGATGGAGGTGAACGTATTGTTGTTTCCCTGCCAGTCCTTGAAGGTTTAGAAGATGTCCAGGAGGAGGAGGATGGGCTGGCATGCATGGTATGCCGGGAAGGATACAGTTTAAGACCTGCTGATTTATTGGGTGCTTACTCTTACAGTAAGCGAGTGAATCTAGGTGTTGGTTCTTCAGGAAGTGCTCGTGGAGGAGAGTGTGTTTACACTACTGTAAGTTACTTCAATATTATTCATTTCCAGTGCCATCAAGAGGCCAAGAGAGCTGATGCTGCTTTGAGGAATCCAAAGAAAGAGTGGGATGGGGCAACACTTAGAAACAACGAGTCTCTCTGTAATTCGTTATTCCCAGTCAGAGGTCCATCTGTTCCTCTGGCACAGTATCTTCGCCATGTTGACCAGTATTGGGACAACCTGAATGCACTTGGACGCGCTGATGGAAATAGGCTCCGCCTGCTGACTTATGACATTGTTCTGGTATGTTACACGACTGCAATATGTTTCTTCTTTTCCTGTTTCTGAGTGGGGGAGTTGGCTGTTAAGATTGTGATGATAAAAGTAATAATAATAAAAGGTTAAAAGCTTAAAATAGATCAGGGATTCTTGTCTGTGCCATTTAACAGCATATGCAAGTGTTTCATTTGATAACTGAATTTCTTGGTTCCAAGGTGTGATTACATTTATCTTTGCACTTGCTTGAATCAAGTGATTATTGTCTGGCTGGTGTTCATGCAATTTTTCCCCCATCTTTGTAGATGTTAGCTCGGTTTGCAACAGGAGCATCGTTCAGTGCAGATAGCCGAGGGGGTGGACGGGAAAGTAATTCCCGGTTCCTCCCATTTATGATCCAAATGGCACGCCATCTACTTGATCAAGGAAGCCCCTCCCAGCGTCGCAATATGGCCAGGGCAGTATCAGCATACATATCCTCTTCCTCGTCAGATGTCAGACCCTCTTCTCCATCTGGCACCCAACCTTCATTGGGCACCGAAGAGACTGTCCAATTTATGATGGTAAACTCATTTCTCTCAGAGTCTTATGAGTCCTGGCTGCAGCATCGCCGTGCTTTTCTGCAGCGTGGAATTTACCACGCATACATGCAGCACACACATTCTCGTGCACCGTCTGTTACAGCTCCTCCACATGGTGTAGAATCTGGAAGCATGGGCCAAAGTGCTACAGCAGAAGCAGGGAAGAACGATGATCTTTTGTCTATTATTCGTCCAATGCTTGTCTATACAGGCTTAATTGAGCAGTTACAACATTTCTTCAAGGTCAAGAAATCAGCAAGTGCAATACCTGCAAGGACTGAAGGGGCTTCATCTACAACAGAAGGGGAAGATGAAAGTGGAACCCTGGAACCCTGGGAAGTAGTTATGACAGAGCGACTCTTGAATATAAAGGAGCTGCTCGGATTCCCCAATGAGATGCTGTCATGGCTTGATGACATTAATTCTGCCACGGACTTGCAGGAGGCCTTTGACATAGTTGGTGTTCTTGCTGAGGTGTTGTCTGGTGGGCTCACCCGGTGTGATGATTTTGTGCAGGCTGCAATTAATGCGGGGAAAAGCTGAATATTTTTGTGTTTCTCATTCGTAATAGTGAAATATTAAACAGCTCAACTCCTACTCTGAGGGAATGTAAAACGCTTGGCTACTATGTTCTTTTGAACGTACGAAGCCGATGAAAATGCAAGGGGCCTGCATATTGTGATGGTGTGCCAAAAAAAACACGTTCTTTTTTAGTGCTTCATTCGATAAATCCCCGACCAGATCAAACTTGCCTATGCGACTACGTACATGAGGACAAAGAATTCCCAAGAACAGCTAATTTCTGGCAACATAACCTATATGGAATCTCCCTCTAAATCGATTATTACATATAAACGTAAGAAATTACACGTCGTAGTTTCAAGGGTATCACATCCAAAAGCAAGAAACAAATCGTTTATTATGATTTCTAATTCAGAGACATTTGTTAACTTCAACGGTAGTCTGTAGGAAGCATCTACCTCACCCTGTATGGATTACAATGCATTTCGGCTGGGAAGTATTATGAAATCCACGGTATATCCCATTTGTTTTATGAAGAAAAATAAATAAACTTCTAATAGATTTTTAAACAATTATAGTTCATTTTCATGAATCTGGTTGTCATTAATTTTTAATCGGAAGCAAGAGAGTATTGCAAACACAAAACACTAATTTTGAAATTAATAATAAGATTTAACAAAATACAATTTGATTTATGCAGATGTTTTTCTGTTTTCGCTTACTCATTTATAGTTTTACATTTTTAAAAATATTATTCAAATGAAATTAAGAATATATTAAAACTGGTCAATGACTTTTGTTTTTTTAAATATTCACAAAGGTGCTAGTCGTTGTTTTGCGACAGCTTCTTCCTTCCCTTTATAAACTTTCTTCTGCACCCATATAAAAAATAATAATCATTTTTTTCTTTTTGGATTTTGTAATTTTGAAAGTTAAAATAGCTTCTAGTCGTGTAGTTCAGAAGTTAATTCTTTTCTTATAAAAAACTTTCAAATTATACAATTTGAAAGTTAAAAATGATTTTCAAACAGGCTCTCACCGATCCTCGGTGGTTTACTGCCATGAAGCAAGAATTTGAGGATCTTATCCATAACAATACCTGGGACCTTGTTCCTTTTCTCCATAATGGACAAGCATTAGGTTGTAAGAGGATTTTTCAAATTAGAGAGAATGTTACGGTTCTGTCAGTAGGTAAAAAGTTTGCTTAGTGACTAAAGGGTTTAATCTTGGTTGTGATTTTACCTTTTCTCCTATGATAAAGCTTGTTAATTATCATATGCTTGATTATTATTATTTCTCTTACGAAATCTCAAGAAATTATCTACGTGTAACAACCATTGGGGTTTGAAGATCATGATAAATCTCTTGTATGCAAATCCAACAAAGTTATATACGAAATAAGCAAGCTCCAAGAGAATAGTTTGAAAGATTCAAATAGACGCTTCTTTAGTTTGGGTATTTTGCCAGTAAGTATGTCCTCTTTGTTAATCTAAATACTAACATGAATATTTTATAAATTTTGGTTTATGCAAATCGTATTATAATTACTAGTAATTCAGGTTTTTGGTTCAACAACTCATTTCTCAACTTTATTCTAATTTTTTTCTTAAATAATTGAAAAAAATAGATTATTTTCTTGGTATAAAGATCAACTTCATGCATGATGGCTCACTTTTTTTAAGTCAGAAAATATATAAAAATCTCCTATAAGATACTAAGATGGATGAAACTCAATTTGTATCCTCCTGTATGATAACTCATTCCAAACCCAGTACACAACAGCAGCGTAAAACCAAAAGCAAAAAGTGTTGCACCATATGCCTGTGACTTAAAATAACTATTCTCACATGCTCTTTTTTTCTATGGAGAAAGGCTACTTTAGGATCACGGGAATTTATCACTTTGCCACACAACTTGCAAAACAACGTCTCTCTTCCCAAATCAACTGCATGTGACTGTCACCCACTTTCACAACGTTTTAAATTTTACCAACAAAGCTCCTACACTTTTTTTCGATCATTCGCACGTTAACTGTTTAATGTTTTAATCTCTTCTTAGAAACAAGACTTACAAACAACCCAACATAATAGAAAATGTAGAAATCCTTAACTTTTGTTGGTTCATCTGTGAAAAAATTTCATTTTATTAGGTTGGTATTGTCTTCTCATCATCACTGTGCCTTTATCGTTAGTGGGCAATAAATGACAGAGTGGTCCTCTGTTAAATAATGTATATAATCATAAATTCTATCAGATATACAGTGTGGAGAGATTCCAAATACATGAAAATCATTATCAGTAACTCACGTGGCATTTAGAAAACTTTCTATTTTATTTTAATTTTTTATTATATATGTTACAATTTTTTTTAGTTTGTTTTTTACTTTTACAAAGTTTATTCAGTTATCGGTAAAAGCAACTTTTTCTTATTGATTCATGCTTTTCAGTTTCAATATTTCATAGAGAGTAATGCTTTTTATAAGTACCCTGTGGCTTCTAGAGAGATTTCATAACATTTTTCTGTGCTGTTGTTGGTTTTCTGTTCTTAAATTAGAACCTTTGTTTTGCATCGATTTACTATTAAATGCTACAAATATTTGAAGTATTATTGATCGTGATTTCTCTGAGATCAAATTTTATATTTTAAAATATTAAACATTAATATCTGTGACTGTGATTGGTATTTGGTATTTGGTATGGCAGTCCTAATTTGTTTAAATTATATATGTAAATTACTTATCTTGTAAAAAATATCATTTCGAATTTATTAATATTATTCACTTTTTGATCCTTTGAACTGTATTGATTCTATTTTCATATGTATTTTTGTTCAGTAATTTTAACCAGATGGAATGATTAATTCTACCTAGTCGTGTCCTGATCACAAAGAACAGTAGAAATTATGTTTTCATACAAAGACGAATAATCAAATAAAAAATTATCATAAATATACAAAGTAGCATTTATTCCATGTCACAATGCCACGTCATCTCTCTCCGTGATTAACATTTGAATTTATACCTGTGAGTCCGAACACTTTCTCATTGTGTGTTTTTTTTTTTCTGGTTTATGTTATTTGTTTGGTTTTCAACGGTACTCTCTCATTCTCAGAAACCCATCAAGATTAGACCCAGTTGAAGGAATTCCAATAGGAACCCACATATTCTTTACTGGGTTTTCTTCAATCTTTGACACTTGAAGCTCATGCAGTCATATGAAAGCCACATTGCCGATGTTGTAGTTGCTTAAGTTTTGGAATTTCAAGGTGTAGGTGATGTGAGTCAGTGCAGTGTCTGGTGGGTGGGTGGATAGCATTTTTTTGTCTTAGAATAACCGTAGCCTTGGCTTTATTAGCATTTATTTTAGGTTTAAGGACCCAAAGGTGAAGTGGCATTATCTAGTTTAGTCTTGGTTTCTGGGCATTTATTAAGTATCACTTAGTTCAAGGAATTTTATAAGATTTTGAAGAGTTAAGTTGAAGTAAGAGTATGATACCAAAATCAATGGTACTGAGATGGCCAAAAGAAAAAGACTACTGTGAAAGTGAGGGGATAAAGATGGAGCTCAAAGTTTTGGCTACAGACAGAATTGAGAAGCATGAGAATTTCATTATAAGGCCTAGAATCAAGGTGTGGATGACTAGGGCCATTGCGATTGTGGTACTTTGGACTAGTCTTCTTCAGCTGATTGCAGTAGGGGAATTGTTGGGGCTAAGTTTGTTGAAGGGCATGCCTCATTGTTTCAGTATCCCGGCTGTAGAAAAGGATTTGGCTCCAGCCAAGGTTTTGCTCCCACCCAAAAGTGAGTTATAGGCCTGTCTTGTGAATTCTGAGTGTTATGAATTCGAAAAATCAAAAAAATTGTCATACAAATGATGATTTGATGCTGTTTTTTTTTTTTCAGCAGTCTTTCTCGTTTCATTTTCTGCTATCCCCTCTCCCCCACACCTATAATTTTCTTCTTTTGTGCAAAATTTTTATGATTTGTTATGCATGTCTCCTCTGAATTTGATCATTTTTGTCATCAGGAACTTATAGGAATAATGGTTATCTTCTGGTTTCATGCAATGGAGGACTCAACCAAATGCGAGCAGCAGTGAGTTCTTTGTTTGGGTATCTCCACTGCAATCAGCATCACTATTGCAGTAAAAGTATGATTAATTTCTTTTGAAGTGTTTATTCCTCATATTGTTTTTCCTGCAGATATGTGACATGGTTGCTATTGCCAGACACTTAAATGTCACTCTCATAGTTCCAGAGCTGGACAAGGCCTCTTTCTGGGCGGATTCGAGGTTTGCAGATCATTCTTTTGTCATAACTTCAATTTTTGAAACGCCTCCTTTTTGGACTGTTATGATTGACATGTCTTGACTTCATTGACATTTTGTCCCCTTGATGTGGCAGTGACTTCAAAGATATATTTGATGTAGATCATTTCATCACCTCCTTGAGAGATGAGGTTCGGATACTAAAGCACCTACCACCTAAGGTCAAGATAAGAGTTGAAAAAGGACTATCTTACTCAATGCCACCCATTAGCTGGTCTAATATCTCATACTATGAAAACCAGGTGTCTGCTTGGTTCAAATTATCTCTGCACACTTCATATTGTGACTTAGAACTTAATTATTAGTTAGCAACTAATTGTCCTGAACTACTTAAATAGGTCCTGCCTCTGCTGCTGAAACACAAGGTCATACACCTAAATAGAACAGATGCAAGACTTGCAAACAATGGACTACCTGCTGAGATTCAAAAGCTACGTTGCCGAGTAAATTTCAATGCCCTGAGGTTCACTTCTCAGATAGAAGAACTTGGCAGAAGAATAGTCAAGGTTTTGAGGGAAAAGGGACCTTTCGTTGCACTTCATCTTAGATATGAGATGGACATGTTGGCCTTCTCTGGTTGTGCTCATGGTTGTGACAGCAAAGAGGAGGAGGAACTAAGAATAATGAGGTAATCTAAATCATGCATTGATGTGTTGCAACATCCATTTTGTTTCTACAGTTTTCCTTGAATGTAGTTTTTGCAAATGGTATTTCTTAGATATGCATATCCTGGCTGGAAGGAGAAAGTTATCAATTCTGAGCTTAAGAGGAAAGATGGTCTATGCCCTTTAACACCCGAGGAAACTTCCCTAGTATTGACAGCACTTGGAATAGATCACAATGTTCAAATTTATATTGCTGCTGGAGAAATATATGGTGGAGAGAAAAGGATGGAAAGTTTACTAGGAGATTTTCCTAATCTGGTGAGTAGAGAGAAGGAAATAATATATGCTGTATTTATGCAAATTCGTGGCACTAACATTTTTCTAAATAGGTAAGGAAAGAAACTTTGCTGGAACCTTCAGAATTTATGTATTTCCAAAACCACTCCTCACAAATGGCTGCAGTGGATTATCTTGTTTCTCTAGAAAGTGATATATTTATTCCAACAAACGACGGGAACATGGCTAAAGTTGTGGAAGGCCATCGCAGGTGATCTGATTTCTGTGTCTTTCTCTGATTTCTGTTATCTACTCAGTGATCTGATGATACTTTGATGAAGTGAAGAATTGTTTTGATTTCATTCACTCTTTTCTTAGATGTAATATGATGGAAGAGTTTGCAGAATTAGCTGCACTTTTGACAAAACCTGTTGCTACTTACTCTTTTGTTTAGATATTTCACTTAATTTATAGGATATCATGTGTAATGATGAGATCTAAATTATATGGCTAATTATCTGGTGTCATACTTGCTTCTCTTCAGATTTCTAGGATTCAAGAAAACTGTACTACTGGATAGAAGGCTTCTGGTAGAGCTAATAGGCCAATACTACAATGGATTGTTGAGTTGGGATGATTTTTCCACTGCTGTGAAAGAAGTTCACGCCAATCGTATGGGAAGTCCTAGAACAAGAGTTATCATTCCTGACAAACCCAAAGAAGAAGACTATTTTATGCCAACCCTCAGGAATGTTTGCAATTGCTAGATGAACCACTGAAAAACACATAATCTTGGCTCTGATTTAATCACAGCTCAGAAGGCAAATTAACTATTCTGTAAATGAAATAGGCTCCAAATGAACTAAAGGAACTGTGCCTCTGTCAAATAATAAAAAGATTCTTGTCTTAGGGTTCTTGTATAAAGATAGAGGACTTTGTTTCCTTTGTAGCATTTCCACATATAGGTTCTTTATCACATGAATAATGATATATTTTCTTACCATGTCTTCTTACTGATTCCCCTAATACCTTATAAAATGAAGAATAATGCAATTAAATGTATTTAATGTTTTAATAACATATAATCTTTCTTTCATTAAGAGGATTTATAGGAAGATTTAGAAGAGAGAAAGAACAACCAGTTCAGAAGTGTAGGCAAGCAAAAGATGAACAATTTTCAGAGTTAATTCAAAGTCATTATGACTGTAAAACATGGAAAAATTTATCATATATTTTTGAGTATTATTGTGTAAACTTTCATTAATCATAGTTTGCTACTTCAATGACTACTCTTCCTTTGAAGCTCTTAGTTTTGGTTAACTTTTGCATTCCATGAAGAGGGGTATTGTTGTAAATTGCAACTCCAATTTTATATTGTAACAGAGTAATGATTATGATCCTTAATAAGTGGCTTATATCTTAATCAAAATAAAAAGACATGTCATTCTGTTTTATTTAAACCAATATTCACAGATCCCTAAATTTAAACAAATGCTGTAATCAATATTATGCCTGGAGGACAGTGTTTATGAGTGAGTGATCCAAAAAAGCTTAGAATTTCTAGGAAAAAGCACTTTCCAAGAATATACTTTTTTTTTTCTATATACCTTCATTCCACTTATGAGTAATTAAGTAATTTGCTTAATATAATGTTTTCCTTAAAGAAAAAATTGTTTCCATCATATTGCTTGTCTGCTTCTCAAGGACATGATTAACTTTAATTTGCAAGCCTAATCACTTCAATCTAATAATGGCATGCAACATTTTATGAAGGTAATATTGAAAGATAATTATAAGAAATTTGGATAAATGTTGATAATTATGAATAAAAATAAAATTAATTTATGTAGTATAGCTTAATAATAAAATAATCATTGATTTACTATCAAGTTAGTCATTAAAATTATATTTTAATCATAAAATAATCCTGCAAAACTCAATAAACATAGTTACACGTGTTTTTACATTTAAGGACAAAATTAAATAGTTTTCTTTTTAATATTATGTCAGAAACGTCTTACTATTTAAAGAACAAATTCATTATTTACAATTGAAAAGTATTTAATGAGATATTAATTATTATTTAGAGTATCAAATTCACATTTTAGATGTAAACATTTTAAATTGTTCAAAATAGGTTTGGGGTTATAGAAAAATCATATATTCATGTCATGTGATTGTCCCAATGTTATTTTTTGGTATTCCATTTTCACTTACCTGTACCTTAAGTACTGCAAAAATAATTTATGGACTCCTATTATTCAGATCACAGCTTCGTAGAAAAAGAATAAGAAAAAAAAATGCTAGTGTACTAAATTATATAATATGATTAAAAATAGCAATAATAAATATGTCTTTTACCTAAATATTACTATATCATCACTTTTAAGTATACTTGTTTTTTTTTCCATTATGTTAATTTACTGTTCTTTAACTCAAATATTTTCATAATTAGCTCAATGCTTCACATGATATCATAACAAATTTTATAGGAATAAGTATTTCAACTAAAATTACTTTATATGTAAAATAAAAAACCATCTTCTAAACAAGCTAATATATGATAAGATTTCTATAAATTAGTTTACATAATATATATATATATATATATATATTATTTTATATGATCGCATCTTTAAAAAAATGTAGTTTTGTAGAATATTCACATTTATAATATAAATTATTAAAAATGTAAAATTAGACACACAAACCTTTTACATTATAAAATAGATAAAATAAGAAACAAGGGAATTGAAGAACAATATAAAAAGGTGTGTATAAAGAGACAAATTATATAAAGTAAATAAAATGTGTATTCGAAAGTCTTAAATCTTGAAGTTAAGACCCAAAGTCAAAAGTCGTCCATTTCTAAATCTATGATTATTTTAATGCCTACAAAAAATCAGTTTTTAAATGTTCACTAGAATTTTAAAAATACACATGAATCTACAGAATAAAAGGAACAACGAATATACTTTTTGTTTAGAGAGAAAAAAATTATTTTGTAATTATATAGTAGAAATTAAACAACTATAATAACCATTTTTTGTCAATGATTCAATTAAACAATTCGCATTTAAATATTGAATTAGGTCAAACAAGAAAAATAACTTAATTTCTTCTCTTCATATATTTATATTTATATATGTAGTACAACTGATGAAAAGCGAAACAAACAGAACTGGTATGCGACATAATTTTATAGTAATTCGGATTTTATGTTGATTAATTACATCAAATTCATCTGTTGTGTTCCTAATAAAATTAATCAGAAAATTTTGGTTAGATTAGGTATTGATTCAGTTAAAAGTGGTGGTGTCCTCGTACCCCTGCTACTAGTTTGGTTCTACACATTGCACTTTTCATACCGTTTTCTTTCTCTTCGAATTTTCTCGGCCAAATTTTTCCACTTGGACGATACTAATGGCTAGGTCTGCAAAAGGGCATCAAGAGGAATTGGAGGACGATGAAGAAGAAGAATTCCTAACTGCAAACAACTCTACCTCTCTCAACAAAGGTTTTTTTTTTCCTCTCTCTCTCTCTATATGTGGTTTGTCTGTGCATCACCCCACAGGGTTTATCGATTGATTCATTGATGGGGGTCTCAAAGTTCTTATCTTTTTGCCTTTACGATAGCATTCTGCAATTCAATTTTCAATTTTGAACATAATTATTTATTACGTTTTGTGACTTGGCAGTGAAGGTGGACGAACCCAGCACGGGGAAGAGGGGGAATACGCATCGTTCGAAGCATTCAGAGACTGAGCAACGTAGAAGGAGCAAGATTAATGAAAGGTGAGCTTTGAATTAAAAAATAGTTATTAAGTTAATAGTTTTTGTGTGTAGTGTAGATTTTGACTGGAAGTATGATGTGATTCTGTTAGTATTTATTGTTAGGCAATGTTTGGTTGCTTGAAAAAAAAAAAACTATATTTGTGTGCCAGGTTTCAAGTTCTGAGAGATCTCATACCTCAAAATGATCAAAAAAGAGACAAGGCATCCTTCTTGTTGGAGGTGCTTCGTTCGACATTTAACCCTTTGTTTCTTGTGTACATCTTAATGGATAATTCTTTTTCTTGTAAACTAAATTAGAATTTTTTTTTTCAGGTTATTGAGTATATTCAGTTCCTACAGGACAAGTTACAAATTTATGAGAAGTCTTATGAAGGATGGAGTCAGGAGCCAACGAAGTTAATTCCATGGGTAAAGTTATATGCAATGTTGTAATGTAAATATTTTTCAGTGTGTGTGTTCACTCTGGACTTTGATTTATGAAATCTTGCGAAATGAATGGCAATAGATTTCCTGACTGATATGGTTCTACCTATTATTCGAAATTGGATCTGCAAAGGCAGTATAATTGAAATTTGGACTGACACAATTGCTCGACATTGTGAGACTTACAAACTCTGATTGTATAATAAGGATTCATTTTATATAGACTGCAAAAGAAACAACAATGATTACAAAGCCTTACTCTCATTAAGCATGCTCACCAACATGGATTTCGGCACACCTATGTACTTGGTCATATGTCATGTACTGATGGTACCACTGCATAAAATTTCTTATACAACAGTTTAAGTTCCTTTCATGCTTAGGATTTCACTACTTTATGCTGTTTCTGTGAATTCATACGTCTGCTTGTAGTGTTCGTTTTTTTTTTTTTTAATTTACAATATCCTTTTTCTTCCAGAGCAAGTAGCCCAGTATGCATGCATATTTGAATGAATTCAGGGATGGCATTGTGGCAACTTCAGTGAACTATTTGTCACAATGGTTGGTTGTGGCTTACTGCCTTGAAATAGTGACAGTCACTTTTAATCTAAAGTTTGTTGTTTTCATCTTGTTTTTTTCAGAGAAATCATCACGCGCCTGCAGAAAATACTACAGATCCTTCTCAAACTATACAAAATGGGTCTGTTGATGAGAAAAATAACAGTGTCTCTCCACTGTTTCCTGGAAATGTACCGAACCCTATGGAGTCTGACTTCTCAATGTTGACTGTTCGGAAGGGTCACATCCCTGGTTCATCTACAGAAGCAGTTCCCCTGACCATGCAAATGCGATTGGACATGTTTGATCCAGGTGTTAGCAGTGGTATGGCAACTCAACATCTTCAGGAATCTATTTCTAACGTTGACATGCATTCCCCTACCCAGCCACAACTGTGGCTTGATAAATCAAACAAGGGCAACTATATTCTTCCACATGATAGTACAATGAAGGAACAGAAGGAGCTAGTGATTGAATCTGGATCAGATAGCATTTCTAGTGCCTATTCTCAGGGGTGAGTTTGTTATATAATTTTAAGTCGGCTTTCAGAAAAAACAGAGTCCACACATAATTTTAAAAAACAAAATAGGAGGACCGAGCCAGGTCAAGTTAGTCTTTAATTTTACCCCAATTAACGTAGGTTTAAAACTATTTTACTTGGGTGAGAAGCATCCAGTGGGAGAGTTCAGGATAGAGATGGAGTGTGATACGTGATTCAAATCAGAGCAACTTATATGACAGTGAGAAGAATGGGATCTATATATATATATATATATATATATATATATATATATATATATATATATATATATGTAACCATTTATAGCTCAAAGTGTCATATGAATAAGCTATTTTGTCAATCACATCTGCAATTAATCCCTTCATGTGTGCTGTTGTCCATTGCATGGAATTATGCTCTTTGAAACCAATCAGGAATTTCCTTGTTTGTTTCTTTGTTCCTTATCTGTGTATAGTAACTCTGCAGAAGACAATTTTCGTCTCTTTTTCTGTATAACATAGTTTAAGGTACAATAGTGTCTTTAATTCCCCAACTAACTTGTTAGGACTGTTACTGGCAATTGGAGTTTCGTTACTGATAGTTATATGCTTGTTACAAGCAGTTAGAACTCTTGTAATCTGGAATCTCCTTTCTCTTCTCTCTCAACCGTACAAATCTTACATTGTTGATTGAAATTACTACTATCAGTTTAAATATTGTCTAAATCTTGTATTAAAGTGAATGAATTCATCTTGTCAAAATTAAATTGTTGGAAATTCGTTGAACTTACAATTGAGCGTGGGAATCTATCCTCAAAAAAAGGGGAGAAAATTTGGCATGAGAATTTTTTCGGTTCCCACAAACTTGTTGCATTTGACATTGATTTCTTCTTCACCTGTTTAATATGCAACTGCACCTTTTAGGGACATTAATTCTTTAGCACTTTAGTCAATTCCCTCAAGCATCATTGAAGGGAATATATCATTCATGCCACTGTTGATCCAGTTTTTATGTGTTTTAACAGAATTTTAGATACTCTCACGCAAGTGCTGCAATCTTCCGGGGTAGATATGTCCCAGACTAATCTCTCGGTGCAAATTGATGTTGGTAGACGACCAAATGCTGGATTGGTTCCCTCTGCATATAGTTCAAAGGTTCGTTTATGCTCCATGTTTTTAGCACCAACTTTGTTCAGACTTGAATTGAATTGAATTACTTTTGGAGGATACTTTACAGCGTTGTTATTGCCCTTTTTGCATTGAATTATTGTATGACAGTATTATTCATTAGAAAGAACGAAATAGAATAATTTGCTGTCAACGTATATCTCTATACTTAAACTGACCAATTTAGAACTGGTAAATCAATATTGTCACTGTTTCAGTGTATTCTAATCAAATTCTAAAATTAATGTCATATGTTCTGTTCATTCAGGTTCATGAAAATCAATTTGAGAGCAATCCAGCAATATCAGTTTCCGGATTTGATTACTGCAATATTGAATCCGAACAAAGTTCAAAGAGGCTCAGACAAGAAGCAAGCTAGAGATCCCTCTCATGCTTATTTTGTCATGAGTTTCATTATTTTTTTTTTGTCCTGAATGAGGGAAAAAGAGGGATTGGGTGGATCAGTTCATTTTTGCCATGCTGGTTAGAGCCAGATAAAATGTATATTTAACTATACTGGTTTTGGTACTAAGACATTCAGAAATAAAATGTCACCTATGTTTGTGCTTCCACAACAATTTTCCATTTTATTGCCTTCAAGTCTACCTGATTGTTCAATGTCATACATTCATGGTTTTGACATTTCTTTAAAAGATAATTTTCAGTATTAATACTGCCAATTCTTGTAGGCCAAGTTCATTCGTTTGCCAGTCTGGATGAGAGTTTACACGTGTGAGAATTACATCATGTTTTACAAGTTACATCAAAATTTTGTTAGAAATTACACCCAATATATTATTGTTAATAATAAGATTACTTCTCGCAAATGACTTATATCCAGAACTTGTTCAAGTTGTTACCTAATAAGGGAATGTTCTGGTAATAAGTCATGAAGTTGATAATCATTTATCAATATTTTTCCATAATAAAATTAGTTGAATAATAATGCTTAAGTTAATCATTCTTTGCTAGCAATTTCATCATTGGAGATAATTTTATCATGCAGTTCTATGTGTCAAATCCTGTTGCAAGCAAGAGAAAACAGTGGATAAATAGTGTATATACCCGGAAAATATCCTTGTCAGGAAAGCATTCACGGGCCACAAAAGTATTTGCATGAGATCCCACAACCAACTGGGGAACATTTATTTCACAATTACCTTTTTCACCCCTGTAATTCTTGTCCAGTAATTTCTCATAGTACAGCAGAATATTGAAAATTTCAGAATCTTTTCAAAAAATGATATCCAGAACATGATAAAATACAGCTATTACCCCCACTCACTTTTATAAACTAAAATACAATCTTGCACATCCTCGTGGAGAAGTTTTTGCAGTATATGCTCAAAACTAGCACCTTTCATAAAGAGAACTTTTTTATAATTCGGCAGAGAACTTTCTACAATAGGGTTTAAAATTTTCCAGAAATGTTTTCTTTAATGATAAAAAATTTCATGAAGTGTTACAAAATCAATAATTCAAAATGATTAAATACTAATTCTAGATTATTTATTTTAGACTTTTCTAAATTCAATTTTTTTGAAAAACTTCCAATATGTGCAATTTAAGATTTTTTATTGCATTCAAGATAATACTCGTAAGAAAATGTTAAGATTTTGAAAAAAGAAATATCAGGGTCATTCCACTGTCCATAAAAAACAATTGTACATTTCTTCCTGAATCCCAAAAGAAGTAAGGGATTCAGAAAAAAGAATCTGAAATATGCCAGTTGTAGGGTTTGTTGCATACACTTCACGTTTGTCATGGAGCAATGCCAATTTGGAGTTTGCCACAACTTGAACTCACCAATAAACTCACGTTCTGCCATTCAGTGAGGTGCTGGTTCATATGGAAGGCATAAGTTTTCTTGGACCACACTTAGGAGGTATTGGTACTTGGACCACACTTGAATAAATATTCTGTCTGCTGCAAATAACTCACTTTGATGCTTACCATAATAGGTGGTTTCTATGTACATGCATGAAAGAATCCAAGGTTATATGTGCCATTCATTTTATTATCTGATTTTGCACACTTCTATATCAGTTCTATATCAGTTCCGGACTTCACAAACTATTGTAAATTTCTTATATTATAATCCATAGTTCCAATGAAAAAATATAGTAAAACTGTTCAAGTGAATGAAAATATAAAACCTTTTGTAAAACAAAAAGAAATTAAAAGTTGTAATCTTTCATAAAGATCAGAAACTTAAGTAAATAATGGCTACAACGTTATGGACCACTGTAGAGATTTAGTTGAAACAGAAGTTGATAGAAAATATATAACAATATCTTAGCTCTATTCATTAAATAAATAATATAGGTGATGATTCCCTTCTTTCACCAGGTATAAAAATGAGTTAAATTAGTACAGTCTGAATATGTGCAGCAAAGATAAGCAGGAAGTTTTAGTAGCAAAGAATTCAAACTGAACTTAAACCTAATATTAATCACGATGATCATGCAATGTTACAACAAAACTGACATGTTGTCAACAAATTAGCCTATATATTTGCAAACTCGAGCCAAAGAGAAAAAACACTAATGTCATCAGATGATTCTCAGCAAACATGTTTTCTGAATCAGAAGTCCAGAGCCATATATACGCGGCTTTTAGTGCTTCTCTCACCCAAAACTGAATCCAGTAAGCAACATTTGGAAGCAGCAATTGATTATGTACATGAATCTGAAGAAGGCAAATCCATTATTAATTGCCAGATGAACCAGCCACACATGAGCTTGATGTCACCTATCCCCACCCTCATCTTCTTGATCCTCAAACTGATTTTCTTCTTTATTGTTCACTTCTGTATCAACTTCATGATTTTCAGCACTTTGTCCAAAGAACAACTCGGATACAGAATCATCCTCTTCTACAACCTCTTCACTTTCCTTATCTTTTGACAGAGAAATTGGACCGCTGTCCATCCATGCAGGACACCGGCGAGTGACGCTAAGAGCTTTCCACAATTGGGAAGTTGAAGGGCTAGAAGAATTCTTTGGTACCTCAAAGGAGTCACGCCGTAGACAAGAGCATTCAGGTACTGGATGAGAGAGAAAGGATTGTAGCTTTGATTTACTTGATGCTTCTATAATTCCATCAAGTAATGTTTTTGTCAAATGCCTACGAACTGATTCTAACCATGTATGATTTGCATGATGCATGTGCTGCCGAATCTCGTCTAAAAGTTTAGCAGCTTCCTTTCTGCACCAACGTATACATATGATTACAAAGTATCAAAACTTTAAATGGCATTAACAAAGATTCTGTCTTGTAATTACATATGAATTTAGCAAATTTTCCGAATCATGTTGCTCGAATACATTGCTTTTAGTTATCTTGGATTCTTAATCGCCCAACTGAAAAGAAACATTGTATTAAGGTGTTGGAAACATCTACAACCCTACATGTTATCTTTTAGTTAATAAGTTTCTAAAACATGAAACAATTGGAACTTTCAAGCAAACATTGCATTTACATACATTGAAAATAGGGGTATTTACCTGTCAGGTCTAAATGTCTTTGATGTTGCTGACTGATATAGCCTGTGCCCCATCACCAAGCTAGCAAAATTTGGATGCCCCTTCCCGTCAAGGTCAAATCCAGGGATGAATACATCAGCTTCAACACAAATCACATAATCAATAGCCTCCCACAGTAATTTATGGGCATTGGTCCTCAGTTCCATGACTGTACTATCAGGCTCGTTATCACTCTCAGCAACCCAACCCCACCAACCTTCTATGTTGTATGATTTCGGCCTTGCTGGAGGTGGAGGAAGTGGCCGAGGACGTGGACCTGCATTTTTCCAAGCTGCACGCTTTGTTACTTCTTCAGTGAAAGGTGGTGGTCCAGGACTTTCAACAAGCTTCACCTCTTGCCCATAGAGCCTAACCATCTCCCAAGGAGTACTCAGAGAAGTTCTATCAATAACATTTTCGAACATAGAATGAAGAGGGATCAACGTCCTTTGTCCACCAAAGACTTCTCCCCCAGATACATATATAATTGTATCCCTTAAGTATCCATATGCACGCAGAAGTGTACCAATCTGCAAGAGATCAGAATGGTAAATCATATAATCATGCAGGGTAAATCAACCAGGGTAGTTCTCTCTCAAAACATATGGCTTCAGTATACATCTGCAATAAATGTAAATGACCAATCGTTGGAGAGAGTATCCTACCAATTCATTGCAGATGAACAATTTGACTATAAACAACTAAAAGAAAATCTTACCTCCTCAGGCATTAAAGGACAGGAACCTTTTAGTCTTTCTTCGGCTGAGTTGATTGAAAGCTTCCCCTTGACAATTCCACGTTTAAGCATCCAAGACCGTTTGTGTTGAATAAGTTCAGTATGTACATCCTAGCAAAAAGACCACCATAGCTCAAATATGAAGGGATGAGGAAGTTTAAGAGACAGTTATCACGGATTGATCATATACCTGGAACAGTTCTGCACAACCATGATACGCTAAAGATTCTCTAGTCATGCCAGGGTCAAATGCAATGAATGGACGGCCAGGAGCTCGTAACCTACAATCATATGATGAACTATACATAAGCCAACAGGAGAAAAAGAGTATGAATGAGAAGAACAAACTTAAATGAGAGAAAACAGTAAACTTGCCTCTGCAAAATCTTAGCAGAAAGTTCCTGGACTTCTTGTCGAAACTTAAGGGCGTGAAAAGATACTCTGCATCTCAACCTTTGATATTCTTCAAAATCGGGAGGAAGAGTGGCCTAAGAAGGGGGGAAGCAAAGAGAAACCATCACTTGTAGGTACTTTTAAAAAGGCAAAACAATAACCATTTTAAACCAACAGCTTTCCATCGTGTAGTCCATCTAAAAGCTGAAGAACTAAAAACAGAAGATTGAGAAAGATAGCAGCATGAGTGTTGTACGTCATTCAATGTGGCAAAACACTAAGATAATCGTTCCAAAATAAGCTCATCACTGGCAAACCCCAAATTCAGAAATTAAGAATGCCAATCCCAGTAAAGTAATAAAACAAAGATCCTCAAATAATGACCCATATTTAAATGTTCTTCTACACATCATAGGATGCCCAAAATTATAAAATCGGCAGTGTTTACTAGATTTCACCAAGCCAACTCCACTTAAACAAAAAAAAATCAAAAAATAAACCATTGACTTTGAACTCTGGAAGGAAAATTTAGATAAAAACAGGTTATGGATAGGTTAAGCAAAAGCTGCCTTTACCTTCAAGCATCCACCTTCCGAAACAACTAGTTCAACCACTGAATGGGACTTTAGTACAGGGAGAACATGATGAAAATAATAAAAAGGTGATGCTGAATATGGTACTCTAAAGACAGGTATCTCTTTCTTTCTCCTTGCTCCTTTTAGGTCTTTTGGAAGAGTTCTCACAATAGTGACGTCTTTTGCTAATGATAGGACAAATTGCTCTTCATTATATAGGTATGCAAAACTCTTGAACTGAGAGCTGGATAAAAATAATTATAAAGAAAATAGTGAAATAGTTTAAACACATAATTTAGATCACATCAGACTGAGTTGAGTGTAAGCTTCTGTAATTTTATGGAAGAATAGTTACCTTATTCCCTTGCTGCTGGTTGTTGATAGGATCTCAGGCATAGCTAACGTAGCATTGAGAAGACGGGCAACCACAACAACATCACATATCTGAAAAAACAAGATAATGGTTCGGTTCAGTATGATTTAAATATAACGTGTTAAAACCTTAAAACTTAGAACCACCCTTACCGAATTCCTGATCTCATGAAAACCACCTCGTATCCGAACAAAAATAAATCCATTTGTTTGTGAAACAGGATCTGTCAGGAAAGATAGAGATATTTTCTTTCAGAGAGAAAGAGATAAAAGATTAAACAGTAGTTTACCAAAGCACAAGTTTCTCCTCTCCTGCAAAGAACTTATCTGATTTTACACGTAATACAAAGTATGAAAATAAAGGAAATGGTATTTAAATTACAATATATCTTGCATATAAAAACATAGAGAAACAAAATCAAATGCATGGTGAGCAACATATTTAAAGATTCAAATGTCTGATAATTTGCATTTGGGACTATGAGCGACAAAGTTTGACAATCTTGGTATGTACACACAAAAGCAAGGCAGAAAATGAAAGGAAATAAACGTGTTAAAGGAAATATAAGATCAGGGCAACATATGATCGTAGTGATCAAACATTCTTACAAAGACATTAATATGGAGATACGGATATTAAAGTTCAAACTCCACAGACCCCTTCAGATAACTTGATATCTTATATTGTCAATGAAGCATGTTATTATTGATTTATTAAAGTAGGTGATATAATTGCTCATCAATGAGAAACACAAACACAAGCAGTACTACCCCAAGGATAAGACATAAATTTAGACATCAATTATCATGGACAGAAAAACAATTTTGCCTCAAGAAGCACAAAAGTGAAAGGAACGAGTTCCAGTCACACAATATGACATCACATGCTTATATATGATAGAGGCACTGCATTGGCTTTACATAACCAGATAGTCCTAATTCCATTTCTTACAGTAATAGTAGTAAAAAAAAGGCAGGAAAAAAGTGCCTAAAATTTTCTATAGATGACCTGTTTTGTTAAAGTTCGGAATCAATACTCAACTCACTTTAGCAGATAGACAACCCCAAAATAAATCAAAAGTTTGGTCAGCAGAAAATTCAATATCAAATACACCAGTACAAAAACCTGTGATTTTTCAAGCAATAGAGATGACAGCATAGCAAAAAGATGAAACATTGAACTCACCAGCATAATTTCCTTGCGGATTTGAATCCGGATACAGTGATTCAAGACGCTTCACTGGACCCCATAATCTTCTGTGAGAGGGACTCTGCAGCACAAATAACAAGAACAAATATTTGAAACAAAAAAATAAAGGGACAAAGAACAAAATTAAAAAAATATCGACAAATGAAAACATAGTCCAAAAGCTCATTGACCAATGAATCGAATACATAGGAGCGACACCGTGCTCCAAATTCAGTTAAACGTGGCAACCGACTGATCCGAACCAATGAACAAAAGCAACGCTGTTAAGCTTATTTCCATGAAAAAAGAGAAAAACAAAAACCAGCACAGCATCAAACTAGAGTCACACGCGGAATATGACACAGAATGTTGCCCCTTTGTCATTTTCCGGAGCACAAAGCCAAAACTTCGAACCATCAACAGTCCATAGAATGTTGGGGATACCAGAGCAATGCAAAGGTAAAACCCCACTTGAAATTGTAAAAAAGGTGAGATCTTTGGGTAAGATATGTGATTAGAGGATTACATTTGTGGGGGGAATTGGTTTCTCGAAGATGGGTCTCCAAGAGAAGATTGTGATGGAGGACTCAAAGTCTGCAGCACCCATTTGAGTGAATCTAGCAAGGAGGAAGTGAATAAAGATAGAGAAAGCAGAGAGCACGAGACCAAACAGGCCAACCCATTTCATCTTTGACTTCATTTTCAGTTCCCCTTTCATTGAGAAGTGAGAGAAAATGTCTCACTGTTTCTCTCTCTCTCTCTCTCTCTCTCTCTTGAGAAGAGGAACTGAGAAGAGAAGAAGGAAGTATGGAATAGTCAGAATGAGAAAAGCAGTGGGATTGAAAAGGCACGTGTTAAAGCATGTTTTCTTCTGTCTTCATACATAGTCCACAAACAAGAGTGTTTTGTTTGTTCGAGTTGGATCAGCTTCTCGATCTTCTTCTCTTTCTCTTTCTATTTTTTTCTTTTCAGAATTTGTTTTGCATTTTTTCTTTTCCTCCCAACAAAATTTAGCAGTTTCATGGACATGGAAAGGGATCCTGCGCCCCTGTCTAGCTAACCAATGAACACAGACCAGGTAAATACTAACTTTTATATGATGTTTATTTAAGAAAACTGTTTTTGTTCATAAACAATTTATGTACATTACTCTTATCAGATACTTATGACTTCGGTTTTGATTAATAATATTTATGTAATTAAAAAAATATTTAAATCATTTTGGCAAATCCTTTTACGAAAATGCTAATGTAGGTATGTTTTGATGAAACGGAGTCATAATATTATGTAATAATTTCCCTAAAAAAAGGTGGTGAGATTATAAGCACTATTAGTTATAAAATGAAAAAAAAAAAAAGTATCCCTATTAAATTTTATTTTCTTTTTGAGAAATAAAAAACTTAGGTTGTACTATGAGTAATATTATGATTTTCTATGGATGGATTTAAATTGCATTTGAATAAAAAAATGAATCTAATGAATGAGATTATATTTCTTAATCAGTTTTATCGATTGAAAAAAATCTAATAAATAATAAATTACTTCACTTCGAATTGATCATCATATAAATATTTAAAATTTTAATTTTAAAGTTTAACTAAATTTCAAGTATTTGATAAATTTAGATATTTTTAATTTAAGCTTCTATTGATTTTTTTTTATTTATTGAGTATTTTAAAAATGTATATTGTTTAATTGAGATCATATTATTTGATTTATTTTTTAACTAGGTGATTGATTCTTACTTTATTTCATAAACAATGGTGTTTTGCCACCTAAAATTTTTTATTAAGGTTAAATTGAAAATATAATTTTTTTGTAAAAAAAATAACTCAATTGACAATATCCAATTTGACTTAAACATTAATTAAATTTAATTTTAAAATAAAAAATACATTATTAAGGTTATTAAACATTGACTTCGATTAAGTTTAAAAAACTATAAATTCCACGAATTTTATTTTTCAAAAATAAAATTAAGAGACACCGCGAAATATAGTTTAACTAAAAACTGTGTTTAAAAATGCAACAATATTTTTAATTACTACTTATTTTTAAATCATCCTATATGATAATTTCTTAATCTTATAAAGTCTTATCTACATGAAAAATGAATTTACTTATGGTAACGTTAATTTCTAAGTGATTGAAAATATAAATTATTTTTCACATTACATTATTGAGATGGGCCACGTGCGGTGACGGTGAGACCCAAGGAAAAGGACATAAACTTATCTAGTATTTTGATTGTGATTTTTCGACCAGAAGTAGAATTTTATTTTATAAATAATTTTAGTCAATTTTTATTGTATGAATTATGAAAAAGAAACATTAATTTTAAATAAATAACGATACTAAAACACTAAAATTTGTATGTAAGTTGTTTAAAAATTGTACTTTTACTGGAATAATACTGTTTAATTAATTCAACTTTAAAATTATCAAAACAAAGCGTCATTTTTAGTTTTCTTTTAAATTATCAAATTATATTCATATAATTTTTAAAAGTAAACTAATCAATATTTTTAACTGCTTGGAATTAAATCATTATAACAAAGTTCCATCTTTTAAATATTTATAAAATTATATGAAAATGCATACATTAACATGTATATTTATTTATTTATTAAGAATACGCGATTAAAGAATTTAAAACTAACGTTTTTTTTTTATTTCAAAACCCTAATTTATTTAATTTTGAAACTACGTGATATTATGACATTAAACAGATAGAAAACTTTTTCTTGTTTGACGGGAGGACCTAACAAGTAGTCAAGTACCTAATTCTTATGGACAGCTATGCCACTAAGGACTCACTTTTTCATATTAAGAAATATTTATTTATCTTTCCACTAATGGAAAAACGCTGTTTAACGTCACTTACTAGATGTCGGTTGGGCGGTAGTCCGACGTATATTAGCGGACGATAACATTACCGTAAATAAGTTGGTAAGTCGAACGTCGGTTTTTATAGCAAACGATGTCTATTATATATTCGACGTCTACTATGCCTGAAACCGACATCAAAGGACCTGAGGTAGGCAAGAAGACAGTCTTTCCTACCCCATTGACGTCGGTTGTGACGGGGAGCTAACGTCTACCTGACTGCAATTAATGTTCTTCACCTTATTCACAGGTGCTTAGACGTCACGTAGTCAAAAACCGACGTCTATAATGTCCGAAAGGCGAGAAGACAATCAAATTCTGCAACTTAGACGTCGCACATATGGGGAGACGACGTCTATGTGACTGTAATTAATGTTATTCACCAAACTCGTAAGCAATTCGACGTCCGGTAAAGTGGCACCGACGTCTAAAATGTTATAGACGTCGGTGCCCCAGGACAACCGTCGTTTACTTCCCTAACAGGAAATGAAATGTCAATCCGATCAGCGCCGTAGATGTCAGCGCCCCTTGTGTCTGACGTCTAATAGGCAGATTAAAAGTTATCTTGGACGTCATATTAGTGATATAACCGACGTCTAGCTGACTATAGACGTCGGTTTCTATAGCAACCGACGCCTAATTTCATGTTAAATGAACCGCAGACTCAGAGGAGTTTCGCGACATTGCAGTTTCGCCTTGCAGACTCGCCTCATTTAATCGTCTTCCTCCTCTCGTTTTTCTCTCTTGCGCCATTGCATTCTAGTTTCTGATAACATCATCGTCTTCCTCCTCTCCTTTTTCTCTCTTGCGGCATTGCATTCCAGGTGCGTGTTTTCTTATTTAAACCGTTTAAACTTTGTTTAGACCGATTATATTAGCATTCTGGTTCAACTGATTAAAATTTGTTTTCCTTTTGTTATGTTTTAGTGCAGTTTTGTTCCTCTCTTGGGGTAACGCAGTACCACATTCTTCCTTTGCTAGCTGCCTCCCAGAAAAAGCGGCGTCTTTTGGATTTCTCGTGGTGTTTCGACCCAAAAACGACCCTGGGTTGTTGCCTAATTATCGTTTCACTGTAATTTTTCCCTCTTGCGGTTGAAAATGGAACTAGGCAAGAACTCAGGTTCGGTTTTGGGTTGAGATGTCATGAGAAATTCAAAATACGCAAGTTTTTTTTTTGGGGAAACTAGCAAAGAAAGAGGGTGCTACTAGGCTATCCAAAGACAGGAACAAAACTGACTAAAACACAACCACTATATTAGACGCGGGTTAATGCGTACACCGACGTCTATAGTGACATTAGACGGCGGTTAGTGACATGTTCGATGTCTTTATGTGCTCTTAGACATCGGGTATTGCTTGCTCCGACGTCTATATATTGCCTTTAGTCGTTTGTTTACACGCCTACACCGACGTTTACGGACGTCGGACATAGCACTAACTGACGTCTGTATAGACGTCTGTTATGTGGATGTTCGACGTCCCGTTAACGTCACCGGTATAGACGTCGGTTGTGAAGAAGACGTTTAAAGCCCAAAATAATCGACGTTAAACAGCGTTTTTCCACTTTTAAACCTAAAATGTGTCTTTTTAATATAACCTTATATATGCTTTTAAGGAAAACATAATAATATAGTTTACATTAATTCAAACACTTGCATATGCTGTGTTAATTAACATTGTAATGAAAAATAATATTTTGTGTTTTGGGTGTAGAATCAAATATCTTCATAAAATACTCATTCACACATTATTTCAACTTTGCTTAAGTATCTCTAAATGATTTTAATCAAAATATTTCTTTATTGTAACGAAAAATAATACTTTGTATTTTAGGTGTAGGTGTGAGGATCTCCATAAAACACTCATTTACATTTTATTCCAAATTCACTTTAGATATTTCTGAATGTTCTTAATCAAAATCCTTCCTTACTAACGCTCTAAATCATTTGGGTGTACTTGTCAAAGACATTTTCACACTCAAGTCAGTGACAATCTGGATCATAGTAAAATCTTAAATTCATAATAAATACAATCACTTACCTTTAGATGGACTTGTGATTAGTGAAATCCTAATCACAGCCTAATCATAACCTATTATCTACTAAGCAACTCTTACCAGTAATCTTGATAAGAAGTGATGTTTAAGAATTTTTATTGTTAAATGTCATCTGTTCGTGCGGTCAGTTAATAAACAATACTTGTCTTAATTGGATAGCATGTAGTGTTGTTAATCGTGATCTAGTGAGACCGGTCACTTGATTGTTTGATCCGACCGGGTCATACATTACACTTTGACATACATATGTTTTTATATTTATTTAATAATATCATTTTTATTTTTTATTTTTTTAATTTTAAAAGTTTATCTTTTTATAATTATTTTTTCCTTACAATACATCTTAAATAAATGTAAATATATTTATCTTACCATTATTCCATTATAATTTATCCCACGTTTTTTGGCAATAAATAAATAGAAAGGAATTAAAGTTAAAAAAATTGATGGAATGTTTGAATGTGTGTGTAAAATAGGAGAAGGGACAGAGACAGAGACGTTGAGCATTAAGTGTTGGTTTGAAAATTGGAAGTCATATTTCTATTTTTAATTTAATGAGAAGCAGAGGTCGATAAGCATTTTGTGACCGTTGATACAGACACTATTTATTGCTCATTTAGATCGTTTGGTATTTATGCAATGCTCTTCTTTCTTTATTGTATAGCTTTTGTGAGAAAGAGATCTTTTGGGAGAATTCAATAGTACATGTGCCATCAATTCAAACCCCACTTTTTATACATTTTTTTTTTCATTTTAGGAAACATAACCTTAGAATATAATTACTCCTCATCAAATTCCCAACCCTAAAAGTCATATACCGATTTATATCATATAAATAAACATTAATTACTTCTAAACTATTACTATTAAGTTGAATGTATTATCAAATTTTTTTCATTTAATATTTGCACCATATCTCAACGTATCTTACCATTGATAACTATTAAGTCATCACACAAATACTATTTAGTCTTCATTTATCCAATTATTATTTAGTCTCCATTTATCCAATTATTTATCTCTAACTGAATCCCATAACTCATAACATTAAATATCCAAAATCACTCATCTTTAAATTACTCTAGACTAAGCACGTTTTACTATAGAGTTCTTATGGGTTAGGCTACCGAAAAGCAAATGTATTTGTTGATATGAGTAGCCAAATTAATTCCTTTAAGCTATCATTCAACCGTATAGTCTCATACCTATACAGTCTCTAGATCCCTCTCATTCCGGTGTATGTTCGATTAATCCTTCTCATTTTGAAGGTCAACACTTTTAAAGAAGAGAGTTGCAATAATCTATCTCTTACTCAAACACAACCCCTAGTCCCAGTGATTAACATCGCCACCTGATAGTCCTACAACCAGCTTTTTATTCTGTTGTGTACTTGTGCCCCATCATTGACGCAACATCATATCTTCAACAACTTGTAGCTCTTCACAGGTCATTGTGCTTCCTTCACCATAGTCCTCTTTGGGTAAACCTAAATTTCATCCATCCTCAGTGTCACTAATATAAAAAATATCATTTCATTATTTGTGCTAAATTTTGACAATGATCATTTTGATATGTGGATTGAACTATTTCAAACTCATGCTCGGGCTATGATATCTTTTATTCATATTTTTATTATTACTTTTTAGATAATTAAGGTTTTTATTCAATAAATTGGGAAATAAAAATATTTAGTTTTTATTTTTAAAAATAATGTGTCAATAAGTATAAAACACTGTAAGATTGAAAAATATCTCAACAAAATTAGTTATCAATAGATTAAATTACTTTAATTAAGAAAATCAAATAAATGGAAATCAAATATTTCAACAAAATCAATTGTCAAATGAGTTGGTTATTTCAATTACAAAATCGAGGACAAATTTCAAGCCCAATTTGAGAAAACTCGCCTAGATCCTGTAAATAAGAGGTTTGACAGAGTTAGAAAGATACACCTTTAGAGCATAAAAAACTAACTTTAAGAGAGATACAACAAATGATTAATTTGGAGGTTGGAGGCATTGCTCATTACTTTTTTCTAGTGTTCAAAATGTATAGGAGTAACTAACTCCCTTATTCACAGGGGTTGGATGTAATGTATCCTTATGATTTATACTATTTAATATATTTATTTTCATTGACTCTTGTGTTTTATGCGCAATCCTAACTGCATTAATTGATTTGATTACATATTTGTGAGTATTTGATCACTGGACGATATTAAAATATAGACTAGGAGAACTAATTGATTGTACATCTAAACATAAAGTTCATCATTGGTCATTCTTAACATTCGAACTTAATGCTTAATTTTGATTAACATTAGAAGTTTTATTAATAAGTTTAAACTTGTCTTTAATGTTTATGCATACGGTTAACATCTAAACAACTCTATGATTAATTGAAAAATGTTGGTATTCTTGTCAACAATCATCATTTGGTGCTGCAACTAGTCTCTGGATTGCCCGGACCTTTTCGTGGTGTAGCCACCCTCATTCGTCAAAGCAACCCTTTGCCTTCCTTTCTCCAAGCTTCCATCTAGATATATCATAGTCTTATCAGTACCCTCCAATATCTCACTTTCACCTGTCTTGACATTTTATATATTGTTCAACAAGTCTTGTCTTCACATCCATGCCCTTTGTACCGATTACATGCTAGCATCAAAACACATTCCCGTTATGTTTAGGGTATCTTACAACATGGTTTACACCAATATTTGACCTCCATTAAGAAACTTATTGCTTATATTGATGTTGATTGAGGTGGATGTCTTGATACTAGACGCTCCACATTTGGTTATTGTATGTTTCTTTGTCACAACCTCATCTCGTGGTCTTCAAAGCGCCAACATACTCTTTCTTATTCTAAGGCAGAGGCTGAATATAGAGGTGTTGCAAATGTTGTTGCAAAATCTGGTTGGCTTTGCAATCTTTATTGGAGTTTCATTTTCCTCTCTCTCAGACTATTTTGGTATACTATAATAATATTAGTGTCACTTATTTATTTGGTAATCTTGTGCAACGTCGATGCAAAAACATATTAAAATAAATATTCACTTTATTTGAAAAGATATAATATGTGATCAAATACAAGTTCTTCGTGTTCTTTCTCATTATTAAATATATGACATAAAGATCTATCTCAAGTTTCTTTTTATGATTTTTAAATCATTCGTGAATATCCTACTCAGTGAAAGTATAATAAAATTCAAATTATTTTTTTAAATTAAACCAATAAATAATTAATATTTTGTAAATAAACTAATACAAATTTTAAAATTAAATTATCTTAGATCATAATGTTATATATACATATATTGAATAATAATACAACATCTTCTATTTTTTCTTTCCACTACTATTTCTTGATTTTCCTGTTCTCTGTGTTAAGTATTGTAATAAGAACAAGGAAGGAATCTTCTAAAAAGCTTATGATGGAGAATCTCTATCTTTTCTAGCTTTTAAAATAAAAATTATTACTTAACTGGAATCATGATCGTAAGAAAAGAAAAGAAAAGAAAAATCACCAGTAAGCCAATAAAGGTTTATCAACATTGGAAAATTTTGTACCTAAATAGAATTTTATTTAAGACTAGTTGATAATTTAATCAGTAGTCACACCGAAAATTATAAGCCCGTCGACACTGGATACATATATTTTCTAAGATTATCTTATACAATATATTTTACAAATTTAAGAGATTATATAGTAAAGAAAATATATAATAAAAAGAAACAGAAAAAAATATTACATAAATTTAATTTTGTCAGACACACTGCGTCATATCCACATGGCAGAAACTTTATGTCAAATCAATTACATATAGAGACATAAGATATTATTATACTAATGTTCATGATAATCATCTTTTTATCAACAATTTTAATAATAATGATGATCGTATGATACCTTCAAAGTACAAAATACAATCTACATTAGATTTTCAACCCTCCATAATTATAAATTATCACGTCAGCAAGCTTATTAAAATAAAAAAGAAGAAGAAGTTGAGATGACATATCCATTTGAAATACTGCCACGTGTTTGTTGTGGACCCACACGTCCCCACGTGTCTAAACTTTGTGGATGCAGTGTACTATTTTCTGAATTTAAAAAAATGTTAAACTATTTAAAAATAATAATTATGGATTTGATTTAAATAAGAATGAGTAAAAGCAGAATAGACCGTACTATCTCGTTCGCAAGAAAACGAAAAATCCTGGGCGGCGGGACAGTACCAACTGAGGCACATCATTCGCTTTCTTTTCGGATCTCAACACCGCCGTTCACGGCGGTGCCTCCGCACCACTCGCCACCGCTTTCACTTCGACCCATCTCTCGCCGGTGACTCTTTTTCTTCTTGTTTTAATTCTTTTTGTTTTATTGTATCTAGAATATACGTTTGAATTAATTTTCTGAACTGAATCGTTTTCTGTTTTTATAGGAATCAAACGGTTCGAATTTATTACTATCGTCTTCTTTTCCCGATAAATTAAGGCTAAAGATTGCTTTGTAATTTTGTTGATGTTACTGTGAACGTAAAGTTGTTAACGATGGCGGAAGCCTCTGGTAGTAAGCTTTGTGGCTTATTGGCTCTTTCTGGAGGCTGAAGAAAGGCGAGAATCTTATCTTATTTTGTTTTCTCGTTAATTGATTTTAAAATCTCTGCGCAACGAATAAAATTTTAAAATGTCTGGAATTGTAATGTGTTGTGGATGGATCTCTGAATTTTTTATCATTTTTTACTTTAAACTTCTTCTATCGCAATTTACCTTTCAATAACATTATCGATCATAGTAGTTCTTCATCCAATATAAAAATCAATAATATTGACACGTTACATGTGATTAGATGATAACATCAAATATATTTTAACTATTAAATTTATCAGAATCCTGATACCTGTGAACTCTCACCTCAAGGGAAAGCTTTGTGTCCCTTTAATTTGTGTACTGGTGGATACGTGTAGAAAAAAATGTGTATTTTCTCTGACACTGATGTTTCTAAAGAAAAGAAGGATCCAAATTCGATCCAAATTCATTGTTGGGTTTGGGTTGTAGAGTTCACATTTGGCTATTCCAATTCGCATGATACAGTCAGATTTTACTCATGAATTTAGGTAGTGGACCTCGATCCTGTGATAGAATATGCCTTTAGTGTCAGGCTTATGGCCGGTTTGCTTTAAATAATGGTGGACGGTTTGTCTTTAGTTGAGTGGTTAGGGAAGTTAGAGCGTAGAAAATTTAAATTATTTAAACTTTTGAAAGATGTTTCAAGAAGTCCTTTCTTTTGGGGGGCACTTAGTACGAGGAATCTCAGCCAGAATAAGTTATATTTTATGATACTGTTTATATTAGATAAGGGTAAGGGAAACGAAAGAAAATTAAACTTTGAAAACATAAATTACATCGGACTTTCCACTTTCAAGTGATTATGGTCGTAATTTTAGTTCTCCCCTTGGGTTTACTTGAGATCATTTGTCTCCCTTTTCATTTCGTCAAGCACAAACTATCGTGGTTCTTATTGTGACTGGTGAACACTGATTTCCTTAGTTAGTTTAGGAGCTGCTGATAGATATGCCATTATATATTTTGCACTGATGGGAGGTGATGCACATAGACTTCTATTTCTTTTAGTTACTATAACTAATTAGGTATCTATGATCCTTTAATAGCTAATTAAAAATCCATTTTTAAATTTGTCAGACTGTTCATTTGGGATAAAGTTTAACATCCTCTCGCTCTGCTTGACTGAATATTAAGATTTAGAAAATGAATTTGCCTTCAATATGTCTGTGTAGTGATTTTATTTTTCATTTCCTAACAACTTGCGTTATCAGGTGACATCTCCGATGTAGCTGTTTGGTTGAACGAAATCTGTGTTGTAGAGTAAGCTGTTGTCATGTGAGAACATTGGGAGGTTTTGTCGCATTTGCAGAATTTACTATGATTGTATGGAAAAAGCACTTATCTGCAACATCAAGTGCCGGCATTCGATTTTGGTGTTTGCCTGACAGGGAAACTCTCTGCCACTGCCACCTTCGCTGCTGGCATTCAAGTTTGCCTCCTCTACTTTTCCTTTCATGTATCCTGATTTGGACCCCTGTTTACATGATGAGATGGTGGTTGCAACCTTCAAAGGACCTCCTAGTGAGTGTTGTGAGAATAAGAAAATGGAAAGAAAGCCTTCTGGGAGAAGACGTGTATTTGTTCAGACTGATACTGGGTGTGTTTTGGGAATGGAATTAGATAGATGTGACAATGCCCATACTGTGAAAAGGAAATTACAAGTTGCATTCAATGTTCCAACTCAGGAAAGCTCACTTATATGTGGGGACATGGTCTTGAAGAATGACCTAAGTGTGGTTAGAAATGATTCTCCACTTCTTCTCACTAAGACTTTTTTACATAGGAGTTCGTCTACTCCATGCCTTTCACCTACTGGCAGGGATCTTCAGCAGAGGGATCAGGGTGGGCCAATTGAGGTTATAGGTTGCTCAGATATGTTTGCAGGAGCCAAACAACTGGTTAAGGATATTATGAAGGCAATAAAAGTTGGCGTTGAACCAATTCCCATTCACGGTGGATTAGGGGGTGCATATTATTTTCGGAATAGTAACGGTGAAAATGTTGCTATTGTGAAACCGACTGATGAGGAACCTTATGCACCAAACAACCCTAAAGGTTTTGTTGGCAAAACTCTTGGACAACCAGGACTGAAACGTTCAGTGAGGGTTGGGGAGACAGGTTTCAGAGAAGTTGCAGCCTACCTTCTTGACCATGATCATTTTGCGAATGTGCCCTGTACTGCCCTTGTGAAGGTCAGACATTCTATTTTTAACGTTAATGACAGGGTCAATGGTAGTATGCAGCATAACAAGAAACAAATAAGCAAGATTGCATCACTACAGCAGTTCATTCCTCATGATTTTGATGCAAGTGATCATGGAACTTCTAGTTTCCCTGTTTCTGCTGTTCACAGGATTGGGATTTTGGATGTGCGAATTTTAAACACTGACAGACATGCAGGAAATCTTCTGGTCAGGAAGCTTGAAGGGTCTGGAAGGTTTGACCAGGTGGAGCTTTTTCCCATTGATCATGGTCTTTGTCTCCCTGAAAGTTTGGAAGATCCTTATTTTGAATGGATCCATTGGCCTCAGGCATCAATTCCTTTCTCAGAGGACGAACTCGACTACATATATAATCTAGACCCATTTCGAGATTCAGACATGCTTAAAATGGAACTGCCCATGATTCGAGAAGCATGCTTGCGAGTTTTAGTTCTCTGCACAATCTTCCTCAAGGAAGCGGCAGCTTTTGGTCTTTGTCTAGCAGAGATTGGTGAAATGATGAGTAGGGAATTTCAGGGACACGAAGAAGAGCCCAGTGAGCTTGAGCTTATCTGTATTGAAACAAAGAAACAGTTGGATCAGGAAGAATTATTTTCTTCTGAAGCAGAAGTAGTAGACAAGGATGTAATTCAGTTTGAGTTAGATTGTGAGGATCGGGATTTGAATTTGAATACAAAAGTAGAAGAGAAACCATCCGTGATGTCACCTTTTCAAGTTGGAGCAAGAAATGGAGTTGTTAGGAACACACTTTGTAAACTAGAGGAGAGTGTGATGGAGGAGGACGAGACTGGAAGTCAAGGAGAGTTACCCCCCTTAGGTATTGATGAATACAATGGTGTGGGAAATGGGGTGCCTAATGTTTCAAAGCTGTCTTTGTCTGTGAAAAACACAAGAGCTGGTGAAAAAGGTCGGCAGCAATCGGGTATAAAGCAAAAGAGTGGCTTTTTGGCTGGTACCTCATCTGGAAATACAACTGTGAATGACTTGCCTGCAAGCTCAAGTTTCGTGAAGTTAACAGATATGGATGAAGACAGGTGGAATCAGTTTCTTGAGAGTTTTCAGAGGTTGTTGATCCCAGCATTTTTTAATTGCAAACAAGGAAATGCGAGCAAGAAGCAGAGACAGAGACTTGGAACTTCATGCCAATTTTAGGGGGACAATAGATGAAGGTGAAGTGAGTCAATAAATATTAGAGGCTTTTACAATATGTCTTTAGTAGATAGTAACGAAGATTTGCAGGTAGTGAGGTCTTGCATCAGCAAACAGAGCCGAGGATTCTATACAACAGTAGGTGTGAAGACTGTGTCCTGATTTGGTTCTTTCTTTTTTTCCTACTGGTTAGTAGTATGTTGAATAATCGAGAGCAGTAGATACCAAAATAAGTTGTGTATACCAAATGTTTTTCTTGGAGATCTAAATGGTATTTCTAGTGTGGTTTGTTTGTTGCATTTATATTTGTCTTTCTTTTATTTATTTATTTATATATATATATATATATATATATATATTATATCAGTCATTTATTGTGATAATCCTTACTCTGTTTGAACGTCAAATGAAATGGAAAAGAAAGTAGGATGTTAAAATAAATTAGAAAAGAAGGATTTTAGGTTGCGTAGATTAAAAGAAACTAGAAATACAAAATTGAGTAATAAAATGAAAGTAAAGTTTTTTTTTATTTTATTTTATATGATACTTTTTTCCTTCTTTTCTTTTCGAAATTGAGGAGTTATTTTATGTGAAATCCACTTTTTCTTTTCGTTTATCTTTACTTATTTACCTTCCTGAACATATTTTTAGAACGTGTCAAAATTTTCCTTCAAAAGTAAATTTTGTACTTTGTTTTACAACTATAATAAGATAGGAAGAAAAGAGGGAAATGTAAAATATAATAATTGGCATAATGAGATTGCAAGAAAACATAGTAATGAGAAAAAAGTTGTATATACTATATTTCACCCACCTATTATATACACTAAAATATATACTATATACCCTATGGGACATCGTTATGTGTCACACTTAATATATGTTTTTCTTTTTTATATTTTTCATTTTACAAGTTCATAAACATCGAGTATGAAAATGAGTAAGAATGGTAACACCTCTCCCAGACAACATTATCCTGTATTGCTATTTTTAATTTTTCTAAAAAACGCTTTCTACTAAGCGGTAAAGAGAAAATTAATTCATAAACATGCTGATAAAGTAGTACGAGCAAACAAATATCATTCGTCTTTTAAAAAATGAAACATTTTCCTTTCCTTCATTCGCCATCTCATCTTTATTTGTTCCGTAGAAAGCATACATTTATGGGTATGGTTGATGGTTCAATGTAGAATCTGTTTGTGTAATTTAGCTATAAAAAACTCACAAGATAATTGACCATTCACAAACCAAAATCATGTTTCAGAGTAACATGAGATCCACCCTTGGTACCTGTACACCCTGACTCACATATGCAGTTAGTGACATTCAATGACTTTTTTGTACAAATTTCCTTGACCTAAACTCAAAAAGAATTTTCACAACAAAATATATGAATGTGTTCACCCTATTTCCCTGTGGTTCATGGTAATTATACTACTTAATTCAACCTGTTGCTCATCTATTTGACTCACGCTTCGGGAGAAGTTGGTGCTTGCAAATGACATGGTGTCTTCTTTCATTAGACGCCTTTGCTTAATCCCCAATATAGCCTGCGAAACCTCACTTATAGATGGCCGTTTCCTAGGTGATTTGTGCAAACATTTGTGTGCAATTTTAGCAAGCTGTCTCACTTCTTCAACGTTGCAATTTCCCACAAGTTGCTTGTCAAGAATCCCATCTACACCATCGTAATCCATTGCAGCCTTGCAGCAAATGAAAAATGACACGAAGAAAAAACCATCAGTCCAAAGATTTATAACACTAGCACTTAGAATTCTAGACGAAGTAGTTAGTTTTCAAAGCAAAAATAACTTACAAGGTTGATATATTCCATCAAATTTTGATGTGGATGGATGGCAGTGATGAGCTCAAAAATTATTATACCAAAACTGTAAATGTCACTCTTCACTGTGAACTTGCTCGAGGTAATGTATGCTGGATCCATGTAGCCATATGTACCTTTAAGGCCAGAATTACGGCCATCGAAGATCTCTTCCTTTGAGAGCCCAAAATCAGAAACCTACATAATCAGTAATTTTCCAGATAAGAAATAATAAACAACACGATGCTAATCAGAAAACTTTGTTTCATTAGAACTCAACTGCTTTTGGGGAAATTTCAACACTGAAACTGTTCAGTTCAGTTACCTGATGAGATATTTAATATAATTTGGGAAATATTAACCATTTACATACTAAGGAAATTCAAATCTCTTATATATACCTTTTTA
The DNA here is from genome assembly GCA_027742785.1 of Vigna reflexopilosa. Taxonomy (NCBI): domain Eukaryota; kingdom Viridiplantae; phylum Streptophyta; class Magnoliopsida; order Fabales; family Fabaceae; genus Vigna; species Vigna reflexopilosa. The sequence goes on from CM050914.1 coordinate 48,718,944, forward strand.
GGCACAATGATTCTAATTTTTAAATTATGGGATTGATTCTCTCAACCTAGTGTATAAATATGGTACCGGTAAAACAAGCACATTATTGTTTAGTTTCAACATGCTATTAGAGCAGTGTAATCCTCCATGATTTGTGGATTATTATTTGGTTGTTAAGTTACGTTCCTAAAACATAGAAATATCAGCTTGGTGTGCCCTTAGTTTTGGCTTTGTTACAGTTAGACAACTGTGCCCCTTTTCTGTTTGGTGACTGCTTTTAGCCTTATTGCACCCCTCTCCTTGTTGGGCGGTTGCACGTGGTTTCTTGTGCCCTTCTAGTTTGGCAGCTATCCTTTGTTTGATTCACCCCTCTTTTTGTTTGGCGGCTTCATGTGATTTGTTAGGACACTCTTGTTTAACGATTGTTATTGGTTTGTTGCGCCCTTCTTATTAGCTAGTTGCACTTGATGTCCTGCTGCCCTCTTGTTTGACGAATGTGCTTATCTTCTTGTTTAGAAGCTATGTTTGGTTTGCTGTGCCTTTCTAGTTGTTTGCTGGTTGTTTGAACTACTTTTACCCTAGCCTCGATGTTTGGGATTTGTCTGTTTTCTATTAAAAGAAGACTTAAATTATAACAAGATTAAAGCTTAGTAAGGTTGGGCTTGAGGGGGAGTGGACTGATATATTGCAGGAAACATTTATTGAGATGTTTCCTATGACAGCCTCTCATTATTATTATTATTATTATCATACGTAGATTGTTCTAATCCATGACTCTAATCCCTAAATTTATGGGATTGATTCTCTCAATATGGTACTACTATTATCATAAAGTAGACACATCATTCTTTAGTGTCAACACACCAAAAATAAGTTTTACATGTCATTGCCCTGCGGCTAATTTTATAATTTAACAGTTACAAAATCAATTTACACCAAACCTCATTAAAATATGCAGAAGAAAATTACTTGGATTGTATAAGGTGGATTTTACAGTCAAAGGATTGGAGTAAGTTTTGAATGCCTTCAGATATTTCTCACATCAATCCTTAACCTAAAACACACTAACAGTAAAATACCTCCAGCAACTCATCAATGAACACCAAATGGTTTGTCTCGTTATTTCTGTGTAAACGAGAACAGGAAGAAAGGAGGGGCAGTATCTATGTCAGGTGCATGATTTAACAAACTACATTTGGTTGCAGAATGCAGACACAAATTTAGTAGATATAATTCAGCAACAATTTGAAAAGATGTCACTGACAGTTTCCAGACCAGTCCTTTTGAAACTTCCCTGATTATGCTTAATTTACATATATTTCTTATAAACCACACTACCTCGAAATGATTGTAATATTTTAGTTGATATCATATCATAACATGAGAAAATGAATAAAACCATCAAAAAGCAATAGCAGGAGCTAGCTTACCTTAGCTCTCATTGAGTGATCTAGCAGAATATTAGCAGATTTCAGATCACGATGCACGACATGCGGTACTGCCTGTTCCATAGATATTCATATTAACCAAAGACATTTTCATACAGAATAAGAAAAAATATAACGTTAAACATACCCCTTCATGAAGGTATTCTACTCCGTGTGAAATATCAACAGCAATTTGCAGCCTTTCATCCCAACTCAATTCCTTTTCTTCATCTACATGCATGCACAACAACTATTCTCAACAGAGACCACATAAAACTTTATTTTCAAGATTAAAGGGTTAAAATAAAAATAAAAAATCCTCTGCTGTTCTTCATAAAGAGAAAAGGTGAAAACTACGTTACATTTAGTAATAATTGTAGACTACGAAAAACATGTAAAAGAAAGTAAGAGGATCGTGGAAGATCTTCTATTTACCGTATAAAAGGTTTTCTAAACTTCCATTACTCATGAACTCGTAAACAAGCATGAGCTGTCCTTTATCTACGCAGTACCCTAACAAATTTACAAGATTCCGATGATGCAGTCTTCCTAGCAGAAGCACCTGGATCAACATCACATTAAAAATCATTGACTGGCTAAATTGGTGAGCCGTAATTAGTGTTACTTCATGGAGCAATACTTGGAGTTGGTCAAACAAGAACCAATACAATTAAAGTGAAATCCAGTGGAAATGCATGGACATAGCCACCATTTAAAATTAATTATTGCACCTGGCAGATAAGGAACTTATTTTGCCTTAGTAGGATTTTATGTATCAATGATGATGACCATACTGCACAATTCAAATGCAAACTCAAATAATTTTTCAGTTTCTTTGATGTATATTCCAAATTAATTCAAATCAAACAGCACAAAACACTAGAGTTTCCGTGTGAAGACACTACAATTGAGTAAGAACATCTACAGTGAAGGATTTTATAAAAAAAATTCACATGGGTCTTATTGTACTTTAAATGTTCCTATCCTATCACATCATTTATAAGCAACTCAATATATTTTTACAAATTTTGATTCAATGGTCAGGTCTTATTGTTGGGATTTTGGAAATATAATAGATATGTTATATAGAGTAGCTTGTAATTTATTTTATTCATGTACTCTATATACAAAGAGCAAAATGTAAAGAAAATATCAAATATTAACAATATCTCAATCTTACCTTCCTAATTCTAAATAATAATTAAATAACTTTTATCTTTATGTAAAAGATATCTCAAAAAATAACTCAAAAATTTACTAAAAAATAACTTAAATAAAAAGATATCAAAAGCATATTCTCAACACTTATAAGAACCCACATTTTTCTAATTTTTTATTAGTGCTTCAAATTTTTACAACTTACAAAATTATTAAAATGTTGAAAATGGCATTTTCAACATAGTTGTTGTCATTGAAATATAGGTTTTTATTAAGGGTTTAATGTAAGACCAAATTTTTAATTTTAGGACCTAACTATGCCGCACAAACTTGCTCCAATAAAAATTTCTTATAAGATCAGAATCTCAAATTTAAGATCCCTCTGCATTGAAGATACTCTTAAACAATGAAATAATTTAATCTACAAGCCTATAAGGTAATCAAAGCAAACATGGACATTATCTCATTATCTGAATGGTTCCTTTGAATTTTCATCATATTGATTTAATTCAAATGAAGTTGTATATAAATGATGCCCATAAGGAAACAAAGAAAAGAGCAGGGAAAATATACTATTAAATCCTTTTCCAATATTAAATAAATCACTGGGAAGATTCAAAATAAAGGAAAAAGTTCTGCATCTCACAACCTTGTGTACTACTCTGTCACGGCAAACCAGAGTTAGCCGAGCAGTACAACTGGCAGGACAGGTGGACCTTGGCCTGTGACAGTGCCAGAGCTGGTTTTGTTGGTCCAACTCCTGTTCTTTCAGGTAAGAACACCTAGTACTAAAGTAGTTATTTGCAATTAGACCCAAATCCTAGGATCAAATCTCAGCCAGGCAGCTTTGCCTACACAAGGTCACAGACCTTTTTCATAACCCATAAAAAAATTGATCAGCATATACCTCCGTTAGAAATTCTTTCTCCCCTTGTTTGGAATTGGGTGCAAGCATCTTCACAGCTACCACCTCTCCTGCAGGCATCACGGCTTTATAAACTGTGCCAAATGACCCTTCTCCCAAAATATTTGTGAAATTTTGTGTGGCCTTCTGAATTTCCCTAGAACATACAAAATTTCAGTTAGGCCATTGCAAATGTTAATGTCCCTGGATGCATTTTTTATCAAAACAATTCCAAGAGCCATTTTCTCCTTTTTCTTCCAAACAAGAAAGCAATGCAAATAACATTTCTCCCGATTTCACAAACCAAGTATCAACACTTTTCTAATGAAGGTTTACATGTCTGGTAGCTATACAAAAACAAAAACATTTTGGAAGAAAGACACATCTAATGTTCAAGATATATATGTACTTACTTGTAGGAGTACTTCAGAATGCCTGATACAGAAGCAAAGCCATCTCTATTCTGATGATTCCGCCCAGTTGGATGTGATTTTTTTGGAGGATTTGGTGACCTATAAGTGGCTACGGAACTGGTGAGTGAAGCACTGAAGTCAGTGCTCGTTCCTAATCCATTTGTTCGTATAGGGATAGCTGTTAAACTAGGCTCATTCGCAGATCGGCTAAGATGAGTTCGCTTATTGTACCACCTTGTGCCAAAATATACCAAGCAAGCTATCAAAATCCCAAGGGCCACTCCAATAGAGACGCAGATGACAACTAAATCACCTTGATCAACCATCCCTTGACCTCTCTTGATATTCAAAATTCCCAATCATCTTCCATGAGACTAGCACTACAGAGGTCCACTGCCACAATAAGCTAATTCATTACTTTATCCAGATAGAACAGACACCAATTCAGCACTTTATCCACATTCAACTTCGAAGACAAGTCTAAGCAAAAATACAAATCCAAATACAATAAGAAAAGCTTTAACTATTCAACAACTACTAACATGCCAAAAGACTCAATAATTTACCACTTTAAAGTTGGCGTCGCAATAATAACTCACTTTACTCTCATAAACATTGGAAATAAAACCATCCACCAAGCAAACCCATCATCATCCATTAAACTCAAAACCCACCAACCCAAATTCAACAACAGAAAAAAAAAAGAGCTTCTTTTTCTTAAAGCAGACAGCAAAATCAGGAGAGAAAGAACCTTGATTCCGAAATACTGCTTACATTGTGGTAGCTGCTCTTAATAAGAATGAGGTGGCGAGATGAAGAAGAGAGAAAGAAGGCGAAAAGGGAAATTAAAACTGAAAAAGGTAGATGAAGAGGTCTGAGTTGGAGGCTTCTTCATGCTTTCAAAGAGGAACGAAACAAAAGAAAAACGCGGATTAATTTGGTGGGTCTTTCTTCAAACACAACGACTGCGTCTTTCATCTTCATTAAAAACAAGGCCAAGTCATTAATAGGCCAATTGCTGTTAGTAACTTATTACATCTCTTCAATTTTTTTAGTATTTTAATCCTAATTCTGTATACGTTTTCTTAATTTCTCGATTCACCTTAAATTCTGCAAGAAAATATCTCGCTTTTACATTGTAAAGATGGATAATGATATACGAACAAAATGCACATGTTTGATATATATATATATATATATATATATATATATATATATTTTACTTTATTCTTTTCAAAAAATCAAATAAAACATCTTTTTCTTAAAAATACAAACATAAATTACACATTAATTAATCTAATTACATTTAGTTGTAAATTCACATAAATAGCAAATATATCAATTTGATTATAACCACCTTAAAAAGTACACCAAAAAGAATATATAACAATTTTTTAACTGTACCATCAATCACCATTAAACTAAAAAAATGCATTTGAATAATTGACTAAGTCCATCAGTATGTAAAGTAAGTACTACCAAACAACAAGAAGAGGTCATAACTTACAATTTATTTTTTTTAAATTCAAATTGGGTATTTTTCTTTTAATGTTATTTAATATTGACAGTTTTCAGTTCTGGTTCCCAAGACATCCTTGTGGATAACTAAAAATTATTTCTTTAAACTATGAATACTATTTTATATATTTTTCAAGCATATACCTAAAATTAAGATAAAAACTTGAAATATGTATTATACAAACATTATTATCTTCCATAATATCAGATTATATTAATATTAAAACTTATTTTTGTAAAGTTCAAACTTTCTATAAGTTGACAATATTATTAAAAAATAAGAAAATATTTTTTTAATAATTTTTTTGATAACTTTTTTACTACCATTGATATAATAATTTATAATTGATTCATTTTAAATATATCAACTAATAAAATAATGACGGTGAAAAATTATTAAAAAAAAGTTATTAATATGATGATCCAAAAAATAGAATTTAATCTATTTACAGTGTTTTGTATTATATATATATATATATATATATATATATATATATATATAATATTAAACTTGTTATTTTTAATCATTTTAGGATGATAAATTTGTTAATTATTATTAGATTTGATTTGTTGTGGGATCCACTTACGTAAGCCAAATATTGTGTTCAATCTTTGTGCCTCCTTTTGCCGGCATTGCATCTTGTTTTTTTGTTGGAGTTTTTGTTTAAAATGTTTCTTTTTTTTTTTAATTTTCAATATATTTAAACTCATGAAAAGAAGAAAGTCAAAGAATGTAGCGATTTTAATTTTAAAAATACCATTAAATTACAATTAATAAAACATTTACCTTTGTGACCAATCACCATTTTTTTGTTCTATATCTTTTTCTTGAAAAAGTAAAGAAAAATATCTTGCTCAAAGATGATAATTTCGTATTTTTTTCCATAACTTTTTCATTAGTTAACTATTTTAACTTTCTGTGTTATCAATGGACTATAAATATATTTGGATTTAATTAGTAATTTGATTTTTATATTTAAATTTTTAATTCGTTTGAATCTTTATATATTTTTTCTTATTTGATTTTTTTTTAAATTCAATTTAATTTTTATTTTTTAAAAATATTCAATGTATTTCATTTTATTAAATTAATATTTATATAAATTTGAGAATGTTATATATTAAAATCTTAGTTAATCACTTGAGAAAATTTTGTTAATCTCAAAAGTAATATAGATTTTGACATGACATAATCCTTATCAACACTGCAAAATATATATATATATATATATATATATATATATATAGATAGATAGATAGATAGATAGATAGATATAGATAGATAGATATATATAAATTATGTAAACTAGATTTCAAGTAATTAATAACAAAAAGTAAAAATAAAAAAAACGTATTATACTAGACATTTTATATCAAATGATATAACAAAATTTTATTATATACAGGCATGGAAACCTTTGTAGTAAAATTTGTGAAACCATGATATACTTAAAATACTACATAATATTTTATAGAAGAATTATTCTTAAAATTTTAATAGCTGTTTGTTAAAAAAAATTATTCTTGTTTTTACTAATTTTAGAGATAAAATTCTTATTGTCTCATACTTAAGTAGATAAAGTTGAATACACATTAAAATCTGTGGTCTTGTTTTGACTTCAAAGACATCACATTCATAAAGATCCCTCAATTACAACTATATTTGTTACAAGTTCTATGTTTTTGCATACCTTTCTGCCACATCAAAAACTATAATATAAAGCAAAATCCTATGTCATACATATATATATCTAGGTCATTATACCAGGTAGTTGCTAATTAACACAACATCTTGCTGCAAAAACTGTGAACCAAGATATATATATATATCCATGTCATTATTCCTAATCTCAATTTCTAGGCTCTTGGTTATTGATGGGTGGCCTGTGACTTGGTTTTCCCCTATAATCCTTATATATCAGGCTTGCAATCTCTTTTGCAGCCTCAGCAAATCTCTGTGTTTCGTCTTTTTGCGCACTACCTTTTGCTGCTTCTTCAGAAATTTCTTGTTTAGGTGATGCAGAATTGCAATATTGTGAACATGACTTCAGGTTCGTGCTGGTAAAAATACTTCTTCGGATAACAAATTTGGTGGATTTCAAATATTGTTTTGGCTCCATTATCACAAACTTCTGCATGAATATTAAGTATATATCAACTTAATCTGTATAAAATATAGCTAAAGATCGACCCATTATGGAAGTTAACTTGGCTAATATATATGTTTTGCATGCATAATGTATATATATATATATATATAGTCTCTTTATTTTCAATGGTTTTGAAAGCAACAGGTTTAATTTATTGTAAAGAAATACTGAGTTTATAAACTATACTTATTGAAACAGAAATTTTATCCTAGTATCGGTGAGTAGAACCTGAGGCTCATTGTTTTGGTCTGGTGATCCAGAAGGCTTCAAACCATCATTATCGTTACCTGCAGAATGGAAGTAAAAGATATGAGGAATCATAAGTATAATTTCTTTGGTAAATGTTAAATAACACACTATGATATATGAGTGGACAGAAGAATAAATAGCATAAACAATTACAATTCTCATCAAGGAGAAAAACAAAAGGGTGTGTTGGACTTCAAAGATTAGGAAATTGCTGCATATTTATTCACAGAAATTGTAACACATATGTATATACATGAAATTTAGAAAGCAAGTTTTGCACTCTGAGATTAGTGATGCTATATCTAGACTCACAAGTCAGAAAGGGATTTCAATGCTTTTCTTTCACTCAGTTATGTTTTGGAAGATGGTGCCTGGGTCCCTGATAATCAACAGTGAAAGCAACAAAATCATCCCTTTTCAGCTTTCTTGGTTTAACACTTTTCCTCCTTTTACATTTTACTATTTTATGATCTCCCTCCCTTTCATCAAAGTCACATATTCCATCAGAATAGGTTGCACCTGAAATCTTTGAAGTCTCTCCATCTGCAACATATTTCACCTCCCTTCTGCTGAATTTCTTTCCCCCTATCTTCCTCACGTGACCAGCTCCACTTCTCACAAATGATTCCTGAATCATTCATTCCACAACACATAATCATTTGTATATGATGATAAAATTAATCAGTAAGATGAAACAACTAAGTAATATAGTTTGAGAAAATGATATATATACATATATATACCTCTTGAGCAGCATCTCGAAGCTTGTTTTTGTTCTCTATCTTACCTGCAGTGGCAATATCAGATCATAATCTTTAAATTTTGGAAACTGATTATAATTAATGAATGTGAAATATTACTTTACCTGGTGAAGAATCCCCTTGGACACTCATGACCAAGAGACATCCTAGTAAAACTGTTGAGAGCACGGTGATCTTCATCGGACTGTTTCTTCTTTTCATGAGTTTGTGTTTTTTCTTTCTCTTTGAACAACTGCTGAAAGAGAGAAAACTTAACTAGTGCAACATGGGATTTATACACTGTCCAAAGTTCAGACCAAGTCAAAACTAGGGTTCCGACTCCTGTTCTTTTCATATTATATTATTCCTCGAAGTGTCAAAAGCTTAGGAAAACTGAAAACCATACTAATAAATTAATACAAGTGCAATTAATTACGGTAAGTTTGTTTTTTGTAAAGTAGTAATAAGTTATTATTATATAAAAGGGTGTTACTCATAATCTTGAGCTAGAGAAATACTGATAGTAATTGAAAGAACATGAGCAAAATCGCTTTTTATGTGAACTTATTCATAAGTTAACTGTATGAACTTTGAGTCATTGAAAGGATTCTTAAAAGTAGAGTAGTTTCTTATAAAAAAAATGGAATTAGCTATTTATGTTTGTCTTTTTTTTTTTAAGTTAAGTTGTACTACACAATGATATGCATAATCGCAGATATCCTTCTGAGATTGGAGAGAGGAACTAAATCATAACTTTTTGTAGTCAAATATGCCTATAGGCTATGTTTGACCTTGGTTGGTTCTATAAGCTATATTGTTTAATCACGATTTTCATGAAACGGTACACCGTGTCTCCTCCACACTTTATTTAATAAAGAAACACCTACTTCTCTTATAACACGTTAAATAATTTTAAATTATTTAAAAGTCGAAGTTAAAAAGAATTTAAATAGTTATTTTTTTTAAAGCAACTTAAGGATAAAATTATAAAAAAAAAATCATATTTTAAAACAAATAATATTATTCAACAAATTTGGAATGTAAAATCGATAATGGAACATTGATTCCTTAACAAAAACATAGTGTCTTGGTGGAAAGAAGAAGACAAAAATGGTTTGTTTGAAATTTGTTGATAAATAGATTGTCCCAAAAAAAGAGTAATAAGAAGATGGGAAGAGCATATATGTGATATAAGTCCCTAAAAGGTTTGATAGCATAAAATGAAGAGGCTAGGATTGATTTTGCATGTGCATGGAATTGCGAAACCTATTTAAGAAAGAAGGAATAGATTAATTAAAGTATATATAAGGTTTTGTGTTGTACAGCAAAGTTTAAGAGCACGAGGGCGTGACCTCCAACTTCATGCTTGTGCTCTCTTTTTCAGAACGCCGTGCCCTCACCACCAAACTCGCTTTCTTTTCGACACAATTCTTCATCTTCAATAAACAAAACAAGATTTTAAGAAAATAAATGTTTTATTTAATATTTTCTTATCAATTTTAAAATATTAGAAAAGTTCACGTTATCTATTTCAGGTGTTTCATTATGATTTATATATATTTATTTGATAAGTTTCTTCAATATCAATTGATGGATTTTTCGAAATTATTGGAACACTAATAATAAGACATGAATTTAATACATGAGAAATTCAACTTTCGAAATTTGTCTAAGTCTATCAGTAATACTAGTCTGACTTTAATATCATTAATGAATCTTTTGAGAGAGGATTTTTGAGAAGATGTAACATCAATAAAACAAGAGTCTAAGTCCACGTCCACACATAAAGCATTAACAATGAATTTATGGATTTTTTTTTCTTATGTTACTCAATTTTTTCATTTTTATTCCATGTAAAACTTAAATTCATACAGTTAGATCCATAACAATAGCAATATATGAGTCTATAAAGGTTTTGGTAGATTGGATTAAGTATGATTTTGACAAATCCATTATTCAATTCACTAAAAAAATTCTAAGTTTAGTTTTTGCATTTTGTATTTAGTCCATAAATATAAAAAATGAGTTTTGGAATCTATCTCTAGTTAACATACTAACTCTTATAATAAAAAAATTTGTTAGTTTTGTCGGGTCAAGTTTACCTCAATCATAAATACCAACAATTTAATTAACCATATTAGATCAAGTTAGATAATTAGATAACTCAATTGATTAAAACATTCTAATTTATAATTTATTTATATTTTATTTTGTAATTACTTATTATAAGAAGAGGCAATGAAGAATAGTTCAATGACGGATTATGATCGAGAAGGAAAGAGATGAGAGGGAAAGCTAAGAGGTAAAGACCTACAAGGGAAAGCTGAGAGAATGACTCAAGAACTTTCCATTTTATTCTCTGCCTATTAGGTTTTTAACTAGGGTTAAATCTTTTAATTTTCTTATTATTTTTTTTAACATCCGTACATAATATTCGTATGTAAAGGAAAACTAACTTACATATGATTATTATATACGAATTTATTGTTGGAAAAGCTCTCGCCAAAAGGTGCCACCATTATATACGAATTTTTCGTATATAATTTTTTTTTCCTATTACATATGAAAAAAAATCTGTATATAACCTATCCATATATAATATTTGTATGTAACAATTACATAATATACAGATTCAAAATTGTATGCAATAATCCGTATATAAATAACTATTTTCTGTAATATAATTTCACGGGAGGCGTACAAGGGAGGGGGAGGCGTACAAGGGA